>OZ004705.1:65722171-66322171 GCA_963924515.1 Vespertilio murinus
GTGTGTATCTTTTTATCTGAAGTGATTATCTTATTGAGTCTATTTATAAAGATATTATTTTACTATCCATTTAGTCTCACATGGTTTTTTTATTGGAATTCATAGCCATTTGTATTTAAAGTAATTGTTAATAGATATGTATTTATTGCCACTTTGTTATTCATATTTTAATTTTTTTTCTTTTTCTATTTCTTAAAAAAAAAGACCCTTTAACATTTATTACAGTCCTGATTTGGTGGTGATGAATTTCTCCACCTTTTTCTTGTCTGTGAAATGCTTTACCTGACCTTCAATTCTAAATGATTGCTTTGCTGGGTAGTCTTGGTTGTAGATCTCTGCCTTACATTGCTTTGGGTAATTCATGCCAATTCCTCTGTCCTGAAATGTTTCTGTTTAGAAATAGCTAACAGTCTTATGGGAGCTCCCTTGTAGGTAACTAACTGCTTTTCTATTGCTACTTTTCAGATTATCTTGGTCTTTAATCTTATGCAGTTTAATTATGATGTATCTTAGTGTGGGCCTCTTTGGGTTCATCTTGTTTGGGACTGTCTATGATTTCTGTACTTCTATGTCTATTTGCTTCACTAGGTGAGAAAAGTCTGTCATTATTTTTTTTAAATAAGTTTTCAATCTCCTCTCTCTTCTCTTGGAACCCCTATGATGTGAATGTTGTTAAGCTTTAAGTTGATCCAGAGACTCCTTAAACCATCCTCATTTTTTTTAATTCTAAAAAGGGTTCATTTTTTAAAGTGAGATGTCATACCTAGAAGTCTATAGTTTCCTAGTGGTTTAAAGGGAAAATTCATCAGTGTTCTCTCCACCATACTTCTCATTACTTTCTCACCTCTAATTGTCTAGGTCTCTTTTTGTCTCTATATTTGCAGCCTTGCATTTTTCTGGTGCAAGGGAACAGTTGAGGAATTCCTCTTGTACTAGATAGAGATGAGAAATTTAGAAAGGCCTTTCTCATACATATTTGCCCAAACTTATAATTTGTTCTCACCTAAATAATAGCTTTTCTTTGGTAGATAGGTTGGTTACAGCTTAAACTCAAAGATCCCATGATTGAGAATTTTATAAAGTCCTAAGAGGGAAAGTTGTTTGTTTCATTGTTTGTTTCCTCTAAAAACTAACTGCATTAAACTATGTAAGAAGCAGCTGGGAGAGATCAAGATTCAGCATTCCAAAATTAGAAGAAAGCAGTTCGGCAGGAAATGATGAACCAGCTTTGGTCTCAGGTTGCAAATGAAAGAAATTAAGAGGAACCAGGAAAGTGGAAGCTTTCTGGCCTAAATTTGGGAAATAACCCACCCTCTCTGAACAGGTCCTTCATAGGAATTATGTACTTTATGGAACATTTTGAAATGTTATATTGCTTCAAGTAGTTCCACTGTTTTCTAATACCCTGATCAGCTATTTCAAAAGAAGAAATATATTGTACTATGAAAAAATCTATATAAACTATGCAATTATTTATCATTAAGCCAAACCCTTCAGGCCAGGGTCTTTCTTACACAAGCAGTTTGTATCTAAAATGTCTACCTGAAACAGTTGTTAATTTCCAAGCTCAACTTTATTTGCTCTCAAATGTTTATATTCCAGTTCTGATTAATCTGATAGTTGGAGCAATGACATTTTTGTCAACTGAGTTGGCATTTGGGTATGGAACACTTTATTCAGGGAATACAGATAACTATGAGTAATAACATACTATGTACCAAAGATCTACCAAAGAACATGGCTAGATGAAAATGTCATATATCCATTTGGCAAATGATTTTTTAAAGCACTGTTTATGTAGCACATTGAAGAAATTAGAAAGTGTGTCTAATTATTTAGAGATAATAAGGTTGGCTCATGTGAGGTATAATACACCAGCCATCTGGTAGACCTTCTCCAAACACTGTGTAATTCAACAAAAAGAGAACAAAGGTGGGCGTATCATTGGGTCTGCACAGGTGAGGGGCAGGCTCCTCATGGGTGTCCAGCACTTGAGCATAGGAACTTTCCTAGAGCACGAGCCCTGGCATCCCAGGGTTAGGTAGCAGAGGGCATACGAACAAGCTTGGCAGACATCCCACATTCTCATCTCACCTCCATCTCCATCACCCCTGCCTCCAGGTAGCCAGTGAGAGGTCACAGCCCCCCATCTGGGAACTAGGGGTAGGGAGGGATAATGTTGGCCATCGCCACCCACACCTAGTTCCCCGTCCCAGCTCAGGGCCAAGCCTTGATTGGATGATCAATGTCTGCCAGCTACAGGTCACTGTCTTTGAGGCGATTGATGGGGCGATCGGGTCCCTGCTCGCACCCTCCTTGGCACTACCTACTCACCTGCTCCACCATCCTGCCGCGGTCCCGCTCTCATTAGGGCCCATAAGGGCCAGCAGCACCTCTACTGTTGCCCTCTGCCAGCACAGCGTTGCTGATGCCTGCCATGACCCCCCGTGGTGGTCAGCACACATCAAAGCAAGTGGTCGAACTCCCACTCAAACTCTTGGTCAAACAATTTGCACATTAGGCTTTTATTATATAGGATAGTTATATGAAAAATAGTTCCCTATAACTGCCATAAAGGAAAATTTGGGAATAGTTATTAAAATGGTCCAGAAATTCCACTTCTTGGTGTGTCTTCTACTAGTAAAGCAATACTTGCTCATGGGTTTAATGTAAAATGAGCAGAAATGTATATTTGCAGTATTCTCTCTAATCAAAAGAAAAAAAATAAGCCCTGACTGGTTCGGCTGAGTGGCCTGCAGACTTAAGAGTCCGAAGTTCAATTCCGGTCAAGGGCATGTACCTTGGTTGTAAGTACATCCACAGGAGGGGGTGTGCAGTGCATGTACCTTGGTTGTAAGCACATCCCCAGGAGGATGTTTTTAGTGCATGTACCTTGGTTGTGGGCACATCCCCAGAAGGGGGTCTGCAGGAAGCAGCTGATTGATGTTTCTCTCTCATTGATGTTTCTAACTTTCTCTCTCTCTCCCTTCCTCTCTGTAAAGAAAAAATCAATACAATTATATTAAAAAATAAACAAAATCAACCTAATTTTACATAATTATCCCATCATGAGTCACAGTCAACTTTCAAGTTTGTTAAAACCACCCTTATTTTTTGGAGGGTAATCACATCTCCTATAAGTTCTGATACCTTTGAATAATAATCTGGCTCATATCATGTTAAGTTCTTTTGTTCAAACTATCTTATTGGGTTATTACTTTTGAGCACAGTGACAAGTAAAATCCTATATAATAAAACCCTAATATGAAAATTGACAGAAAGGCAAATGATCAGTTGCGATAATGTGCAGTGACCACCATGGGGCAGATGCTCAATGCAGGAGCTGTTCCCTGGTGGTCATTGTGCTCCCACAGGGTTAGCGCTGCTCAGTCAGAAGCTGGGATTAAGGCTGGTGAGCACAGCGGTGGTGGCAGAAGCCTAGCCCAGCCTCCCCTCTCCCAGTGCAGAATGTGGTGCACCAGGCCTTTAGTAAATAAATAAATAATAAATTGGATATTATTGACTTCAAAATTATCCTTTGACAAGACTGTCTATTGTTCCTACTGCATCAGCCCTCAGAAATGTTCAGATTCTGCTTTTAATGAGTCTGATTTAGAAAGTTTCCAATAAATTATTTGAGTAACCTTTTTCCTCAAATAGTGCTTAGATGAAATTTTTGAGGTACAATATTAATATGGCAAAAAGCAATAGCCTGTCTAGATACCAAAAAAGGTGTCATTTAAATGAATCCCATTCTTAACAAAATGAACTTAATAAAAAATACCTAGGATTAAATCTATCAAGTATACAAATAAACTATAAGAGTTTATCACAGGACAAACACTAAAACTTAATTATCCAGAGGTGCATGCTATAGTGTATTAAAATACAAAAATATCTTAAAGTACCCATCATTTATAAAATAATATGTAATATTGATAAAATCCCAGTTAAAATCTTAGCAAATCTTACTTGAAGTGGTTAAGTTTATTTTTAAAATATATAGGGAGAAATACATGATAGAAGAGCTAAAAATCTTTTTTAAAGGGCAATTACAGGGTACTGGAAACGTGAGATGTTAATATATGTTCAATTTGAGAAATTTTAAGAATTATTTTTTTTCATAAAAATATGCAAATATATTAATGAAAAACAAGGGAAGGTCAAAAAGCAGACTCATGTATTCATGAAACTGATTTTATGATTCCTACAACATTGAAAGGTAGTGCAGTAAAGAGTTTCAATAACAAGATTTTTTTAAAAATTGGAGCAAAGTTACATGGCTAACATAAACCATGCCTCAGAGTAAATCCAGGTATATTGCAGTATCAAAACCATAATGGAAATTTAAAACTATAATAAAAATATTTTTAAATGGACAGCATTTTTATGATCTCAATTGCAAAAGTACTTCTCTACATAAGATCAAAAAAAGCAAACGAATAAAAATAAAAACTAAAACAAAAGAACCCAGACCCCATAAAGGAAAAGATTGATAGGTTTCTCTATGTAAAAACTTTTAAATTATTTCAAGATCAAATGTACATTATAAGCAATGTAAAGAAAAACAAATCTTAAGATGTAGGTTAGAAACAGATTGAGGAGGGGAATGATTGCCAGGCTAAGCAGTGAATTTCCTCTGCGAGGAACTGAGAATCATAAAAGGTTTTTGACAAGGAAAGTAGGATGATCAAAGATGCCTTTTAACAAAGGAATTTGTTCAGCCATATAAAGGATGAATTAGAGCCGCATTGGCAGGCCAGGTGGGGAGGTGAGTGCTGTGCACACAGCTGTTCAGTGTGGAGTCAAAAAGATCAATTCTGAAGCAATTATAATAGTCCAGGCAAGAAACCACAGGCCCATTTTGGTAACCGTGGAAAACTGGGTATCATATCTGAGAATTTGAGAATTGTAATAGAGGTAAAAGAACTAACATTTATTGAACATGCCTACTTATTAGCTATTCTAATTTGCCGAAGGGTGCATAAAAAACAAACACACACACACAAAACACACACACACACACACACACACACAAAAAAAAAACAACCATGTTGCTTAGTCTGATTGCTGCAGTGCCAAAACCATGTGTGTGTGTTTTTGGGTTTTTTTTTAGTGTATTCTATCTATCGCAAGTTGCCTCATAAGTATACTACCCTTAGAGTAGATGTGGCCACCCTTGGTCCAATCAGAAGTGATCAGGGTCAAAGCAAAAAGCAGAAGTGTCTGTGACCGGTTCTTGCAGAACAGGGTTAATTTAGCAGGCTTCCTAGAAAAGGTTTATATTTGTAGCTTGCCCTTTACTGGCTCCTGGAGGATGACCTTGGAATATTCTGCTAGATTAAAGTGTTTTTACATGCCTGAAAACTTGGGCCATGCAGTACCAGTTTGATCAGATAATTTATGCTAACAAAGTGATTTATGGTGAACAGCTGTTTTTACTCTGGGGGGCCAGTGTCTGAGTAGCTGAAATTGGGAAACACGGGTGTTACTGAATGCCTATGCGACTCACCCTCAATAAAAATGCCACACATCAAACTTGAGTGAACTTCCCTAGTTGGCAACACTTGGCATGTGTTATCACACATTATCACCAGGAGAATGAAGCAAGTTCCATGCAACTACATTGGGAGGAAAGATCTGGAAGATTGTGCTGATTTTTTCCTGGATTTCTTTTCTCATGCCTTTTCCTTTGGGTAATTTTACATTGTAATCTTTCTCTGCAATAAACTGTAACTGTGACTATAACAGTTTTGCTGAGTTCTGTAAGTTTTTTTCAGTCTATTGCTGAGTCTGAAGGCAGTCCTGGGAACCCCTGAAATAGGGAAGTTGCCATATGAAGGACTAATATCTAATAAATATTAATTTTTCTTTTGAGGATAGCTAGTTAAGGAATGAGAGAGAGAGAGAGAGAGAGAGAGAGAGAGAGAGAGAGAGAGGAAGAGGAGGAGGAGGAGGAAGAAGAAGAAGGAGGAAAAAGAAGAAGAAAGAAGAAGAAAGAAGAATGAGGAGGAGGAGGGAGAGGGAGAGGAGGAGGAGAAGTGGGGGAGGGAAATGGAAAATAGAAGAGTACATTGTCTTGGAAGACAAGGGAGGATGGATGGATGGATGGATGGATGGATGGGTGAATGGGTGGATGTATGGATGGATAGATGATAAATGATACTAATAGTAATGATAGATAGACAGAAAAAAGAAAAGGACAGAAGGGGATGTTCAAAGTTGATAAAGAATGAAATTTGATGCTCACATGAGAGTATTTGAAAATCAGTGATAACCATGAAGAAAGTAGTTTCAGTAGAATGAGGAAAGCAAATTGTAAGAGGGTGTATGAGTCAGTAGGATATGAAAAAGAAGGCCTTAAATGTAGATTACTCATCCAATTTAAGGGAAGAAAGGAAAAAGGCCAGTTTGACTTAGTCATAGGGATATGTTTCATTTGTTTTTAATAGGATGTTAATAGGGCAATCACAAGACCCAGATTCAATTTCTGCTCTGCCATTTATTGCCTATGTAATTAACACTTGTCTAAAAGCTTTCTCTGCAATTAAACACTTAAAATGCATTATTTTACCTCCATTTTGTGTGTAAATAGAGACATGAGAAAATTCTGAGATGTACTAAGTAAAACTGCAGCAGGCCGGAGGCTGGGGAGAGGAAACAAGGTAGCTGAAGGCCAAAACCAACAAAAGACAGCCCACATCCCTGAATGTACGTTGAAACATTGAATCAATTTCCAGGCAGCCGTTTCAGCTGTTAACTAGGAAGAATCCCCAACATCAAATGTGACCACATCCTGTTTATAGGTAGTAAAATTTTTGTACAATTTCCCATAATCAACCCAGAAGCATCAAATGCTTCTTCCTTATGGACCATCTACCTATCCCAGAACCTCCTCTGCTCACTGTCTACTGCCTCTTATTTACAGCCAAAGTCAGTTGTTTTGAAACAACTTCTATCTTTCCTCCCTAAATGCACTGTATAAAAAAGCCCTGTCAACTCCAGGACGGTGGATATGTCTCCTCCACCCAGCTCTGCTGCTGGTGGTTTAGACTGCATGTCCCAGCACCTGGCCCCTCTTGTGGATAGAATATGGCTCAATAAACACTTTCCTTCAAATCGATGTTTAGTCTCAAAAATTGTTGGTTTAGCAACAAGAAATATAATAAGGTAAAATGATTTTTTAAAAAGGAACCTAAAATACCCTTATTCTCTCTGGTTTTAGTTAATGGACATTTAACTTGTGTATGTACTAATGTATAAAAATGTATAATTGTGGGGTATATCTCTCTCTACTATGGTCCTGAATTCCTAGAGTTATTAAAGAAACATCAAGTTGTTGAATTTTTTTCATCTCATTATCTATCTATCTATCTATCTATCTATCTATCTAACTATCTATTATCTATCTATCTATATAAAGAGGTAATATGCAAATTAGCCAGAAGGCTGTATCAGTCATGACTAGCTCAGGAGGAGGCTGTGTGCACAGATGGGCCCAGAGTGGAGATGCAATACACAGGGGGGCCAGGGCCTGTCCTGGAGCAGAGACACAACACACAGGGGAGCCTGCCCTCACTGGGAGACAGCAGTCCTGCCTCTATGCATGAGCTGCAGAGGAAACACCTTTTCTGACCGCTCACTGGCTTAGCTCCCTGTTCTTGGTAACTTGGGTAATAAGAATTCAAGAAGGTGATCTAGGGTTTTTCCACCTCACTCCTGGAGGAAAAATGAAGGTTTGCTGCTGGAGGGGCTAAGAAATGTCATATTCTGCCCTAGTCGGTTTGACTCAGTGGGTAGAGCCTCAGCCTGTGGATCTCAGGGTTTGATTCTGATCAAGGGCAACTACCTAGGTTGCAGGCTCCTTCCTGGCCAGGGCAGAGCTCATGCAGGAGGCAACCAATTGAAGTGTTCCTCTCACATTGATGTTTCTCTCTGTCTTTCCCTCTCTCTTCCACACTCCCTAAAAATCAATGGAAAAAATATCCTCAGGTGAGGATGATAAGAAGGAAGGAAGGAAGGAAGGAAGGAAGGAAGGAAGGAAGGAAGGAAGGAAGGAAGGAAGGAAGGAAGGAAGGAAGGAAGGGGCATATCCTATGAAAGAGACATCTTAAAATTAACTAAAGAAAGTTGTCGTGTTTTCATGATGAAGGGACTGGAGTCCATGTTGATAAAAACATATTGGTGGCTGTGAGAGCCAGCAGTGGCAGCAGCAGTGGGGTAATGGTGGTGGCACCTTCCCCTGATCAGCCAGTCGCCTCCCACAGAGGGAGGCCAGACTGTGCTCAGGCCTGTCATCCTCAGGGGATGTCCTTCAGTAGGACATCCCCTGAGGGCTCCAGGACTGTGAGAGGGAGCAGGCTGGGCTAAGGGACCCTCTCCCCCAGTGCACAAATTTCATGTACCAGGCCTCTAGTATATTAATAAACAGCATGATTGCAATTGGGTTGGAAATGAGCCTCAAGTATCACTCTCCTGTGTAAGGAGGGGGGGAGCTACTATTAAATTATCTAATAAGGACACTGTATACCAGATAAGAAGAGTAATGTAGATTGTGTTGTAGCTCTGACTAGTTTTACTAAGTGGTTAGAGCATCAGTCCACACATCTAAGGATCATGGGTTTGATTCCTAGTCAAGGGCATATATCTGGGTTGTGGGTTCCCTCCCTTCTCCTGGTGGGCCACCAGCAGGTGGCAACCAGTTGATGTGTACCTCTCACATCTCTCTCTCTCTCTCTCTCTCTCTCTCTCTCTCTCTCTCTCTCTCTCTCTCTCTCTCTTAATCTCCCCCTTTCTTTCTCTCTCCCCCACTCTTCCTCTCTCCCCTCTCTCCCTCCCTCCCCCCTTCTTTTCATTCTCTCCTTGAAAAGAAATGGAAAAAATATACTCATGTGAAGATTAACAACAACAAAAATAACATGTGTTGTATATGAAAATTTCAAATATATACCAGTTTCATATAACATTTATTCTGAAAAGAAAGCAGTTGAACTAGCTTACAATTAAGTTTTCATTTTTTTAAAATGTATTTATTTTATTGATTTTAGAGAGGTAGAGGGAGACAAAAACATCAATGATGAGAGAGAATCATTGATTGACTGCCTCCTGCACACCCCACACTGGTAATCAAGCCTGCAACCCGGGCATGTGTCCTTGGCTGGAATTGAACCTGAGACCCTTCAAACCACAGGCCAATGCTCTATACACTGAGCCAAACAGGCCAGGGTATTTTTTTTGGCAAAAATAACTTAGTGATATTTGCCATCTCTAAAATGCCTTGTCCCATAAACATGAACTCTGTTATCTCCTGACCTATGCTGCAGTCAATAGAACAGAGATTACTGGAATCAGTATCCACCATGTGAACTCAAGAAGAAAATGGTCTTAACACTCAAAAGATGGTTACTCAGAAGCAGCCTTTTAAATAAATTGGCCAATTTCAAACAGGCCTTATTTAAAGAGAGCCTCTCTTTAGTTTGCAATGTAACAATGAAAATACTGTACTGAACTATCTTACATCTGCCCTGCTGTTTCTCATAAGGAACATAGCGAGAGTGAATTTGCCAAGCGGTGCACAGAGGAAAAACTAGTGAGCAGGGGTATAGTCAGACAGACCCACAAGGAAGCACTATGTTAGAAATCTGTGCTTTCTCTTCCATACATGTTGATACAGTTTTAAAGTTGAGTAGTCCTGAAAGGGACAAGTGTTAAAGAGACATGTTCCTAATGACAGAAAGTAAAGCTGCCAACATTTTTTGGCTTCAAGAAACAATTTTAGCTCAAGCATGAATGCAAGGGCAAAACATTTTCTTAAAAATTGTCTTTAATGGGTTGCAATAAATGTTTTCTGAGAAAATAACAATTGAGCACATTTTAAAAGTTCTTCCTAGGTACTGAAAGGGATGGTGTGCAGCATACTGGAATAGGACACCTATCTTTTTAAAATAGAAAGGGTGGGACAAAAGTAGGTTTACAGTCGTTTGTACGGAAAATAATAAAATAATTAATAATATCCATGCCGAAACCAGTTTGGCTCAGTGGTAGAGCATAGGTCTGCGGACTGAAAGGTCCCGGGTTCGATTCCAGTCAAGGGCATGTACCTTGGTTGCGGGCACATTCCCCGGTAGGGGATGTTTCTCTCTCATGGACATTTCTAGCTCTCTATCTCTCTCCCTTCCTCTCTGTAAAATATCAATAAAATATATTTTTAAAAATAATAATTAATAGCTAATAATACAAGATTAAGCTCTGTGTTTTGTGTACTTAAACTCTGAACCCCTGTTGGATAGTTGCTTATTCAATATTGACAACTGATATTCAACTGGTGCAGAGATGAAATTTTGCTAGAGTCTAAGTGGTTAGCTTGCAGATTTGGCCTTTAGAGTCCAACAGTGGTTCATTTCAGAAGTTGTTTTTACTCATAATAAAAAGGCAAAGATCACCTGGCAGTCAGAGATAATTCTGGATTTCTCTTTTATTTGCAAGTGTATATTCATGGTATTCTCTCAAGAAAAGCCAGCATTACTCAATTTATACTGATTGAACTTCAGTGCAACGATCCCAGAGGAGTCTCAGAAAAGCTGGTTTTAAATCCTGTTGGAATTCTGGCATAAACCAACTGCAGACCGAAAACTAAGCACATAGCATCTGCCTGTCATTTACTGCTGTTAGAGAACTGCTAGCATTGATGAGCACTGCATTGGTGACAACTAACAAGTGTTTCTTGCTATTTTAAACTCATGTATCTAGTCTAAAGTTATCTTTTCCTCCCTTCCTTTTCTCCCTTCCTCCCTTTCTCCCTTCTTTCCTTCCAAATACAAAGGTGGAAGTGTATCAACTGATAACACTTTATGTTAGGGGGAAAAAGGGAGCAAATCAGCAATTGCTGATTTATTCCTGATAATCTATTAGCATGATTAAGTAACTATTGAGAATTTTTTGGTGTAATATTAGGCAAAAAAGATTTGGAGGCCCTCTCAATTAAATGTATATTTGGGTTCTCTTTTTCTTATTTTTATCCTTACCCAAGGATATGTTTGATTTTAGAGAGAAAGGAAGGTGCAGGGAGAAACATCAAAGTGAGAGAGAGTCTTCAATCGGTTGCCTCTTGTAGGAGCCCCTACGGGATCAAACATAGGTATGTGGCCTGACCCTTTTGGTATATGGATGATGCTCCAACCAACTGAACACCTAGCCAGGGCTGGATTGTCTTTTAAAACATGAGTTCATTTAATCTCTATTTGTAACTAGTCCCCACAATTCTAGTAATGAAGATTGGAATACTGTCTAAACCATGATTTAATTTATTTACAAAATAGCAAAATTTAATCTGTGCACCAGCTTTAGAGTATCAGTTATTAAAGTTAAATAAGCAACTGTCCATACAGGTGGGCCACAAGTAAGTTTACAGTTGTGAGTATGTAAAACACAGAGTTTATTCTGTATTATTATTTGTTACTATATTATTATTTATTAATTACTGTGTTATGTTCCATATGAACAACTGTGAACCTACTTTTGCCCCACCCTGCATATTTTAAACAGGCAGGTGTCCTATTCATTTGTTTTTGCACACTATTATTTATTTTTTATAAGATACTCATTAAACTTCTAAATATTGTCTTTCAGTTTATGAATATATCTATGCTCCTATCAAAACAAAACCTAAATTACTATGTGCATAAGGAAGAGAATACAACATGAATACACAAAGATGATTGGATTTTGAAGTCTGTAATTATTTTCTTATTGCCCCCTCATTCCCCACCAAAACTAATATGCTAAAAAAGTATATTGTTTGTTTTTTGTTTACCAATTAAGTCAGAGTACCTTTCTTGTGTTCAGAACCACCATTTTCTGGAAGATGAGAACTGAGTGCACAAATATATTCTAGGAAAAGTATTATTGGGACAGTTCAGTGTTAAAGGCTAACCATCACAGTACATCATGGACAAAGTTATGTCTAGTTATAACTGGTTAAGGAAGTCCATGGTGTTTTTCTATCTTAACTTCATTGCCACTAATGCCTAAACTGAGGGAATAATAAGATTTGTTTGCTCACAACTGATACAATGAACTGTTTCAGCAGATATGAAGAAGACTGTTATACAGCCTCCAAAATCTGGTCTGACCTACCATAATAAAGTACTTGGGAGCCACTAGCCAGACAGGGACTACCTCCCCAGCTGAACTTGCAGCTACATGTGGTCATGTGACTAGTTTTCATCTCTTGAATGGGAGCTGTGGTTGGCACTATGTCTAGGCTCAATACTTTATATATATATATTATATATATATTATATAATTATATATATATATATATATATATATATATATATATATATATATATATAATTTATTATTTTTTACAGAGAGAAAGAGAGAGGGATAGAGAGTTAGAAACATTGATGAGAAAGAATCATCGATCAGCTGCCTCCTACACATCCCCTACTGGGAATGTGCCCACAACCAAGGTACATGCCCTTGACCGGAATCGAACCTGGGACCTTTCAGTCCTCAGGCCAATGCTCTAGCTCTATCCATTGAGCCAAACCGGTTTTGGCTAGGCTCAATACTTTTAAAAGTGGTTGTATCTCCTTAACATGTTTTTGCCCCTCTTGCTGCCTGGAACATTGGTGAGAAGAGTGATCTTGGAAGAAGATCCCCTGAAGATGTCAGAGCCACTCTCAGTCTGGAACCCTAAATGACCTAGGAGAGCAGTATCATCTGTCCAGCCATACTGGATAATTATATGACGAGAAATGAACTTGAAGTCACTGAATGCTCCAGGTCTTTTTGTTTGAGAAACTCACTAAAACAGCAAGAAAACGTATTGTTTAAAACTCTATGAACATAACTTCCCAAATCCTGGTGAGGATGTGGAGTGACAGGGACTCTGACTGATTGCAAGTGGGTATACAAAACGGTACAGCCACTTTGGGAGTCAGGTTGGCAGTTCCTTATAAAAAAACTAAAAAAACAAAAACAACTTATTCTTCTTACCCTCTGATCCAGCATTAGGCCTCCTTTCTATTTACCCAAATGAGCTGAAAACGTGTGCAAACAAAGACCTGCACACAAATCTTTATAGCAGCTGTATGCATAAATGTCAAAACGTGAAAGCAACCAAGATGTTCTTCAACAGGTAAATAAATAAGTAAACTTCAGTACACCCATACAATGGAATAGTATTCAGTGATCAAAAGAAATGAAGTACCAAGCCATAAAAAGACAGAGAGATGCCTTAAAAACATATTGCTAAGTGATGGAAATCTTTATGGAAAGGCTAGGTACTGCATGTTTCTCACTATATAATATTCTGGAAAAGGTGGGAGTGGGGAGGGACTAAGAGTATTTGGGAAATCTCTGTACTTTCTGCTCATTTTCTTCATAAACCTAGAGGCTGCTCCTAAAAGTCTTTAATTTTTATAACTTTGTGCTTCACTTCCATCATGAATATACCTACACACACACACACACACACACACACACACACACACACACACACACAAAACAGAGGATCGGCTGAGGAAGTGAAGAGGAACATAACTATAGAACTTAAGTTGACAAAGAAAAATTATGGAAAAAAGGAACAAGGGAAACATATAAAGAGAGGGAGTTGAAGGATGAAAGGGCAGTGGGACTAGACAGTATATTTATGCTTAGGTAGAAAGATTTAGAGCAAGATGGTCATGGCTGTCATCTCACCCTCACTAGTACTATCTGCTCATCTGTGAGAGTGGGAAACACTTGTAATAGACCACCAAGATCACTCCATTTCTTATGGCCTTTTCAATTATAATCACATCAGCCAGATGCCTGCAGACTAAACCACATGAAAAACAATTTTACCAAAGCAATATTTAAATAATATTCACCCAGCTTGATTGTTTATTTATGTTATGGGCACACTTATTCTTGATTATATAATTTAATAATCCCCATTTTAAAGATAAGGAGCTGCAGCTCAGCGCATTAAATAACTTGCCTAGCCAAAACCAGTTTGGCTCAGTGGATAGAGCGTCGGTCTGCAGACTGAGAGGTCCCCAGGTTCGATTTCGGTTAAGGGCATGTACCTTGGTTGTGGGCACATTCCCAGTAGGGGGTTGCAAGATGCAGCTGATCGATGATTCTCTCTCATTGATGTTTCTAACTCTCTATCCCTCTCTCTTCCTCTCTGTAAAAAAATCAATAAAATATTTTTAAAAAGACCTTATTATAATAACTTGCCTAAAGTTATTCTCCAGGGTTTGCATTTGAATTTAGGGACTTGACCCCAGAATCTACACTTGACCTCACTCTTACACTACACACAAGTGTGCCTCGCAGACTGAGTATCCATGTGTTCCCAACAGTAATGATTGAGCTTCTGGGGGAAAAAACGAAACAAAAAACTCTTGCTGAGCAATCTAAGTCCTACTTAACAGAGCGCCCCTCCCTCTAGAAATCAGGATCTTCAAGTACCTCTAGTCATTTCTGCCTTGTTTCTCTTGCACAAGGCTAATAACTTTGTTCCTTTATCCAAAAGGTCAAATGTCTAAATCCATAGTATTGAAGCCATAAACAATTCTCTTTGCAAATCAATTTAACAGCCCTTGTCAGTTTAATTCAGGAGTTAGATATGTCTCCCTTATCTCTCTCTCCCTTCTCTCTCTCTCTCTCTCTCTCTCTCTCTCTCTCTCTCTCTCTCTCTCTCTCTCTCCTCCCTTCTCCCTTCGTATTGCTCCCTCTAAAAGTCAATGGATAAAATCCTAGGGTAAAGATAGAAAAGAAATCAATTTAAAAGATGGTCCCTGCTCTCTCTCCCACCCCATAGACCTACATCAGATGTTTCAGTATTCCCGACAGCTATCAGCATGCTAGTGATTGTTTCCTAACCATAACCTGGAGACTTTGGAATCCATTATAAATGCCAGCCAAGAATGTGTTAGGAAGTAAATCATCACTTTCACAGCCTATGGCTTTCTATGGAATAAAATTTCAGAGCCAAAATTGTCTGAGTGACATGTAAGATCTCTCAATGAGGCCCCGAATAAAATAGAAATACTTCTGGAAGACAAGTGGCAATGTTTGCCTCTTGGAATTAGCTAATCTAAATAAAAAGTAGACTTAGTTAGCTCCTGACCCAGATTTTTAGATGCATACACAATCCATTGGTTCCAGAGTTGCTTCAGCCTCACTGTAGTCCTAGGGTTGGTTCTGGATGATGTATGTGGTCTGTTTTTTGTTTATAGATTTGTAGTTTTTCTGTTCTGTTAGTTTTTAACCTTTAGAGATGGATTTATATAGCTTTTTTAAAAAAAAAAAAAAAAGCGATAGCTCTCATTTTTTAAAAGAGATCAGAGTGCATGGAGCAGACAGGTTATTTTCCCTGATGTGGGTCAGCAAAAATACTGCTTGAGAAGATACCAAGACTTTTATTTAAAAATTGTTTTTTAGCAATAGGACTCAGAAATAGAAAAGATCATGAATTCTCAAAATCATATAAATATAACATTTTAATGCTGCAGACTCATTGCCCAAAAGAACCTAAGACAATGGAAACAAACAAAAACATCTATGACCACAAGAAGAGGTCAATAAAGCCACCTACTTTTAATTCAGGAATCTAAGACCCAGAGTCTGTTTTATTTACAGTGGTTCCAATCACAAAAACCAATTTATAACATTGGAGATTTAGGAATAAATACTGTTGTTTCCAGAGTGCACTGACACCATTGATATTAATCTACCCACTAGGAATGTACACTAAATCACTTCAGTATGCTAGCCTGAGCAACCAGTGTCAGATGAGAATATTTTTACAAAGATAATTTGGGCATGAAATAATGGCCAATTGAAAAAAAAAGAATAATGTTCAATAAGCTGTGCCTTCATAGAACCAAAAGAGAATAGTTATAATTTATTACAATAACCAGAATAAATAGCATCTGAAATTTAAGCAAATCACATCACTTGGTGGAAAATTTCCTCTAGGGCAAATGTTAAACAAGGGAAATTAATTCTGGTGTCTATTTTAGGCATTTTGAGACTCAATATTTACATGGAGGCTGAGGGGTATCCCCTACACCAACAAATGATTCTCAAACAATTCAATTCTGACACTATCTACCTAAAGATGGCATAAGATTCCCCAGGTTAAGAGTTCAGTCTCACTTGAGATGTCAGTCTCAAGCCCAGGCCATTACTTATGCTTTTGGCAGACCTGCTATAGGTTAGAGGTTCCAAAAGCCCCTTCCCACTCAGGATGCCAATTGCAAATCCAGGTTGTGATCTGTACTTCTGACCAACTGGCTATAAATCACAGGTTTCCACAAACTTCTCCTCAGGTTCAATTAATTTGCTAGAGCAGCTCACAGAACTCACAGAAACCTTTATTCATTAAATTGCCAGTTTATTATAAAGAATCTAACTCAGGAAGAGACAAAGGGAAGCGCTGCATAGGGCAAGGTATGAGAAAGCGGTGCGGACCTCCCAGGGCCTCTCCAGGCTCACCACTCTTCTCAGTCTCTGCATGTAAAGCCCCTGCAAGCTCTCTGAATATCCTACCCCAGTGGTCGGCAAACTCATGAGTCCACAGAGCCAAATATTGAAATTTCTTTTGAGAACCCGAAAACCGACTCCTGAGCACGGGCCATAAAGTTTCAATTTCACTGTTCGTGTGCACCCATATGTGGTATTTTGTGGAAGAGTCACACTCAAGGGGCCAAAGAGCTGCATGTGGCTCACGAGCTGCAGTTTACTGACCACAGCATCTTTTTGGGTTTTTAAGTAGGCTTGACTAAGTACACATGATTGAATAAATCACTGGCCACTGTGTACCCATTCAACCTCTAGCCTCTCTCCCCTCCCAAGAGGTCTAGGAGGTAGGATTGAAAAGTTCCAACCTTCTAATTACCAGGTTGGCTTTATCCTTTGCTACTTTCAAAAGTAATCTCATTAACAGAACAAAAGACAACTTTGACAGTCTTAATGGGAAATACAAGGTGTCCCAAAAATATGTAAAAACACTTTAACAGCCGATAACTCAATTTTGAAAAGGAAATGTATTTAATAAATACTGCCTTTATAATTATTCAAAGCATGCATATACATTTTGGGGGTCACCCTATATATGAGAAATATATTTTGGTCATCTGAATGACCAACTATTTATTATAAATTACAATATTGGGGTGCCATTCTATACTATATCAAGAAAAGGTAATTTGAACTATTTTTTTTCATCCTCACCAGAGCATAAGAGGATATGTTTATTGATTTTAGAGACAGTGAGGAAGGGGGAGGGTGGGAAGAAGGAAGAGGGAGAGATGAGAAGAGAGAGAAAGAGGTAGAGAGAAAGGAAGAGAGAGGGAAACATCAACCCAATGCACAGATCAGAGATCCAACCCTCAACCTAGGCATGTGGCCTGACTGGGAATCCAACCCAAAACTATTCTTTGTTTATGGGATCATGCTCCCAGCTAATTGAGCCAACAGACCAGGATTGCCCTAACTTTTAAAAGCCCTTAGGTTGCTGATAGTGTGTATATTAATTTGCTTTCAATATCTGCTTACCACACCTATCACACAACTGAATGAATTTTTAGCTTTAGACCCCTGCAGATTAATTACTCTGATTCCTCAGCGCTATCTCTAACTAAAGGACATATGGATTTAAAATCCAGAATTGGAACATTGTAATTTTTTTTTCGGTGGGAATGTAGACATCACATGATTTCATCAATGAGCCAATTAATATTTAGAGGAGTATTATTAGAGATCTTACTATTCAGAGGAAAAATAGCAATGCATGACAGAATTAAAGAAAGCTACAAATATCACAGCCATGGGTCAGGCTCATCATCCTATATCCAGTTAACCCATTCAACCATTTCAGAATTTACAAAATACTCTGGGTTGTGGCCCTTAAATGAGAGTTTAGGAAGCATATGAGATCCTTAAAAAAGTCTGAAGGAGCCATATGGCCATCTCCCCGCAAAATAAAGGAAACATTAATCTTTTCTCAGAAAGAGTATAAACCTATTTCTCTTTTGAAAAATGAAAGTTACTACTGATTTACATATGGCTACAAATTCTGAGTTGATTCCCAGGGTAATAAATGTTATTTCATTATTTTTTCCAGATTTTTTAAAAGAAGAAGAAATGTTTGCTTTGTATTTGTGCACAGATGCAAATATTGTGTACAATACATAAACAATGACTCTTTATTTAGTATTTGTCAGTTTTCTGGTTTTGTTTCTTAATAACAGTGGTTTATATTCATAATTTGCAATAGCAACACCTTCAAAAACCATAATAAAGGCATAATTTCTAGTCGAGTGCACAGATATCCCAAGAAAGTGCACTAAACATACATAATTTCTGTATAAATTGTATGAAATGTATATCTGCAGCACTGCAGAAATGGCAAAGAGCCAAGTGACTGATTTTTTGCTTCACTGCCTTTAATATAAGTCGTCTACCTAAGTAATTAGATAAACGACAGAAACCTTAATATTAATTTTGTATGGCCCATTCAAATCTTTTACTCACACACACACACACACACACACACACACACACGCAAAAAATGTTTTTGTCGTTTTACTGAGCTAATACCATCTCTCATCCGAAATATCACTCTTTGGCGGAAACCAGTTTGGCTCAGTGGATAGAGCGTCCGCCTGCGGACTGAAAGGTCCCAGGTTCGATTCCAGTCAAGGGCATGTACCTTGGTTGCAGGCATATCCCCAGTAGGAGGTGTGCAAGAGTCAGCTGATCTGTGATTCTCTCTCATCAATGTTTCTAACTCTCTATCCCTGTCTCTTCCTCTGTGTAAAAATTCAATAAAATATATATATTTTTAAAAAGGAATATCACTCTTTGGGTTTATGTATATAAAATCAGATTACAGAGGGAGAAAAAGAAAATCTTGCACTATCCAACATTAACCTTAGCCTAGAGCAAAACAAAGTCTCTACTTGGTAAAATGAAACTGCTTTTATGAAATGCAGCAATTGATTTCTTTTTTCAACAATTGATTTTTATTATAGTCCATAGTCAAGGACTCTAAGTGAGTTTAAAGATTAGCTGCAATATGTATTCTTAGAAGGAAACTAATTCACTTATAAAGATAGTTTTGGAACTATTTCTGCAAATGCATCTTGCCATTGAAAAGAAATTGCTGTGCACTTTCAGTGCTGATCACAGCAAAAGTAAATGATAACAGTGAAAGCGATTTTCATAGCAACATAAATACACTAATTGTAACAGAAAAATGTGGATACTGAATTGTGATATTAAAAAAACAGAATGGATAACCAGTTTTTGGTTTTCTTGTGTTTGTGCCCTTGACTCTTCCATTGTCTGACAACAGCCTCTGGTTCATGTCACACCTAATTTCCCTCTTTTCCCCCATGCAGAACTTTCTTATGTGTCAGCAAGAGGAATAGCTATAACACTTTTTTTAAAAATACAAACATTTTCTACTCTTAATATACCAATTTTACATCCTGTTGGCTATAGCTTAAACCTGGGCAGGATCTGTTATGAATCACTTTTTTTCTAAAAGGCAAATATCTGATATTCTGACACTTCAGAAAACAGCTTCTGGTAGATTAATGGATCTTTAACTCTGAACTCAGAAAGAAAACTTCTTATCTGAAAATGACCTACTGCTCCAGGCCCCTGCGGGCCTCTATGAGACACTGAGCAGTTGTCTGGGTCTATGCCTGACAACTTTTGTGCCTTTTCTTATCTGTCACTCATTATTTTTCTAGCTAAATCAGATTGAGAATAAAATTAGGTTTTTTAAAATAATGCTATTAATTTAATAATGTAAAAGTATCAGTGTTCCTGTCCTCTATAACCATTCCACACAGTGCCATGTCCCAAGATACCATAGTTCATTAGCTGAATAAAGCAGCTCTCCTCATATAAATTTTTTTAGATAAGTTCACCTTTCTCAAGAAGCAAATGAAAAGGGCAAAGCATGACAATTTCTCATTTTATAATGGGAAATTTATTCAAGACTTTTTCTCTCCATGTATCACTGAAGACACATTACAATTAAATGCCTTCATTTACACATAAGTAGCCTACCCACCCGCCCCACCCCCGTCCTTATTGCAACAATTCACTGGGTATTTACCACATGTTTCTTTTTAGTGATTTTATGTTTCATTTTTACTCTCTTCATTTATTAAGCATTCCAACTCAGAACCTACATTAAGAGCATCAGTAATAACAAAAGGCTGGTGTAGAATTATTTTCATTAAGTCCTAACAGGTAAGCAAATCAAAATAAGAAGCTAAGTTCTTTTTAAAAATGTGCTTCTATGTCCTGATTATCAATATTCTGATTAATTGAATAATTATTTTTATGACATTGATAGAAAATAGGAAATAAAATTATGGGAAAGAAGTCCACTTCAAAATAATTTGTTATGTCTTTGGTAAAAAATGAAATAAACAGTTTCCTTAAAACTGAAAAATCCTATCACCTAAATAGTTTGGAATCCAGAAACACCTGCCTCATTGCACTATATGCTTTCATTTTATTTACAAAGATGTGGTTAGACTTGCTCCTGGAATTAAAAGAAAATTATAATGAAATTTTTATTATGTTAATAATTGGTATCTTTGTAGTTGCCTTTTAGAGGCCTGGAGATGAAATTTATATATATATATATATATATATATATATATATATATATATATATATATCACTTTATAGAATAATATTTCAATTTTACTATGTAGTTTCTCAGGTTAAATTATGTATATTAATTTTTTAAATTATATTTTATTTATTTTTTACAGAGAGGAAGAGAGAGGGATAGAGAGTTAGAAACATTGATGAGAGAGAATCATCGATCAGCTGTCTCTTGCACACCCCCTACTGGGGATGTGCCCACAACCAAGGTACATGCCCTGGACCAGAATCGAACCTGGGACCTTTCAGTCCATAGACGGATGCTCTATCCATTGAGCCAAACCGGTTTCAGCATGTGTATTAATTTTTATGCTATATAAAGATGTAGGCTGAGAACTTAGAAATGTGGATTTTAGTACACGTCTCTTTGACCTTGAAAAAGACCAAGTAACTTCTCTGGATTCCTATAGTCTGAAAAGTTCTCTATAAATATGTGTTGTTATTATTAATATATATTTATCTATTAGGTGAACTAATGATTACCTAATGATCACCAAACGATCTCTGATGTTATTTCTATCTCAAAGTCTGTGACCATATACTCAAACATAAATAGTACTGTTTTCCATTATTTCAATTAATTTCAAACATGAGCATACACAAGAACAATTACCTTATACAAGTCACTCACTAGACAATATATTCCATATCAATTTTCAGAGAATAGTCACATATTAATATTCAACATGAGTACAGAATCCAATTTGAATTTCTTCTTGATTATAACAAGATGGAGGTTATTTCCATAGGTCATTTGAAAAGTATTTTCCCTAGATTTTCAATAAAGTTATGAATTTTACCCACGGTTTGAACTATAGGTCACCTCTCTCTGAAGGTAAAATTGATTTTCAAAAAGAAAATCTTTAGATTCTTGATTTTATAAAGTTTTTCTTGCTGAGCTTCCCCTATATTTCTTAACTAAACCTGTGCCATCAGATTAGCAGTTTGCAAACTTTTGAAAACTCTAAAAGCCTTTCTTTAAGCAAACTCAAGATATTTAAAAGAATATCAACAAAATGTATATGAGACAGACCACCACACACCTCAAATTTACAATCAAATGTCCCCAAAATCTTTCCAAAGTTCATGAATATATAAGAAGAGGATGTTTTTTAGAGAAAGGTCTTTCAGAGTGACTTGCCTATATTCTTGCTTCCCCTCAAGCATGTCAAAGCCACATGTAGCCCACACTGAATATTTTTGTGGCTCAGCCAATATATCGGTATTTAAAAAAAAAACACATTAATTTTATCATTGCTCTTGTTCTATGTTATACTATTCTTTTCAAAATAAACCTATGTTTCCATGAAAATTGAAGCTTGTGTGTTTTTTTGTGGCCCACATAAACTTTATTTGTCCGGTGTTAGCTTTTGAGTTTGACATGCTTGCTCAGTAAAAGGGAGATGCACTTCCTACCCTTTTACCTTAAGGTAAGGTCTGAAAGCTTCAGGGTAATTATTTAGGGACCCTTAGCTGGTTTGATTCCAGTCAAGGGCATGTACCTTGGTTGCGGGCATATTCCCAGTAGGGGGTGTGCAGAAGGCAACTAATTGATGTTTCTCTCTCATTGATATTTCAAACTATCTCTCTCACTTCCTCTCTAAAAAATCAATAAAGTATTTTTTTAATATAGCAAATGATTTGTAGGTTTTATCTAATAGAATTGTCTTCACTAGTCACTATTTAACTCCATTTGAATAAAATAAGGAATCATCCAAACTAATAGCCACGGATATCTTAAGGAACAAAAAGGAAGATATAAAGAAGAAAACATTATAAATTCAACTCCTGATTTATATTTGGTTTCTCCAACTGTGTATAAGAACACATTTCAGAAGTACTTGATGGAAATGATGAGAAATTAAGATTTGTTTTAATGTTTAATTACATATGTACTTCTCTGTACCCCTTAGAAAACTTCATTTAAGCAGATTAGCTCTAATTGTATTCAGAATTAAAGAAATTAAACCAATGACACAATAAGTGGATTCTGGGCCTGACTTCAAATTCAAAATGAGGTGGATAATATGTTTTAATTGATTTTAAACAATAAAGAAGTTTGAGTTGTCTTTGAACAAAATTTAGTGCTTTATACTAAACCAAATTAGTGAGATGCATTACCTTTCTATTTAAATGCAATCTTAACAAGATTTCTATTTTTTTCATCCAAAAATGCTTGTAAATAAAGCATTCAAAAAAGGAAAAAAATCAAAAGAATAAAAAAAGAAATCTGGACCAAATGGTTTTGTGAATGGTTTAAAAATATATTCATTGAAAATATGATAAGCCATTTAGGGCTTTGATTAAACAAGATTTAATTAAGGAGATGAAAAGTTCAAATGCTTACAATGATAGAACTGGAAGTCAAGATTACATTAATTATTTCTATGTGAACTTAGACTCTTCGGCTGCTACTTAATTGGTAAGTTCCATGACAATGAAGTCAAAACCAGCACCTGGTAAAATATTAACAACTGCATATTACCAAAACAGTTACCAAAATTGACAGAGCCCATTTGTGAGATGAACTGGTATGTGGAATATATATACACAGAGACACACTCACACAAATCCAGATGTACATGTGCACGCATATACACACAGACTCCCATATATGAGAGAACTGCCCGGGAGTGGTGGCTGTGTTCCCTTAAGGAAGGAACTTCACCAGCATTCAGATAGTTCAGCTTCAGAAGGTAGAGTTCTTCTTTCGTTCATTTAATACTGCCCTGTATTGTTGTTGTTAATCCTTACCAGAGGATATTTGGATTTTTTTTTTCTATTGCTTTTTCAGAGAGTGGAATGAAGGGAGGGAGGAGGAAAGAGAAAGAGAGAGGGGGAGAGAGAGTGAGAGAGAGAAATATTGATATGAGACACATATCCATCTGGTTACCTCCCACAATCCCACAAGTGCCTCAACCTGTGGTGGGGACTGAACTTGAAAGCCAGGAATGTGCCCTTGATCAGGAATCAAACACCAGACCCAAACCTTTGATGCACAGACTGATGTTCTAACCACTGAACAACACCAGCCAGGGCTTATTCCGTATTTGTAAAATAATTTTTATTTTTAATTACAGTAGATATACAATATTATATTAGGTTCAGGTCACAACACAGTAATTAGACATTTATAAAACTTACAAAGTGTAATTCCATATTTTTAAAGGAAGCAATAGTCATGTAGTTGCAGTTTATTTACACTTAACTAATCAAAGTGTTATTTTAAATAGTTTTCTTTTTTTCCCTCACCCAAGGATACATTCATATTGATTTTAGATGTGAGAAGCATCAATCCATTGACTCCCGTGTGTGCAACCTTTTTGGTGTGAGGGATGATGCTGTTCAACCAACTGAGTCACTGGGCCAGGGCAAGAATTTTCCATGTTTAAATAACTGAAATTATGCTTTGGTATAAGAAAGCCAACTTGAATTTTAAAAGGTGTGCACTCAGGTCTAAGCTGAGCAGCAAGGCAGTTCCAACAGAGCATCTACATTTTCCAGGACATTACTGCTACTAAAGAATGCATCCTCTATTAGGTTAACCAAGGATAATGTATACTTGTAAAATGTCAGAACAGATATTGAGACTATAGATTTTATGGCTTACCAAAGATGTTCCAATCTAGCTGGTAAATGACATGCATTTTAAGTTGGTGAAATATCTGGGTGCACACTGTTGAGCTTGCAGCCCCTGTGGAGACATTGCAATCTGTTGTGCAACAATGAGTCGGTATTTACAAGGGTTTTTTTTTTTTTACTCCCTTTTAAAAAATGTTAATTTTACAAACCCAAAGAGCCCTGAATTCAAACACTAAGTACATAAAAATAATGGTTCTGTTTACAACTTTTAGCCATGAATTTCTAAATAAAATTGAAACGCATCTGTTTTGTAAAGGACATAAAGGTGTTCCCATTATTTTATGCTTATTAAGTTGTAATAGCAAGCATCAAATGCTACACAGAAGTAGCATAGCTGACTATGCTAAGCCATTAAGTCATTATTTCTGGTACACAATAGGCTTAAGAAAATTTTCCTGCCACAGACTTAATATGTCTTTCAGAATGTGTGAACTCCGAGGTCACAGACGGGTACACAGTATACCAAAGTCATTTTCAGGCATAATGTATGTGGCCTCCATGGTGATAAACCATTTTTGATTGTTGCCAACATTTAAAAATTGGGATATTTTGCACAAAACACTTACTTTTCAAACTGTTTGGGAGGAAAATGGGGATGTCTGGCAACATCTGAGTTAGTTTGTTTTTTTTTTTGTTTTTTTTTTAAGAAAATAAGCATCAAGAGATAAGCAGTGTCTCCTCTTTTACAAGGTAATTTACTACCCAGGATACTACAGTCACCATTATCCCTATTTATTACAAGTGTTAGGTATTGTCTTTTTTACCTTAAAAATGTCTTACTGTACCCATTTATAATACTGCCTACTCGCTCTCATGAAGAGTGTTCACTTCGCATGTAATCAATACAACATTCTCTAGGACCACTTAATGTTTTCACTACTCACTCAAAAATCTTTAACATTTGCTGGCATACATTATTCTATATTTTATAATACTATTTTCTCTCTCCCCCGACGAACCATCAGCGCAAGAAGAGGAATTATGCCTTCTCAGGTATTTGTATCTCCAACGATCATACAATGTCCAAAATATATTTAATTTTTAATAAAATGTTTTGATGATACAGTTATTGGTGAAACTCAATTTTTTCCCCAGTCATAACCTCTGATATCAATTTTCACAGTCTTGACTTGGTAAGAATGTCAGTACTATCTGGGCATATGGGGACTTCAGGGATGAGAAAAGCAGGGTAGGACACTGCTCATTTGAGACTATAAAATATACTTAAACTATACAACACATTACCATATCTAGACTACTGAGATGATTTCAAACGCCTACAATAAATTTGGCATCCTAGAATTTTAGACATTTCCACAGAAAACCTGATCAATTAGATTTCCACACCATGCTGCAGAGTTAACGGTACTAGATTTGTCCTCCCCTCCAAAAAAGCAACAGACAACATATAGGAGGTGTATGTCTTAACATATTAAACAGGCAGCACAGGCTTGTGAAACTTAGCAAATGCAGAAGCCTGAAAATGGATCTCCTTATACATTCTGGTTCTCTGCCAGGGAACACTTTCCTGCTTTATAGTAGGGAGGCAGAGCACAAATAAACTACCCATTTTCTGAACTGAGGAAGCGGATTCAGAGGGTCATGAGTTTAGTTTGGGGCAGGTGGTAAACCACCAGGAGGTCATGGAAATGAGAGATCAATGGAAGAGCTAAGATAATAAACTTGCCACACATCTGTGTGACCATTAAACTCTCTCTCTCTGAGTGTGGGAAATTCGGAAAGCTCACGGAAATGAAAGCCAGGGAGCCTTTAGAACTTTCAACATGGTCCTCAGCTCACACACAGCCTGGGTAGCATAAGGAAAAACCTTCACACTTAAGGTGTTTGAGCATGCCTAACCTCCGCCAAATCAGTGGCTGAGCTCTCAGTCAACAAGTGCAGACATATCTCCAGGAAGGCCAGAGAGAAAACTAGGCAGAGATCTCAGTGGATATATACCACGATGGGGAGAGAGATGCTGCCTTTTACTTAAGGACAGTTAATTAAAAAATAAATAAATAAAACTTTCAGAGTAATAAAAACTGAATCCAGGGTGGCAGCATACCATGTACAGTGTCTAATTTTCAGTGAAAAGGTAATAAATGTGGCTCATACCCATACACAGGAAACAAAACATTTCATAGAAATTGCTCTAACATCTGTTTCCTCAGCTCAGTGAATACACTTTGGATGAGAACTCAAACCAGCTACCCTAAACTATATTAAAAGAACAGGCTATCACTGAGTTAACAAACAGGGGATTAACAGAGAAATTAAAACTATGCAAAGAACCAAGTGAATATTCAAGAGGTTAAAAGTAAAATAACAACTGAAAGTTTCAATAGATGGACTCAGGGATGAACTAAGAAACAGGGTACTCTCATAGAAATAATTAAATGTATCCAATCCCAAAACTATGAAAGAAGCTTGACAGCAGTGAGGAAAAAGCACCACATATCACATACAGAGGAGCAATTATATATCCACTTACGCTATTTTAAAAAATAACAGTAAACTATTCCTAAAAATTCCATAAAAATGTTTGTGTCTACATATATTTTCTTCTCTTATGCTTTTTAATAATCATGTGACTGTTTAAAACCCAACTGTATCATAGTGCTATCAGACTCCTAACTCAGGAAACTGAGCTATATTGTTGTGAACAGTATTTCTATAGTGTTTTTAATAAATATACTATTTTCAGTAAATATAGCATTCTAATAAATGGTGCTAGAACAATTAGATATTCACATGCAAAACCAAAACTAAACTAAACTTCAGGAAACAAACAAAATTTTTATACCAGTGGATCACAGACCAAGTTGCAAAGCCTAAATCTATGAAATTTGTGGAAAAACAAAACATAGTAGAAAACTGCAACTTGGTTAGGTGAAGATTTCTCAGATAATACACAAAATTCAGGAATTTTAAAAATAGTTGATAACTTTAACTTTAGCAAAATTAATTTTTTCCAGTTGTAAAGTCACCTTTAACAAAATTAAAAAAGGTAATCACAGACTTAATGTAATTATTTTCAAAATATAGATATAATAAAGTACTTTATCCAGGAAATAAATACAACACATAAACTGAATAATAAAAAGATAAACAGTCCCATTAAAAAAAAGTAGACTAAATGGTTGAATACACACTCCCCTAATAAAACATACAAACAGCAAGAAGTATATAAAATCTGCTCAATATCATTAATCATTAAGAAAATAGAAATTAAAATCACAATAAGATATAACTATGACCCACTAGAGTGGCTAAAGTTAAAAAGACTAACATTATAGAGTATTCACAAAAATTTTTAAAAAACCTGTTACATCTGTACAATGATGTTTGGAAGGTAAAATATTTTTCACTTAGATATTCTAGGAGTTTTGCTTAAGGTTAAAATAAAACATCTATCATACACCCAAGCAATTCCACCCCTAGGTATCTACCCAAGGTAAATGAAAACTATATATCCACACAAAATCTCATAAATGAGTATTCATAGAAAAAGTATAGATAATAGTTAAAAACTGGAAACAATCCAATGACCATAAACAGGTGAATGAACAAAATGTGGTGCCACAAAACAATGTAATACTACTCACTGATTAAAAAAAAATGAAGTGCTGAAGCATAGAACAACATAGAAGAATCTCAAAATCATGTCCAGTGAAAAAAGTCAGATAAAAAAAATCTACACTTTATACACTTCCAATTTTATGAAATTTCTAGAAAAGGCAACATTATAGTGACAGAAGAAAAATCAGTGTTTGCTTGCGATAAAAAATGGGATCAATCTGTAAAGAGACATGAGTAAAGTATTTTTTGTTGATCATAATAAACCTGTATTGCTTCATAAATGTATAAATTTACCAAAATTCACTGTACACTTAAAATGGATGATTTTATGGTATATCAATTATGTTTCAATAAAACTTTTAAAAATTCATATGGGACATATGAAAATATTCTAAATGTGTCAGCACATAATAAAAGACTTTCAAAATATATGAAGACCTAATGAGAGAGAGAGAGACAGAATCACAGTCATAACTGGAGGGATATTAACATACCTTCTTTACATCTGTAGACCTGATAGAAGAAAAGATCAGTGAGGATATATAAGATTTTATGGGAGAGTTATGTTTGTCAAACTTGAATTGTGCAGTCTGGATCTGTTCATTTCATTATAAGATTTATCTAACAAAAATCCGACCCATTTAATAATGCAATGAAGAGAGGATTGAAAGAACTGGACAAAAATTATCAGTAAATAGGAAAGTCAATGACAGAAAGTCAATGTCACAAGGTAGATAAGAAAAACAAATGAAACCCAGATAAGTAAGCTAAACCTTCTGAGATACTTTTCTTTGTAACAGCTATAAAATGTCCCTAGTTTAAAGCACTATTGGCATTATCAAGATTTCTATGACAGCAAATGCTTACTTTGAAAAGATTATTGGAAATGATAAATTTGATTCCAAAAGTAACCCAAAACTAGGGTATTACAGAAATACCATTAACTATTTTACCAATAGATATTAAATGGTAAACTGAAAAGTCACACTTGATTCAACATAATAAAGTATTAGTGTCCTTAATATATAACAAGCTAAAAAAAATCAACAAGAATGAACAACCCCAATCAAAACTGGAATAAAAGATTATGAACAATATGCAATATAAGAAAAACAATTTCTCAGCAAATACATGAACAAGTATTCATCTCGAGTAACCAAAAGTAAAATTAAAATATAAGAAGCCAGTTTATATTATGTATTATTATCTACATGTTTTTGGGTTTGTTTGTTTTTTTTTGTAAGAAATACATTTAAATGGACATTGTGTCTGCAGAGTTCTGGCAGGAAACTGAGTAATTGGATAGAATTTAATAAAGGAACACTTATAAAAGGTCTGGATAAGTTTACAAACACAACAACCAAAAATAGCCTCACAATAAGAATAGTGTGATCCATTGCCTTACCTAGGCTGATAGTTATAAGGGAAGTGAGCAGTTGCTAGTTCCCAGCAAGAGGCAGAGCTGTATGACACAGGCCAACAAACAGGAGAAGATATGGTTTATCTTCCATAGCCATTAGCAACCCAGCAGGGAGAGAGAAAAGGGAATAATACTCTGCCTCACTTTCTTCCTTCCCACTCATCTCCAGTGGGTTTCTACCTTGGGTCCAGTGATCTCCAGTGGGTTCTTACCTTTGGTTGAACTCAGCTAGAAGCCAGAGGGGAATGGAGATCCACATGCATTAGCCGTCTAAAAACAAGTAGATGCGGAGGGCTCACAAAGACACACTCCTGCAAGGAAGAGTGGGGGTTGTTGTAAATTTGAAAACCTTTTATAAGGTAATTGAGCCATGCACAGTGAGAGCCTAAAAAATCTTATTCTTGTTGGCTTACTATTTCCATTCCTAGGAATTCATCTCAAGAAAAGAATGTGCATGGCAATCTCTATAGAATTATGTTTATTGCAGAATTATTTATTAAATATTTGAAATAATTTTTCAACACTAAGTAAAAGCCATGTACCAGAATAGAATGCATGTTCTATAGAAATTATTTAATGACATGAAAAACTATTTACAAAAATTGCTACATTTAAGAAGCATGAAACAAATGATCTTCACAGTATGCTCGCTCCCTGTGGGTAGGAGCTTTTACTATTCACTTCTACATTTTTAGCATCTAGAACAGTGCCTAGTGTACGTTATATGCAAAAATATGAGCATAGGAAAAAATTAAAGAACATATTCAAACTGTTGATAGAACTGAAAATTTATATATATATTATATAAATTAATATATATGTATATATACATATACATACATATATATATATATATATATATATATATATATATATATATAAATTTATACTTTAAATTCTCTCCTGTTAAGAAAATAAAATATTTTTTAAAAGTCCTTCTCTAAGTGTTGAAGCATCATTATAAGGACCCTGCAAAAGCCTCCAGGACCCTGTGAGGTCTGTCCTGTTTCAATCCATTGCCACCTTCTGAGGGAAATCCCCTACAAAAGTTTAGAGATGAAGATCGAAATATCTCCATCCTTCCAGCATTGAAACCGCAGTAAGATTTTTACTCTTTTGGTAATTATAATTTCACAGTTTCCTTGGGCTCTGCTGAGTCATCCTTTGTGATGATTGGAGACTTAGCCTAGAGTCTTTTTTCTATAAAAAGTATAAAATAGTCCACAAAGATGAGCATGAACTACCTTTTAGAGCAGTTAAACACTGTAATGGAACCATTATAAACACTTTCAAGGGTAAAGATTAAGCATTCTAAGGGGTCATAAAAACCAAGTGCAAGTTCTTTATTTTACAGATTTGGAGAAGGAAGCTCAAGAACATCCAGATGGAACAAGCTCAGTCAGCTGAGTCCTGGTTCGGTGTATTACTCTGTGGCTCTATAAAAACCAGTTTCAACAAGACAGCTCAAATCCCCTGCCAGGCCAGTCTAATTGAAGCAAAGTGGTTATGTAGCAGAAAGCTGAGTTGAATTGGCTATTCAGAATTAGTTTGCTATATCTATGTATACATTCTAATCAAATTAATTGGCATCATTTTTAGAATGCTTTTTTTCAAACTCTTGGGAGCTTTTGGTTTCGTTGAAGATACCCGAAGGGTCAAAAGTGGGGAGTTGTCAGTGGAAGTCCAATCAGGACACAGGAACCACACTGTAGTTTAAACAAGGGAAGTTTCATATGACAAACTATTAAACTATGACTACAGAGTAACTATCTGATGAAAAGGGAACTCTAATACTGTATTGCCGAGAGAGACTAGCCAAGGAAGGAAAACTTTAATAGGAGGTTTCCTCCCCACGGCAGAGGATGAGACCAAACGGGAAAAAGTATGGTTACCGCACATTGGGTGGTAGAAAGTTTGCTGTGATGCCGGCCCAGAGCTGGACCACAGTCACTGGGCAAGCAGGAAACAACGGGAGCACAGGTGAGCTGCGGCAGGTGGGCAACACCCTGCTGACCACTGCGCAGCTGCTGGAACCAGCAAGAGGAGTTCTTCCCTCACGCAATGTCCCTCTGATACCCTGCACTGGGAAAGCTTATATCACAATGCTCACTTTAAAGAAGAACAGTTTAAAAGCACGCAGTCCGTTATTGCTGAATGGGTATTAGAGGGCAATTTTAGGCTAAGGAGCAATACATTGGTAAGTGTAAAAGCAAGCCTAGTAGGTCAGGCTTTAGGTCTGCATCCAGAGCAGACCTGCTCTTCGGTGTCTAATAAATAGTGGTTTCCTACCAAATCGATTTGAAGCCAACAAACACTGAAAAGTGTTACAGGGTAAAAGATATAATGTCATAAATTTTTAATTTTGGATTTAAAGAAAACCACTAACAATATAAAAGTGTTAATGACATCTGTAAATTCTTATTATAAAGAGTCCTGACTATAGGAGAAAAGAGGACTGCAAAAGAGGAGCTCCAGAAAACAAAACAAAAATGCAAGTGATAAATAGCATGTGCTTAAACTTTTGGAAAAAAATTAAGTCCTACATGGTAACAAGTGAATTAAGTGTCTTAATGAAGTTGATATGTCCACCAAAAGCAAGCAAACAGAAAAGGATGCTTTTGGAGTTATATAAGAAGAAAAGCAGTTATTGTCTGATTCTTGGTTCACTAGTATAAGACATTTATCTAGTCACTAGAGTCCCAATGCATGATGAAATTGTGCGTGGCTAGGGTCCCGGGGTCTAGCTGCCATCAGGGCCATGTCCGCCACCCAGCATTGCTCTTCCACCTCTGTGGCCCCTGCCCCATGAACCTCCACGCTCCCAGCCCCCGCCTCACAAGGCTCCTCCGCCTCAGCCACCAGGCCAAGCTCCCTGTTAACAGTCCCGCCCTGCGAGGCCCCTGGGCCTCTGTGGCCCTGCCCTGCCAGAAGGTGAGAGTTGGACCAGGCCTTTGGTTGTTTGGGCCCACAGCTCCCTCCTCCCGCCACAGTGCCACGACAGGCCAGGGGACCACAGCTCCCACTCCCTCACCTCCCTAGCCTGCTGTCTGGTCGTCCGCCCAGTCATTTAGATTGTGATAGCATCTGGGTTTTTATATATGAGGATATTGAGCACTGATTGCAATACAATTGTGCTGCAAATCCATCAAATTATTGGGAAGAAAGAAAGAGAGACATTAGTACATAAATTCTGCCAAATCAACCAGGTCAAAAATGACAAAATGTCAATAATAGCTGCATAAATCATTAGTTGCATAAGTTCCTCTTTTTGAAATATAACAGAAAATACCAAATATCAAAAGAAATGGACAAAGGGTTACAAATGCTTCTGAGGAGCAGAGCTAGAGGTGTAGGAGGAAGTGCTCTTTTTTATTATGGATATTTTAGCTTTATTTGTTTTTTAAATTATTCACATATTTTAAATTGATGAGAACAGACCCAATCTTATATGTAACATGATTTCTACAATTAAAAAGGCATAGAAAAACACAGGAGAAAAATACCCTAAAGTATTCTTCCTGGGTGTTATAATTCTACATGGCTAGTTACTGTGTCTTTAGAGTCTAAGTTTAGACTTTTAACTTTTCCAAACGTTCAAAAATGAATCAAAAAAAAGTGTGTAACAGAGCAAGCAAATGGTTAAGTCAATAAATTTATGAGAAAGGAAGCAAGAAAGATAACTTAGATAAAACAAATACAGAAGTATTATAACATCAGGTAAGCAATATATACTAAGTGACGATTGTAAGCCTACCACTGCAAATAGTAAAGAAAAAATAATAAAACATTGCCCATTTTCTTGATGAACTTAAATATAAATGGAAGTAAACGAAATAAATAAAAGTTAGATATTAATTTATGTTCATAAAAATTAGATAATAAAGTAACAATTTAAAATCTCAGTTTACAGAAATTTTCTGAGTTGAAAAAAAATTAATTCCTCCTCTTAGTCCTGCTCCTAGTATCAAAAATAATTAGTTGTAAATAGCTCTTATATAAAATTGTGGAGATTACTACAAACTCCATAAAGATATGTAATTTGCAAAATGCAATACTTAACAAGATTTTTTTCCTAAAATTTCATTTTATAGATTCTCAGGACATCTGCTTATCATAATACCAATGGTAAACGCTTAAATTGGTTTCAAATATCAAGTCAAATATCAAGTCTCTGTCAAGTCTGTCTTTAATTCAGATGTGAATTAACCAACATGCTAATTAAGTTTAAATGTCAGAGCCCTTTCCTTTCCCGGGCCCCTTCTAGCAATATGCTCTACATGTTTTTGCAGCATTTGTAGAAGCAGAACACTTTAACCAAAATTGGTAATGACAACTAGCTCTTTCTACTCCAATTTATCCTCCAAGATAAGTCTGCTTATGTAAAATCACAAGTGTAGAGGCTATGAAATAGTAAGCTGCAAACAACTGTGTTGGACTTAGTTAGGTGCCTACACATGTATTATATCTATACTTTGCGTACTGCCAGCCATACTGGTGTATGTATGGCTCCTAGGAAATGCCCACAGCCCGTGGTTTTATTCTTCCAGTATAGAGACACAAAGATGCAGAGCAAAGGTTTCATGGAGCAATTCGCATGTCCTACTGACGCTAGCACTAGAAGAATGAGGAAATGGAGGAAATAAAGTTTTGAAATCTAAAGCATGAGAAGCTAGACTGTGAAAAATTCCTCCAAATAGTACATCTCATACAATGAAAACTTTGATATTACTTATTTTCTTATATTTGACAGTGATTACACATTCATTTGACATTAGAGTAGTGAATCTGGAAGCTAAAAGAAAAACTTGAACGTATCAGTACTAAAAAACAATATTCAATAAAACCAGCAAATTATCTCACTAGATCTGTAGAAAATATTATCAAGAGCTATCATAGCCATCTGAAATAACAATCAAAATTTGAAGTCTAAATGGGTAGGAAAGAAATAGTATAAAGTTATACCAGGCAATTAGTTAATTAAAATATCATAACGTTTTCTGGGTTTTGCAGTTTTACTGGTATTTTTATGCTTTTTAAAAAATTGTGACTTGTTACAATTTCTTTTCTTTAGTAAGTGTTCACTTTCATATCTAATTTTGTATTTTATTTCATTTTTCTCAAAGTTTCCACAATTTGTATAAAATTGAGGCCTCATAAAACTAAATATACCTTGTATTTTTTAAGTTATTATTTCAAAATATATATCATGCCATTTGTTTGCAATTCTTATAAAAGAAAATTTATATAGCTGCTATCATGTCTAGATCATCTCATAAGATTACTTGGTTTATTTTTTCCCATTATATCATAAATACAATAAATTCAGAGGCTCAGACACTGCAAGAAAACATTCAATAAATTCAAAAAAATTTAAGGTGGGAAGTAAAACACACACACACACACACACACACACACACGTGAGAAAAAATTTGTACACAAAGCATAAATGGAAGTTGCCCATGTTCCAATCCATTCCCCTACTTGAACCCACATTAACCTTCAAGAGTTGGCTAATAACATTTGAAGATAAAAAAAAAATGCCAGATCCTTACATAAGAATGACTAAAGAAATAACAGAACACAAAACAAAATAAAAAATTCTGGGATAAAGCAAAGAGCATATAAAGTAAATGGACAATCTACATCAGAAGAAATAGCTTAGAAAATAGCAAATGAATTCAAATAAATAGATTTCTATAATCTCAAATGATATTATAGAATACTAGAGGCCCGGTGCATAAAATTCATACACAGGGGAGGGGGGTGTCCCTTAGCCCAGCTTGCACCCTCTCTAATCTGGTGCCCCTTGAGGGATGCCTGACAGGCAGTCGGACATCCCTCTCACAATCCAGGACTGCTGGCTCCCAACCGCTTGCCAGCCTGCCTGCCTGATTGTGCCTAACTGCTTCTGCCTGCCAGCCTGATCACCCTCTAACCAACTTGCACCCTCTCTGATCAATGCCAGCCTGATCAATGCCTAACTGCTCCCCTGCTGCCCGATTGCCCCTAACTACCCTCCCCTGCCAGCCTGGTCACCCTAACTGCCCTCCCCTGCAGGCCTAATTGCCCCCAACTGCCCTCCCTTTCAGGTCTGATCCCTCCCAAGTGCCCTCCCCTTCTGGCCATCTTGTGGTGGCCATATTGTGCCCACATGAGGGTGGCCATCTTACAGGTGGGCGGTCATCTTGTGTGTTGGAGTGATGGTCAATTTGCACATTATTATTTTATTAGATAGCATTGATTTTCTTTGGGAAAAAGAAATGAGACAATTATTTAAAGGATAGATTTCAATTCAAAGAATAAATTAAAACTATCTGGTAGGATTTAGAAAATAAATGGAAAGGAAGAAAACATATTGCTTAATAGTATCCTGTATTATAGAGACTAAACAACAGAATAAACATAAATAAAAATATGTTTTTAGTTCCTTCCATTTCTGACCTTGAGAAAATTAAAAATGGAAGCAAAGAACACAGAGAAAAAGGCAAAATAAAGACCTCAGCCAGTGTGGTTCAATGATTGACTGTAGAACCATAAACTAGAAGATCAGGTTTTGATTCCTAGTCAAGACACATGCCCAGGTTTCCTGCTGAATCCCCAGAAGGGGGCATGAAGGAGACAGCCCATTGAAGATTCTCTTTCATAACTGATGTTTCTATCTCTCTCTCCCTCTTCCTTCCTCTTTCTGAAATCAATAAAAGCATACTATACTCTTTTTTAAAAAGGTAAAATAAAGGATAAACGCGATGATTTGGAAATAATATGCAACATGTTATACTTCTGTCCCTAAAGCACAGGAAAGATTTTAAGTGGCATACCAACCATGTTCCAGGAAAAACTGACATAAAACATATAAGGAAATGTATCCTCGGGAAGATGCTAAAATTAGGAAATTAATGAAGAATCACTTGGCATTCCAGCAGAAAAAAATAAATAATATACAATAGATAAAGTCAAGTTGGCCTCAACTTTCTTCACAACTCCACCCATAGCCAGAGACAAACAGGAAGAAAGAGATTTCTGCTTAGTGTTATTATCTGTACATCCCAGTTGAAATTGTAGCCACCATTTTGGAACCAGCAATGAAACCAAGAGGATAAATAAATATATACACAGTGAGAAAAGCTAATAACATAGTTAATTTGGGGTCTCTCCATCAACTCTGATCGATAAACTTCTCTTATTGCTTCAGCCATTGTAATTTCACTCCTTTGTTACTTGTGGAAAGCATCCTACCTAATGCAAAGAGGATGTAAATGTTATAAAATTTTACTATGTAAAAATAGTAACAACTATAGTAACAACAATAGTGAGGATAAGGAAGATAGGAGAAAGTTTGGACTAATATTCCTGTCTTTCACATCTGAAATTTAATAAACATATTATAAAGTGAAATATTACAATAATTGCACCCTCAAAATTGTTATTTTTTTTCTTTTTCTAGAATTACTTAAATCTTCAAGAACTAATATTTCTTATAGTGAGGAAATTGAAAACTTTATCAAAATTTTAGCATTTTTTGTTTTACTTTAAGATACTTTATTCTGTTAAATTCAAAGAAAAGTATAATAATGATAAAAGTATTATATATATATATATATATATAGAGAGAGAGAGAGAGAGAGAGAGAGAGAGAGAGAGAATGCCAATATCAGTTAAATAATTTTTATTTCTCCATCCTTGAGTCTGAATAAAAGAACATCTGAATTTGGGGATATCAAATATTAACAATAGTTATTCATGATTTATAAAAATTAGTAGCTTTCACTTTCTTTTTAATTTTCTGCATTGTCTGAGTGAAAGCAATACTCAAAACAATACAAAACATAATAAGTAAACAAAACAATAACAGTGGTACAAAAGAAATATAATTGGTTTTCACAAAACAAAATTGTCAATCATAAAAACTGAGCATCTACTTTGATCACTTCACACTATGTTAGACTATAGAAATACATTATAGACAATAATATTTTGCTCCATGTTTCGTAGTTATACAAAACTATATCAATTATAAAAAATATATAACTACCTATCTTTATAGCTACCATTGAAAAAAAATATGAATGGAAGATACTGATACTAGAACTTAATCATCTACATGAAAATGTAGGGTTATGAATAGTTTTAACTTCATATTTCCGAACTCCCTTTACAAGGTATGCAAATATTTCATAATAGATTACCTTATGAAAGAGTATAAACATCAAAGAACTATTTTTTAAGCTTTTTTAAAAGATAGTAACTTATATAGGAACTAGAGGCCCAATGCATGAAATTTGTGCACTGGGGCATAGGGGGAGTGTCCCTCAGCCCAGCCTGCACCCTCTCCAATCGGGGACCCATCAAGGGATGTCCGACTTCCAGTTTAGGCCCTGCGGGATCAGGCCTAAACCAGCAATTCGGACATACCTCTTACAATCCGGGACTGCTGGCTCCTAACAACTCTTCTGCCTACCTGCCTGATTGCCCCTAATTACTCTGCTGGCAAGCCTGATAGCCCCCTTCTTGCTCCCCTTCCAGCCTGATTGATACCTAACTACTCCCCTGCAGGCATGATTAACACCTAACTGTTCCTCTGCAGGCCCAATCGCCCCCAACTGCCCTATCCTGCTGGCCATCTTGTTACAATATGTGGGTGGCCATCTTGTGGTGGCCATCTTTTGATGACATGGGGTGGCCATCTTGTGATAACATGAGGTGGCCATCTTGTGACAATGTGAGAGGGACCATCTTGTGACACGAGGGTATGAGGTTCAATTTGCATATTACCTCTTTATTATATAGGAATAAAGGGGAGAATATTCAAAGGGTTGCCAGACAGCTTCCCACTCCTGGCTGAGTTGTTTCTTTGCTTTTGTTAATGCTCACCTGGCTAATATGTGCCTTCAACTATCACTTAAGGCAGTGGTTCTCAACCTTTCTAATGCCACAACCCTTTAATACAGTTCCTCATATTATGGTGACCCCCCAATGATAAAATTATTTTCATTGCTTCTTCATAACTGTAATTTTGCTATTTCATAACTGTAATTTTGATCACAGGTTGAGATCTGCTGCTGTAGAGCCTAATACCATCGGAAAACACAGATATTTACATTACAATTCATAACAATAGCAAAATTCCTCACCACAACATGACGAATATATTAGAGGGTCTCAGCATTAGGAAGTTTGAGAACCACTGACCTAAGGGGTCATCTTTTAAAAGGGGTCTTTGAAATCCCTGTGTTGGCCCAACTGGCTGTGTTCCTGTGCTTCCCTGTCTATATCCCTATAAGATAAATTACCCCACTGTATTTGAAATTATCTGTTAAGCCCAAGTTCTCAAAGTGTGGTCCCCAGGCCAGCATTGTCAATACCGCCTGAGAACTTATTAAAAATGCATGTTCTCATGCTCCAGCCCAGACACACTACCCAGGAACTCCGTGGGCAGGGGTCAGCAATCTGCACTGTAACAAACCCTTCAGGTGTTTCTGATGCCTGCTGGCCAGAGAGCACAGGTCTACTGCTCTCCCAACAAAAGGTAAACTTTGTAAGGACTTGGTCTCTTCTCATTCATTGTTATATCCCTGAATCTTAGCATCATACCTGGCACACAGTACCTTGTCCTTGGGGGCTCAGTCTAACAAAAATAGAGCCCACAAATAATAAAAATTGTAACTAACATTTATCATGTCCTTATTATGTTTTCAGCATTGTATTAAGCATTCCACACGTATTTATTCACTTAATTCTCCCAATATTCCAATGGAGCATTGCCTCCACTATTACACATTAAGAAGTAAGGTACACAAAGATCAGAGAACTTGCCAAGGACACAATTAGCAAATAGAATAGACAAGATAAAATATCAATCCATCCATATTCCAAAGCGTAACCCATGAAACTACATAGATTCAGATTATGTGGCAATACTCAGAATAACTACCGGAGATAATTTTTCCTCTTCAAATATCTGTATTTATCTATGCTCTTTGTCATATATATTGGTAAATGTATGACACTTTGACCCAACAAAGAATACTTTAAATGCAAATTTACATGAATAATAGATGGGGTTCTTAAAACTATTAATTAAAGGGGTGTGGCTTTGTTCATTATCATTTTAGAGATTTGTCTGAATAATCCTATATAATACAAGGGTAATATGCAAATTGACCCTAAGGGCAGAACAACCAGTCTCTATGACATGCACTGACCAACAGGGGGCAGATGCTAAAGGCAGGAGCTGCCCCCTGGTAGTCAGTGCACTCCTGCTCACCCACAAGCCAGGCTGGCAGTTGTAAGCTCAGCAGTGGTGGCAGGAGCCTCTCCCTCTCCATTGCCGTGCTAAGAATGTCCAACTGATGGCTGAGGCCTGCTCGCCCGAGGGCTCCTGGGCTGCCAGAGGGATGTCTGACTGCCAGCCTAGGCCCCATCCCCCCGGGAACAGGCCTAAGCTGGCAGGTGGACATGTCCAAGGGCTGTAAGAGGGTGCAAGCCAGGCTGAGGGATCCCTCCGAGTGCACGGATTTTTGTGCATCTGGCCTCTAGTTTCCTAATAAGAACTCAGTTTCTTAGTCTGTCTTACTAAAAGCCCATTTCGCGCTTTAGGCTCAGACCAAAATCCTACAGATGGCAAAACTTCCTTGAACATTTATGAATTGGCTACTAAACACTGTGGGATAAATTATTAAACAAGTTGAGAGTGTTATAAAGCAAAAATGTCTCTGATCCGATACATTAATAGTTACAGTACAGATAAAATAAATATGTGTGTTTTATAAATTGCATTAATTGAAAGTTGAGTTAGTTATACTTTTATAATTTTATACTTCAGGAAGAAAGCCCATAAATTATCAACGATTAAGAGGGATGTTTTCATAATGTCAGTTCCCCTTAATGTACACATGCCTATACCAGGTCATTTTGAGCAGAAACATTAGGGCAAGAAAGATGTGCTCAGGATGCTTTAAGAGCTGTAATTTGATCATTTCTACTGAATTTTACTCAGGGCCATGCCTAAAGCTATACAGGCTGCTGCAATTTCTACATGTTAAATTATGTCAACTATTTTCATTTTGAAAAATTGCCATTCCACACCTCCCTTCCTTAAAATGACAAAATCCCAACCGATCGAACAGTTCACAATCTATAGCTAGAACATCTTACAGCACAACAAAGATTTCGTTGAGTAATTCAAATGACCACGCGGCTAATTATAGTTTTTATCTTCATTATGTGAGTTGACTACAGCACTTTTTAATTCCATCATTCCTGCTGGTGCTCTGGCAGGACAGCCGGCCTGCAGGTGCTGTGACTGTGGTTCCTGGAATCATGCCTGGTCTTCATCTTTCGATGGTGACATTCTGGCCAGGAAACAGATTGAAGGATGCTGATGCTGAGCTACAGAAATACTACTCTGGCCAGTAATCTTATAACAATGTAAAATGCCCACTAACAGCAGCCTGGCAGCATTGTAACCAAAGGTCTGTTAGGAGTAACTTCAATTCCTTCACAATATGAGGTATTGGCCACATAAAGAGATTAAGTGAAGAAGGGATCTAATAGAAAAAAGGGATTAAAAGATAAGCAAATTGACAAATACATAAGAAAGAAAGTGATCAAAAAAAGACATTAGTTATGTCATTTTTTCTTAGATGGTATATCTCAGCTAAACAAATGAAGAGGATAATGCTCTCCAAAGACCTGCCATCACATTTGTCTAACATTAATTGTCAAAGGAAGGACTGTGGAAATATTAAAAAAATGAATTTCCAATTGATTTCTATGGCAGCATATGGCAATATTCTATGCATGAAGAGAAGTCACTCTATTCTGATTTCTTGACAGGTTTACTCTGTGGTTCATGGATCACCTGTCAGAGGTTATGGAGACACAAACACAAGATGCACACTGAATCACTCAAAGAATGAGTATATCAGTCAGTCTCTGCTGATTATATGCTGCTTCCTACTGGGCTTCTCATTACTCTGAAGGAAAAGTAGCCTTTAGAGAAAACTCTGGATATTGTCTATGGTCCACAGACAGATAACAGATATACACAGATGAGACAGACCAGCTGACACTGAAAATGGATTGATCACATGGTGACCTGGGTGCTTTAGGTGAAAAGAGTCAGCATATAAAGACATAAAAGTGGGAAAGTTTGAAATTCCAAATCATTTATCACTTAGTTATCTAGTAAGTTGTGTGATCTGTTTTTTTTTGTTGTTGTTTTTTTTTTTTTGTATACCCTGTGGTATACACATCCTGCCTAATACCATTCTCTTGAGAGTGGCCAGGACCTGTAAATATCATTGCTGTGATTAGGTTACTAATAAGTTGACCCTGAGTTAATCAAGATAAAGATTATCCTGAGTAGACCTGACCTAATCAGGTGAGCCTTTTAACAGAAAGTGAAGTGCCAACTCCTGCTGGCCCTGAAGAGACAGCCTCACTGAGTGCGACAGCTGCAAGGAAATTAGTTCTGCCAACAGCTATATGAACTTCCAGGGGGATTCTCAGGCCCAGATAAGACCCCAGCCCTGGCTGAAGCCTTGACTGCAGCCTGGTAAGCATAGAGTAGAAAATCCAGGTAAGCGTGCAGGAACTCCCAACACACAAAAGCTGTTGTTCGAAACCATTAAGTTTATGATAATTGGTTATACATAAAAAGAAAATTAATAGATCTGTGGTGCAAAATGAGGTCTTTAGAGAACATTTCTTATATTTTGAACATACTTTTGTATATGTGATACCCCCCACATACTTTGTCAATGGTATTCCTTTTTTCCATCACCACTAGTCAACCATATTCTTCAGTCAAAATGTTTCTCTGAATCTGAACTGAATCTTGTTTCTACTTCTCACTCAGTTCCATCTGTCACAATCTAGATACCATTATGTAATCCTAACTTTTCAGACAAATTCGTGGAACCTCAAAAATTTCAGCTCCTGCAGTTCAATTTTTGTTTTTTCCATCTCAACATAAAAGTACTACAATATTCTAAAAGAAAAGTTAAAAAGATCAAGGTCTCTATTCAACTGATTTCATCCAGCTTTTTGTCTTCTGAAATACTGGGGGGGGGGGGGGAATAAAAAAAAACACAAAAAACAGTTACATCTGTGTTATAATTTGTATTTATGTAGCTACCTTATTTTATTTTATAAAAATAATTTTAAATTGTAGGTTAGATGTTTTAAGATAGTTAAAAATAAAATTCAGGATTTGAAACAGAAGGCTAAGTGAAAATTGACTTATGGGTTAAAAAATGGAATCAATTACTTAAAACTCTATTTTCTATCATATCAGATAACACATCAAGGAGGGGACCAGTTAAATTCAATTCAGAAGAGGAAAAACTGGTGAGAAGAATAAATACATGTATAGCCTTTTTCTTAAAAAAATTTAAGAGTACTAACAGGCAGATTTCATTAAATGTTTCTTACTGCACAAAGAACTGTTAACTTGTACTCATTTATGCCTCACAGAAAGTGGCTTAATAAAAATAATCTTATAATTATCAATATTTGTGGAACTCTCCAATGTGACAGGAACTCTACTGGTAATGTGACAACATCATTGCATTTAATTTTCATAAAACAACATTACAACCATGGCATGGTTATCTCTTTACCACTCATATATGAAATGATGACAACAATATAGAATGGCATTCCACCTGTCTGGCTCTAAACTACTGGTATCCATTTCTTTGGGGGAGGGGGGAAAGGTTCATAATAGTGTCTAGGAGACCAAATAAGTCCAGGTTAGTGAATACCAGAATGCACGACCCTGGGAAGGGAAGGAGCATCACTGAGAGAGTAGGGAAAGATAGGGGTCCCCTGGGCCTCTTTGAGTTTATTTTCTTTTATGCTGGCAAAAATTCTTCCCACAATGGTACAGGAAACAGTACAAATATTTATACCTCATCCCTATGTCATCCAGTATTAATCAAAGCCAAATACTAGTTATCGCATTTTCACGTTCCTAATATGTGATGGCACAAATGTATGATCACCCCCCCAAAAAAAATTGTAATCCCAGACACACAAGCTTTTTTAATTCATCCACTATTTGGCAGTCTTCACCTTGCTGTTTTCTCCGATGGAGTACAATCAAGGATAAAACTGGCCACAAATGATTTCCCATTGAAGATGTCTTGTCACCTGAAGCCCACATCTGGCCCAGAGCTAATTCAGTTCATCTTAACATTCACTTCCTACATCCTCCTGGTGCTGTCTTCTCAAGGGCCTGAATGACTACCATAGTGCATGGTTTACCATTTGAAAGACTACATGAATCATTCCAGGTATCATGATAGCTGTTTCCAAATATTCTAAATATTCTCATGAGAAAAAGAATTGGGTATTATTGTGTGATTCCAAAAAACAGAATTAAGACAATGTGTGAAGTTAGATGGAAACATCAACAAAGCAATCCAATTTGGTACTTAATTAGGCAGAGTTCAACAATGAAGGTAATCAAACCGCAGCTACATAAGCACTTCATAAAGAAGATCCAGAAAGCCAGTCAGCAGTTAACCTGAATCTACTGGTAAGTAACTTTTACCTATGCCAGCACCTCACATAATGTCTCAGGTATAATAAGTATCAAACAAAGATTTGCTGACTGTATAAACATAAATAAGAAATTTTAAGGTATACAAAATGTCAGCTAACATTTTTTTTTATTTTTAGCATACATAGTAAATAAAATACTTTTTATACTATTGGATTCCACAATTGTATCCTGAGAAATAGTACATTAAAAATCTGTAATGAGGATAGGTACACACATATGTAAACCTTAATCAATAAAGAAAAAAATAGTAAAATAATTTTTAAAAATCTGTAATGAATTGACCGGCAAACAGATGAATAGACATATTTTACAAAATGGAAACATGCAAGTCATCCATTTCTAGATGGCTATACAACCTCCAGGATTCATGTAGGTAATCATTTTTAATAAAAGAGAGGGATAGATTCTGACTTGGTCTGAAAATCCTTCTTTGAAAATCTTAACCAAAGATTGCTTTATGAATGACTGTATACTGCATGAGTTTTCCCCCACTAAAGCCCTAATAATGTAACTATGACTCTAATTTCACTCCGTCAAACCTGCTATGCTCTTCAAACTGAAGGAGATATTAAAGAGGCCACATACCCCTTTAGGGGAAAAAAGACAAAAAACCTTTCAGAATGTTTTCATGGTAAGCTTTATGAAGTGTCATAAGACTCAAAATACCTCCTTTGCCACTAGAGGGCTATAGGCTCTGAACTCCCTCCACCATAGAGAGAGAACATGAGGTGTGCCGTGTAGAATAACAGCAGGGAAAGGTCTATACTTGCTCATACTATTTAGAAGCATTGGTTTCAAGACCTCCCGTTTCTCTGGACTTGCCACAGATTCAGACATAGAGTAGATGCTACTCCAGAACTGGATTCTTCAATAGAGCCCTCCGACTCTTTCCTTGGTCCTCCGCTCGGGGGATTTTCTGACAGTAAGGTACCCACATAAGAAGCTGTTTTGTTCACTTAGCTCTCCTGCAAAGAACTTCTGAAAAGCCACACTCCTTCCTGCTGCTTCTCCATTTTCAAGACTTGGAAATGTCTTGGCATTTATGCTATGGGATTGAGGTTTGTCTTTCTAAGATTATTCTTATCTGATTGACCTTCCAGTGTAGAAATAAGCCATCACTAACCTGCTTACTGATCTGAAAATGTGGAACTGTAAGTACCATTTAAATGATTTTCAACTGTTACTTTTAAATAACTACAGAATATTTTCTATATTCTATTAAAGCATGCACAAAAGCATTAAGCCATAAAATTGAGATGCTTTTGTGTGATACTGATGACAAGTATGGTCACTCTGAAAATACCATTTAATGACCACAGAGGACAAATAAAAAGGAACAACAACTTCTTGTGCCTTGATCAACTGCCAGGAAAGATGGTAGATAAAGTGCAATGGAGGAGAACAGTTATGAGAATTAAAATTTCAATTTCATACATAAAATCACTATCTTTATCTAAAGGCCAACTGAAGCTGAACAGGACAGATACTGAATCATCTGTAGGGTTTTAAATGAAATAGAATCCTTAGGCTCTGGCCAGGTGTTAGTGAAAGACACTCTACGGGTAGGTCATCTAAGAATCTGGATTTTTTGGAGAGCTAACTCATTCAATTCTATTCTTTTCCAAGTTCAGATCCCACATTAATTGAATACTGCGGCTTGTTGTTCAGATCCCCCATCTCACACCTGCCACCTCCCTGGTGCGGCCCGCATCAAACAACTGGTTGATGTGACAGAACAAAGCCCTCGTATGCATGCCTTGATTTTGGAATAACTTTTAAGGAAGAATAGATGCATATCTTCCCTTGAGCTTGGATGCTTCTCTCACTCCTTCATAGGTGTTATTCCCAGAAGCATACCTCAATAAAATTCCTGCAAGCAATTCTTCATCTTAGATTCAGTTTCTTAAGAAACCCAACCACATATAGCTTGTGCTTACCTATCCCTTATATACAGACTCTAAAATAGTCAGTGGCTGATAGTGGAGCAAGGAGACAAGGGTGTATGTATGGGGGGAGGACCAGGAGTCCCAAAGCACCATGGGTTATGGTATGAGCAAAGCAGGAAGTCAGTCAGGCATTCAAGTAGAGGGCAGGGTGGCATAAGGGGGGTGAGTCAGGGTCCCAGTGGAGTGAAGAAGGCATCAAAAAGGAGGGTGGCTGGCACGGAGTGTTTTAAGTGGGGAGGGATATTGCTTGGAGCAGGAAGAGTTCCTCCCTGCATGGACTACTGAAGTTGGGTAAGGTAAGAAGGAAATCCCTCCAGGACCAAAGCAGCAGTGTAAGCCCAACACTGGGTTTGAAAGCCCAGATGGAGTGAGGAGGATGTCTGTACAAGAGATGAGGCAAACTGAGTAGGAAATCAACTAATGTGGGTTTGGTAGGGTGTCTGCATCGGAGTTGTTGAAAGGAGACAGAAAATGGGTCACGTACAGAAGGTATATGCACAGAACCCTCTCCAACAAACTTCTTGCACATAAACCCTGATTCGTCTGTTTCTTGGGGAATCTGAACTAAGATACTACTGGACAGGGAGCATCTAATGCATGTGTATTATGAAGAAGGGGAATAATATTTTTAAACTCTTGGGTTCTGCCCAATATCATTCATTATAATCTTGTAGATGAAAATAATAGCAATGAGAAAGAAAGAGGACGGGAAGTTGAAGGAAAAAACAAATGGAGGAGCAGGAACAGCAGCTATTTATGTTAAATATCACAAGTGTACATGACTATACAGGCTTTACATGTTTAGTCACATTTTACCCTCAACAGCCACACAAAGAAGTTGTCCCAATTTTATAGTGGAGGAACTATCAGAGAATTTTCATATACAACTGGTATTGTCCCTATTACCTGAGCCCCAATTGAATGATTCAATTCTCCCTAGAGACTCTTCTTACATTCCTAAGAATAAGGTTAAAGGAGACAGAGTCGGGAAGAGTGACAAAGCCACATTAGGTTCTAAGCGATCAATAATAAGTGGCTCCAGGGTCAGAGTATAACGGCTAATAGGAATAGCTAAGATTTATTGAATAGCTCCTCTGTGCCAAGCACTGTATTGAGTTACTTACATGGATTTCCTCATTTAATCCCTAGGACGTCTGCCTGCAGAGAGGTAACATTATTAACCCCTTTACCCCTGAGGATACTGATGCTCAAAGGTGTTATGTAACTTATTTAGGTTCACACTAGTGTAGTCCAATGATTCTCAGACTTCAGCATGGAGGAACACCTGGAGAAATTGCCGCAACATAGAGTACTAGGTTCTACTCCAGAGTTTATGGTTTAGAAGACCTGGGGTTCTGAAAATTTGCACTTTTATAAATTCTCACACAATGCTGACATTGTTGATCCAGAGACCACATTTGGTAAGCACTGTTACAGACAAAGACAATCATTAATATCAACTACATCTTAACTAGAGAGCCCCCATATTCTCTGTTAAATAGACATTTTTAGCAAAGCTAAAACTGGGTTAGGAAAGAGAGCCATTGCACTAACATGACCTATTTCACAACACTAAGCAAGCTATTTTGTATTTCAATAACTTTGTAAAAGTATAACTAAACCTTCAAACAAACCCATGAAATATTGTGAAGTATGACATTTTCCCTAACATAAATATAAAATGTCTTAAGAGGTTAACCATGTAATAAGATAACAATTTATTTCCAAAGGGAGGTTATTCTGTAAGAGGTCCAGATATTTAAGCACCTCCAGAGAAAGCAGGCGGTACCCACCAGAGCCCTTAAGAACAACGGTGAGTCAGGAAACTGCTGGGTGTCAGTGGGAGAGAAGAGAAGCAGGAGGTGGGAGAAATGAGGCAAGAGGAAGTAACCATTTCATTTACTGCAATTTCCTCTTAAAAGGGTGTGTGTGTTTATATATATTCTTTAAAATTAGAAGAGAGCCAAGAAAAGTCCCTGTTCTAGGGATTTGTCCTAGGTCCCATCGCCTGGCTCTGTAGAGGTCAAATAAAATGTGTAGCCTCCAGTGGCATACAGCTTTGAGAAAGTCAAATAACAATACGAAGACAGAACCAAACAGATTTGTGCCAAAGCTCTGGCACAGTTAGTAATGATTAATAGAAACCACAAAGCATCAAGTAAGAGGAATTCAAGGTGGGAGAAACATCAGCACTTATCCCTGGGTCTCCCAGCCCTAAGAAAATAGGCTTCAACCAAAGGAATGAAATGACTGAAAAGTTACCTCCGTTTAAACACTCCCCAAAATGGAAGATTAATAATACTTTCTAACTTGGATAGAGCATACTCTTGCTGTCTGGTAGTTTTATTCTTATTATTACTTGCATACTAAGCAATTGTATATATATGTAGCTACAATTGACTTTTTTATCCTTACTCTAAGATATGTTTATTGATTTTAGAGAGAGAAGAAAGGAGGGAGGGATTGAGCAGAGAGACAGAGAAAGAGAGAATGTGAGAGAGAAACATCAGTAGGTTGCCCCCGACGTGCACCAGGATAGGGAGACAGTGCCCTGAGCAGGAGTCAAACCTGCAACTTTTGGGTATACAGGACGACTTTCCCAAACACCCGAGCCACAAGCCAGGGCTAGCTGACTATATTAGAAGGAGATGCGATTTATACTTGACAACATAATTCTTCTGAGAAGCTGAGAATACTTCCACATGTATCTGTATCCCTTTGAGGATTGAGGCAAATGTAATTGAATAGAAATCATCTTCAATACTTTTAAAGTGAAATGACTTTTGACCCCTTCTTCAAAATACTAATGTATTATAGCATCTTTGCTTTTTCAGAAGTATTTTCTTCCCCTTAATATATTGTTTTTACCACACCTTTAGGGATTTGTTACCTTATGTATGTTCAAGGAAATAAAATAACCAAAACTTGGAAATAAAGAGAAAAGAAGTTTTATAACTAAAAAAAAAAATGTTATACTAGAGCATTTTCTAATAAGACTAATAATTAGAGGTTGATTTGTAGAAAATGAACCAGGTGTGTGTGTTATTTTTTCCTGTTTGATAGAGAAGGTAGTTGCTAAAAATTATTGCATATTGCCCTTAATAATAATTTTTTAAATATTTTTATTGATATTTTACAGAGAGGAAGGGAGAGAGATAGAGAGCTAGAAATGTCGATGAGAGAGAAATATCGACCAGCTGCCTCTTGCACACCCTCTATCGGGGATGTGTTCGCAGCCAATGTACATGCCCTTGACCGGAATCGAACCTGGGACCTTTCAGTCCACAGACCGACGCTCTACCACTGAGCCAAACTGGTTTCGGCCCTTAATAATAATTATGAGTTTTATATTATTTGCCCCAAATTTATTTTTCTACTGAACTTCTCATATAATCATTGAATCACCTTTGTCATTAATGACTTAAGTAAAATTTTGACATGTTAACAATTTATATGAGTATTACTTTTCTATTTTCTATTATTAATTTTTCTTTTTTATATTTAGTTTTATTTTGTATTAGTTGCTGGTGTACAGTATAATGGTTAGATAACCATATACTTTACAAAGTGTTCCTGCTGATATTTCCAGTATCATCTGGCACCATATATAATTATTATACTATTATTGATTATATTTCCTATTCTGTATTATTTTCTTTAATAGTTAGAAAATCATATTTTCATATACATTGGATGAATTCATATTCAAGACTTTTTTCAACATTTTTTTAAAATCTCAATTCGAACTTGACTGAAAGGCATGAATAAAGTTTCAATTAACAGAGTAAGGTCAGCTATCACATCATGGGTATCAGGTACAAGACTTATGTTTCTTGTTACCTTATCTAGTGCTTTGAACATGGTAGGGAATCAATGAATATTTTTATATAAACATTTAAGAAGTCTTAGATACATTAAATTAACTAAACTGCTCCCCTGAACAGACCTATATTCTGTCTTTCAACATTTATAGGTCAGTTTCTCAAACATCCTAAGTCACAGGGGGAAAGAAAATGAATATGACTAAGTTCATGTCCTTGTAGACCTTAAGTTTAATCCACTCACTGAATTATTTTGTATGATGTTATGTAGTGGCTCCTAAGTATCCACACTTGCTTGATATTAGCAGCAAACAAGTTTTCTGCCTTTCAATGAATATATTTTCCAGAAAAGTGGGAAGAAAAAACAAAATCAGATGCATAAAAAAGTCACATGTTGATATGTGCTATGAGGAAAAATTAAATTGAGTAAGAGAGTAACAATGATAGAGGCTGCTATTTCATATGTGGTTGGGTGTGTATATATGGTGGAAGGGAGTACCAGAGAAATTCTGCATTTCAGCCAGGAATAGAATGAAGTGAGGAGATAGTATTCTAATTTATATTGGTCCCAAACAAATTATATCATAAATAGTCATTGTCTGTCTTAGAAAACATTCTAAGCAAAGTTACAAATAAGAGATAACCAACTCAAAGTAGAATTTCTATGATAATGTTATCTATAAAATGATTCTAAAACTTAAAAGCAAAATCAATTTTGTCTTCTTGAATAATATAAATGCAGTTAATTACACAGCAGAGAATAGAAAATTTATTTTGCATGTCAGAATCTCTGATTCCTAGTATCAAAGTTAAAATAATTACCTTTTCCTAGTTTTCTTCAGTTCCTCAAATATCTTGCTGTTACTGGAGACCCAGTGCACAGATTCGTGCACCAGTGGGGTCCCTGAGGGAAATGAGCCAAAACCAGCAGTCCAATGTAGCCTGTCCCTCCTGCTCATCCTGGCCCAGCTGCACTTGCTGCTGCCTCTCAGTAGACTCTTTGCTGTTCCACTGTGGTCTTCAGGCTGCGGCAGCCTGCCATGAGCCATGCACCTGACACCTGTCAGTCAGCTGAGCAGTGCTCCCACTGTGGGAGCGCACTGTTCGAGTTGAGCGTCTTCCCCCTAGTGGTCAGTGCTCATCATAGTGACCAGTTGACTGCTCCTTTGGTCACTTAATCTTATATATATATATAAGATATATATATTAGTAGTCTGTAATCTTGACCGCACATTGTAATCACCTGGGGAACTTTAAATACATATATGTTGCCTGGCTCCCAGCATCAGTTTCTAGTGCAACTGGTTTTGGGTAAAACTCAAGTATAAGGGTTTTGTTAGCTCCCCAAGCGAGCCTAATGTGCAGACAAAGCTGAGAAGCACTTATATAAACCATAACTTTACTATACAGTCTCCTCCTCTGCCTGCCCCCACCATATCCACCCCAGAGTTTCTAGCTTTTCTTTTAATTTGTTGGCAGAAGAGCCATGCCTGCTCTTTGTGTTTTGATAATACTTTCTAACTCTTACTAGACCTTCCTATTGGCAGATTGCATTTTAGTCTTCATATTTGAAGACATTTTCCCCCTTAGAGTTCACAGATTTTGTGTTTTAAGTTAAATTAATCACTTTCTAGGCAAATTCATTGCTCTCATCCTAGAATTCCTCTTCATTGAACTCTTGGTTTAGTTCTACAATTGTATGCAAGTTACATAATCTTCTGGTTTTGCCCTGGTTTTGCTGAAATACACCTTAAATGATTTCCTTAGGAATGATGTATGGGCATATTTTTGAGTCCTTGTAGATCTGAAAATGTGTTACATTTACCCTTACACTTGATACAGCTGTGGATAGAATTTTAGATTTAAGACTATTTTCCTTGAAAAGCTGATGATATTTATTCTAGCACTTAATGCTGCTGATGTGCATTATGTTGTTTCTTTGTTCCTGCTTCAGTGACTCATTTATTCCTCAATTTAACAATACTTTCCATATCTTTGATTTTTATTATACATTCTACATGATTTCACTAACTTTACCTTTGCTTAACCTTCTACTGAACATCATAATTTTTAATTTCCAGAGATTTTATTGTTTTTATAATGCTCCTTCCACTTAACATCCTGTTCATGTGGGCACAAGGTCATCTTGAATTACTTACTCTGAAGATATTGTTGTTTCTCTTTTGTCTTCAGAATTTTCACTTTTTCCTCCACAATCGGGTCTGTCTTCCTTTTCATATTATTTTCTTCAAGTATCTGGCAATCCACTATTATTCTTTTAAAGTTTCAGATGAGGTGGTAGACTGAGAGCTCTGAGTACATGGGCATAACTTGAGACAGAGGATTTGGTTTACCCAATGGATGAGTCATTTTTCACTAAGTTGGGGTTCCACAAATGTCAAAATAAGAAGGGCATTCTTTGGTGACAAACACCCACCACTGTAGCTCAAGTCCTCTTTGGCCAGTTAACCTTCTAGAAAAGAGCCTTCCTTTTCACAGAAAGGTATGTATCAGTTTACTGATGAGCTGGTATGAAAGAGGAGAGAAGCCAGATCTCCATTGCTCCACAGACAGACTTTCAGTTAATTACCTGTTTTAGCATCTTCTCCCACTGCTCTCTGAACCCAACTCTGGAGCTTTTGTGTATGCTGCAAGGAGAGATAATCTGCCTCCCGTTTCTGTGAGTGTTCTTTTGGTTATTCTGGGCTATGACTCCCTCCTCTCTGTTTGATTTTTTAAAAACACTACCATTTGATTTCTGCCTGCCAGAAATTTGTTGAAGTCTGTCATCTACTAATAACCTCCCTCCATAATTTATTCATTGGTTGGGATTTATTCTTTTTAAATTTTCCTCTGCTATTATATTAATTGGGTCTTAGATGAAGGGAGAGCAGTAAGTATGCTTACTGTGCCACCTGGAGTCAGAGAAATCAAGGTTTCATTTTTAAGTTTACCCGTTACAACTTAAATTTGACCTGAAGATTGTTTTGATAACTAGAGGATTCATCTACAACTGACAGACAAATTATATCAAGAGGCTGACTCAATGATGAACTGTACCCAATTAATTGCATCAAATATAGATTTATTTTTGTCTGTAAGGCAGATGCCAAGGCCAGAACATAAATGTTTATATAAGATAGGCACACTTAGCCTATGAACTAACATTTGTAGAAACTTTAAGAATAAAGTTGGTAAGTCTAATTCTCCCAAGAGATAGGGACCACTTAATTCATTCAAAGTCTCAGATGCACTCTCAGTTCCTCAGATCAATTCAATATGACAAAGAGGAACTGAACTGACTCTAAATTCCCATAGCTGGTAATGTCATAGTCTCTTCTTGCCCAGTTCTGGTCTGCTATTTGCTCCTCCTGCTGTTGGCATAAGGCTCCCTCACTTACAACTTCCATGTCACCTTCCACAGTGATCTGTGGCTGTGTTCTTTCAGCATCATGCTTGCACACCTGCCTGAATTCCTCTGTCACCATTTTCTGATGGTTACTACCTAGGATGTGTCTAGACCCATAAGTATGATACAAGTCAATTTGTATAAACATGAGATGGAATAATAAGGATGAGAAATTATCTGAAACAACATTGAAAGCTCATTTCTAACAATTTTCACTGCACTCCTCCAATGCTAATCCTTATCCTTTGTCCTGCTGTGATCTCACTTGTGAGGGAGGATGACAGGTTCTAAGAGGGTGGGTTTGGAAAGGGCTCTTTTGTGGCAGAGTGTACTATGTTTTTCCACCCCAAAATGAAGAATACTACTATCTCAGATAATGCTTGAGAATTGCTGAACACTATTCGCTGTTAGGATATAGAAAAATCCAGACATGCATTTTGGCACTTCATAGTGCCTCCCTTGTATCACGTGCTCAATCCTACTTAAAGCACAGAATTTGCCTGTAAGGATTTCACTGTGTGACCTTGCCCTGAACATTTAGCTAAGGGTCCTTGATTCTGGATCTTGTTTAATCTTCCAAGAAGTACCTAAGAGCAAAGAAGCTGCTTCTACATACTATGCCATTTTGCCCAGCTAGCATGGCTCAGTAATTGAACCAGAAGGTCACACTTCAATTCTAGGTCAGGCCACATGCCTGGGTAGCGGGATTGATCCCCACTCTGGGGTGTACAGGAGGCAGCAGATCTAAGAGTCTCTCTTATCATTGATGTTTCTATCTCTCTCTCCTTCTCCCATCCTCTCTTAAGTAAGTTAAAATGTATTTAAAAATAAATAAATACTATGCCATTTTAATAACTGTAAACTGAGGAATATTTATAACAATTTTATTTATAAAATCTAAGTTAATTATTTTGGGAAAAGACTTATTTTAAATAAATGACAACTGTATATTTTTCTATGAAAATATATTATTTTGTGATGAAAAACAATGGTAGGAGTTTACAAAACTCATTTAAAATTTGAAAATTTCCTGTATAATGCAAATAGATGTATTTTCTTAGAATCTTAACCTACCACACATCTTATTTGATATAAATAGATGAAGAAATCTCCATAATCTCCATAATTAAAGTGCACTGGTTTCTCTGTTAAAGTATGTCATCACAGACATCAATGTAACAGAATAAAGAGCCCAGAAATAAATACTCAATTATATGGTCAATTAATTTATAACAAAAGAGGCAATACTATACAATGGAATAAATGGTATATGGTCAATAAATGGTGTTGTGTAATTGGGCAGATACATAAAAAAAAGAAAGAAAGAAAGGAAACTGGGCAATCCTTTATATACCATATACAAAAATAAACTCAAAATGGAAGAGAGACTAAAATGTAAGACTGAAATTATAAAACTCCTAGAAGAAGAAAAAAAATAAAACTATTTGGCACCAGTCTTACCTTTGTCTCTTTGAGCAAGGAAAACTAAAGCAAAAATAAACAAATGGGACTTCATCAAAATAAAAAGCTTTGCACAACAAAGGAAACCATCAACAAAACAAGACAACCTACTGAATAGGATAATATTTTTGAAATGATATATCTGATAAGGGGCTATGCTCAAAATACATGAGAAACTCCTATGACTCAAAACAAAAAGTAAACAATCTGATCAAGAAATGGGCAACAGACATGAAGAGACGTTTCTCCAACGGAGACAAACAGACATATGAAAAGATACTCAACATCACTAGTAATCAGGAAAATACAAATCCAAACCACAATGAAGTATCACCTCACAAAGATCAGAATAGCTAGTATCAAACAATCGACAAACAGGATGTGTTGGCAAGGATGTGGAGAAAGGGGAAACCTTGTACACTGTTGGTAAGGCTGCAAGTTGGTGCAACTGCTATAGAAAACAGTATGGAGATGCCTCAAGAAACTAAAGATATGTCTACCCTATGACCCATATTTATCCAAATAAAATAAAAGCATTAATTTGAAAAGATTTATAAAACACTATGTTCATTTCAGTATTATTTACAATAGCCAGGGTATGGAAGCAATTTGAGTGTCCATAAAAAAGATGTAGTATGTATGTGTGTATATTAGTGTATATATATATATATATATATATATATATATATATATATATATAATACTTACACACACACACACACACACTAGAGGCCTGGTACATAAAATTCATGCTCTCAGGGGAGTCCCTCAGCCTGGCCTGCACCTTCTGGAAGTCTGGGAGCTCCCAGATCGATGCCCCACAGAGGGAGGCCCTGCTCACCACACTGGGGCTCTGTGATTGATAACAACCAGCACAGAGGGAGGCCTGCTCACCACACTGGGGCTCTGGGATCAATCGCAGAGCAGAGGGAGGCCCTTACCACCTGGTCTGGGCTCCGCTATTGATCCCCACCCATAGGGGGGCTCTGCCCACCCTGCTGGGGCTCTGGGATCAATAGCAGAGCAGAGAGACACCCTTCCCACCTAGCTTGGGTTCTGCCATATATCGCTGCCCACAGGGAGGCCCTGCCCAGGGCTCTATGGTCAATGCTGCCCAGAGGGAGGCTCTTCCTACCAGGCCAGTGTTCTGCCATTGATCACTGCCCACAGAGAGTCCCTGTCTGCCCTGCCCACCTGGCTGGGGTTCTGGGATGCGGCCTCCCAGCCATGGCCACTTGCCTCAGCTCTCGAAGCCATGGCTTTGTCCGGAAAGACGTCCAGAAGACATCCAGTTTATCTGGTCTAATTAGCTTATTACCCTCTTATTGGTATAAATATATATAATGAAAAGTTAATCATTAATAAAAAGCAATAAAAATCTTGCCATCTGTGATATAATATGATGGACCTAGGAGGTACTATGCTAAGTGAAATAATTCATACAGAAAAAGACAAGCCACATGGTTACACTTAAATGTGTAATCTTAAAACAAACAAACAAACAAACAAACAAACACCCTCTAAGTCCAGCAGGTGTGACTCAGTGGCTGAGCATTGACCTCTGAACCAGGAGATAACAGTTTGATTTGTGGTTAGGGGACTTGCTGGGGTTGCAGGCTAGATCCCCTGTGGAGTGTGTGCAGGAGCAGCCAATCATTGTTTCTCTCTCATCATTGATGTTTCTTTCCTTCTCCCATCCTCTCTGAAATCAATAAAAAATATATTTTTAAAAACTGAAAAAATGAATAAACAAAACAATAATAGAAACACATCAAAATGATGGTTGGCAGCGGGGGAAGTGTTAGGAATGTGGGTAAAAAAGGTGAAAGGGAATATTGTTAATAATACGGTGATAAGTTTGCACAGTGACAGATAATTAGCGTAAGGTATATAAATGTTTAACTATATTGTTCACCTGTAACTAATATATTACATACTGACTATACTAAAATTTTAAAAATAATAATCAAATAAAAATAAATTGTATCAGTGCTAGATAAATGCTCTTCTAGAAAAAATGTAAATAAAGGATAACTTATATACCATTTTTTATACTAGTGTTTGTCACCCATGTAGTTGGTTAATATCTTGGGGAGGAGTTTGGATCCCAATTTTCAGTATTTTTTTAAAGCAGCAGGTGATTCTAATATGCATCCAAGTTGAAAGACTACTCTTCAAAATATAAAATGTCAATACTTGCATTACATTTAAAAAGAGCAGCTCTAAAGTTTAATCCCTAATTTAAAGCCAGTAGAACATTGTGGAGAGTAAAGCAATATTACTTAGAGTAATAGTTACCACACTTGCTTGTTCATAGATGACCTGGGGAAGTTGAAAATGTCCATTTCCAGAGCACTTTCCTAATATAGAGGGCCCCCTGATTCATCCCAGACTCAATAGGTCTGGGGTGAGAACCAAGAATGTACATTTTAACATGTATCCCAGCTAATTCATAGGATCATATATGAACAGTAAATATGAAATTTGCATTCCAATAAAGACATACATGTCAAGGGAGTCGATAAAGTACAGTGTTACAGTCACAGGCATGTGTGAGAGAGCCCATGTAAGCCTTCCCATGGGAAGTCTTGACATTATCTTGGATCACAGGAAAATGTACAGTGAGATGACAGAAATATCCTTAGAGGTACTGATGTTTGGATAATGAAAGCATAAAACTCATCTACCAGGCTGGTAACAGCAATCAGCTGCATGTGAAGGAAGTGGCACTGAATAGTGGAGGTGACAATGGATCTCAACCCCTTTTGGCCTTGTACCCACTCTGAGTATGGAGAATCACTGACAAATCTCTCCTCACTTTCTAGTTGCTTTATCCTAAGCACTCTCTCATCATTTTATGCTTAGTTCTCATCTGTTTACCGAGGTCCCCAACTTTTACTTAACTATTGGCCTACAGAAGCACTTCCTTCTGAACATAAATTAAAGATGTAGAAGTAGTCACTGCACAGGGTCAGCAAATTATAACCAACTGCAGAGGGCCCCTTGGGAATGCACATGGATGACCTTTAAATTAATGTCAACTGAGTCCAAGGTGACTGGCATGGCCCTCCCCCAGAAACAGCTTCCCAAAATGTCAGAGACTGTTATCAGTACTGATCTCTTATCTTTTCCATGTGCTTAGAATGAGGAACAAATGGGACCTTGACTTACCCAGGTCTTGATATGCTAAATCCCAGGAATGAGGGAAGGAATAGGACCTGGGCACACCCAAAACTTCTTTGACCTTACACCCCCCTCTGGAAATCAATAAATGCACTGTGTTGTCTGTGGTGGGTGTTGACTGTCCCTTCACCAGACTGGCAGCCTCCACCTGGCACCAAGCTTTTGGATCTATTTCTGCCTCTTGTCTCTTTCTTTTATTTCTTAATCCTCAGCTCCACCACTCAGGAACCTGTCCTCCTCCCTTTCCATGCAGGATGCGGAAGAAGGAGAAGCACTCCATTGCAACCAACTGCCTATTTGTTTTTATTTTTAAAAGTTTTGAGTTTTGTTTTGTTTTTTTTGTTTGTTTGTTTTTATTTTTGTTTGTTTGTTTGTTTTATTTCAGAGAGGAAGGGAGGAGAGAGAGATAGAAACATCATGATGGGAATCATTAATTGGCTGCCTCCTGCCTGCCTCTACTGGAGATCAAGCCCCAACCTAGGGCTTACTCTTGACTTTATAGAAATTGTAATAGGCATGAGACCTGTCAGCTTGAGATCATTTTCTGTTCACTGTGTCTTTTCTTGGAGGATATGCACATCTTAGATTTGTTGAGAGGGGTAAGCTGTATTGTATAAACTAATCATGTTCCCCATGATCTGGTCAAGAATACAGTGAAACCTTGTCTATGCAGAGAGAAGAACTCTGTGTTCCTGGATTTATTTTCAGATATTGTTTGAGTCTAGAGTTTAATCTCTGTTTCCATCAGGATAAAACTTGCTTTAAATAAGCTCTCTTCAAGTCCCTAATTGAGAACAAGAATCATGGTTCAGATTTACTCTAACCATTTGAGAGTCTTCATTTTACTGATAACAAAAGGTGATATAGACCACCCAGCTCAACATAAATCTCCCATCTCACATAAAGATTGGAGAGCAAGATTGCTGGTTAATCTTCCAGAGTTCCAAACAAGTCTTAGATTAATCAACTGAAACATTCACATTTTAGTGAACTTTTTCTTATTAAGAAACTTCCTCCTGAAACCACCATCCATACAGCTTATACCTTGTTCTCAATTGATAACAATTAAAGATAAATCCTTAAGAGAAGGCATGATGTCTGCATTAGTTATCTATAGCTTCATGACACATTACTTCAAAACTTAGTGGCTTAAAACAACAATATTATGTCACTGTATGTCAAGAATTCAAGCACAGTTTAGCTGGTCCTCGGGCTCTGGGTTCTTGCAAGGCTGCAATCAAGGAGCTAGCTAGAGCTGCTGTCATTTTTATGTCCAACTGGGAAAAGTTGCTTTTCTAAGCTTACTCATTTGGCTGTTTCCTATGAACTGTTGGACTGAGGGCCTTAGTTTCCTATCACTTATTATCCAGAGGCCTCCCACCTTGGTTCTTAACCATGTAGTTCTCTCTCCAAAGAGCAGTGTACAGTATAGCAACTGGTTTCATCAGAGTGAGCAAGCAAAGGGTGGAGAGGGAGAGAGGGGAAATGCTAGTGAGATGGAAGTCACTGTCTTTCACAACCTAATGGAATTGGCATTCCATCCCTTTGCCATATTGTACTCGTTAGAAGCAAGGCCAGCCCACACTTAAGGTAACAGGATTACATAGGATGTGAACATCAGCAAGTGGGGACCCCTTGGAACTATCTTAGAAGTCTCACTACCACAACCTTCTTATGAGTCAAGCTGCCAAAGGAAACTAAAATCTTAAGGGAGAAAGAGTTTCAGGAGTTTGCTTGCTAGACTGACAGGAGTTTTAAATATTGTAAAAGACTTTTACCGTTCTTCTTATGAGCAGCTACTTCAAACTTACTCTTCACAAATCTCTCAAACTCATCACCTCCACCTTCATATTCAGTCCCTCACTGGCTGAGAAAATGTTCCTTACAAAGACATGGTTCCTTATTCACAGAGAAAATGAAAGCAATCAAATATGATTTTCCAAACTGTAGACTGCCCTAAGAAAAATATGTGGCTATATTTTTGCTTATTCTTTTCTTAAAATTGTGATTTGAAAGACAGAGATATTCCTGTTTGATGATAATCCCTTGCTGATACATCTCTTTTTTCCCCCCTATTCAAAGTCCCTACTTCCCATTTCTTCCTTTTCCTGTACTCTCACACAAGTCTCTCTGATGGCTTCTGTCATAGCATGTCGGGTGCCAAAGTTTCTCCATGTTTTCTCCTTGTCCCTTTCAGATAATAACCATTACTTTCCTGTTAATTGCTTATCTCCTCTCTCCACAATATGCTTAAACATGGTTCATATTTTCACCAAGGTATGAACCAATCTCTTGTCAAAGTGATCTGCTCCTAGCTAAATTCAATTGCCTCTCTCAGGTCTTAGCTTAATTAGATTTCTGTGTCATTTACTACTTAAGATTGCCCCCACCTTCTTGAGGTACTCCCATCCTGACATCTATAATATCACCGTGTTATGTCATTGCTGTACCTGTCTGTCAATCTTCCTCAACCTCTTGGCAGAGAAATCAGTCTAAGCCCAACCCTTTCATGCTCACTCACTTCCAAAGTCAGAGACTTTTTCCTCCTTTTTATTCCATAAGTACCCTTAAGAAGACTTTTGCCACTTTCCTGATTTTAATTACCATCTCTACATGAACAACTAAAGTTTTATCTTCAGCATAAATTTCTCTCTCCTAAGTCTACCTACATAAGAAAAAAAAAAAAATCCAGTTGGTAATTTAAGTTCAATGTCAAACTAAACTCTTCAACCCCTTCAACCCCTGCACCTAAAATGCTTCTCCTATCTATGAGTAGAACTGCCACCATCTGCCATATAGTCAGATCCTGGGCGAATCCCTAACCTCCTTTACACAGATGCCTCCGGCCAATAAACCACCAAGTTCCAATGAAGAAGAAGAAAAACTGAAGTGAAAGGATAATCTTTACCCAGGCCCCACACTCCACACTTAATAAAAATGGGATAAAAATTAGACATATAAAGAACTAAATGAAAATTATAAATGTAAATGTGACCTTAAGCACACACACACACACACACACACACACACACACACACACACCAAAAAAAAAAAAAAAAAAAAAAAAGCTTTATAAACCCTCTGGAGCCCTAGCAGTGTAAGGAGATGAGATCAACCCCCAGACCAAACAAAGCCAGAGTATGGCTGCATCCCTGCGTACCACTCCAATATCCCACCACCATCGCCATCACGCCCAAGAGAAAGGCTGAAGGGGATGCTAAAGGAGATAAAGCCAAAGTGAAGGAGCCACAGAGGAGAACCGCCAGGTTATCAGCTAAACCCACTCCTCCAAAGCCAGAGACCAAGCCAAAAAAGGCCCCTGCAAAGAAGGGAGAGAAGGTACCAAAAGGGAAAAAGGAAAGCTGGTGCTGGCAAAGATGGAATAACCCTGCAGAATACAGAGAAGCCAAAACAGACCAGGCACAGGAAGATGAAGGTGCTGGAGATGCCAAGTGAAGTGTGTGACTTTGATAACTGTGTATGTCTGGTGACTGTACAGTTTGAAATACTATTTTATCAAGTTTTATAAAATGCAGAATTTTAATAGTTATTTTTTTTTGGGGGGGGAGCAGGGAGAAGGACATATGGTATTAATAGAATGTCTCCAAAGCTGGACTGACATGGAGGGGCACCTTTCCCCTGCTAGTCTTGAGAAACTTCCTCTTGGTTCCTGGGAGGAGGGATCTCTTGATGTTGACACACATCATCTTGGCACAAACACCTTGTCATGTGGGGAGGGGGGGGATCGTTTTTATGTCTTTTTATCCCTTTCCACTTTAAGCGTAGACTTTGGCTCTCTTAAATCCAGAGACCTTTTGGGACCTGACAAAAAAAATTGGTTTCCAGTGTGTTGGGCAATCTGGACTTTCCAGTGTCACCACTGAGATGGCCTTCCTCAAAAGAGCAGTAGCTCCTTTTCAGATTGTGGATCTACAGATTGGCATTCTCTGCCATTTTCATTTCATTTCCGGAAAGCCAAGGTCAGTTTGTGAAAAGCTGTTAAACAACATGCGTAATGTAGAATATCAACCCTCACTCTCAACTTTCCCTGTTCAGAGCATCGGATGAAGACTTCATTGGGTTTTATAGTGGCTTTCTGACTTTGCTAGTTCATTGAAGAAGGGAGTTTGAAAGTTGTATACTGTTAATGATTGTCTGCCCATGTCCCTGCTTGAAATACCATGATTGTTTACAAAAACAGTATCTTTAATAAAGCTGGATATGGTTTGGCTTGGAACAAAAAAAGTGACCTTAAATAAAAATCTAGATGGTCCATGTGGTAGGCAGAATAATGGCCCCTGCAAAGATATGCGGGCCCTAATGCTCAGAACCTATGACTAGGCTATATCACATGGCATGAGGAAATAAAGTCACAGATGCTAAGGTTGCCAATTAGGTAATCTCAAAACAGAGAGATTTATCTTGAATTATCTGGTTTGGTCCAATTACAAGAGCCCTTAAAAACAGAAGTAGAACAGGGGAAAAAAAAGTTCAGTGTCAGCCTACAGTGTGAGAAAGTTGAACCAGCTTTCGTTGGCTTTGAAGATGAAGGGAGCTATGAGTCCAGGAATGAGAACAGCCTTTAGAACTTGATAGATTTTCCCCTGGAGTCTCCAGAAAGAAACACAGCCCTGCAATAACCTAGATTTTAGCTCACAACTATGATACATGTGTAAACAATTATTTTTGTTTGCAGAAAATAGTACATATGATATCCAAGATTATTTCTCTGCATTGTCAAATCTACATTGGACAAGTTTTCTTATCTTTATTTTTTTATGTTTTTTACTTCTTAGAGAGATAGAGAAAGAAGGAGAGAGGGAGAGAGAGGTCTGTTGTTCCACTTATTTATGCATCCATTGTTGGTTCTTGCATGTGCTCTACTCTGAGATCAGACCCACAACCTTGGCATATCAGGACTATTCTCTAGCCAACAGAACCACCTACCCAGGGCAAGTTTTCTTGCTTTTAAATGTACATACAGAGAAACTATCAATGTCATAGGAATAATTAAATTATATTACTCTGCTTCTGTTATACTTATTTTATGAGTGGAATTAAACCATAATCAATGCATTTCAAATATTTCATGAGAGAAATAAATTAAGTCAATATCAACAGTTATACAAAAAGTGGCCCTTTTTCTGGATCTTTGAAAATTAGCTCCATGTTTTTTTAAATGCTATGAAGAAAACAACAATAAAGTTGGAAAAAACTACCAGTACTTGGTATGGTATATAATAATTATTAAATGTAAAATACACTCTCACTTGTTACATGATTAAAGCTATTTCTTAACGATTTCAAAAAAGGGCTCACTGTTTGTCCAGTAAATCTGTTTCACTGCAAAGAGTAAAGCACAACATACACTTTCTCTATGGTTAATAAGCAAAGTTCAGAAAGATGCTACAGACCCAAAGTAAATAAAACAGCCCTCAGACTTTCAGGAATATAGATAGCTTAGAATTTATTCATATTCCAAAGGGCACTGCTAGTAGGGGATAAAGCACAAAACTGGATATTTTGAATACCATTACCAATGTTTTATATTTGTTCAAAGCTAGTAGTATTTCTGTATAAAGCAACAGTTTTTATAGAGAAATAGAAATTCTACTGGATTAGGTGCCTTCATTAGTTTAGAACTCTAAAACAAAGAAAAATTATAAAAGAACAAGCATGAGTCAGAAAAAATAAAAATATTTTTTACATCTAATAAATTTTCAAGTAGCACATATATCCTGGCAGTCTCTTGGCACTGGATCACATACAGAAACTATATACTTGTTAAGGAATGATTGAAAAATTGCTCAAAGTGCTTTATTGGCTTCATGTCATTTTTCCCACAATGGCAAATAATGAACTCCATTCTTGACAGAAAGAGGCCACTTGTATTCAAGTGCCAGTTACTTTCCTAATCAATTATGTCATCCTTCACATGCCTTCTCTTAAATAATATGAGTGGGAGACTGGGAAAATAGTAAATCTATGTTTTTTCATTGTTCAAATTACAAGATACCATCCTATATAATAAAAGTGTAGCATGCAAATCATCCCCTCAAAGGGGAGTTGTAGGGAGCTTGACCAGGGGGTGGGGCCAGCCGGGGGAAGGGAGGGAGGCCATGGCCAGCAGCTGCTAAGGTTCCTACGAGTACACGAATTTTATGCACTGGGCCTCTAGGATTTTAATAAAGTACACTCACTTTTGCTAAAGATATTATCAAATGTGAAATAGCAGTAGCATTTACTTGTCAACACTAAAATGTAATTCCAAGTTTTTTTCTGAGTCCTAAAATAGCTCAGCATCGCACTATCTCCATCCAGTGCAGGTCTTAATGGCTTGAATTAGCCATGCAGCTCCCATATCTCCATAGAGACTACAGAATAATCACTTTTATATGTAAATACATTTAGTGTAACTACCCTAGAGGCAGCAGTGGCTGCTGCAGTTATTAATGAAGCTGCACTTAATTTGATGCTTACCCACTTACTCAGAAAAATTCAAGAGGCTGGACATAATCTGAGTTCAGACTCCATGCATGCCATATTTGATAAAATCAGATAAAACTAACACAATTACTTGCTTTTAAAACAGTGACTGCTTTTGTGATTAGGATGTAAAATATGCAAGTGTTATGCTCCCCTCCTAAGGATAATCAGTACTTGGTTCTGAGAGTGTTGCTTAAATCTCCTAATGTAAAATCTCTAGGATCACTGGCTAGTCTTTATTATAATACAGCCAACACAAAGACAAAAATAACAATAAAAAAAACACAAACAAACAACAACAAAAAACAGTGAAAGACAATATGAGGATGGCTGACCGTTGCCAGGGCACAAATTTGAGTATGCTGTCATCACTGTCCTTTGGTTAGTTGAAAAACTCCCACCAATATACACCTAAATTTTAATTGGGTTGTGCCATGTAGTAAACTTAGAAAGTTTGATTGGCTAATGCTTAATATATAAGTTCCTGGTTTCTAGGCTAAGGGCATCTCATGATCTACTGAGGAGACGTGCAGACAAGTATTATCCATTATATCTCCAGCTCCATGGGACTGTGCAGTTAGTGTATATGAAAGACACAACTTTTCTTATCTTGACAGTCTTTTTATTCCCATGTCAACCAGGAATTATGAGATTCATAATATAGCTAGCCTTCCTTTTTGTTTTTTGTTTTTTTTATCAAAAATACGCCTCATGCCAAAACCGGTTTGGCTCAGTGGATAGAGCGTCAGCCTGCAGACTGAAAGGTCCCGGGTTCAATCCCGGTCAAGGGCATGTACATTGGTTGCAGGCACATCCCCAGTAGGGGGTGTGCAAGAGGCAGCTGATTGATGTTTCTCTCTCATTGATGTTTCTGGTTCTCTATCGCTCTCTCTTCCTCTCTGTAAAAAATCAATAAAATATATATTTTTTAAAATATGCCTCCGTTTATTAAACATAATTTACAGTGATGTAGCTTTTATAATTTTATATCATTTGATGGCTATCAATAATAAAATGTACTGTCATTAATCTCTAAAACAATGATCACTGACATTTAACTAAATATATTACATGTAGATCATGGCTTAATTCTACTCCCACTATTCCATATCACATCTGTTCTCCTATGTACATTTTCATAAAATAAAGAAGAGAATTACTACTCCTTGGGACTAATGGTTAATCCAATAAGATTGGTAGGATAATGTAATTGCTAGTCTGATATTATAAGTCATGATATAGTAACCCTATATAATAAAAGGCCAACCATCATAAGTGTAATGACCAGAATGACCAGAACCACCGTGGCCCCTTGCTTGGCTGACCCCACACCCAAGCAAGTGGTTAGGGGCTATCAGGCAGGGAGGCAGGCTGAATGGCTGGGGTGATCAGGTAGGCAGACCAGTGGTTAGGGGTGATCAGGCAGGCAGGCAAGTGGTTAGGAATGATCAGGTAGGCAAATGGCCCCTCGCATGGCTGTCCTCACCCTCTAGCAAATGGTTAGTGGTGATCAGGCAAGCAGGCAGAGTGGTTAGGGGTGATCAGGTAGGCAGGCCAGCGGTTAGGGGCGATCATGTAGGCAGACAGCCTCTTGCAGGGCTGGCCCCACCCTCCAGCAAAGAAAGAGGGAGGCCCAGACTACCAAGGGTGACTCTGTATAGGTGTGCCGCAGCCAGTAAACACCCCACAGAGGGAGGCCCAGGCCAGCCAAGCCATCACACCCCACACTTGTCACCTGAAGAGGGAGACCACCTGTGGCAGGGGTGGAGGGTGGGCATTGCAAAGATGGCAAGTGGTGGCAGTGGCAGGCATGGGCCAGCTGCCTGCCGGGGGAAGGATAGCCCCTATAGGCCCTGATCTCAGGCCAGGCCTATGGACCCGACCTGAAGGGTCCCAGCTTGTGAGAGGGTGCAGGCCAGGCTGAGGTACCCTTCCTCCCCCTGCGTGCATGAATTTTCATGCACCAGGCCTCTAGTTTAATATAAAAGAGCCAGGCAATTTCAGTTACATATTCCCATTGTGTGATTTTCAGTGGTAAGAAACTTTTGACATGAAGAGAATGCCTAAAGTCATTAGAGTCTACCTTATTTTTAATTCTGTGCCCTATATTTAAGTCTAAATTCGTCATATTTCTGTGGAAATTGTCACTACCTCCTGACGTCTGCATTTTTTAAAATACATGAGTACATGCCTTAGCTAGTTTGGCTCAGTGGATAGAGCGTCGACTCACAGACTGAAGGGTCCCAGGTTCTATTCCAGAAGAGAGCATGTTCCTCAGTTGCAGGCTCAATCCCCAGGCCTGGTTGGACAACAAATAAATATTTCTCTCTATTTCTCCCCATCCCTTCTACTCTCTCTAAAAGTGAATGGAAAAATATCCTTGAGTGAGGATTAAATAAATAAACAAACAAATAAATAAATATAAATATGAGTACTTTTTCTCCAAATTATCCCATAAAATTATCCCTGATTTTTTTCTTTTCTTGACCCATTATATTCAATAATTCTAATGTCAAATGTTTTTTGTATTAAAAAGAATGTGTCTATAATAATAAAAGTATAATATACTAATTAGACTGGACGTCGTTCTGGACGAACCTTCCAGATAAAGCCAGGGCTGTAAGGGAAGCCCAGGTCCTTTAAGCTTGCCAATGGCCAGAGGAAAGCCCAGGACCTGGGTGCCTGTCAGTGGCCAAAGCGAGGCCTGGCTCCTGGGTGCCAGAGGGAAGCCATTGTCAGCAGCCAGGAGGCCGGAGATTTTGTACATCAGGCCTCCTCACTTCTGCTTTCCTACATTTTGATCCAAGTCTTTACTCCATTCATTTGGACAATTACTTCCCAACTAGTCTTACTTCCAACCTCTACCCTCTAATCCAAACTATATACTAGCATATATATTCATATTTTTGCTAAAGCTCACATCATTTCTCTTACATTTCCAAGCCTTAGAGCCCCTCATTGCTTAAAAATGAAACCAATCTCAGCATAACACTCAAGGCCCTATACAATCTGAACCCAAACTTATTCATATTGCTCAAGATACAAGTCATAATAACTGTTCCTTAATCATGTTCTTACTTTTCCGCTCTTCTGCTTTTGTTCCTTGTTATCCCCTATATGTTTAATACTCATTATAGTCTTCTTTTACAATCTGTTCAATTGTCTGTTTAGATTCTTTCTCATATGACCATACCCTCTACAAGAGGTCTCTCACATAAACTCTTAGAAAGTTTGCTTGTACTTGATATGAAATATTATGGCTTTTTCCCATTTTTTATATTAGATTTATAGCCCCCAAAACTACTGATATCAGATTTGTTTCACCAGCTAACCCAGAGCATTGTGCATATAAATAGTTCAATAGATGTACATAGATGGCATGGATGAAATAATAGTCTATGTATAAGTCAGAAGGCAGCAAACTGTGGCTTGCAGGCTAAATATTGTCTCCCACCAGTTTTTTTTTTGTAAATTAATATTTTGAGGACACAGTCATGTGTATTTGTTTACACAATGGCTATAGCTGCTTTGCACTACAACAGCAGAGATAAGTAGCTGCAACAGAGCCTCTGTGTTCCAAAAAGCCTGAAATATATTAGGCTTTATAAGAAGGCCCCTTTGCAGAAGACTTTTCTGCCTTCAGATATAACACATTACAGGAAGGCAGGAAAAAAATAACTTTGCTTGGGTGCTCGAAGACATTCCACAAGGAGTGTCTGCTCCCAATCCCACTCCCATTCTGTCACTGCCCTCCCTTTACTGCAGCATGCCCACCGGTTCTGTAAGGTGATTCTTGGCTACACCACCTGAATGGAGCTGGGTTTTTGTAGTGTTTCTCAGGAACACATCTATTGAAAGGCACACACACACACACCTTAGATAACTTTCTGCAGCCAACAGTTAGGACATCTGCTGATCCTCACATATGGCCAATGACAAGCATCAGCTGCCATTCAGTCAGAACTAACCTACAAATGTCACCACCATAAGACACAAGCTAAGAAGAAGGTACAAAGCGGTCCAAACAATGATGACAAATGTCCCAATTAACCATTGGAAACCATTTTAGTGAGAAAATTCCTCTTAATATGCCAAAGGAGTAATTTAGCTGACTCATTCTGTCAAAATAAAAGTGATTTGGGCAATTTTCAAAACTTTTTTGTTAAGTCTTCTCTAAGTAAAGAATTTTAAATGGTACTTTTTTTTGGCATGGAACTAAAATAATTATGTTTGTACTTTCATATTCACAGTTGCCCAAGAATATCACATTTTGTCCATATGCCTATTTGTATATTAGCTTGTTGAGTATTTTCATTTCAAATCCCAAAATTCATCAGATTACATATATTCCTATTTAAAGTCTGGGTAAAAGTGCTACAGGTTCTTTTGGATAATCCTAGTTACACAAAGTTTGACACTCATGTATTTATTCAGTGAATATTTCTTAGGAGAGCTCATGTTCCAGGCATCATGGAAACAGTATGGCATAGCAAAAAGAACACCAGATTTCTAGCAATCAGAACTGGGTTTGGATCACACCTCCATAAACTGAGTGAATATAGACAGCTTATTTAGTGTCTTTGAGACAAAATTAAGTTTCTTTTTTTAAATGTGGAGCATGACATATTTTTCTGAGAGAGTTTTAAGAATTATGTGGGGTCGCTGTGTTGGTGTACCCGGCATATATCCACTCCAGGCTCTGCCTTCTACTGAGAGGTATCCCTGCCTGCTGAACATGGGAACAACCACTAGATCCAATCTAGACCAATTAGAGAGATCTCATCCTCCTGGTGAACTTCCAGGTTTGGGTATTTATCCTCTATCAGGGCAATCACAGTCCTTCAGATTTTTACAACTATAGTTGGGACAAATGTCTCTTTGCCTATCTGATCATGAAGGTTGAAGATAGCAAATACAGAGAAGCTGGTAAAAATGCCCCGCCAAGTAGAGAATTTCTGTGCGTAGGAGGAACTAATAAAGCTAATATAATGGATGGTTGGAGAGAGACTGAGTTCCCTCAGCTCCAGTCCCAAGGTTACTAGGGTTATCTGAAGTCCTGCCAATACACCCCCTTCCTACTAAAGCTGCATTCTTTGTAATTAGAACCCTAACCAAGACAATGTAGAAATGCTACCAATGAACAAAGTACACAACAAATGTTAGTTACCTTATTCTACCTCTGATCACATTGGAATAAGAGAACGAGTAGTATATGGTTCTTGACATTGATGTCTCTAGTTTAGTGTCTTCAATTATATACAGCAGGGACCTTGTTTCTCTTGTTTATTCCCAACATCTACAGCAGTGCTTGATAAAATGAACTCACTAAAGCTGAAAATAAATACAGATCTTGGCAATATATTTTAAGAAGATTTCTACTGTGATGCACTTCCCCAGGATGAATATTGTTCTAGGGCCATGGTCAGTACACTGCAGCTCACAAGCCACATGCGGCTCTTTGGCTCCATGAGGGTGGCTCTTCCACAAAATACCACAGCCTGGGCAAATCTATTTTGAAGAAGTGGCATAAGAAGAAGTTTAAATTAAAAAAAAATTTGGCTCTCAAAAGAAATTTCAATCATTGTACTGTCGATATTTGGCTCTGTTGACTATTGAGTTTGCCGACCTCATCATTAGAATTATTAGAATCCCTTAGAATCACTGTTCTAAGGGATTCTAATAATTATGAGCTTGAGTTCAGTAGAACAAAATTTCTCTTGCCACTTCAAAAAATTTCATGTCCTATTCAGGCATAGGGGAGTATCATTAGTCTAAATCTTCTCAAGTAGAAGGGAAGATGGCTTAAACTTATCAAAATAAAGGAGTCATGAGCAGAAAGCATTATACATATTCACAGAGAATCTGTATGCTCCTTGTTCATTCCTAGTCTGACATAGTTGAGGGCTCTCGGGTGTCATCCAGCTTTAAATTTTTTAGCTGAAAGCTTCTTTAGCTGAAGGCTTAACTGCCAATGCACTGTCAGTCCAACTGTTTTTCATGTCAGCCAGTAATGAGCAATTAATCCAGTATCACTCGCTCTCAGTCCTGACCCTTCACTGAGTTTCAATAGCATTAGATGAGCTAGATGTACTATTCCTAGGCTAGCCCTGGTAACAAAAATTAAAGGACTTAGGATGTGTTGAAAGAGACTATGGGCTTTTGGGTCATTTATTAGGATCAAAAGAGGCATTAACATCAACAGATTTAATGCCTTCTTCAAGAGAAAGGTTATTTCTGAATAAGGGCTTTCCCACCTTAGGGCTGGCAGAGGTTATTTCCTCCAAGTAGGGCATACTGGCAACTGATTTCATAATTCTAAATGTAGGTATCCCCTGGTGATATTACCGATTTCCCATCTTTAGGGAACAGAAAATACTTTTAAAATAGAAAAAAAAAAAGAGCTCAATGTCCAGATATGTGGAAATCTCCTAAATCAGCCAAGAAATTGATAATCTTCCTCTTAAGGTAAATTTTAACTCGGGGGACTTTGGCACAATGAAACAAGGATATCTAATCCACAAAGTGATGTACCTTTTCTAATAGTATCATGGCCTTAAAATAGCATTGGCTATCCCATCCATATACTATTTTGCTCATTTTGTTATAGTTAAAGATTAATGAGATGTGGCTAATCCTGAACTATTTTCTGTTCTCTTTAACATATGCATCATGCAAATGAACTTTCAGAAATTTAAATATTATATACTTTATAAAGTATAGCACTTTCTATTGTCTTGTCCTTTAAAATAGTATACAATTTGACTGGTTAATGAGGGAGGAAATGGAATCTCTGTCCAATCCTCATTTGGAATATATAAAAACTTCAGAAAGTGTTCTATTTCACTAAATATACTAGGTATTAAATTCTACAATCATGTTCATGTTCCAAAAGTGGAAATGAAGGAAAGACAGCAAAGAATTATTCCATCCTTTGAACAAAATTTAGAGGAATTGTAAAATGGTGCAAAATTGGTATATTTTACTAAAACTTATAAAACAATTTTGAAGATAAAAAATACTTATTTGTAAAAATTATACTTAAATTGTCCAGCTTGTTGAATGGTGATCAAAGTAATATATCTTTAGGGAATAATTCTTTAAGCCAACTAATTGGAAAGTCTATGAGACAATTAAGGGAAAGTGAGTCATTAACAAATATCCATGCTGTAACTTAAATATCTATGGTGTAACTTAAAATTTTATTCACACTTTTTATACAATATGAAAATATGGCTGTCATTCACACAATAGCAAAATAAAATAACAACCATTTATTTTTTCCAGCCACATACATGCCTTAGGTCCCAACTGCAGATGTTTACTCCCTGGTAAACATATCTTTATGGTAATGTTAAGCATTGACAATGACATATGCATTTACTTCATCCAATGACATCAGGATACTTACTTGGCTAACATTTCCACAAACTATTGCCAGTTGCTAAACCTTGGCTAGCACTTATACAACTGTGGGAGAAGGGATAAACATTTGCAAAACATTTGCCTTGCAAATATTATTTGCCATGTGGATTTGACTGAAAAGATTAAAAATGCACTTGTATACATTTTTAAAATATTTTGCCTGTCACTATCATAGTCTTTCTTTTTAACCTAACCTTAAAGTGTGTGAATGTGTGTGTGTGTGTGTGTGTGTGTGTGTGTGTGTGAATGTGCTTGTAAAATAAATGTTTAGTTACAAAAATATGTTTCACTTATGCTCGTTAAAGCATGATTTAATTTAATCAAGGGAATATTTGTTGAGGGCATTTTAATATCTTAATTAAATTGTTCCAGCTTCAGAATCAGAGTTTAGTAAGATTAATTATATAACTGGGATGTACCACTTTACAGTTTGATCTTCAGCCTTTAGTTTCCAGTGTGAGATGCAGGAGCCCACCAGACAGAAATGCAAACAAAATGAGTCTGCTTCCCCCAAAGCCTCGATTTCCTATGCCTTTTATGTCAACCAATTCCTATGTGCTTAGGACATTTCTGTAGTGTACAGCCTGTCTTAATCCATTTCAGTGTATTGACAATGAAAGTGGCCATTGGCTGATGAGTGGAAACTGGTCTTAGCAGACCGTGGCTGAACACAGTAGTTAATCCAAAATCCCCTGCCTCTATTGCTATACTTTTGGTAGAGTAGAATTTCACCCTCAGAAGTAGCAATTCTTCAGTTTTAGGTTCAGTGAAAATCACTCTTTGAAAAAGTGACCATTGACCTTGGAATCAAAAGTCTAGATTCTTCCTTTAGCCATCCTCACAAGTCAAGAGTGGTGGAGGGTCCAAGCAGATTCTTTTAGAAAAAGAGTTTGAGCATAAGATCCACTACCAGATAAAAAAGCCTCATGTGGACAAAGGCTTGATATGATCTTCTCTTTGAAATTATTTCAGTTTATAAAGCATAAACTATAAGATAGTGGACACTAAAATATTTGGAGGGAAGGAAGAAAAGAAAGAAAGGAGGAAGGGAGGGACAAAGGGAGGAGGGAGAAAAGAGGAAAGAAGGAAAAAATAAAGAAGGAAGAAGGAAGGAAGGAAGGAAGGAAGGAAGGAAGGAAGGAAGGAAGGAAGGAAGGAGGAAGGGAGGGATTGAGAAATATTTGACAATGTAATACCCTGATGACTGTGCTCTATCTACTGGCAAGCTTGTCTGTAATGAGCAATGTTACAGTGTGGCACTCTTATTAAAGTTGCTTCCTGAACATAATAACTAAAATTAAATCCTCTAATTATGAGGAGTGCCAAAATATGACACCCTTGCGTATGTCTACTGATGAACTTATTTCTCTCATATTCTCCCAGAAGAGGTGACTTAGGGCCCTTCCCAGTGTCTACCATTCTGGTAACCTAAACACACTGATTTCTATTCCTATGACTACTCTACTGGTCTTTATCCCCCCTACTTTTATTAAGACATTCAAGAACTCTGTTGCATATAATGCCACTGGACCATGAATAGAATAATGTAAGAACATCCAAATAAAACTTCCCACCCCCGATCTCAAGGAGAAGGGATAAAAAATGTGATATCCTTTCCTTTCCTTCTAAATAAACCCTGATGTCCACATACAATTTGGCCAAATTCTTCTCCAGATATTTAAAGAGAAAAAAAAGAGGAGAACTGATTTTCTAAAAGGAACAAAACTATATTTCACATCTAATATCTTTGTCAGTTGTCACTCTCACATCCATAGGAGTTGCCTGTTGCTACATAAAAAAATTACTCTAAAACTTTGTGGCATCAGACAAAAAACTTATACAATCATGCAGTTTCTTATAGTCAGGAGTACATTTACAGCATGGCAGTGGATTCCCTCTGAACCTGATTAATTGAGCCTTCAGATAAGACTGCACCATTCCCTCTGAAACCGGTTTGGCTCAGTGGATAGAGCATTGGCCTGCGGACTGAAAGGTCCAGGGTTTGATTTTGGTCAAGGGCATGTACCTTGGTTATGGGCATATCCCCAGTAGGGGGTGTGCAAGAGGCAGCTGATTCATGATTCTCTCTCATTGATGTTCCTCTCTATCCCTCTCTCTTCCCCTCTGAAGAAAATCAATAAATTAAAAAATAAAAAGACTGCATCATTCCCAACAGCTTGACTTTAACCTTAACTGAGTGCTCAACCATGTGTTACTGGCAGGTCATGGTCTTTTTCAGATGGGCCTCTCCACAGAGCTGTTCCTCAAAATTGCAGCAGCTTCCCCTAAGGTGAGCAATCCATGAGAACAAGCCATGAGAGCAAGCTACAGATATCTTATCTCCTACCCTGGAAATGATATCATATTACATCATCTGATCAAAATTCAGAATCATCATATAAATCATTTCCATGTGTGAAGAGGTTCCTTGAGTGGTGTTCCCTAAGTACAGCTTCTATCTATCTGTAGACTTGTGCAACTGAAGAGATAAATTGTCTTTCCATATGTACCTATGGCAATAGAGGGACAGGGTTAGTATAACTGCCACAGAAATTCCTGTTATAAAAGACAGAAAGTGGAATGCACAAGTTATCACGACTACACAGAGATTTTGGGATCTAGGCAGGAAAATGTTGGAAGTTTCTTGATTAGGTTTCATGATCTAGAAATAATTCTCTGTAGTTCTTGGCTCTATCAGCTGGACTACTATTTCAGGCTCCCATTTCACTGTTTATGAATGGTGACATGTGTCGATAACTAACCAGTTTTCTCAGACTGTTTCTAGCCAGAATTCTGAGGAATAATGATCTGCCCCCATTCTTAACATTCCTCTCCTCAATCCAAGCTAGTGGATAGTTCTACAGCATTTCTTAAAGGATAGTAAGGACCTCCTTGGAATTCTCTTAGGGTCCACTCTATGAAACAAAGCTATACTCACAAATCTCTTGGAGATAATCCCTTCATAAAATCTCTATGATTTGATTGAGAAGATCTGAGAGGAATATCTTTATTATCCTTAGAAGGACTTGATGTCACCAATCCCAGCTACCATGAGAGATTCCAAGTGAGTTGACTAGGACTTCCCAGTGTTCCTAGTCAACCATCAAAACCATAAGAATTAATCACTTATTGTTCTAAGCCACTAAATTTTTAGGTAATTTGTCTTTCAGTAATATATAACCAAATTCTAATTCAATTTTGTTTTGTATACATTGAATAAGAACAGCGAAGAGTCACCATACTATTTTAATGGCCCATAATATCAGGTTATGACAATGAATGCATAGTGCTTGCACTAGACACCTCTGCCACTAGAACATACAAGGTGAGGTGGTTTGCCAATGACCATTTCTCCTGCACATTAATAGAAGAGCAAATCATTACATTTATTTTTACTGTAATCTTTTAGATTGCAATTGACCATTCTATATGTAGATTTATTCTTTCATTGGTTGTTAATGTGGTCCCTCATTAGATCAAAGGCAAAATCTATGACTAAATCTTATTTCTAGCCTAGAGAATGTTTGGTCTTTGAAATAACTTAATCTTGCCCTAGTAAGTCTATAAGTTCATGAGCCATATGTTAATTTTTTGCTTTATTTAAAGCATCCATCTTAGGTCCTTATTTTGCACACATCATCTCCAAAGTCAAAACAAAAGTACAGTGTATTAGTAATTAATGTTACATTAATAATGGTATCAGAGAATTTCAATAAGTTGACAAACTCAAATAGAAAAATTCATCTTAAAGCATCCATCTTGGGTTCTTATTTTGCACACATCACCTCCAAAGTCAATACAAAAATAGTGTATTAGTGATTAATGTTACATTAATAACATTATAAGAGAATTTCAATAAGTTGACAAACTCATAGAAAAATCTTAAATGCAAATTTGAGAAGGAACGAATTTTTATTCAGTCAAAATATAAAACTTCATTAAAACAAAACTGTTGCTTTTTAAAAGATACTTATATTTGATGCATCTCTAATGTAAAATAATTCATTAAAGTAGGTAGTAGAGAATGTCTTAAAATATTTTTATTTTAGTATTCAGGGCAATGTACTTCATTTACATGTACCAAAGAAATTAGGCTATTAAAGTGATGTAAAACATCACATGATGTTTACAGGATAGTATTCTTTAACCTTAAATTCAATTATTGCAACAGGAATAAATTAGTCCTGAAAATGTGATTATATATTTCTTCCTGACTTACCCATAATCACCCAAGAATGTCTTCTCACAGGAAAGTAATCATGAAGTATAACCTACAAAGTACCAAATTAATAAAGGTTTTGTTTTTTTTTGTTTGCTTTGTTTTCATACATAACACTTCGGGCTTGGTTTTTATTGTATTGTATTGCCTCATAATATTTGATAAAAACTGATTCACATCCTGAATATGGGGGATCTTCACAGTTCCTGGGGTCTCCCCTAGTTACCCCAGGAAAGAATGGTGCAGAGAAGGAACTAACCTAGAAAATTCCTTTTCTCAGACAGTCTATGGAGAAAAGAAAAAAACCAGGGAAGAAAATCAGTGCCAGAGGATTCAAGTCATTCCAAAGAGTCCTTAGTTCTTCAGAACCTAGAGCCACAGAAAACTTAGAGATGCTATCAGAATGGTGAACAAAGTCGAAGTATTAGGAACTTAGGGTGGCAGTTACATATACCTAAGAATGTCAGGATCACAAAGTTCCCCCTAGTTAGAAGTTCATTCATTCATTTATTTATTTGTTCATGGTTTCAAAAACATTCGTTGACTACCTAGTATATATTAGGCACTAATTTAGAAGCTGGGGATAAAATAATGCACCAGACACAGCGTTTGCTTTAAAGAGTAAGCAGCTTAGTAAGGGCTATAAGCAAGTGAACAGTCAATTAAAACCCAATAAGGGTTAAGATAGCAGATAGAAGACAGTTTTAATTGGTAAATGACAAATTACTGGAAAGATATCTTTAAAAAGTTGAAATAATAACATTAGATTATATAGTTTGACAGAATAGATTTAGAAATTGTTTCGACAAATTTTCATTATTTTTCCAGATGAAGAGATTCATTTGGCTCACACATCTGTATCGCCTGCCCCGTGAAAATATCTTTATGCTGTGTACTGCCTCTGCTCTAAGTGCTCTTAAATTCTATTTATCCTCTACTTACCCACTTACAGCATTCAGCATCTTTTGTCTAGAATATTATGACAATCTCCTTTGTAACTGCCCTGCCCAATTCTCTCCTCACTCTGGTCAGTTCTCCATACTACTGCCAACTCTATTTTGAAAATGCAAATTTCATCACATGATTTTGCTACTTTAAAATACTTTATAGTGTTACAACTAGCCAAAAATAAAAATAAAAATTAGGAGCTTTATACATAATGTCCTCATTTCAGCTAAATCTATTCAATATTCATCCACCCACTCATTATCCATCCATCCATCCATCCATCCATCCATCCATCCATTTTAAAAGCATTAATTTAAGTGTCTAGGCTCCCTGCTAGGTACTGGCAATATAAAGATCACATGAATTTCCATTTTCAAGGTGCATCTGGTTCAGTGACCCCAAACTTCTACTGACTTGATTCACACATAAATATCCACATCCTGTGTTCCAGACACACCAACTTTCTCATCTATCCTCAAATATTCCACACCCCTTTGTGATTCTACATCTTTTTTATATGTGGTTTCATCTCCTGGGATATTTACATCCATTCCTACTTCTTAGGGAACACTTTAAAATCTAGATTATATGGAACCTCTAAAAATGCAGCATGTATATCTCTGCCATATGAGTTATATATTATTGTTTTTAGGAATATTTTATAGATTAAAAAACTGAGACCCAGAGATTAAATCCTGGTCCAAGATTGCACAGTTAATAACTGGCAGAGCCAGAATTTGAGGACAGTTTTTTTGTCAAATTCAGTGACCTATCCTATACAATTTTTTTCAACCCAACCTTCACACCCTTAGATATGAATCATTAATCTGAGGTGCTTGACAATTTCTATTTTCCACAAGCCTCAGAGATGGTTTCTAGAATAATTCAGTTTATTTGAAAAATCAAGTTTTATTTGGATGAACAGTAGGTTCACTCCTGTATTCAGCTTCCATCCAAGAGAATAAGGCTCTACAAAGCTATGAGCATGTTTCTTCTCTGAATCTGTTTCTCCATACGTAAAAGCCAGAGTGAATTACTGTAAATTTTCCATATGTTTCTTCTCTCTTCCAGTCCCTTTGTTCAAGATATGACCTCTGCCAATAATACTCCATCATGTCCAGTGCCCTCCTTCTTCCAAGGAAGGCTTAATCCCCCTTTTCATCAGAGTCTAGCGCAGATTCAGCACAAATCTTGTCAAAGGATTGAATTAATGAGCTTGAAAGTTTCCTATAGTTTCACCTTTACTCTGTGACAAATACAAGTGAACCTTCTGAATTTGCCTTCAAATATACCATCTAGTAGCAAGAAAAAAAAGTCTCTTCTAGAAATAAATGGAGATGAAGCAGTGAGAGGGCTTATCTGCGCGACCTGTTATCAGAAGGAAAACCCTAAATTCAAAACAAGAACACAACTTTCTAGATAAATCTTTGAACCTAGCAATTTTAAATCCTATTTTATTATAACTGCATCCTACAATTGAAAGGCAGCTTTTGAATTTACCTTGTAGAAAACACCAGAAGAATTTTACACATCTATAAATAGAATTCTCTAAGGAGAAAAGGGTTTTAGGAAAGATATGACTGTATTATATGAGCCAACACAAACTGCTTAAGGTAAATTTATTAAAATGTGCTTCTAATTTCTCTAAGAGTTTGTGCTTTAAAAGCCATTAATTTTGCTTCAGAAATCCTTTAGTTATTTTTCTTTCTGATATCATTCCACATTTCCATCCTGCATATGGTAATACTGTGTGATAGTTTCCTGTGATGATGAAAATGTTCTGTATCTGTCTTATCTATTATGCACTTAAAATATGGCTAGTATGATTAAAAACTGTGCAGTTAAATTATTTAGTTTTAATGAATTTAAATGTGAGTATAAATAACCACTTGTGGCTTGTAGCTATCATATTGAACAGCACAGATCTAGCACTTATATTCTCTTCTTCCAAATTTCTGAACCTATAGTCAGATATCATTTTCGGGTATCATCTTCCAAAATGTTATCAGGAGCCCTCAAAATAAGCATTTTGCATTTAGCACAATCTAGAAAAGCCTATTTATTTTTATATTATTAAAAATAGAGGTAAGTTAATTTAAATACATAATTTATATCTTGCTACAGAGCTATAGATAGTATAAGATAGTATAAAGTTAACAAAACCAACTTACTATGAAGTTGTTTATAAATTCAGGAGAAACTTGTATACTTTATTATTACTTCTCACCTTTCTCTCTCTGTTTCTCTGTTTCTCTCTCTCTTTCCTTTCCTCCCTCCTTCCCTTCCCTCCATGTGTGTGTGTGTGTGTGTGAATGTGTGTATAATTTTAAACTATGAAAACTGTTGTAGCATAAAGGTTCATAACAAAATAGTATCCTCTAATAGGGAATTTGGCCTGGTCATTACATACAGGATGAGATAAAGTTGGCAGAGAGGGGAGGTGAAAACATTCAGGCAGACTGAACTGCATGTGGAAATGTCCTGTGGTAGGAGGACAGTGACTAATTACAAGGAAGTGAAGAAGCTTGTTGTGGCTGTTAGGACCCAGATAATAAAAGACCTTATGGACCATTTTAAGGAATCTTCTTTTATCATATTTGAAAGTACCAGAATGCCACTTAGAAGATTTTAGCATTAAAGAGAACAGTTTCACTTCAGTGAACTGGAGCTCAGTGTCAGAGCTTAATTTTGTAACTAAACTACTTAGGAGGCTATATAGTAAGTATAGGATAGGTTTGATAGATGTATGAAACTGGAGTGTTGGGACTGGGCATGAAGAAAAGTGGATGGATTTGAGAACACTCCAGAAATAAATATAGGATGTTCAGTAAAGAAAAAAATAAACATCAGAATGACTTTGAATTGTTTGGATAAGAAACTGGGCAAATGGTGGCATTATGTACTGAAAGAAGATCATGACTGTTTTACTTCATCAGAAATAATGAGTAAATTGATGAAGTTCCACCCTGAGATTTTGAGGAGATGAGTGAACATACCTGCTTTGCACTCAGAAGGCAGGGCAGAATGAGGGGTCATTGTGAATATAGGAAAAACTTAAGGTTATGGGAATAGATGAGATGTCTATAAAGTATGAAGCAGAGATTGTCTACATTCAATGGGTAGTTAGAATATGATTTACAAAGTATGAAGCCATATGAAATGTACATTCAATGGGTAGTTATAATATGAGTCTGCAGAACATCTATAGAAGTTAGAAGAAAACCCAGGCTATCACATTATAGAAGCCAATAGATGAAGCTATATACATTTCCCACCTCATAAATAAAATTTGAGGAATTTAAAAGTGCATTTAAAAAAAGTATAAAGTTAAAATAAGAGGGAAGTGGACCAGAAGAACAAAAGGTGAAAAAATAAAATAACCCTAGCAGAGGATCATTTTTCATTTTACAGAGTGCTATGCAGTTGCTAAAATAGACCAAAAATTTAGTTCTGAGCTCTTTTAGCTCCTATAATATTTTCTCAGATGTAAAATAGGGACACAATGGTACTTATCTCATATTGTCTCTGTGAGGAGAAGATGCATATCAAACACGTGCAATAGCCTCAGTGACAGGTCCAGAGTAATCATGACTATTACAAGCAGCAACACAATGAGGAAGCAGTGGTCCCTGTGCCAGACGATATGTTGTCCCTGCAATTGCTATAAAATATTTTGATTGCATACTATCTTCTTCCAAGAAAGAAGTATCTATTCTGCTTCTTTTGGTATTTCCAATGCCTGATACTTAATAGACTTTGTGACACTATTGAATTAATGTGCCTCAAATACTGCTTTGGACTTATTTTTCAATAATTTAAAATATCTGCTAAGAAAAGGGTAGGCAATGATGCATGAGCTAAATGATTTACTTTGGATATAAGTGTGAAAGTGTATTCATAAATGAGTGCGTTTCTACGTTATAATGTGTTAATGACAACGAGGCTTAGCCTATTAGCACAGCATTTCAGTCACTAGTTAGTTCTTCCCCAGTAGACACGCCCAGAGGAGGTGAAATCTTTTTACCCTTGAAAAATCCTTAAAATCGGCCCATGTCATTTTCTGAAGGTAGCCAATTGATTAACCTAGGATTATGTTTTAATTTATGGTCCAAGCTTATGTCTGTATGACCAACTTTTTCAGATTGGCAGTTTTACATCTTCTACTGTGGACCCACTGATCTCAACACCATTTGTACTTCAGTTTATTTCTGTGTAAAATGGGCAGCTTCATGAGAAAAAACCTGTAGTCTTCATTCCAGGACCTTACCTGGAATATTTTAATTTTAGCAATCTGTACAGGAGCAAACCCACTGGCAGACTTGTGTTGGAAAATATAAAAGTAGCTAACATAAGCTACAGTCAGTTGATCAATCAATGAATATTGACTGAATATGTTGCACGATATTGAGTAGGAAGATAACATGAAACTCTAAACTGAAAATGCACATTAATGTTATTGTTTACTAGTTACACTATTTTAAGTACTTTGCAGCTATTATGAAGTTTCATTCTAAATAATAAATCTAGAAGTTACATTCTGAAAAGGAAAGTAACTGATTACCTTGCTCAGGCTTAAGGGTTAGTAAGTAGTGGAACTAGGATATAACGCAAGAATTTTGACCCTACAGATCTAAGTTTTCACCACCTCCTCCCAGGCATGCTGCACTTCAAAAGTCATGCTGCACCTTATCTTTGGTGGTGCAAACTTATTGGTCTGAAAATTTTCTCAGTACTTTGGATAGATTCTGAAATTTTATATTATTTCACCTATCCCTTCTGAGATATACAATATTGAGTATTTTTCAAATCATAACAAATATGTTTCAGTTTACCTTTTTAAGGCTTTAAATCTACAAAAGATGAATATTTTTTCTCTTATATTTGGCTCTGAACTTGAATTTAAATACAATAATAATAGCAAATATCAATCTCTACCTGTGGCCTAAACTAGAGTTGCATATATAAATTTTCCAGCATTGTTGAAAACAAGGTACACTTTTACTTATTTTAAATCCAATAGTGTATTTCTTTGGACCACACATTAATAAATGGTATTTGGAGTATAAAGACTACAAGCATCAATCATAAATTGATTGTTCTATTGGACATCTTGTATAAATACCATAGTGTGACTTTACCTATTACAAGGTAGTTAATGGCATTGGAAATTACACACTACACTATGAATTCTGTTTGAAATATAGCATATTTTTACATTAAATGAAATACAAAAGAGTGTATAATCTTTGCAGAAGTATTTTTCCCAGCCTCAGAAACATTATCTGATGTTCTATAAATGCAATCACAAGCATGATCTGTATGCTATTTACAATTAGATGTAGCCATAAAAATATTCTTTGCAAGACCAATTTAATTTTAAGTTAAAGTCACCTGTGTGCTATTGAGATGCTACAAACAGAACAGGAAAACGCTTCAGCATCAGTAGATATTGATAACTAAATATAACTCAAATCTGAGGGCATTAGAAACACGACTTGTCGATTTAGAATTTTAAAAATAACAAGGGCTTATCATCTAAATTAATATATTTCAGGAAGTGTGCAATAGAATCCTACTGGGATTCTGTTTTTTAGAGGATAATTCTTGTAAGAAATATGTGATCCAAAGATAATTCTTGTAAGAATTATGTGATACAGAGACCAAAAGAGATCTTAGAAACTCTCTTTGCAAAGTAAAGGCAATTTAGAAAATTTAGTTATTCAATAACTATGCCTTAAACTCTTCTTGTGGGACCATGAAACAAGTAAGACAGAATAACATTATATGCATGCATATGCATGCCTTGGAAGAAATATTATAACCTGCCATTGTAATTTTCTTTTTAAAAAAATATTTTATTGATTTTTCACAGAGAGAAAAGGAGAGGGATAGAGAGCTAGAAACATCGATGAGAGAGATACATCAACCAGCTGCCTCCTGCACACCCCCCACCGGGGATGTGCCCACAACCAATGTACACGCACGCCCTTGACCAGAATCAAACCCGAGACCTTTCAGTCCGCAGACCGATGCTCTATCCACTGAGCCAAACCGGTTTTGGCATGTCATTGTAATTTTCTGTTTTGCTGAGGCAAATACTCCCCTAAAACTATTAATATTAAATTACTTTAAACAGTTAAATTATTGATATTAGAATTGAGTTTCTAAAATTAGGTTGCTTTAAAGAATGCCCCATTTACTATATTCACTTATCTTAGTTACCAGCAAAGAAAAGAAAATGTCTGCTATATGCTCATCTAATATTGACCAATAAAAGCAACAATAATACATGCAGGAAACACTGGCATAGCTGTATACTATGTTTCTCAGTGCCACTCTCCACATTCTTTATTCTCCTGCTACAAGTCCTTTCTTTTACATCCAATCTCTCCATCACAATCTCAGACATCCAGTAACTAATCTATTGCTTAAATGATGACCCTTTTACGCAAGAAATGATGGATGACTCTCTGATCATAGAATTTCATCTTCTTTGGCATGTGGCTATTTGGACTAAAGGGTATTTATACAATAGTATTTATCCAAAATATAGAATGCTACTTGAGATAAATGATCCCAACTTTTATAAAAAACCCAAAATTTTATTTTATTTAAGCAAGTGTTGAGTTATTTTTATTCAATAATATATTTGATATGACCTTGGTAATATATATGTATATATGTTTATGTAGGCCTCAATATATACACTTATACTCATTAACATTCCCTTAAGTAAAAAGTTGAATTTTAATTAATAATAGTACAACTATTCACAAGTATGGAAAAATATTATAAAAGTTATATTTACCTATACCTTAAACCCTTGCTAAACTCATTTACTAGTTTTCTGTAGTGTTTTTATCATTCCCTTAGAATTTTCTACATAAGATCAATTATGTAGAAAATCTGTGAATAAGCACAATTTAATTTCTTCTTTTCAATCTATGCCTGTTATTTGATTTTCATGAATAACTACACCAAGTACATCCAGAACAATGTTGACAAAAAATGGTATTAGTAGATATTCTTGCCTTTTTTTTCTTTTCTTAAGAGGTGTTGAAAATAATTCAATCTTTCAGTATTAAATATGATGTTTAGCAGATTATTTTTTATAGATACCCTTCAATGGGCTAAAGAATATTCCTCTAGTCAAAACAGCTGGTACTTTTTTTAAAAAAAATGTATTTTGCTGATATTTTACAGAGAGGAAGGGAGAGAGATAGAGAGCTAGAAACGTCAATGGGAGAGAAACATCGACCAGCCGTCTCCTGCACACCCCCTACAGGGGATGTGCCCGCAACCAATGTACATGCCCTTGGCTGGAATCGAACCTGGGACCCTTCAGTCCGCAGACCAATGCTCTACCACTGAGCCAAACCAGTTTTGGCACAGCTGGTACTTTTAATCAGGCAGTATGTTAGACTTTGTCAAATCCTTTTTCTACAACAATTGAAATGTTCATATGATTGTTCTCATCTAGTCTTTAATATTGAAAAGTACATTGCTTGATTTTCAAATGTTAAATCAACCTTATATCACAAGACCAATGTCATCTGGTCGTAATATACTATAATTTTTCAACATTGTGGAAAACAGCAATATACTAATACAGTAAGTACTAAACTTATATTAATAATCTTTGTATCTATTTTTATAAGAATATTGATTTCATGTTTTATTTTATTATAATATATTTTCCTAGTTTTTGTCTCAAGGTAATTAATTCTAGCCCAATAAAATTATCTGGAGTTTGATCCTCTCCTTTTCTATTTTCTGGAAAAGTTTGTATAGAATTTCTGTTTTTTTCCTACATGATTGCTAGAATTCACTGGTGAAACTATTTAACCTACATATTTTATGGAAGTATTATTTGTTTTTAAATACATTTTGGTAGTTTATATATTTTTAAAAATTGATCTATTAGCAATTGATTATTGATTTCATGGACAAAAAAAGTTGTGGGCATAGCATTCTCTTATGATTCTTTTGATGTCTGTGAATCTATAATGATGTCCTTTCTTTCATTCCCTGATGTAGGTAATTTGTATCTTTCATTTGTTTTTCTTGCTTAGTCTGACTAGAAGTTTACCAATTTTATTGACCTTTTCAAAGAAGTAGCTTTGGCTTTATTGATTGTCTTGTTTGTTTTCTGTTGTCAATTTTATTGATTCCTATTTTCATCTTTATTTCTTTCTTACTTCATCTCTTCTTTCTCTAGTTTTTTTAAGGGACAAATTATTTTACTTGCTCATTTTTAATATCCTGGCTTATTATTTGTTTATTCTCTTTATCTTGATTATTACTTTCCAATCCTATTTTACCAAATCTTTTTAAAAATGGTTTGAGTATTATTCATAAAGTTTGAACATGATTTTTATTGCTTCATCTCTTCTTTATTGTAAGACGTGCAATTAACTTTGCAATGAATTGGCATTTAATTTTAAATGTTCAGGACTTAAGTTACATTTTCTCAGTGGGCAACCAGAGATGTTAGTGGTAAATGTCTCCTTTTAAACTTAAACTTGAATTATTTAATAGGTTTTAAAAGACACATTTATCTAGATAATTAAATATTCCTCTTTCCTACATGTGGTTTACATGTTTTTCAATAAAAAAGTATCATAATATAACTCAACTCCACTATAACATGCATCAATTAAGCCTGAGCTGAATGTGTTTATAAACCGCCAATGTCACTGGAGTACCCTTGACTGTATCCTACAGGGTGACTTTACATATTAGGGCTTCTGAATATGTACAGATTTGATTAGGCTATTTTGAAAGAATTTTTAGCTCTAATTTTATGACCCTATAAATGTATCTATTACTTACACAATTTTCTATTTTACATTTATCTTCAATTGAAGGCAAGGTTAAAAATGCTCAACCTCAGCTAACTGATTTGCTTTTCTCTTGACCAACCTCATCCCATGTGCACAAGTACAAATAACTCATTCTTTCTCCTATAAATTTCACATTCACACACACACACACACACCACATACACAAACATACACACCTATTAATCTTAAATCTTTAATATAAATGAACATGTAAGCAGAAAATGTTTAATAATCAAAATCAAATAGTATAAATAGTAAGCAAGCACTATATTTAGCACAGTATAGTAATTAGTTAACCTTAATAATAAGCTTATAAGGCTCTATTTAATTGGCATTGTATAAATGGTAAGATTATGTCGAGACATTAAGTAAATTAGCAAACCAGTAAGCTTAAAGCAGGGTTCTTTCATATTCTAAGTTGAAATGCTTTTTATCACTTTAACATACATAAGATTATAAATCACATTCTCATTTTCAGTTTTTCACCAGCAAATGAACAAAAAGAAACCTCTATATTAATTTGGTAGTATAGAACATACACTTCTTTCTCCATCTCAGATTCTAAGAATGTGTAAACTGGCATATGTAAGCTGGAATTTCAGACAAAATATCAGGAAAATTTAAGCACAGTGACCTGAGTGGCAAACTTCTTAAACTGCTGTGTGTTGCTGGAGTGAGTGAAATACAAGAAAGAAGCAGAAAACAGAAACAGAGCAAAGCAGAGAGGCTAAAACAGAGCAGAAAGAGAAACAGAGCCTGCACAAGAAAAATGGCAGTCCTCATCAAATTTTTATGCTTTCCTTTCCTTTTTCATGGTATTAGCTCTAAATCTTTGGTGACTCCATTATGCCATCTTCATTCAAATCAGTTCAAAAATTAAGCCCCTCCCTCCCATCTCCCACTGGATACTTTGGGATTAACATTTTATCTGAGAGTGCTACTCAGGAGTAAAGACAATGGGAGGGGGAAGAACAGGACAAAGGAAAAAGAAACAACCTTCACCACTTTTAAGATAGGTTCACCTTTTTTTATCTAATGTTTTACATTTTTCTTTTGATTGGACAGGCACAGAATATTTCTAGCCAGCCATCACAGCCTGTCAACACTTTAATACTTCATAATTTATAAAAAGCTTTCTTCTCCCCAAAGCTCTATATGCATTACAGATCTCTCATTGATGCTCACAATAGTCCTTCAGGGAACATAGGCGACAAGAATTATTATGTGTTTTACTAGGGGGGGAAAGAGACTCAAGCAACAAGAAGCCATTATCACTAGTAAGTTACAGAGAACTAGAAACTTCAAATGGAATGCTACCTCCCTGACTGGAAAGATTAAAGGAAAGATAAAAATGGCTGAGTCCTGGCACTCAGCAGGTTAGGATTTCACTGGGGAAAAGGGTAAGTTAATAGGCAGCTATCAAATGCCTGCCTAACCTCCCCACTTGGACGTCTAGTAGTCAAATCTAACTGGATATGGTGTCCAAAACAAAATCTTTGATTTTCTCCTAGGTAACCACTTCTCCAGTATTCACATCTCATTAGAGGACTGAAGCTCAATCATCTGGCAGTCACTATTTTCCTTTTTCTCCCTCTTCCCTCATGTGCAAGTTCTGTTGGCTCCACCTTCAGTATTAAATCTAAACAAACACATCTCTAGCCCTCTTTGATAAACCTCTAGTTCATAATGCTGTCATTCATCATAACAGTTTGTTCATCAGACAACATGGGAAACTTTCCAACATCTACCACTGCAATGCCCTGGTGTCACTAGAATTAATGGTTTTGGTATCCCCCTGACCTCTGTTATACCCCCCATTATGCCATTCTAACCTCTCTCTACACCACTGTCCACTCTTAACAAAATAGTTGTAATCTTTATCAGTTATACATGTAACTGATAATAATTATTTAAAATAAATAAAATAATTCTAAGAGTTAAATTAGAAAAGAAGCCCCTAATACACTGACATAGCACACTCCTCAGAGATAATCTCTTTCAGTTCATTTGGTAGATATCACATGTGTGTGCCAAAAAACATTCTCTATTCAGTTGCTAACCCTGCTTTTTCATTTTGAAGTATTATCTATTCACTTCCATCTATGGAAGATGTGGATTTGGTTCTCTTTTGCTCCCCCCCCTCCAGAAACCACATATTTGCTGCCTGTACCTTCATCCTTCTTATATATTTTTATCAAAACTTCGGTTATATAACTTTGCAATATTTATGTTATTTTTGCTGCATAAATACTAATAATTGAACCATGCATATTTAGTCATGCCAGATATTTATAATAAATTTAACTTCAAGTCTCCCCCAGCTGTGAGATTTTCCTTAAATACATCCAAACACATTACACAGTCTCTCAGTTTCATCTTCTTTTTCTTAAGTAATGACATTGAAAAGTAACACACAGGTATAGAGCTAAAGATTTCTCATTTCTGAATGCAATCTACTAAAAAGTAAAAACAAACAAAAACAAGATGTATACCCCTGTTCACACCTACTCTCTCTGGGCTGAATTTAAACCTGGTACACAGATGTCATTCTGGAGTCCTCTTTCATCAGCATGTCAACAAGTCCTTTGCTGTTTTGTATGTCTATACTCTGTTTCACAGACCCCATGGTTCTTCCTTTATATAATTTAATCCTCATTTTTATCAAGTACTTCCACTAATAGCTTTCTGAGAGAGAATGAGAAGTAATTTTTTAACATCTTCCATATCCAATTTTTTATTTTTGCTTACTTTTAATTCATAATTTAGCTGAGTAAAATGCTAGCATTTCATTCACAATTCTGAAGGCATTGCTTCATTTTCTTCTAGCCTTCAGTATTTCTGAAGAGTCTGAATCCCCTGTGATTCTAATCATGTTCATGAAACATTTTCTAAATCTGGAATTTGTCTAAAATGTCCTAAATTTTACATTTTTTTATTGCCTGGATGTTTATCTTGTATGCTGTTGACTTGGTAAATTTTTTAAAATATATTTTATTAATTTTTTACAGAGAGGTAGAGAGGGGGGTAGGGAGCTAGAAACATCGATGAGAGAGAATTATTGATTCGCTGCCTCTTTCACACCCATTATTGGGGATGTGCCCACAATCAAGGTACATGCCCTTAACCGGAATGGAACCTAGGACCTTTCAGTCCACAGACGGATGCTCCATCCATCGAGCCAAACCAGTCTCGACTGACTTGGTGAATTTTTTAAGTCTGGCAATTCATAACATTTAGTTCTGAGAAATTTATTTCCTTCACAATTTCTCCTTTTCCAAATTCTCTATTTTCTCTTTCTACAATGCCTATTATTTGGAAGGTGGAACTGCTTAAAAGTCTTTCTGGCCCATTGGGTAGAGTGTCAGTCTGCGGACTAAAGGGTCCTGGGTTCAGTTCAGATCACAGACAAATCACTTGGTTGAAAGCTCCTCAGTCCCTAGCCCTGGTCATTGGCAGCTAAATCGATGTATTTCATTTACATTGATGTTTTTCTCTGTCATTCCCTCTCTCTTCCACTCTCCCTAAAAATCAATGGAAAAATATCCTTGGGTGGGGATTAACAACAGCAGCAAAAATAAAAAACTTTCTGGTTTTTCCAACTTTTATGTCCTATTTTATTCTGCTGACTTTTTGCTCTGTCCTCTGGGAGTTTTCCTCAACTTGACCATCCAACCATTATAGGTGGCAATCTATTCAAGTATTATATGCTAATGTAATAAGATCTCAGTTTTATTTACTTCATATGATTATATTTTTGTGTTATTGGTGCAATACATTCTAGTATCTAAATGAAGACATTGCATTTCTTAAGGTTTTTTCCTCCTGGCATAACTCTGGGTTTCACCAATCCATCATCCTTAGTTTTAAGTGTCATAGTGATCCTTTGAAAATCTTTAATAATGTGGTATTTTTCTGTTACTGTCTTCCAATATAATCCCACTGCACTTATAATAAAGCCTAAATTTCAGCCCATGGATTAGAAGGTTAAAAATAATTTGGCCTTTGACTACTACTCCAATTTACTTCACCTCATTCTCATAGCTAACAGAAACTCAAATATCTGTTAAATGATTGTAACAAGATTAAAAAACAAATTTATGTAATTTTGAATTCATGTTTTTCCATATACCATAGCATTTCTCTGCTAGTATAAAATTTCAATCTATTTCCGACTCCAAATCATCCTATGTACCACTGCAAATTCATCTTCTTGAGTTTGGCCTAATCATGCACGATTGCTCTAAAACCAATTCAATCCTTCAGAGATAAATGAAAGAAAAGTAAAGGTATGAGTCTAGTAGTTAAGGCTCTTCTAAATATGACCTCGACCTAACCCTCCAGTCTTACTCATAAAAGTGGTTACTGGTAGAAATGAATAGAATAGTCTCATCTGTTTATTCAGTCAGTGAGTGGGAACAGATAGATTATTGAGTTGTCTCCATCTGAAACGACTAAGGGAGATTCATTGAAAAAGTCATTTTCTAATGTTAGGATGCAGAATATGTGTTCATTCAAAAATGTTAGTACCAGAATCTCAAGTAACAGAAAGCTGGTGAGTAAGGAGGGGGCAGGGAGCTGGCAGTAGAGGGGGGTTTAAAGCTGAGTTTGGAAATGAGACTGCAGGAGGAGATAAAAGGGAAATTAATTTGGAACCTATAAGAGCAGATATAACCCAGAAATAAATGTAGCCCAGGGTTAGTAGCTATACCAAAGTCCTATTTTAGTGGCAAGCAGGAATTATTTTTTTAAAAGACTGAAAATAAGAATACAAGTGGCCTATTATTTTCCCTAGAACTAGATAATCCTTGAATCCACCAGGAGTCTCCTTCCTTACTGTCTCCACCCTTCATCATATGACTATTATCTCTCATACTTGCTGCTGAACTGGTGTCCTCACTGATCTTCACACATCCAATCTTGCTTAGCTTTAATCCATTCTTAAAAAAAAATATATTGATTTTTTACAGAAAGGAAAGGAGAGGGATAGAAAGTCAGAAACACTGATGAGAGAGAAACATCAATCAGCTTCCTCCTGCACACTCCCCACTGGGGATGTTCCCACAACCAAGGTACATGCCCCCGACCAGAATTGAACCCAGGACCCCTCAGTCCACAAGCTGACACTCTATCCACTGAGCCAAACTGGTTTCGGCTCTAATCCATTCTTTATACTGCACCCAGAGGGATCTTACAGCCCATATCTGATCATGCCACTCTCCTGCTGAAATCCTTTAAGTTCCTCCTGGAATAAACCCAAACTCTTTAAGTAGGAAGCCCTGTAACTTCCAGTCCTGGACTGAGTCTACAGCACTTTCATGTAGCTCTCTTCTCCCTGGTCCTCTCCATTCTACTGTCCACCTTTCAGAAAACATCCTGTCACTCCAGAGGGAAACTTTCCCTGACCTAAAGATTACATTAAGCTTTTATATTTTCCTAAGGTACCTTACATGTCTCCTTGATAGCCCTCATCACTCCTATAATTTTTAATTTTTATTTTAAATATTTATTGTTGAAAGTATTATATCTATCCCCCTTTTTCCCATCTCATTTTCCCCTTTAAGCCATGTAAGTTTTAATTTAATATCTATCATCCTCCTATGTTGTAAGAAACATGAAATAAGATGCCTGGCATACAATATATACTTATTAATTATTATTGCAATAATAATGATAGCTATTCCTTTAATGCTTAATATGTGCCAGGTGCTCAGTGATTTATCACCTTAATTTATTTATCCCTATTTTATGACTGAGAAAACAGGTACAGAATGATTATAGGAAAGTTTCAAAGCCCATGAAGATAGCTGATTCTGGAAGTAAGTTTCTGGGTTTAGCTCATATCTCTAACACCTGCTGTGTAATCCTAGAAAAGTGACAGAACTTATCTCATTGGGTTTCAGGAGGATTAAATGAATGGAAGAATAAATAAAATTATTCACCACTGAAAATATTCAATATATATTGTCAGGGGCATGGTTCAAATTTTTCAGTGTACTTGCTCTAATTTTAATCACTGGAATTTTATGCACATCAGTCTCCAGTAGCTTGAGTGGTACCTACTTGGGAATAGAATGGAAGTACTGTTTCAAATATACATGTTGTTTCCATTACTGATGGAGCTGGGGCATGCGTGTTACATAGACTGCAACCATGAGCCATTGTGCAGGAAATCTGAGCTCTCCTAAATGAATTAGGTTTTTCAGAGCATCTGGAGTCAATACACTAAACAAAGCACTGCTCACCAGTGCTAAAGTGAGAGGCAATATAACTTAGTATTTGAGCATCCCATGGGTGTGAGGTGTTTCTTTCCTCACATGCTCCCCATTTTTCAAATAGTCAACATTTTAATAGAATTGTTTAAGGAGCATGTCCGCAAAATCATATTCCTGATGTTGTTTTTCCAACATCACTTCCGCTGGAGAAGAAAGCTTCCATATATTATTTTATAACAATCTGATGATATGGAGAATGAACATGAGTAATATCATGGCTGCTTTCCCAGGGTAAACAATAATGCAAAACTGCATGGGCAAGCTCTACCCCGTTGGAAAAATGTAACAGCAGACTTGGGTGTACCCTTTAGTATGCCTATGAATACAGTGGTTCTAAAATACATCATAAGTGAAAAACAGTATTTCTCTGGCACCTAAAAAAGAGTTTATTATCTGCTCCATTAGTGTCTTGCCCACTCAAGTAAAATGACTTCTGAGGGCCTTTTAGAGCTGCTCTTCAGTTTCTTTTTACCCTCAGCGCATCATTATTTTCCTATTTTGAGAAGTGTTTACTTGAGACAATTTGTTTAGGTGAAACTAAGTCACTATATTTATAGGTCCATAGCCAAGTTAGAAGTAGTTATTGATTCCAGTGGAATAGCATAAGTCTAGACTAGATTCTGCTTATTGATTAATTGACTGAACACAAGAACGACTAATTCAAAGGAACTAGCATTAAATCTACTATGATTTTGTAGTGACAAACTAACTGGAGGTAAAACAGTCTGTGTTCCTTAAAATGGTAGGACAGAGTTGGCAGGGAAAGGAAGAAAAGGTTTCTGGTAAGATGGCAGTCATATGTGGTTCCACTCACCTCCACCAATAATTCAAATCTATCTTCCGTGACTAGGTCTAATGGCTGCTGGAGTAAGAGATGCCTTGGTACTGAAAGTCTACCTGAAACCTGGCACAAAACCATAAAGCATGAGCAATGAAAAAAGAGCATTTTGAGATCTGTGCATGCCCATGAAATATTTGAGATTGTTCTTCTATTAAATGTCTTAGTATGTCAATATCATTTGCCTTTAAAATACCAAAATGGTGATGGAAGACTGGAGGTTGACTATTCTACACTCTGAGAAGCTAGAAAAGAGTGCACTAGTAAATACATTTATAAGTCATAATATGTATGTGTGTGCGTGTGTGTGTGTGTGTGTGTGTACATATATAGTTTAGGGGTAAAAATATTTAACTTTCTATATTTCTTAAGAGACTGAATTTATTCTAGTTGGAGGCCCAATTCCATCTAGAAATGTAAAATATCTTTTTAATCAAGGCCAAATCTTCAGAGTAAACACAGTTTTTTAGGTTTCCATTCTTTCTCCCCTCTTCAGTGTAGTACCTGTTTTAAGGATGCTTATAGAGTGTCATGCTGAGAGGAAGAAATTTTATTGGAAACTCTAAGAAAAGACCTCTGTGTTTTAAGCATCTCCTTCCAAGAGACCCTTTTGTTCAGCGTCTTACTCATCTGTTTCTTTCCATCTTTCCTTCCCTTCCTGAATTAGAGGATCTTCATCTTTTCTGAGAGAAAAGGTGGTCTGCTTAATTGCTCAGTCACCTAGTCTTTCTGAATTACACCTTGACCACAGTTTTAGAACATAAAAGTCAAACTTTGGTATCTCTGTTTTCTGGTTATATGGGGATAAGCTAAAACAGAGGACTGATCATGTGTAACATCTGAAATGAGAAAAGGTCAAAGGACAAAACAGAATGTTAGAAAAAAATCTATACCTCAAGTAATCCTCAGAACTTTTATTTTATAGCCACATTCTACCTTCTACCTTAAATATTTGCATCATGATGAAGAAATTATACTTTTCACACAGATACTCCCTTACCCCATTGCATATTTTCACAAAGAGTAGGAAAAGAGTCTCTCTCCAAAACCCATTGTTTCAGAAAAGCAATTTGCATGAACAAACTAAATGGGTATAAGATCTTTCAGACTGCCTACAATCACCTGAATAAGTCTGGATGCTGGGTAAAATTCATTCTTTCCTTCAAGCATGTCATTCCAGGGATGACACAGGTAGCAATATGAATTACCCACTGGAATAGACAAGTATGTACTAGTAAGTTATGTTGTTGCTACATAAAATGATGCCTTATATTACATATTTTACACTTTTCATTTAAAACTTTTAATTTTTAATAAAATTTGATGAACTTTCATTTACTCTCATAAAATAGTCATAGCATTTAGAAAATGAAAAAACTAAGGTAGAAAAAATAAATGATTTGTCTAAAGAACAGTGCTGGAAATAATATTTCAAAACCAGTGACTAATAATACCTTGGGAACATTTGTACTAAATCATTTGGGTATTCTTGGGATATGGGATGGAGAAATTCCAAAATAAGTCTGCATAATTCATTAATGTGAAATAAATGAAAGCAGGTAATAATGCTTCCTTTCTTTTTTTCTTAGTTTATAAAATAAAGAATAAAAAAAACTTTGGTAATTTGAGTGAACAAATTCAAATAAATCAATTTTGGCACAAACATCATGAGCTTCAAAATGCTATTATTTCTCTATTTTCCTTTTATATAGAAATATAACTAGCAATATATACAAAGGGAGCTAGCATTAAACTAGTCAACAATATATACTTAAATGCTTAATCAGAAAATACCATGATGTTTTATTTTTAAATTTTCTTTTTTAGAACCGGTATCTTTATACAACATGGTGCCATTTTAATACAGGCATTTTTTTTGAATAAATGTAACAAATAATATCAAGTCAGATTTTAAGTACTTGCTAAATGGGACTCAATTATCACTCCATAGTCAATTTTACTTTTTTAATATAGAGGTCTAGGTCTGAAATTATCCTAATCAGAAGTATAGACATTTAAATTTGAAAGAACTCCATAAAGGAAATTCCACTATGACTTTTAGAAAAGTACCCAAGCAAAGCTTAATATGCTGAGCCAAGACCATCAACAACTTCACTGAAAATCAATAGTCAGGTCACTGTTTATAAAAACAGCAAATCAAATGACAGCATTCCACTTGCTGATTTATCTAAATGACTTATGAACTTTCATACTTTTTTAGTTCAATTTATATAGATGCATACAGGATATTCTTTTACCCCCAAACTCTTTGAGATTCAAAATTATTCTTCAGATTATATCTCCCAAAATTAAAAATTGATAGATGGAATTTCCACAAAGTAGTAAAGCTTTCACTGCACAATCACTATATAAAAGCCAATTGCACATTGCAAAATTGATTTTTCTAGAAATAAGTGGATAATAAAATAGTATCATTTTGCATAGAAAGAAATAGTAGTCACTTACTTTTCTGGTGCACTTAAAATGTATTAAACTTAAGAAAACGTTATTAAACTTAAAAATCTGCCTTCTATTCAGTAGCTAGTTTTTTGTGAAAATTACCAAGTGCCAGCATTGTGAAGACAAACCACTCTAGATAAAGTGCAAATATCTATAGAGAGAATCAAAATATGACTTTGAAAACAACAGAAGCAATAATAAAATGCTATCAGAGGAAAAGAGAAGATGCAACTTTGTCTATCAAAGCAGAGGAAGAATTGAGTTGAGTCCTGAACAGGTTAAGATTTCCACAGACAAAAAAAAAGGGTGACAAATGTTCCTCTAGCCTAAGGAAATCAGAAAACAAAGAATGCAAAATGGAAAATATACTCTGAAACCATCAATTAGTCCAGTGGGGGTCAGAGCAGAGTTACATTTCTATATTTTGCCTAAATCATAAAGACTCTTTATATGATAGTTAACATCCAGTGATAGCAAACTTCAAATTCTGAAAACAATCATGTAAATTATTTTGTGGAATGCCCTGGAGATAGAGCTACTGTAATTTCTACCTGCATCTTGCTTATTTTTTATTTTTTTAATAAATCTTTATTGTTCATATTATTACAAATGCATTCCTCTTTTTTTCGTCCCCCCTCAATTGCTCCCCTCCACCAGGTTCTCACTCCACCCTCTTCCCTTTCCCCACCCCGCAGTGTCCTCATCCATAGGTGCACAGTTTTTGTTCAGTCTCTTTCCGCACCCCTCACTCCCCTTTCCCCCAAGAATTGTCAGTCCATTCCCCTTCCATACCTCTGATTCTATTCTATTCAAAAGTTAATATTGTTCATCAGGTTTTTTAATTTCCTTGGTTTTTAGTTTCATTTGTTGATAGTTATGTATTTGTTGTACATAATTTTTATCTTTATCTTTTTGTTCTTCCTAAATAACCCCCTTCAGCAATTCAAATAATTCTGGTTTGGTGGTGATGAACTCCTTTAGCTTTTTTTTAAAATTTGTGAATCTCTTTATCTGGCCTTTGATTCTGAGTGATAGCTTTGCTGGGTAGAGTATTTTTGGCTGTAGGTTCTTGCTATTCATCACCTTGAATATTTCTTGCCATTCCTGTCTGGCCTGCACGGTTTCTGTTGAGAAATCAGCTGACAATCATATGGGTGCTCCTTTATAGGTAACTACCTGCTTTTCTCTTGCTGCTTTTAATATTCTCTCTTTGTCTTTTGCTCTTGGAATTTTAATTATGATGTTTCTTGGTGTAGTCCTCGGTGGATTCCTTTTGTTTGGGGTTCTGCAGGCTTCCTGGACTTGTAAGTCTATTTCTTTCACCAGGTGGGGGAAGTTTTCTGTCACTATTTCTTCGAGTATGTTTTTGGTATCTTTCTCTCTTCTTCTGGGACCCCCATAATTCTGATGTTGGTTCTCTTGAAATTGTCCCAGAGATTTCTTACACTATCTTCAACTTTCTGGATTCTCTTATCTTCTTGCTTCTGTGGATGAGTGTCCTCTGGCTCTTTGTGTTCTAAATATTTGTCTTGATTCTTGAGATCTTCCAGTATGTTTTTAGGACTTTATATAATATATATATTTTTTTTATTTCAGACAATGTTTTCTTTATTTCTAGTTGATCCCTTTTTATTTCTAGTTGATCCCTTTTCATATCCTCATAGGTCTCATTTATTTTATTGGCCTTTTTTAGGAAATTCTTGAGAAACCTTATAACTGTAGTTTTGAACTCAATGCTCATTCTTTTCTTTTCCTCCATCTCCTTCCTTTGTTTCCTGCCTCTTCTCTGCATTTTAGTTGTTTCCCTGATTTGATGGAATAGTTTTGTGTGCTAGGTGTTCAGGTAGAGTCCAGTAGCATAGCCTTTCCAGTTACCTGAGGTGAACTGTCTTGGTGTAGCCCTTTGTGGGATGTGTGTGCAGTCTTATTGTTAAGCCTTGCTTATTGTTGGTATCACTGGGAAGCATTGATCTCCAAGCCAATTGGCTATGTGGATCAGCAGTGTCTCAGCTAGGAGGGCTTCTGTACTCCTCTTGGATAGGGCAGAGTCTCAGGGTGGTGTAGACAAGCTTTAGTTCCCTGTCAATCTCCCCTTAGGAGAGTTCTATTCGCGGTGAGTCCCGCAAGATTGGTTGCAGGTGGTCACATCTCTTTGGTAAAGGCACAGACAAGCTTTGGATTCCAGTTAGTCCCTCCTTAGAGAAAGCCAGCCTCTGGGAGAGCTTCTGTGCTCAACTTGGATGGGGCAGAGTCTTGGGTTAGTGCAGACAAGCTTTGTTTTCCCATCAGCTCTTCCCCAAGTCCCACAGTAATGGCCTCTGGCTTCACACACCTCCAAGAGATCTCTGCCTGCTGCCTGACAGTCTGGCCTCTCCCTGACTGGGGCCGTCTATCAGAGCAATAGGGTAATTCTGTTTACCTCCCAACCAAGAAATCCAACTGCATTAGCTGTCTGCCCTCTCTCTGAGCTGGGAGTAGGCCAGCAGCAAACTTTGCCGCTCTCTCCGTGTGCTGTGAGAAAGCCAGCAGAGAACTCTGTGGCAGCCTTTTCGTGCACACAGTTCTCCACACCTTCACAGTTTCTGAGGGTCAGTGTGCCTTCTCTCGCCTTCCCAGATGGTAGAGCCTTCTCTCAGCCAGCTGTCTGGTGCTTCAGGGCAATGTTTCCCCTGTTTTCCAGTTCTAAATTCAAAATTGTTGTGGTAGGCTGCATTCAGGTGTCCACCCTATGCCAACATCTTAGTTTCTCTTTGCATCTGCTTATGACTCTCCAAATTAACATTAATTCTCAACTGCTAACATTTTGTGACTTCCTTTTTGTTTGTTTCTTCAGACAGCTCTCACACTCGGATCTAAATTTCTAAAACATCATGGTCATAAATTACTCCCCTTTTGTAAGTTTAAGGAGAAAATAAAACCAAATGAAACCAAGAAAAGTAGATATAGAGGATTCATCCCTCCCAGTGCAGTTAACAGACCACCAACATTTTCAGGCTCATGGTAGTTTATGCCTTGACCCTATTAATTGGATGATCACAGAAGTCACATTATCTTATATAATAAAGAGGTAATATGCAAACTTACCTCACACCATCGCATCACAAGATGGCTTTGCCTACATTGTTCCAAGATGGCCACCCCCATGTTCTCACAAGGTGGCCATCCCCACATTGTCACAAGTTGGCCAGCAGGGGAGGGCAGTTGGGGTTGACCAGGCCTGCATGGGAGGGCAGTAGAGGGTGATCGGGCTGGCAGGGGAGCAGTTAGAGAGCTATTAAGCAGAGTGGTAGGGGCAATCAGGCGGCCAGGCAGGCAAGTAGTTAGGAGCCAGCAATCTCAGATTGTGAGAGGGACTACTTCTGCGGGATCAGGCCTAACCTGGCACTCAGACATCCCCTTAGGGGTCCCAGATTGGAAAGAGTGCAGGCTGGGCCGAGGGACACCCCCCTCCAGTGCACAAATTTCATGCACTTGGCCTCTAGTATTTTATGGAGAATTCCAGAGATCTGTACACCCATTCCAGCCCAAAATATTTCTAAAGAGAAAGCACAAAAAGTCATTTGTTTCTTTTCTTTTTAATTTTTTTTTATTTTTTATGAATCTTCACCTGAGGATATTTTTCCATTGATTTTTAGAAAGAGTAGAAGGGAGGAGGAGAGACACACAGAGAGAAACATTGATGTGAGAGATGCATCAATCGGTTGCCTCCTACCCAAGCCTCATGGAGCCTGCAACTGAGGTGTATACCTTTCACCAGAATCCAACCCAAAACACTTTAGTTCACAGGCTAATGGTCTATCCACTGAGCAAAACTGGCTAGGGCTGTCTACGTTCTTTAACATCTCTATCTATTACGGTGAATGGTAAGCTAATAAGTCATATTATACACTGTAAAATTAAGAGAGTAATAATATTTTGACAGTTTTCATATGTAGAATAATAGGATGTTAAAAATGGAAGTTTTACTGCCTCAATTTCAACTGAAATCCAATAATCAAGAACAATTCAACAAATGTAAAGAATACTGTATTCTATGGCAGGGTCAATAAGCTTATTCTGAAAAGAACAGATAAAAATTTTAGGCTTTGCAGTTCATAATGTTTTAACCACTCAACTGTGCCACTGTATGGACAATGCAGCCCCAGGTAACATGAAAATGAGTGGGTGTGGCTGTGTTGCAATAAAACTTTATAGACATCAAAACTTAGATTTTTTTCCCACTTTCACAAGTTATACAATATTATTATTTTAATTCCCCCCCCCAACTGTTTAAAAGTGAAAAATCATTTGTTGAATAAAAGTCTTAGAAAAATAGGTAGCAAGCTAGATTTGGCCAGAAGATCAAAATTTGCAAAGCACTGTTCTATAATAAGGTGCTAGACAAACTATGAAAGACATGCTAAAAAATAATAAAATACATTTTAACAACATTTGTGATCTCTTACTTCCTCTGGGGGAAAGAAACTGTTGAAATCCTGTGGCAATTTTCCTCCAGCATACAACATCCTCTCTACCTGAAGGCATAAAATAAATGGAAATTTACAGAGGCTGAAAAAAAAAATTCCTTCTGAGAGTGTTTTGAGTATGCTATGGCATTTCCCTACTACTCTCAGTGTCAGAAGAATCAAAGGTCCTTTCGAGTACATGGAGCCAATGTACCTACCTGCCTTGAATTTTTGGCTTGAGATGACAGAGAAATACAGCTGTACTGGTATATTGTGCATTTCCATCCACAACAAACCAAAAATGCATGTTATTTTTTAGGCCAAGAGAGATTCCCAGCCTATATTCATTTTAAAGAAATATAACCCAAGAATATTGCCCAAAGGGGTGAAGAGATTCTGACAAAGAAAATCTGTGTGGATCCAATCATGGAAGTCAAGGGTTTAGGCATCTGTGGTATATTCGAAGACTTTAGAAGACAGACACTATGTGTCACATGCTCCAAGAAAACTACAGTGAGAATCTCACAGCAACAATGATTTAGGAAACCCAGAAGTAGCCCATGAGTCAGCAAATGTATACCTTGCAAGTGAAGAATAAAAAAATTACAGGTTATAATTATTAAGAGTTTGTACCTCTTTTCCCTAAATCACTTTTTCCACAAAGAAGTGTATGGAAGAAAAGAAAAAAGAAGAAAGAAACAGACAAAAACTATCTTTTTTCCAGATTTCCTAACCTGAACCCCACCCAAGTTGGAATTATGGAATTATGTCCCTGTAAGGGACATCTTAACCCTAATAAGTATATTTCTGAGTCTAAATGGAATTGGAAAATTTTGTGACACACCTAATTTCATCCAGGGACAAGAGAGAGAGAGAGAGAGAGAGAGAGAGAGAGAGAGAGAGAGAGAGAGAGAGAGAAAGAGAAAGAAGAAGAGAAAGAAAAAGAGAGAAAGAAATATTTGGCAAAGAAAGTTTATTTGCTTGGCATTATGTTTTAACACTTCTTGGCAGAGCAGAATTAATTTGGCTTTCACTTACACCCTATTGTTTCAACTTGCTCAGTAAAGAGTAGGAGTCACAGTTGGCAAACATAATAAAACTAGAGGACTGGTGCACAAATTCATAGATGGGTGATGTCCCTCCCTGCCAATTGGGGCCATCTCACCCAGTCCCAAGCCAGGCCAGCCAGTGGGAGGGACTGCAGGAGGTTGGCCTGCCAGAAGAAGCTGGCTGTGGGAATGCACTGACCACCAGGGAGCAGCTCCTGTGCATTAAGCACCTGCCCCCTGGTGGGTGATCAGTGCATGTTATAGCTACTGGCTGGTTATCCAGTCATCTGGTCATCCAGTCATAACAATTGCTTAGGCATATCCTATATAATAAAACCCTAATATGCAAATCAACTAAATAATGGAACTACCAGTTGCTATGACACACACTGACCACCAGGGCGAAGACACTCAATGCAGGAGCTGCCTCCAGCCCACAGGCCCCAGACTGGCCAAGAGAGATGCCAGTGGAGGCCCCTGGTCATCCCACTGGTTGCTGCACAGATTGGCTCCGGCCAGGCCTAGGGACCCTACCTGTGCACAAATTTCATGCATCAGGCCTCTATTGTGTGTGTGTGTGTGTGTGTGCTTATATATATATATATAGATAGATGATATAGATATAGATATAGATATAGATATAGATATAGATATAGATAGATAGATATATCTATATCTATCTATATCTATCTATCTATATCTATATATATATATATATATCTTACCTAATAAAAGAAAAACATGCAAATTAACCATCACTCCGCTATGCCCACAGCCAATCAGAGTGAACATGCAAATTAACCCAACAAAGATGGATGTTAATTTGCATATGCAGGCACAGAGCAGTAAGAAGCCTGCTTTGAGGGGAAGTGGGGCAGCAGAGGGAGCTACTGGAGTGGTGCTGTACACAGAAAGCAGGGACTTGCTGCCTCCTGGCAGGAGCAGTGATGGGCCTGCTCCCCGGTGGCCAGGGAGTAGTGACTTGCTGGCTCCAGGCAGCTTGAGTGGGAAGCTGGGAGTGAAGCCAGGGGCCTATCCTTGCATGAATATCATACAACCGGCCTCTAGTATATATATGTATGTGTGTATATATATATATATATATATATATATATATATATATATATATAGTGTGTGTGTGTGTGTGTGTGTGTGTAATTCTTTATATTTATACTTTAGAATTGATGGCAATGAATGACATTCTTAGAAGCAAAGATAAAATTATAAAACTATGTAGACAGTCCCACCCCACAATTGCACTTTGGTTTTATACTGATATAACATGTTTATCTTGCCTTTGGTACTACAAATTGACTATTACAGGAGCAATTTCAAATTCTCTAAGTAAGAGTGATAAAGAATCTAATGAATTTCTCTAAAGCAGCCTATCTTTTAAAGGTGACTGTACTATCAAATGTTTATTTTTCTGAACTTTACAGGAATAAATGAATCATTCTTCCCTTAGCATTACTTGTAGAAGAAGATATGCAGCATTTTCAAGATCTGCTATTAACCATGTTTTTAATCTATTACATACATAATGAAATATGAAACTGGCTGTGAGTTGCAAATGGCACAACTGTAGTAGTGTTTACATTTGCCCATATTTTGAGAAGTTGCATAAGTCCAGGCATTCTTACTATTTCTAAGAGAGTAAGGGTTTGTATCATACAATTCACCCTTCAAGGAGAGTTAAACTGCATGAACTATCCAAATTCACAAATAGGATTTATTTTATCATTTGTTATCTTGGGTCAAATACAATGTTCACTTTTTATACCTAGGTAGGATGAGCATAAAATTGTTTAAACCAGAAAGAAAGGAGGATACTATTAATTATTACAAGATAGACCACATACATAAACTGGGACTTTGCTGGACAACCTGCATTTATGGTCACTTTGGCTGTAATGACAGGCCATAAACAGGCTTCCAAAATTTCCTTTAAACAACTCACAATCTGTCAATAATGTACTTGTAATAAGGATCTTCAGAATTTAGCAATATAGATACTAGTACATTAGAGGCCTGAAGCATGGAATTCATGCAAGAGTAGGTCTTCCTTCCCCTGGCTGCCAACACCGGCTTCCCTCTGGCACCTGGGACCCGAGCTTCCCTTGCAGCCCCAGCTTCATCTGTAAGGTCATCCAGGAGGACATCTTGTCTAATTAGCATATTACACTTTTATTATTATAGATATGGATATGTATTCACATATATAAAATATATAAGTATCTTCATTTTTTAGCAAAAATATAAATTCATTCCTTACATATGAATTTCCAAATAATAAAATTTTGGACTTTGAAGCATTTTCCTCATACACCATCTCACCATAGGCACAATATTTTGTCTTGACAAACTTTTATGACTGTGTTGGTTCTCTTTCTCAACTTCCAAACTCATATCTCCAGACAAATTGCAAGAACCTCATGATGTGGATTACTGCTGCTTTTTAATTTTCATAATGGATGTTGGCAAATATCAAGGAGATGGGAGTGAAAATATTCACACGTTAGGCAAAGGTAGGGGAGCTATGCTGCTTTTGCAGTCTTTTCATTTTACTAGATGACTTGGGACTTGGAAAATTAAACATTTGAAAGATTAAAAGGACTTGGGAAATGATTTAATAATCACTACAATAATTTCCACAACCTACTTCACAGCAAGATGTAAGTCTCATTAAATTCAGTCACAGATGAGTGAGCTGGAGAGATGTGGCTGAGCACCCTGAACAAAGGTGACTTGCTGAAGTTATAAGCAAACAGAATAAAAGCACTTTTCATCAGTTTCAAGTGAGCAAAGACACTGAGATAAATTCCTGGCATTGAAATTGTGTCTAATTAGTTAATGGATGTGTTAGAGGGCCCTGTTACCAATTTGTTGATATAAATGATTTTCCCATTTCCTCCCTGCCCTTTCTTTATTACTCTCAAACTTTTCAAATTGAATACAGCAGGAAATCACCATTTCAAACAGACTCCTAGCCTTGACCTGTATAGCCTATGAGAAATTCAGGATGCTGTAAGGTCTAGGCCAGTGGTCGGCAAACTCATTAGTCAACAGAGCCAACTATCAACAGTACAACGATGAAATTTCTTTTGAGAGCCAAATTTTTTAAACTTAAACTTCAAATGCCACTTCTTCAAAATAGACTCACCCAGGCCATGGTATTTTGTGCAAGAGCCACACTCAAGGGGCCGAAGAGCCTTATGTGGCTCACGAGCCACAGTTTGCTGACCACAGGTGTAGGCCTTTGCAAGCCCATGTAATCTGAGCATTCACCTAATGCTAGTGGGCTCCTTACCTCTTACTTTTTCTCCTTAATACCTCCTTCAAATGTAACCTTATGAAATAAAAGCCTAATATGCTAAGTGTCTAGTTGGCCGTTCAACCAATCAAAGCATAATATGCTAATGATATGGTAAGGTAGCTCAACTGTTCACTATGATGTACACTGACCACCAGGGGGAAGACACTCCAACTGGTAGGTTAGCTTGCTTCTGGGGTCTGGCTGATCTGGACTGAGCTAGACAGGCCAGACACACCATGGAACCCTCCCACATCCTTCCCCAGTCCCAATTATGCACTGTAGGGTCCACCAGCCTGGCCTGCAACCTCTTACAATCTGGGACCCCTCAAGGGATGTCAGAGAGCCGGTTTCAGCCCTATCCTGCAGGCCAGGCTGAGGGACCCTACCGGTGCACAAATTCGTGCACAAGGCATCTAGTACTAAATAAAAGAAATGTTTGGTAACTATTATCATTCATCATGTTCTTTATATCACCCATTTGGCAATTTCTCCCATTTCCCATAATGGTCTTTTCCAAACCCTCATTAATCTCCTGAAGCCCAACTAATAAGAAAACATTCTTTTCTACTTATGAAGAAGTTAATGCCCAAGTTCTTTTTCCTGCACCTACATAGCTTATCATGTTTTATTTCCCACAAATCTTCTTTGTCACAGTGCCTTTTATGTTTCAAGATCAACTATTTTACATCTATTCAGAACCATACCTTCTGAGACTTGCTCTTAGTTACTTCTTCCTATAAACTCACACTTTCTGCAGTCTCCCATGCACTCTCTCCGTAAACATGTGCAATTGTCTTCCATTGAAACACACACACACACACACACACACACACACACACACCTCGCACTGTAATGGAATAAGCAAAAACATTTTTTAATTCTGTGGACTTTTTTCCTTCTTTCATAATAATAAAAGCATAATTTTGTGCTCACTCTCTAAGTCCCTGAAATTATACTTTTATCTTTACTTCGAAAGTTTCTCTTTCTAAAGTCTCTGTGAACTTTTTTCCTTCTTTCATAATAATAAAAGTATAATTTTGTGCTCACTCTCTAAGCCCCTGAAATTATACTTTTATCTTTACTTCGAACGTTTTCTAAGTCTCATTCATTTATTCACTTATTCATTGCTTAATCCAAGGTCTTCAATGTCAAACACTTGGTGTCGAGGAAGGCATTCTTCAGTGATCATTTTTTAATCGCACAGACTTATTGCTCAGTTTCCTTATAAGTAGTTCCTTTTTCTCTTATCACTCATTCAACATCTGTGTTGCTTAGAAATCCAACACTCTCCATGCAAACATTGGGCATGACCTCAATGTCTTGTTCTCTCCTGGTAATTCCATGCTATACGTTCTGTCACAGGATTCAAAGGCATGAGGAATAAGAAAACTAAGAAAGGAAAGTTAAAATAACATCAAACAAAGTGGGAAATTTGCATCCAGCTTATAACTAACAAAACATTATCTTCCCCAGGAAGAAAAAAACAAGAAAAGAAAAAAAAAAACAAAAACAAAAAACTCCCTAATGAGAGAATACAAAAGGGAAGGGAACATGGAAAGGAAAAAAAGGGCTATTTTACTCTCTAAGCAGAGAAGCCAGAAGTATCAAGGCTTGACAAGAGAAAGTTGCCAGAGGCTTCTCATGAATCTTGGGAAGGCTACAACAAAGTTTTAAAAAGGGTACCTTGAAAATTAATCTGCGCCAAAATATTCAGCAAAGAAATTTTGAGGCCTATAGACAGGAGGGTATATAATGCCTCAGACCCCACCCAACCTGCTCTTCAGATAAGCTGAGAGCCTGTCTACACTTCATAAGCAGATATATAGGAAGGCTTGTTTTGCTTTTTAAATAAAGATGCATGCTTTGATTGCTTTAATAAATTGGATTTTCACAACGCAGTCAAGGTCTCTAGCGTAAATTCATTTATATGAGAAGACAAGGATAGAGGGTGGGGACAGCCCTCAACCACTAGCTTAGGGAAGTGTCCTATATGGTAACACCACTCTGGTGTCAGTGAGAGGTGCCGATAACACATCCTACAAAGCCTCTTTTATGAGATCTAAATCTGTGTACCATGCTTATTCCTAGATGCCCCCACCTGAGTGTAGCATCACAGATATATCAAACTCAGAATATTTTAACTCCTTATCCCCCCAACCTGTATTCACTATTTCAGGATTGTCAGAAATAGCAGTCCAGGCTCTGAAATTAGAGACCCATGAGTCATCCTATATAATAAAAGCATAGTTTGCAAATTGTCCCTCATCCGTAAGTTTGACCAGGCAGAGGGCTGGCTGGGGGAAGAGAGAGAGGCCCCAGCGGACAGAAGCAGGTAGCAGGAGGAAGGGAGGGAGTACACAGCCCGATGTCAGCAGCCACTAGAGACACTATCAGTGCATGAATTTCATCCACTGGGCCTCTAGTTTTTATATAATCTGTTGTAATTCATTTATTCTCTATGTATTTAAGCAACATTTACCTTCTACATGTTTCTCAATTCCTTCCCATTGACCCAGCCCCACTGAATACTGTCTTAATCTAGGGCATAATCATCTTTCCCTTGGATTAGTAAATTGGGTGTTATCCATCACTCTAACCTCACTCTCATCCCAGCAGCTTTCTGATGTAGAAAAGAAAAAGAGAGAGTCAAATATCTGACCATTTACTATCAGACACCTGGATGCTAGCAGATATTGACTAGTCAATGTTTGGAAATACTACCCAAGCATATCAATGACTGCTTCTTTGAGTTGAGCAAGTTATAGGGTGATTCTCTTCTCTGCTCATGAAACTGAGCAATTCAGTATTTTGTCGGCTCCTTTTAGAATCCAGGTAATGTAGCCTGTGCTAGCCTCTGTTATTCACTCAGTGCTGATACTAGTTTCACCTGTCACATTTAGGCAAGCTCTGGGCATGCCAACATAGCATAAAATTGTTCCCTGAGTTGAATTACCTAATATAGAATTTTAAAGTCTCCTAGGATTGATTTAAATTTGAGAGCAAGCCTTTGTTTCACTTTTCCATGAATTATTAAGATGACAAGAAACCAGGAAATGGCACAATAGAAGGAATACAAATGATCAAAATCATGAGATTAAGATTCAGGGAAAGCAAGAATGTTTGTGAGGGCGGGTTGCATGGAGAGCCATTTTAAGAGGAAGATGAAAATAATATACTTCCTAACATTTTTTGGGGGAAAATGTTTCAAAACATCTTAGCAAATTCTGAGAAGAGGCTGCAAGTGGTGGCATTGGCACTCTCACTCACTAACTGAATTACTACTGTGCTGAAAAATCTGTTAAGGGAAATCTGCTCACACATTAAATCCAGCTGTTTTGAACTGTTACAAACAGATTGAAGTATCACTGAGACAAATAAGAATTCAAAATAAATCATTGGAAATATGAGAATCTGGTAATGATGACCCCTTTACATGTCCCTGATTTCACATTTCCCTACAGTTGTCAGTGCCTCTAAAAGACAACTGAGAACCTCTTCCTAAAGCCTAGAGGTCATGCATCACTGTTCAGATGGCTGGGTCAACGTAAAAGTTAAAAAGCTATTGTCACTTTTTCAATGTGACACAATGAAAATTTGAGCTGAACTTGAGTTTGAACTGCTAAATATCTTTGAAAAAGAAGTTCTACTGTTCTCACAGTACAATAGAAGAAATACAATTGTATAAGTTAGCAGGTAACATGTGTGATCATACACAAATAAAGAAAGCAAGCTCTTGTTTGTCTAGGTTCATTCAAAGGAAAGCAATAAAAATATATAGTGAAGATGTCAAATGAGCATTTAAATGCAAGAAACTATGTGATGCATTCCCAATCTCATGTAAACAAAGAAACTAAGTGTAAGAGAATTTAAAGAACTTGACTAGATTCATATAGCTGCTAAGAATATGGCCACAGACCCCTGTGGATAATGGCAAGAGCTACTCATCCTACTTTTAAGACATCCTCATACTATAAAGAGGAGAAAAAGAAAATTTATATATAGAGATGCCTGCTATTATTATGTATTCTAACATGTAATAATATCTTCACTGATGTGTATTTCTGGTTTCTAGAAGGAAAGTGTACATGTTCTAGGACAAATTCTTCCCACAGATATTTTTTAACTAAATTTAAAAATTATGCTAAAATTTAAATGTTGAGAGATTTTTCTATACAATTACAGAGCATGGGCTTCTCTTGAAAAAATAGGAGGTTTGGCTACAGTTAAACTTAAAAACTCAGGGTTTTTCAGTTTATAGGGCAAAAGTGTCATGATGAAATGACAGAAAAATAACAAAATCAGCCATCTGTTTCTAATTTCACAGGGGATATTTATTCAGAGAGTAAATGGGTAAGAGATGAAGTAGGAATACCAGTAATATCTAATGTAAAAGTTTTATTTGATTCTTCTAAGTTATTGCATGGTAGAACACACATTATTAATGCCGGCGGTGCTCCCAAGAGCACAGTCAATGGATCCCACGAGAGGATGTGGCATTCGGAGGCTTCCCCAGCCTTTTCAACCACATGTGTAAAGTCTCCTAGCTTTAAAGAAAGAAAGCCTTTCAGATTTTATAGCATTTTACCACCCCCAGAAAAAATGAACCTCCAGACACTTTGAGTGAGGAAGGATGTACCAAGTTTCAAGTAAGATGGTCTTGAAAACACAAATATGAGCTTCAACTCTGGTGGGATAAACATGAGAAATAATAGGAAAACCTGTTACAATAATTTGAGGTTTGATTAACATGTTGGTTTTGCTTGTTTACACAAATGTAGATCTAAAATGGTAGATTAAATTTAGGAAATTAATTAAATTAGGTATTTACTTTCTATTCATCAGAAGAAAGGTATTATAAAAAAACTGACATATATTTATGCTAGATATGGATATTCTTCAAAAGCTGTCATATCATATTGGGATTTAAATATTCTGTTTAGTATCAAATGAATGAATTATTAATATTACCTAGTGATTGCATTTCCTTTTATCCTGCTTATCATTTGTCACTGCAAAGTATCAAACTTAGTTTATCATCATGTAAAGAAAAAAACTGTTATGATCCATTCATTAGGGTTGTACTAATTTAGGGACAACTATTTGCACTTATTTTCCTAAATTGGTAACTTGGTTACTTCTTTTTAACTCTTTATGGTTTAAAATATTACATAAGTCTCCTTTTCCCCCAGCTTCCCCCATGCCCCAGAACATGCCTTCATCCCCCCCTCCACCCCCAAGTCTGTGTCCATTGGTTATGCTCATATGCATGCATACAAGTTTTTTCGTTGATCTCTTACCCCATCACCCCCCACCTTCCCTCATAGGTAGGACAGTCTGTTCAATGCTTCAATGATTCTGGTTCTATTTTTGCTCATCATTTTATGTTTTTCTCCAATTGCAGTTCAGATTGGGTGTGTTTTGCTTCCCTGTCTTCTAATTCGCTAATTCGGTCCTCTGCTTCTTAGTCTACTGTTGAAATCTTCCATATTGTAGCTATATCACTCTTTATTTTCTCCTGATTCTTACATAGGTTGATTTTCTCATCTAACCAGTTTATCACTGCATGACCCTTATTCTGATTTTTTTCTGGACATATTTCATGCCTCTGTTTCATTTATCTCCTTTTCTGGTGATTCCTTTTCTCTCCATTTTATATTTATTTTTTCTAGCTCTGGGCTACCTGGTTGGGGTCCAAGAGATTTAGACCCCTCACAGTCCAATGGGCTTGAACTTGCTAGCCCTGGGGCTGGGTCTGTCTTGAGTTTCATACCTTTATTGTCTCTGCTCTATGTTTGCCCCCTTTTCCACAGTTCTGGTGCCTCAATTATCCATTTCTCAGGATTGTTGGGAGCAGGTACACAGTACCCCTAGTGTGCAAATCTCTGTGAGGGCCCAGAGCCCTCTAGCATGCAATTCATTGTGCTGCTTCAGCCCCTAAGGCAGGATGGTGCACATTCAGCATGGATCTGTAACTTGTGGTTTAGCATACCAAGTCGCATCAGCAGCTCTGGCCTGGGATGTGGGTAGGTCATGCACCAGGCGACAGATGTTTGTGCTGGGGGTGGGATGTGCACCAGCTGATGGCTCTGTCTTGCTGGTGGTAGAGCACCCACCAGCTCAAGGTTCTACCACTGCTGGGTATGTAGCTCACACACACTGCAGCTCTGTTAGTTCTGGAGTAGGGTGTGCCACAGCCAAAGGTTCTGTGATGGCATACTTTGTCTTTGTTGGGGTGCAGGGTGCTCACCCAGCAAGGGGGTTGTCTGCCGGAGAGAGCATGCTCAGTGTATGCCAGTGTCTGGATACTTGCCCAGTAAGGGCTCTGCCTGAGCTGGCGGTGGAGGGTGCTCAGTAGAACACACCTGGCTGAGGTTCTGTTTTGGTATCAGGGATGGAACAGGGAATGGGGAACCCGTTGCTTGCACTCAAGGCACAAGGACCTGAGGCATGGAATCCTGGGATGCTGGGTTTGGGCTTCAGTTAAGAGGCTCAACTATGGGGGTCTTTCTGGTGTGCTCTTACTACAGATGTCTGGGACCCATGTTGTGGCACTGTGCTGCTCACTGCAGGAGCATGGTGGTGGTTCCACACGGGTTATGGGTGGAAAGCAGCTCTCTGCACAGGTCTGGGGGTGCTGTCCAAAGTCAACCTGGATGTTGGTGTGGCAGCACTCCTGGCCTCCTTTACTCCCCTCTAGAAGATGGCATGCCTTTCTCACCAAAGCCGAGCAGGTATGGGGTGCCCATAGCAGTAGCAAGAGCTCCCCATCTAGGCAAGATTGATCTGCCAGTCCCTGTGACTCCTGATCTATCTGTCCCTTGCTCACCCACACTCACACCACACCACACATGTCCACACACATTTCTCTTGCTTCTTTACTCTGTCATCCTCTTTTCCTTCATAGACTGCCATCGTCTTCTCCATAACCTGGTTACTTCTATCAGTGAGAGATAATATCAAATTATACACATACGGTTATACTTATAAATATCTAAATCATAGAAGCTTAGGTCCAGTATTTGTACACATTGACAATTGCTAATAAGGTGAATGATAACAAATTATTTAAAGAAACAGATTAATAAGAGCAGAAACATAATTTAAAATCCTTTTCTTAATTTAACTAATTCTTATATTTAGTTTATCATTTTAGATATAAAACATTTATGTTTAACACCTAGTCACACACATGCACATTAGGATGACAATAAGCATTCTTTAAGGTGATATTAAGACAACCATATCACAAGCATTCATAGAAACACCCTGACTTAATGGGTTGGGAGGTTTAATCTTTAAGGGAGTAATACCCTGGAACAAGTAAAAAAAAAACATTAAAATTTCATAAAATAGAGAAAGTAAAAAGTGGGTCAGTTGTCAGTAATGTATTAATTTTTCAACACAGGAATTTAATTCTCTTACTTTTTTCCCCAGGTTTCCTTTGAAGTTAATAGCAACCAAAACGGAATAAGTTTGAATACAGAATCAGCATATCGCACGTGTTAACGCAGAGGGTTTGGAGAACAAAGGAAATTAATGAGTCCTTTACGCTAACACAACTTTATGTTTTGCTTTGAACATGTAGCCACATTGAGAGGCAATGTTTGTGCTAACCTGGTAAGAACAAGAAAGACACAGCAAGTAGCAGGGTTTCTGTAGTTCAAAGAAATTCTGCAGGGAGCCTGCTTCAAACCACAAAATCCCTCCTCCTCATTACCCATGTCTAGGAGCAAGCATGATTGGGCTGAGTAGGGACCAAGGGTGCACACTGATGCAGGCTAAGAAGGAAGATCACTCTTAGTTTTCAAAAAAATTATCACAATTCTGACATAGGGGCATGTATTATATATCAATGAACTATTCTAAAAACCAGTCATATTATTACATATCATCATCTTTATTTTCAGTAGTGACTAATTTCACTATTTATATCCTAGTTGGTTATTAATGAATTTAATATCATCTTTCAATTACATACTAAATAATATACCAATTTCTGGCTGTCAGTATTAGAAGTATAGCTCTCCTCATAAAATTGTTGCTTTTGAATGAACCAACATAATACAACTTCTGATTATTTTGGTTCCAAGATATGTGACAAAGATTCAATGACTTGAGAGAAGTTGCCAGCTTCTCAGAATTCCTTCTTGTCACACACTAACAAATGGTTCCATTTTGATATTTTGGGGTCTGTTTTTATACTTATTTTAGGAGAATTAATCCTTCATATGAAGCATCTTCTTTTGGCTGAAATCACCAACTTGCCCAATACATTACGAATTCCAATAGTGCTGATCTCATTTATTGAAACATTCTGGTTTGCTGTATTATGTCTGGTACAGAAAAACCACCATCGAGATTCCTTTCCAAATGAAAATATTTCAGGAAGAATGGGAAACTAATAAATCATTCTGCTTGCTCTTCTTTCATACCCATTTCTTGCATTGACATAAATTAGTGATCAGATATTTCTAGGTAATTTTACATTAAACCAATCATGTTTCTATAATTAGGTATTTGACTTTATTTATAATTCATCCAGTAACAGTACAGTGATTCTTGATACTGCATGTTAGAATCACCTTGACAAATGAATACTAAAGTCTTGACCCTGCAGGCAGCTATGGATTATGATGTAATTGGTATCAAGTAGAACCAAGCACGAGATGTGTTAAAAACACTCATGTTAATAGAAGCTGCTGTGAATGTTGACATCACTATAAAAAAGAGACACTTGCTTAAAGCTTGTATGGATGAATAATGAAAACTATTATAATAGAAACAGAAATTATTAAGTGGCTATGATAAGTCAATAGTGAATACTTTATTTCTATTATCACACCACATTCTCATACCAACTCTGTTTATCAAAGTGGAAAATTGTCACTGGGAACTCATTGTCCACCCACCAAAGAATGTATTAGGTCAAAGGTGAGTTGAAAATGTACTGAGCGTCAGGTTTGTAACAGGTAGGCATGACATTTGGAACAACAAGCAACAACCAAAACAGTTTGAATTAGTGACCCAGTTAATCCTTGTATTCAAAGACCCCTTACTCTAAGTCACATTTCTTTTCTTCCCATGTTGTCTCATTTTATTTATTTTTAAAATATATTTTATTGATATTTTACAGAGAGGAAGGGAAAGAGATAGAGAGCTAGAAACGTCGATGAGAGAGAAACATCGACCCGCTGCCTTCTGCACACCCCCTACCGGGGATGTGCCCGCAACCAATGTACAAGCCCTTGGCCGGAATCGAACCCGGGACCTTTCAGTCCGCAGACCGACGCTCTACCACTGAGCGAAACCGGTTTCGGCTGTTGTCTCATTTTAATGTTCTCTTTCCCACAAAGAAGAGTAGAGTAGAAGGTGAGGGGGGAATACACTTCAGGTTTCCTTGAGTGATTTTCTGAAGTGGACAAAACACTGCTTTTTTATTCTCCACGGTCCTGTTCATTTCCAAAGCACTAACCACGGGAAGGTCAATGACTCAGGACATGGTGGTGTTGACATATTTCACCTATATATTCTCCCCAGTAAAAACTGATTCTGAAGACACCACTACCTCAAAAATAGGGAGGTTGTTATTGTCAGAAAGACTGCAAGGACATACCTGGTTCAGCATTCCACATGATTACTTTTTACTAAAGTCCCTCAGTTTCTCTTTAAAGCTTCTGGTGAGTGGCAAGTACCCACTAATATAGGAAGTGACACATTTCATCTTCAAAGAGCTCTATTAAACAGTTCTTATTTGTTCTGAGTATAAATCCCATGTGGCTTAACTGGAAACAATGGCGCTCCTACTTCCTATTGTCAATAATATCCCCACTATGTCATCATCCCTCCTAAAGCTTGGTGCCCAGAACAAATACAAAACAGAGTGCGGAATGATAAGGGCAAAGTCATGGGGACCATACTCTCTGGGAGATAGCTATCTAACAGAGTTTGGCCCGGCAGGTGCAGCTCAGTGTTTGAGTGTCGGCCTATGAATCAGGGGGTCATGGTTCAATTCAAGGTCAGAGCACATGCCTAGGTTGCAGGCTCAATTCTGTGTGGGGCATGCAAGAGGCAGCCTATCAATAATTCTCTCATCATTGATATTTCTATCTCTCCCTCTCCCTTCTTCTCTGAAATCAATAAAAAGTATATATATTTTAAATATTTTCTCCTTTTCCAGTAACCTTCTAAACACTTTTCCCATAATATTTCTAAAGTTTCTCTCTTCTCTTCTTCCCATCTTCCCTCCCTCCCTCATTTACTTCCTCCCTTCCTCCCTCCCTCCCTCCCTTCCTTTTGCATCCAAGTGCAAAAGTATCCAAATCAAAATGTGCTTCTAAAGTTCCTACAGACACTGTTTATTTCCTCCCAGCTATACTCTTTCTCAGTTGGCATCTCTTGCCTTGGTGGCAATAGAACTCACAAAAAGTTTGAAGACTTCTCAATAGCAACATGACCAAATCAGTGTAAACTACCTTAAATTTTAGAAAAAGCTGATGTTTATAGTTGTTTTTATTCAGAATTTAATTAAACCTCATAATAATAATAATCTGCAAAAATGACAGTCCTTTGTTAAAATACATTATACATATGATAATTATTCTCTCAAATATCACTCAATAAGGATGATATTGTTTAGTGGAAAAAATCTTTTCTGTTATTTCCACATTTTCAAACTGTCGAATTTAGAACCACATGCATCCTGATGGGGAATGAGACTTTTTTCCCTACTTTGATTGAATACTTTCCACAGAAAATGAAATGGGTATTGGTCTCTGAGGAGGAACTTCTGGAACCACACCAGACTGATCTATCTTCCCCAGCGCTTATATTGTAAGGAGCTGAACGTGCCACATTATTAGAATGAAATGAATTATGCAGAACCTTTGACAGACAGCATGTGCAATTTCTTCCTGAAAAACTCTTCCAATCATTCTGTTCTATCTTTGATTATGTGCCAGTTATGCTGAAAATAAGTAACCCCTCAAATGTTTTAAAACACACATCCATATGGATTGCATAAAATTAATATCTTTACCTTTACAAAAACCCTTCCAGGAGAATATTTGCCAGTAAAATATATTGAAGGCCATTTCGGCACTTCCACTAAACTCTATTTTCAGAGGTTTATAATGTGGTCATAAAAATTCATTCCAGGCTAAAATTCAGCACCAAGGAAAATGTGCTTTACACTCTGTAGATAACAATCTCCTGTTCTCTCATTTCCCATGACTTATTTAAAAAAAGTTTCCACTGAGTGTTTTTCAAAAGTTGAGACATTAGCCAGACTGGCAGCAATCAAAATCACAAGTGACATGCTAGTCATTTTTTTTGTTTGTTTTATTTGCAACTTTCCCTACATCTTTGTCTCCTCCTCTCCCCATTCCCCCGTTCCTTCTAAATTATATACACAGTAGATAATTTTTCACATAAACCTGCAGGTTTAAAGAAGGACTCCAAAGACTGCATGGCACCATGCTTCCGAAAGTTGGTATGAGCCCTGCCTGGCTCCCATAGGCATTACAGGGACAAAGGCACCTTTACAAAGACTCGATCTAGACCTTGTTAACATCCAGCCTCTGCTTTAGAAGTAGCCAAGAAACACATGAAAAGTCACTTTTAGAGAATCATAAATGTTTCTTGTTCAAAAAAAGGAATGCAATAATTTCCCCAGGCCTCTGCAGCTCCTGGGTGGTAGCTTGACTAGCCCCCTGAATCCCATGAAGGAAACACGGTGTCTGCTGGAGAGGGAACATCTGTTTAACCCCAAACCACTGTAGGGATGCAGAAGTCTGATGGACCAACTTTTCCTCTAGAGTCACTCAGTTCATCTGATCCTAAGAGTAAAATTAAAGATCTGAATCTGAACACCTTTCTGACTTGTCTTAGGGCAGTGGTCGGCAAACCGAGCCTCCCGAGCCACATGCAGCTCTCTGACCCCTTGAGTGTGGCTCTTTCACAAAATACCATGTGCGGGCACGCACGTATAGTGGCCCATGCTCAGAAGTCGGTTTTCGGCTCTCAAAAGGAATTTAAATTTTTGTACTGTTGATATTTGGCTCTGTTGACTAAAGAGTTTGCCAACCACTGTCTTAGGGCAATAGGTAGCTTTGCTCTGCTTTTGTTAGTTTTTAATGGCTGGACCAGTCCCACCCACACTTCTTGGGAGGAGATGTGAGTTTATTTGGGAAATCTTGTTATGGCCTTTTAACCCTCAGTAATCATGTAGTGTCAACTGAATGTGTAAGTTTAAAGGTTGCTTTCATGCCATCCTGAGGACATCTCTGGGAGGGAGATTTTCCCATGGTTTGAATTCAGAGATGAAGCCTTCAGGGACAGGGAGAACTGAGGTTCTGGTTTCCTGACCTTCAAGGCAGGGGACTCCCAGCAAGAACAGAGGCACCCCCTCTCTATGGAGGGAGGCTGGGACAGCTTGGGCTTCCTGCATCCCCGGTCTCTAACGCCCAGCAATGCACACCTCTGCTAACAGGCTTCTTAACCTCCATTGCCAGAACCAGAAACACTGCCCTTGGGAGAAAGGGCTTGATAAAATAGGTCCAGAGATTGAGAGGGGGAATCACAAGCTCAGTGTTACTGTTTTGTGTTTACTGGGCCCAGACAAGAGTGGGACATGGAAGTCCCATCCCAATGAAAATGACACAATTTTGAAAGATTTATTGAAAAAATAAATCAGATTTAATGCATATTTGAAACAGTATGGTTATATATCCTTTCCCCTCATGAAGCTCTCAAGATGCAGGTAAAGCCGAAACTGGTTTGGCTCAGTGGTAGAGCGTCAGTCTGCGGACTGAAAGGTCCCGGGTTCAATTCCGGTCAAGGGCATGTACATTGGTTGCGGGCACATCCCCAGTAGGGGGTGTGCAAGAGGCAGCTGGTCGATGTTTCTCTCTCATTGACATTTCTAGCTCTCTCTCTCTCTCTCCCTTCCTCTCTGTAAAATATCAATAAAATATTTATTAAAAAAAGATGCAGGTAAAACTCCACAAGGCATATCTGGGTGTATCTTCTCACCATTATCCTAAAACCAGCCTTTAAAAGACTTAGACCACTCAGGCAACCACCTCAGGTTTCTAAGCATTTCTGAAGCCCTGATAAGTAAATATTTTTTTCCTCATTGTTAGTTTTTCTACATCCTGACAGTTAAAATCTTGTTCAGGGGGTATAAACATACTGGAAAAGTTACTTTCAGTGTTGAAATTGATGGGGCTAACACATTCAAAAGGAAAAATAAAGAGCAGATGCATCATGGCTTTTATTACTGCTTAATGTTTTTCTTCTCTTAAAATGCCCATTTTTATGTAAACAATGTTGCTTTTCAGTTACCTTTATCCTAGACAATAATGTCATTAATTTTCAAATGTTGTTCCTTCTTTCCTTAGGCAGTGAAGTCCTGAGTGCTGCTTTGAGTCATGTATCAGAAGAGAATATTAATTTAAAAAATAACAGGAAGTTGGTTTTGGTAATTTTCTCTGCAGAGTATAAAACAGAGGAGAAAAGCTCAGCTTCATTGCGGATTTAAGGGAGAGCAACGATATTTGTGCCATTTTACCCAGGTCCCTGTGAAGTGGTTGTTCATGGATGTTGGTGTCCCTGTTGATATACTAAGGAAATGACATCTGTAAGGAATATCCCTCAACCCAAAAATAATACATGAAACACATCTACTCATGTCTTACAATTAAAAAATAAAGATTTTTGCATAGTTATATTCCACTGAACAATGAATACTTTCATCATATGTGCATGCTTATCTGCAAGAGTTTTCCCTATGGGCATGAATGTGGGAAATGACTCAAGTCAAAGGTTAATTTCTTAGTTTTTCTACTGTGCTCAGTCTAATGTTTCTCTATGAGTCCCACAAGTTGTGAAGAGATACTGTTAAAATTACTAAAGAAAAGCATGATAAATACACTGAATGGCCAGATTATTATGATCTCTGAATGCATGATAATCTGGCCACTCAGTGTGTGTGTGAGTGTGTGTGTGTGTGTGTGTGTGTGTGTGTGTGTGTGTGTTTTAGAGGCCTAGTGCATGAATTCGTGCATGGGTGGGATCTGGCCAGCCCACCAGGGGGAAGGGACATGAGTAGTTGGCCAGCCTGCCTGCTGGTCGAACTCCTGGTCCAGGGGACAATTTGCATATTAGCCTTTTATTATATAGGATATACACTGAGTGGCCAGATTACTATGCGTTCAGAGAACATAATGATCTGGCCACTGAGTGTATACATTTAACATATAAACAACTATCACGTAACTGTACTAAATTTTTTAGACAGCTTGATATTTTCCACAACTTAATTGTTGAAAAAATATGTTGACATATAAAGCCACATAGTTAAGACTGAATTCCTTGCATGGGATACCAGGCACTCCTGGGATCTGCCTCTGTCCACTTGGGCAGCTTAGCCCCCCACTGTCTGTCCATATATAGGCTAAGCTCCATCCAATCAAAATTACTTAGTTTGATCAATATTTTACATTGATGTATTCATCTCTGGCTTTGCCCCTGCTACTTACCTTTTCTGATTGAAATGTTGCCCTTTGCTCAACCTTCTTTCATAATCTGACTTTCTTATGCTCTTTAGTAACCCCTCAGCTCCCTTAGAACCCTGACTAGAATGCTGTTGTCATTTGTTTATGTGTCTGACCACTAGAGGGCTTGTACTTTATCCAGAGTATTCCCTGGGCCCAATGTTACCTAAACATAGGAGGGGTGCTCTCTAAATCAGCAATTTTCAATTGATATGCCACCAAGAATGGTTCAAATATGCTATACCTGACTCTTTAATCAGGGGCACTGAACTAAATAGCCAATATAAAGTAACAGTCCACTGTGAATGAATCAAAATTATACCTATTTGGTTTTGGTTAGATCAGCAAAAAAAATGAAATATATTATTTGGTATGCCGCAGAAGAGGGAAAAGGTTGAAAATTGTCCAGAAAATGATTGTTGTGCAAGTAACTAAACAAGGTGATGTGCAAGTGGACTCTTCATTACCCAGAATCCTTTGACTGATGTTAATATGTGTTACTGCAGAATGGAAGTTTGCCCACTTTGAGTATAAATAATTAGAAGAATGTTCGTTCTGAATGATTTTTTTTAGCTCTATCAAATAATGACTTTCAAAATAAAATTCAATTTTCATGATAACACGGACATATGGCTAATATAAGAGACACCAGTCCAGACATCTGGAGATAAGTTCTGGTTCCAGTTCCGCCATTAACCAGGGGAATTCTTCTCAGCGACAGTCCTGATTTCTCAGACTTCACTTTCATCATCAGTGAAATGTGGGAATCACAAGATACAAACTCTGAAACCCTGCACCTCTGACATTCAACATGTTGATCGAGGAACTGTTTCTGTAGATCACAGGCTGCCGTGCATTTTCTGTCTTTTCAGCCTTAACCGAGCACATACTACACGCTGCACTCTGCATCAGAGACCAGGTCTCCGGGACAGAAGGAACAGCACTGGCCTTATTTTTAACCTCACGGCCAGCCAATTAAGTGGCTGCAACTATTCCAGTTGCTATGATAAAATGGGACCTCAAAGTAAAGGTGCATATAATCTCACATGTCTGAGACAGAACAGATCTGGCACTGGAATTCAGATCTCTTGAATCATTCACTCTTCCAATCTAACTAAGCAGCTTTATTCTGCCATAGATAGTTTAAACAATATTTTTTTTAAAAAAAATACCAGGAATCAAGGCTGTGGTGCATTAGAAATGAACAGAAACATTTCTATTATATAAAGCATGTGGGTGAGTGAAGTTGTACAGATAATGGAATAAAAACTATTTTTAATAATGAAATATCCAGTTTTTCTGTGTTTTACCTTTGGCTTTTCCAGGATAAAGGTGTGCTTAATTCTGCTGCAGAATGTTAAAAAGTAAATCAATAAATGAATGGAGGGTATAGGTCCTTCACTTCCTTTTAAAGGTGACTTTATGTCCTTCACTTCCTTTTAAAGGTGACTTTTTTTGATATGTGTGTTTTTTAATTGATGTTAGAGGGAGAGGAAGTGAGAGTGATAGAGAGATAGAAACATCAATGAGAGAGAAGGCTGCCTCCTGCACACCCCCTACTGGGGATCAAGCCTGCAACCAGGGCATGTGCCCAGATCTGGAATCTAATCGGTGAACTCTTAGTTCCTGGGACAATGTTTAACCACTGACCCACACTGTCTGAGTTTCACTTTTTTAGTAACTTAAACTTTTTCTAATTTAAAAGCATTTTTAAAAACTAGAGCTTCAAGTTTCATGTGCTTTCACTCTCATTTACAGAGTGAAAAACTGAGACAAGAACTGGATTTTGAAACTAAATAAGGGTAAAGGGCACATTGATTTACATTATTTAATCTAAAATATTCCCTCAACATTTCAACTCGTTTTCTGGTTATAAATATAGCGTAGGTGTTTTAGCCGCTAGTATATTCTGGCTATATACTTGAGATAATGTAAGTAAAAATATTAATGAGAAGATTTTAGAGAAACATGTTGCCCCTGAATGTATCGTCAGGAGCAAGCCACAGAAAGAAACGGGAAAGGAAGTACGCAATTCAAACTGCAGGAAGATATATGATCAGGAGAGATTTTTTTATTTTGTTTTGTAAAAGCATTCAAACTCTGACCAATAAAAAAAAGTAACTGGGTTTTTTTTAAAGCTTTTACTAAGCCAGGGAGAAACTAATAGATCACTTATAGCTATGAGCACAGAGCAGGAGAAAAGAGAAGGGGTCATAGCTATCCATCAGCCTTTAAACAAACACGTCAGAGTTGCTACAGGTAGTGCAGTACTACCATTAAGTCAGGGGCTCGCTGAAGCGCTGCTGCTCAGTGCATAAAATAACTGGAGATTTACATTATACTCACGTCTTATCCTGCCACCTCCCTGTCATGAGGTTGTTGTTTTTTAAAATATTTTTTATTGATTTTTCACAGAGGAAGGGAGAGGGATAGAGAGTTAGAAACATCGATGAGAAACATCCATCAGCTGCCTCTTGCACACCACCTACTGGGGATGTTCCTGCAACCAAGGTACATGCCCTTGACCGAAATCAAACCTGGGACCTTTCAGTCTGCAGGCCAATGCTCTATCCACTGAGCCAAACCGGTTTTGGCTGTTCTCAGTTTTTTAACGTGGGAAAAAGAGTGTCACTTCATTTTTTTACGCTATGCACAAGGATATTCCTTCATTTAAAAAATTTATGCTAAAAGATTTTAATGGTTGGTAAAAACAAAGCAAAACAAAACAAAACAAACAAACAAAAAAACTTAAATTCATTGACCTGTTGAGAATTTGATCACATATGTATAGGCATACCACAGCAAATTCTGTGGGTAGTTATAGAATTTCTTTTGATTATAATATGGCTCACTATACAAAACTGGTATGGATCTTACTAGATAATCTCTATTAGTAATGAAAACTGTTAGACAGTAATCAGCTAATCAGAAAAACACCTTCATGTCTATTGATAGAAATTTGTATATTTATGGCAATAATTACTTGAAAGTCAAAACGATATACAGCCATAGAATTTATATCTACATTTCTACAAATTTACTACTATTAAGAAACGTCTTCCCCAAGAATATGACATTACAAATAATTCTATATCTTATTTCAGAAACTTTCTGAAAATCTGTTTACCTAATCTGTTCAACTAGGTCTCATCAGTATCATAGCTCCTTTACAGAACAACAGATTGCTCAACTGGGTTTATCAAACACCTGTTTAATCTGCAAGGCTTATTGTAATACTCTTTCCTGTCTGTGTCCACCAATTTTAAACTATTACATCTCAATGTGCACAATCCCTGACAGGCCCTGTCTACTCCCACCCATATGGAAACACCTGCCTTAAACCATCTATAAACAGTTCACATATATCATTCAGGGCCTCCTACATTCAAGTCATTACTAAGACTTGTCAGAGTAATGGTCCTGCTTGCTTGATGAATAGGTCATTTTGGTGGCCCGTTTTGGGACTTACCAGGACACAATTTATTAGCTGTAGAGAGAAGATATATGTTCTATACTTCCATAGCTTTTAATAGTAAAATTAAGACAAAGGAATCATAATTCAACAATTTATTTTTTTAAATTGTGATTGAATTTATTGGGCTGACATTAGTTAATAAAATTATATAGGTTTCAAGGGTATAAGTCTCCTTTTGTCACCATTTATTCCCCCTTTACGCTCTTCTGCCTCCCCTGCACCCCCCTTTCCTCTGGTAATTACCATCCTGTTGACTGTGTCTATGAGGAGTTTTTATTTGTTTGTTTTTGCTTAATCCTTTCACCTTTTCCACCCAGTCCTCTACTCCACCCTTCTGATAGCTGTCAGTCTGTTTTCTGTATTTATGAATCTGCTTCTATTTTGTAGGTTTATTTTATTCATTAGATTCCACACATAAGTGAAATCACATGGCATGTCAAGTAGATTCTGCTCTCACAAAAGTTAAACTCCAGTTGACAGCTGGGCTTAGAGGAATCTAGTTTTTCCTTCTAACTTTATAGTCTTCTTACTCAACAATATGGTTAAACAACACATTTATGCCTGATTAAAAGCTAGTCAGTTAATTAATGTGGGCAAGTTAATTGATGTCTGTAGAAATAGCTACTAATTTTTTCAAGTTAAGATTAATCCACAGTTGTCTTTAAAGAAGTATAAATATATATGGAAGAAAATTGCTTGTGTGGAGGTTTTAACATGAATATAGCTAAGAACTTATTTTAACTGTCATTTGCTCTTGGCGGAATTTGGAAAATATATTACGTGATTAACTTAAAAGTTACCTATAACCATTCTATGTTTTTTTTAAGTTGAGTATGATATTAAATTACCATCCAAAGGATTATCCTAACCTGTTTATCCAGAATCAGAGACAGAAGAATAAGTGATTTTTGTTGTTGTTGGTTTTTGTTGTTGTTTCTAGAGGCCTTGTTCAAAACTCAATTTTTATTTGGTGGGAGAATATCAGTTATCTTTTTTCTGTTTCACATTTCCAAATTAATTTCTATTACTTGCTACTTCTACTAACAGAAAATCCTTAAAAAGATGGCCCTTGGAGATAGATTTAAAATTTTTACATATTGCAAAAGATTCAATTAAATATGCAAAGAAAAGACATATCCTCATATAATTGACAAAATATTCCTGGTTGTTTAAAAATATAAAGCTAAGTGAAATAAGTCGGATAGAGAAAGTAAAGAATAATATGATTTCAGTCATATATGAGGTATAAAACTAAAAGCAACAAATGAACAAATAAGACAAATAAACAAAAACGTGTAGATACAGACAACAGTATGGTGGGTTAACAGAGAAAAAGGGGGGTGAAAGGGAGGAAGTAAAGGATAAACATATGATGACTAAAGAAGATATGACTTTGGGTGGTAAACACACAATGCAATATACAAATGCTATGTCCTATAATTGTACACATGAAACCTATATAATTTTATAAATCAAAGTCACCCTAGTGAATTTAATTACAAAAAAAAGGAAAGAAAAGAAAAATATTATCTCTACAGTATTGATACTCCTCTACCCCATTTTGCTGGATTACAGAAAATAGTCAACCGAGCTATGTAATGAAGAAAACCCATCCTATTTTATTGTTTTATAAGTCAAGTTTAAATATTCAGGAGGATATAAAAAGAAGAAAAATAAATCAAATTTGAAAACATATTTTAACTTTAATTGGATATAATGTTAAGGAGACAAAAATCTCCTTCTACTGGTATGAAGTGTGCAGTAGATATTTTAGGCAATTTCATTCTTCTCAAATCTCAAGACAAGGATTCTGCACTTGACAGGGTAGGAAAGGGTCTTACTTGTATTTCTATTCTTTACCTTCATAGATCCTGGCACACAAGCAATGAATAAATGTTCCTTAAGAAATACTTGTTAATTATCATTGAGCTTTGATATAATTTAGTCTTTGAAGTATCTTATGTCTCAAAAAAATTATGATCTCTACCACACAAAATACTGTGGAAAAATATTAATACAATTTATTCATGTAGTGCTTAGCTGTCTAATATAGTAGCAAAAACACTATGTTGGAAACTGGCAAATGCAGCTTCTGTCACTAATAACCAGTTCCCCTGAGTAAGGCTTACCTCTCTAAGGTACAGTTTTTTCACTTAGAAATAAGATTGGATGAAAGGTAGTCTTTCAGCTCACACTTTCTGCAAGGGAGATTGGCTCCTAAAACTCCAGTGGAAATTGGGCTGTTTCACAGTAAAGTGCTGTCAAAAATGACAGTTTGGTATTAGTGATATTATTGATATCGCCAATGGTTTTAAGTACCTTTAAATTAAATAAGATTCTCAAGAGTCTCAGAGTAACTAAATACAATGTGTGTGTGTGTGTGTGTGTGTGTGTGTGTGTGTGTGTGTGTGTGGCTTAGATTCTATTGGGGGAGGAAATCCATGTTCAAAATTACAACCTAAAATCCATAAACATTATTTCATTCTTTTGCAATTCTATATATTCTCATGTTGCTCTTTGTCAACAGAATTTATAGTTAAACAAGTCAAAATCAGAAAATAGTTTCCTAAACATTAGTAATCCAATCAGGTATTATTTTTATCTTGTTTGCTGAACTCTACTAGACTTCCTTTTCATAACTAAAAATTATCTGGGCATTGCAGAGGCCTAATCATGCTAAGTCTATAAACAATTCATACTGATCATTTTTGTGTATTTGCTAGGAGCCAATCTTAATAAATTAATCATTGTACTTTTATGAGCTTTTCATTTGATTTAGCTAAAAAGAGAGGGTCAGTCTTGACTCCAGGATACTGTAATCAATAAGTAAATGTACACTTTATCTACACTTTCATTCAGAAAGTTTTTTCTAGATTTAAAATTTTTAAGAATCATGCTCTTTTCAATTTATTAATGTATGCATTTTACAACAAGGGTATAATCTCTTGTCAAAGTCTAATAGTTTAAAATAAATATCTATTTTTCTTCTAATAAGTAAATAAAATATGCTTTCAAATGGAAACATGAGGATAATGTGAGTTATGTGAAGCTATACAGAAAAATGTATTTTTGCATGAATTAAATCAACGTATTGCTAAGAAAATATGAGCATCAAATATGGTATGCCTTTGGTCATCATATTGGAATACAAAAGGAAATACCTAGAGATATATTAAGCTGATTTTGAACTAAAAACTAAGAAACAAAAAAAATAAAGTGTATTTTTGAAGATACATAAAATATTAAACAAGATCTGAGATGCTGACCAGTGACTATAAATAAAATAACAAGAGACTAAACCAAGTTTTTGTAACCAGGTTGCCACAAATTCACAAGACCACTTTAGGGGGAGGAGGCAGAAATTCTTCTGATACTTACATTTTATAAAAGCTTGCTAAGGATCATCAAGACTCTGAGAAAAGTCCTATGCTGGTCTGCAACAGCTCATCAATGGTAGTGGTGAGCAAGTTTGCTAAAGCATGCCAGCCATAAAGAATGTGCTTTGAGAAGGTAGAACAATAAAGAAATTGGGACGCTGAGCATCCTGGAAATCCCTGCTGAGCCACAGAAATGGCAATGTCCATGCTTTGAATATGTGACCCAGTTGTTTTCAATGGTTTCAGGAAGGCCACCCTGATGTCCAACAGCTTCCTTTCCTGATGTCAATGCACAGAGGTTTAATGTTGACAGAGTTGATGACTGCCAAGGAACCCAAATGGTTGCAAGATACTCCTCTCATTCACATGCACTAAGCATGCCTTTTAAATTAAAACATCCATCACAGGAAACTCTTCTGGCAAGCACTGAAGCTTCCGTTTCCTCTTGTTTCCGAACATAGGGCTCATGGGTGTTCATTCAAGTTGGGATTCTCTTTCAGTGTTTCCCACATCACAAACCCACCCCCAAGTCAAGGGGCCTACTTAACCTTTAAATAAAACTATTCCTTTCAAGGATAAAATATCACCTTCAGTTTTTCTTCCTTTCTTTACTACAATTTTATTTACATTGGATGTGAGTTTTATGTTCAAATTAGTGTTGCACAGATGCAGTGATGAATTGAAAGTCTCTTATAAATCTGCATTTAATATCCACTAATATTATTAAGATAAGAACATTTTGGTAATGTCATTTCGTTTGCTTTTTCAAATCACTTTGACAGAGATGAAAAATGTCAAAAATAATATAATTAGCTTAAATCCTTTCAGAGGTTATTTACCATTTAGTTGTCTTTCTTAAGATTGCATACACTCACAATAAGTTAATAAAATTTTTAAGCTGAATGGACTTCATCTTCAATTTAGCACACCATTTTCTTTTCACCATTCATCACTTTTCTGCTACATTATCAAGACAAATTGAAAGTCCCTACCTTCCACTGTGTTAAATACAGATTAATGTTGCAATGTCAGGTAAAGAGTTGAGGATGACAGCTTTGAATATCAGCAGGGACAGCTATTCAGAAGCAGGGGGGCGAGGGGAATTCTTGTGACATCTAAAATGCTAAAAATAAAAATAAAAAAGTATTCATGAATCAAAAAGAAACCAATATAAACAAAACATGTTGACAACTTGGACACATTCATAATATTAGACTAAATTTAATTTTATTGGCTTCTTGTTTAAAAGTTAGCTGCATCTGTGCTTGGGAGAAAGAGATGGCAGGTGTACTGAAAGGCTGTTAAAGAGAGAGGGCCTTTATTCCCCTGAAAAATTCATGGGCAGGTAAGGCGATAGATTTCCACAGGCCAAGGGTTTTCTGATTCAGCCCTTTCACATTTCACTGTCACTGCTTCTAGCTGAGAGCCTTTACTTGGCATACATTTATGCCTATTGGTATGTCTTCAGGGAAAGTTTTATTTATGCTCAGAAAAGGTTTACATTTTTTTTTGTAAAAGGTGATGTCATATTCCTCAAGCTAAACCATAATGGATAAGGTTATATATTGCTGAAGTAGGCTGATTCTGGGGATCACTACAGATGACAAAGATCATGATCCAACAGGGCCTGTATCTTATCTGTGTCAGATAAATATAACTGAAATGACTCTTACAGGGTAGAATTTGCTCCAAAGCAGAAATTCGATACTAAGAGGCCCAGAGTGTCAGAGTAACATGGTAGGTGACTGAAGGGAAAAAAGATAACCCAACGCCCAATTCACATTAATCAATATATCATTAGTTCCTCTTAACAAAGCTGTCGCCATGCTAGAAATCTCTTTTATGAAAAGGCTCTGTCTTTCTGAACCTTCCATTTATCTCTTGGGCTGTATTCGTACAGAAGGTACACATTTTTCTTTATGACTAAAGGAAAACAAAGTGGTGTCCTTTATCTGCTACAGAGGGAGGCCTCCTGCGAAACTAAGGTAAAAGATTAACTGGCTATAGGACCCCTCCTCCTAATAGTACCCATAAAATAGGCATGAATCCCAACAGATACGCAAAAAATTTGAGAAACCCCTGGAAATAAAAATAAAAGCAGTTAACTTACTGGCTAAAGTCTCAGGCAGGGGTTGGATAGCAGTTCATACTACTTGCACCTTCAATGGGGATAGATTCATAAATCCATTTTTAAATCTAACCCACTCACCCAGATCTGGAGGACATGGACCAAACATGTTGCCCCCAGGCTAAAGGAGGGAAATACAGTACTGATGGTTGACCTCTGGCTCTTAACCAAGATCACCACTGCCCAATAAGAAGATTGCCATTCCTCAGCTCCAAGCAAGTTGTACTATGAATCAGCCAGGTTCTGAGCCATTCTTCCTTCACATTGTTCTCCTTAACCTTTCTCTCCCTGCAGCCATTTAGAATCTAAGACAGAATATGAAGACTGGAAAAGCACTGGAGCACATTGTTCCAAAGTCATGAATATAAAGCCAACTGCTGAATATTCTGTTGCTCATTTAGACCAGTGCTTCTCAAATTATCTTTGGTAAAGGATCAGTTTATTCACTTTTTGAAATTTCCATTCTGTTGTACATAAACTTTAAAAAAAAAATCACAATACTATAAATGACCCATCATACAAAATATAAGACTTTTAACTATTAGATTCAACAGACATAAAATTACCCTATTTGTTTATTTAAAAAAAAGTTTCAAAAGCTTCACGTTCAATTTCTTTACTTATCTTTTGTGGACAGTAGCAAATGTTTTGCACACTCACACCAGTCAGTGAACCACCCTGGGAGAAGTGCTGAGTTAGATCATTCACTACTGAGCAAAGAAAAGTCCATGTCAGCCCAGCTTTGTGAAATGAAGTGACTGCTTGGCAGGTGATGTAAGCGGAATTTGGCACATCTCCCCACTTCATGTTTAGATCTGAGAGCCTAAAGCTGCTGAGACCCAAATGAAAGGAGCTAAGCACACTCCATCCTGCCAGTCTTTTGGGGAAACACTAGGATTAGATAGATTGTTGTTGAGTCAATAAGAAATGAAAAAAAAAAAAAGAGAAAAGAAATGGATAGTTCTTCAAATCTGTCAAATAATTACCAAGAAATTTGATGTCAGAAGACCACCCAAAAAAAGCCCACAATTTTAGAATCAAGGACACAAAAAAGTATGAGATGTAAAAAAAATATTCAGCAATTTGACGTAGTAGGAAAAAAATTAAATCTTTAGTACCTTTATAATCCATTAAGGCTAGTAAAAAGAGAATGACAGATATTGACAGGAATATCATATCTGTTGTACTGAGGATAAACATGAATGTAATTCCAAAGGAAATAACAAAGAGGTGAAGATGAGGGAGGAAGAAGATATGGAGAACAGTAAACTCAGATACAGTATAATATTTTCATATTTTCTTGAGTATATAATAAAACAGAAGCTTACAGTAGATCCAAAGGGCTCACTAGGTTTCAGTACATTTTCAAAGTATTCAATAAATATTGGACTAATCCATAAATGACTGGCAAGAGAACAATTTTACTAATGACTTAGTTTAATCAGGTTCAAGCAACAATTTAGAAATTCTCTGTATTGCATTAAAATAAAAACAAAAAGATAAGTAACGTCTAGTAATATACTTACTGTACATCCTTTTTCCTCACTGTTAGTGTGGGGGGGAGGGGAAGGTGAACTGAGGAAGAGAAATATGTAAACACGTACTGTCTCAATAGGAATAGCCCTCATGTGATCCCAAGGTACACAATGTCCACTGAGCTGTGCCATTTTGTTTTGTTTAACCATTTTATTACTTCCAGTGGCTGGAATCAGTGTGTAGGTCTCTAGAGAAAACTCTAGGATTTCATCAAAGAGCAGCTTAAGAGAATTTTTAGATACATCTGTGATAACCTGTAGACGAAAGACTAATGGAGTTTGTTGTGTATTCTTTGCCTCTGTAAGAGCTGTTCTTTGGCACGGTCACTGGAGATTGAGAGAAAAATATGTTAACACATCTCTGTTTGTCCATGTGTGCCATCCTCCTTGTCACTGACATACTCAAGTTCTAGTTTCCCCCAGTTTTTACATGGTTTTTATTCATTACTGCGATTTATCTGAACACTATTCATCAACTTATACTTTAAGAAAGGTATGTTTCTGATGGCTGTCACCCAGTATGGGACATTCCTCTAGCTATTTTTTTTCATAAAAAGTACACATCATGCTATAGCTGGTTTGGCTCAGTGGATAGAGCGTCTGCCTAGGGACTGAAAGGTCCCACATTTGATTCCGGTCAAGGGCATGTAACTTGGTTGCAGGCACATCCCCAGTAGGGAGTGTGCAGGAGGCAGCTGAATAGATGTTTCTATCTCATCGATGTTTCTAACTCTATCCCTCTCCCTTCCTCTAAGAAAAAAATCAATAAAAAGTACACATAAGAAAAAAGTAAAAACCAACAAAGAAAATAAAACTAAGGCATGTTTTATAGGAGGTCATTACATGGACTTTTTAGGAAAAGTGTGTGTGTGTGTGTGTTCACAGTGTGGGTAATACTGAATTACCCACAGAATATTACTCCCCTGGGACTAATAGCATACAAACCTGGGAAATTCGGAATAAGGGTAAACCTGTGGACTGACAATGATGTTTTCTGCATGGAGATAACTGGCCCATTGCTACTTCAGCACTACTGTTTTTGGTCCTTTGTACCTTGCATTGTGAGTATAGGAGAGAGAGAGAGAGAGAGAGAGAGAGAGAGAGAGAGAGAGAGAGAGAGAGAGAGAGAGAGAGAAGATAGTAGACAGTCTAAATGGGAAGAAGAAATTTGTGGGAAGAAAACATTATTAAAGATACAAAATTAGGAGTGAAGCAATTTCTAGAAATGTATTTCCATTTACATAAGACTATTTGTATTAAAAAAGAAAAAAAAGTGAAACTCAAACAAAATGTTTGAATGAGAGTAAATCATGATGAAATGAGATTCGCTGAAAAAAAGAGTCTAGTAGCTATTCACAATAAGTTATAGTGATGGGGTGAGGGGTCCCAAGTTTTAGCAGTATCTAATATCATCCTTTAATAAATAGTCTAAAATTAAGATCTTTGTGGAAAATTCTAAAGAAATTTAGCCATTGAGTTCTAAATGTTAACTATTATGAAAGGTCAAAACTAAAATATCTAGTATAAATAGAATTACAAAAGTCTCCATGAGAAATAATAAAAGCTAGGTCAAAATACGCTTTTGCAAAAATTGAGAAATTATCAAAAATACAAAATAACTAAAACGGTAAGATTAATAGTAGCAGAAAATGCAAGACAAAAATAAATAAATAGGGGAAATAAAAATAAATAGAGCAAAGAAAAGCTCGTGCAAGTGGAAGAATTTGCCTCTCTGACAAACAGTGCTGGGAGAAGACAGATGTTTAAAGAACATGAAAACAAAGACTCCTGTTTTGGCATGTAATTGCAACTAATTGAATCAAGTTGGAATAAAAGTAAGAGAAAATGGCAAATGCTAATATCTAAATTTTGCTAGGATCTAGAGGAAAAGAAAATCAACACTATTGATAAAAAATACTTAACATATTATAAAATTATTTGATAAGATTTGATTGTGCAAAATATACATGGAGAAAGTTAAAGGCATTCTTGCTCTAAGCCAAAGACAACTTAAGAAAACTTTCACAGTTCCTTCCATAACAAAACCATTCATTGTACCTAACTACATTAATGAGGAGTCAATCTCTTTTAAAGATATTTGATATCCAAGTAAGCATCTTTTTCACTACCTTAAAAAGGGAGAGAATTTTACCCTTAGAGATTACAGGATCAAGTTCCAAAGAGAAGAACTTAATAAGTAGCTAGAAGTCCTTTCACTTAAACTGAATAGCAGAAGGAAGTGTCTGAGTACACTATCAGTGCAACTACTTTAAAGTCATGTTTTCCTGCCATTGTTTTGTTTATTTGTTTGATTGTTTGCTACTACCCATAAGTACGTTAAATACACAATAGACCCCCAACCAATAAACATATCAAAACTACTGGAAACAAATGCTTAACCAATGAAATCAAATAAAACCATTACTTTGTGGTCTAACCAACCATTTGGTGCTCATCTTATAAACAAGTAATCTAAATAATAACATTTAGTTAAGATTCTTTTATTAAATAATAAAAACAAATAATGCTGTGTTGAGAAAAAATTGAGAACTAAGCCATTTGTGTGTTAAAACAAGCAATAAATATAAGCAACTGTGTATAAAATTTTGAAAAAGAAATGAAAGGAGGTCAAAGAGTAAGATGCCAGGAATTTAATGTAACCTATCCTAAAGTTTAAGATGATAAGTGACAATGACATTGAGGGGAAGATATTAATAGATATTAATGATCATAAATCCAAATAGAGAAAGATAAGGTTTTAGATGGAACCGGTTTGGCTCAGTGGATAGAGCATCGGACTGAGGACTGAGGGGTCCTGGGTTCGATTCTGGTCAAGGGAATGTACCTTGGTTGCAGGCACATCCCCGGTGGGGGGTGTACAAGAGGCAGCTGGTCGATGATTCTCTCTCATCGATGTTTCTAACTCTGTGTCCCTCTCTCTTCCTCTCTGTAAAAAATCAATAAAATATATTTTTAAAAAGAGAGAGAGAGAGAGAGAGAGAGAGAGAGAGAGAGAGAGAGAGAGAGAGATAAGGTTTTAGAGGGTAATCATATTTAAATAGTTGTCTTTGGGTAACCATCATTCATAAACTCTAATTCACACACTATGAGAAAATTAAAAATGACTCCATGATAAAGCCAGAAGTTAAGGTTATATCTTTATTACCAAGTAGATTTCAATGGCCTTAAGTAATTTGAGTGAGTTGCAGCTGCAGAAATCAAGTAATTTTTTAAAATAGTGTATTGTTGTTAATAGAAAAGCAGACCATAACTTATAGAGCGAGTATATCAAGAGAAAGGTTAGTTTATAGAATACAGAAGAAAAATAATATCAAAGGCAGTAGGCAAGAGGATAAAATGAATCGTGTGAACAGGAAAGATCTACTTTTGTATGGGTAGAGACTAAAGAGGTAAGAGAGATAAATAAATATAGTCTCAAATAAATAACCCTTAAGAAAAGCAAACATATTTAAAAATTTATAGATATTTAAAATTTTTCAAGCATTTTCAAATCAAAGCCTAAAAGAAGGTTCATAGATTTAAAAGATTAAACTAAAAAGATATATTACATGTGAAAAAAAGACCTAGTGGATATTATGATTTACTGATATTGAAATATCTTATATTAATAAAAGCCTAATATGCTAAGTGTCCAGTCACTTGGTTGTCCATTCAACCAATCAAAGTATGACATGCTAAGGCCACTCAACCACTCGTTATGACATGCACTGACCACCAAGAGGAAGTCGACTGACCAGTTTCTATGAAGTGTACTGACCACCAAGAGGCAGTTGACTGGTCAACCAGTCACTATGATGTGCACTGACCACCAGGGAGCAGACGCTCCAACTCGCAGGTTAACTTGCTGCTGGGGTCTGGCCAATCAGGACTACATGAGATGGGCTGGACACACCCTGAGTCCTCCCATGGTCCCTCCATGGCTGGCCAAGCTCCCACATCCCTCCCTGGTCCTGATTGTGCACCGGTGGGGTCCCTCAGCCTACCCTGCACACTTTTGCAGTCTGGGACCCTTCAGGGGATGTCGGAGAGCTGGTTTCAGCCCAATCGCACAGGCGGGCCAAGGGACCCCACTGTTGAAAAATTTGTGCACTGGGCCTCGTTAATTATAAACCCTTGAAGAAAAACCATGTTTTCTTAAATTTTCACAAGTAACTTTCATATTGCTGAATAGGTGGTATAGTTATGACAAAGTTAAATATAAGTAAGCAAAATTTTATAATAGACAAAAGTGACATTATGTGATAAAATTAGACTCTGTGGAGCATAAATGGAAGAGTTAAAAAATAAAAATATGTTCTGAGCCATACTTCAAGGAGTGGCAGGTTTAGTTATTTATTTAATTATCAAAATAAATATTATGATTTTAATTTCTAGATATGCATCAAATATCTGCAGTCCAGTTGTAAGATTATTTTTCATACATATATTAATGAATGGTCTTCTGTTATTCTCATGACCTCAATTTTGCAATCTCTTTGGTAAAAGGTTAGATAAAGCAAGGACTTAAATTTAGAGATTATCCATGTGATATACAAAGGAAGCAATAGTAAACTGGGCAGGAGACAGGACAAAGTTAATCATAATTCATACAAAAAGAATAAAATGTTCAAATCCCAGAAAATTCTATGTCTTTTTATAACTTTATATATTTTGAGTTATGATTCCATAGGGCCACTGAATTTAACATTTGATAAAAATCTGGCACCCATCTATCTCCCTATAAAATAGTTGTTTCTGGTGAGGTCATTTGGGCTTTTCCTCTAAATAGTCATGGGTTTATTAGTGAGGTAGTCGCTTCATCCAGAGTTCAGGGCAAAGCAATCAAACTAATTGATAAAGAAAGCTGCAGGGGTGCAAAATTAGACTAATAGAATAGTGAGATTAGAATTAAAAGATAAAGGAGAGGGGAAAAAACAAAACAAAACAAAAAAAGAAAAACTAGGACCCAGAGGAGAGATTCCAAAGGAACAGTGGTGAATAATAGATAACTTGCTCAGGCAGGCATCTGGATACTTTAATTTCCTTGTAGTTCATACAGTTCTTGTAGCTAATCCCCTGTGATCACTTTAACCACTGCTAATTCAGCCATCCCGCTTCCTCTGTCAGCTTTAATATTCAGTGGAATATAGATGCCTATAGAGATATTCCTTCTATGTGACAACAACAATTCAGAAGTAATCCCACATTTCTCTCTTCTGAGTAAACTTAAGTTCAACACTAGTTCAGAACATTCATGAATGGCCATCATGCAGGGAGGGCCAACTGGACCCTCACAACCATGAGAAGGCACTGATATTCTCCAAAGATCAGCTCGGCTCCAAAGCATTGAGTCCTAGTCAATTCAAGCAATGGGCCAAATGAGCTACAGCTCAACTGAGAATCCAGACAAATCTGAAAATGCTAAGAAACATGGCAATTACACAGTAATTCCTTTGCTAACATCCCATTTGAATGGAATTTTTAACTCAGTCTTTCTGTGCATTATTTCAAAAACAACAACACTTCCAATCTATTGCATCTTCGAAATTGCCTCTAACATCTTCACCCATTACCAGGCCAGCCTAATTTCCAGCTCAGATCATTTTATTTAATAATAATCAACATTTTAAGCATTTGAGTTCCTATTAAAAGACTTCTAAACATTAGTGTTTATCATCTACAAATAACAATTTATTTTTTTCTATAAAAGCTATGCTTAAACACTGCCTTGAAACTGCAGATTTGAGAAACTGATTCTTATTCACTAATTCTTATTTAGAGGAACATTTGTCCTCTAAATTAGATTCCAAAATATGCTTTTGGGGGGATCTAGTGTATTTAAGCAGAAGAACAGAAGTAGGTTTATTGTAAGTATATCCTCTGTGTACCTTTAAGACCTGGTTCAGTGTCTGGAAAATAGAAAGAGTGTGATATGATACCTTTCTCAGACAACTTCCTATATATATGTAACATTACTGTTTTGAAGTATTAAAATATTATTCTAATGAAAAGGTTTATAGTTTTATTCTAGCTATAAACATCATACAACAAGAAATTATTCCTAAAAAGAATATAAAAGGACTAGAAGCCCAGTGCATGAAATTCATACACGAGGGGGGAGGGGGAATTCCCTCAGCCCAGCCTGCATCCTCTTGCAATCTGGGACCCCTTGGGGAATGTTAGGCCTAAACCAGCAGTCAGACATCTCTCTTGCAATCTGGAATGCTACATGCACCAGTGACCATATTCTTGCTGTTGTACAGGCAGCTACATTTTTTCGCCCTGATTATAAAAAATAGTACATAACATGATCCTTCTGAGGCAGTCATACCATTTTATCCATCTTATAGGTGGTAAAACTGAAGCAGAGATAAATTAAGTAACTGGCTTTGTCATGTAGTTCTAAGTGTCAGAATCAGGGCTGACCACAAAATGCGCCAGCCAGATTCCATGCATGCCGTTGCATTATCCTGTGTTTTTTCCCCAGTGTTAGACTAGCCTTGCCAGGTTTTAATTTTTAAATCAAAGAGATTGTTCCCTAGGCCTGGCCAGCAATCAGGGCCGATCTGTGGGGTGACTGGCAGGTGGGGTGATGAGAGGGCCTCGCTGGCACCTGCCTTGGTTGGCAGCCTGGCACCACATGCTGGTTGGCCCTGCCCCACAATCATGGCTGCCACCAGTTGCCTCCCTCTTGGGGGAGGGGGAGGGCAGACGCTCAATGAAGGAGCAGCTCCTGCATTGAGTGTTTGCCCCTTGGTGGTCAATGCATATCATAACTACTTGACGTTCCACTGTTGGGTCAATTTGAATATTAGGGTTTTGTTATATAGGATAGGATAGCTATACCATGTAACTTTCTGTTCAAGTACAGAGATATCATGAAATGACTTAACTGCATTAAACATGGTTTAAATTTCTAATATAGAATGCATTATATATTTTTAAGTATAAAAGACTAGAGGCCCAGTGCACAAAATTTATGCACTGTGTGTTGGGGGGCGGGCACTCAGCCCAGCCTGTGCCCTCTTGCAGTCCTGGAGCCTTCAGGAGATGTCCAACTGATGGCTTAGGCCCACTCCCAGCACCGCTGCTGTGCTTGCCATCTGTGAGACCAGCTTCTGACTGAGTGGTGCTCCCTTGTGGGAGCACGCTGACCACCAGAGGGAAGGTCCTGCATTAAGAGTCTTCCCCCTGTTGGTCAGTGCACATCATATCAACTGGTCATTCCACCATTTGATCAATTTGCATATTTGCCTTTTATTATATAGGATGTATCCTCAATACATGAATCTTAGAAATGTATAGAAAAGTACAAAGAGAAGAAAATCCCTTGTGACCTCACCATCCAGAGAGAACTATATTACCAGCTGCATGTGTACATGGAGGTTTCACTCTACAATGATATTATGTGTATATTTAAAATGCTATCAATAATGGAAAATAGCATCTCCAGTGTTTTTTTTTGCCTCATCACTCCAATCTTCCAACTGATATGAGGCAGACAGAGACCTGGGAGGTGGTAGCACTTAATAATAAAGCAAAGCACAAGCTTTGGCATCAGCTAGACTGGGGCCACACTCTAGATGTCACTTACTGGTGGTTTGCTCTGAGAACATCAGTTAAGTCTCCCTGTCCTCATCTTGTCAACAAAGATAATAACCCTACACAGTAGGATAGCTATAAGGATTAAATGAAATGGAGTATATAACAGGGCTACAAGCTGTGCCAGGCACATAGTAAGTCATGACAAATCCATGGCTCAGTCAACCTTAATTCCCTCTCCTGTTCTTCCTAGACTAGTCCCACTGAAGAGAAGATGGTGATCCAGCATTAGGCAAAGACCCTTCAGTCCCAAAGGTTTTAACTAGAAGCACACATCTAGGAGGCTAGAAACAGGTCGGGATGGATATGAGGAAGCAGTAAAGCCCAATCCTTGGTGCAATTGAGAATCCCATGCCCAATAATTTTTTTTTCTTGTGAACTCCTCCAAAAAACATAGAGCATCATAATAATAAGTGAATGGAGCGCTTACTAAATTGTGAACTTTTACATATTAGCCTCTAGCATCCCATCTGTGCTCAGAGAAGATAAAAGCCTGCAGTGCTCTACTCAGCATCCAATACATGCTATTGCTTAAATTCCACCTCTGAAAAGGCTAACTTTAAAAAATAAACTGAAATGAAACATTGGTGTCTGAGCACACCATGGAACAAATTCCTCTCTTCCTCTGCTGCTTTAAAAAAAACACTCATCTGGGACTAGAGCTCAAACCGCATTCAACCTTCACACCGGATTAGGCCTTCAACCTGAAAGGACAAGGTGAGAACTTGGCCCATTAAACATAATGGAGTAAGTCAAGTAGCCCAGAGTTCTGCAGAAAGCCCAAGCATCTCCAGAATGTTTTTTAAATTTCTTTCATTAAAGTCCTTTGAGGTTTGATTCCAAAGCAGGGCTCTGAGCTGTGGGTTCATGCTGTCACATTAGGAAAATGGCAGGCGAATGCCATTCTGTGCAGACACAAACCTTCCTGCTTCCCATTAGGGCTCAGTGGCGCCTGTTCTCACATTTCTATGGTTAACCTTGGGTTAAAGAACATTAGGATAATAGTGGCATAAACTTTTCACAGTTCATGTAAAACTTTATAAGGGTTGGTTCTTTGTAGAGGAGAGTGCATTAATCTCTAAAACAAGCATGCTGTTTAGTTTAGCTAGTTGGCCATGTGTTTTCAGGGTCACTATTCCAGCAAAACGTAGGGAATTTCAATGTGTGTTGTTTTAATAAAGTGAGAGAATGCAAACCTTTACAGTTCACTAGAATAAAGCTGCATGACTGACATTCCATGTATTAAAAACAATTATTATGCTGTTGCCAGACAGTATGGGGTATATTACCAGAGCTACCATCATTAGGCATGTCTCAGCAAAGCTCTTAAAGGATCCAGATGGTGGTTTTCAACTTCATCTCTTATGGTGTCCCCTAGGAAGTATGTGTTAGAGTCGGTCCCCTTCTTCCTTCAAAGCTTTACAGAGCAGAGCCAACAGGATAAGGGCCTTGCTGTGTTATTGGTAGGCTGTAACCGCACTAGCCATTACCCACAACAACCAACAAAATGACTTGTGCCAGAGAATGCCCCTCATCCGCAAAGCAAATTTATGGTCCCAGGGCAACAACTGGTACATAATGGCATTTCACAGCACAAGACAGACCTTCCTCTTTCTATTTTATTTTATTACACTTTTATCTTGCAAATGTATTTTGCCAAGCCATTGAAAATGGAGGTGGGGGAAAGGAATTATGATTTAATTTTTCATAAAAATGATCACTAACCCGGTTTAATTATAATAAACAAAAGAACACTCAAGAAGCTTACGTAAGATTACAATTGAAGTAAATCAACTGTAGATTAAACTCTATCTTCAGAGATAGAGTTAAGCTGGGAACATTACCTGTGTATCTTAAAAAAAAAAAAAAAAAAAAAAAAAAAAGGATCTCATGTATTAAGTATAACTTCCTAAGTGGAATCACAGGGCACAATGGCTGCAGCTTTGCTGGAAATCATGGTCAAAGCTAGATATTATGTTGTGATGCTTTAACAGTTTACATACTTAATGTTACATTGAGTTAAGATTCTATATAAGTTTGAGCATCACATAGTTTTAGTATTGACTTCTCCAGTAATTTAAATGTGCTCGCTCACCATAAATTTCTGTCAACGAACCCATAGAATATTTCATTAGATTTTTAAAAACATGACATTGTTGAATTAACAATATCTATCAAAATTTAAAATGCACATTCTTTAACTCCAAATTTCCCTTCTAATAATTCATCCTATAAGTGTTCTTTCACTTGTACAGATAAATAGCTAAGAATAAAATATGGTGGTTCTATTCTTAATTTTTTAAAGGAAAGTTCATATGGTAGTTCTACTCTTTTAAAAAAAATAATTTTCATATTGGTTTTGATTGTGACTGCGCCAGTTTACATTCCCATTCCTATTAATTTCAATAAGTGTCTGACATGTATCCACCATTACTTTTCACCAGATCTATTCATTTTTTAACCCACTGTCACTATCTAATCAGGATTGACCTTGTAGCAAAAAACTTAAGTGGGTAAGATATTAAATATGTTTTTCTCCTCACTTTCTTCCTGAAGTTTCACAGCCACAAGCTCTGTAGTCATAGGTAACGTCAATTTTAATTCATGAACAAAAGGAAATCTGTCAGTGATAGCATCCTTATATGTCTCTCTTCTCAGGCTGGTCTGCATTAGAAACTGTAGTCTGGAGAGTTGACCATGGAAGCACAAAGGCATGAACTTCTTATGCCATACTTATAGTATCTGAATTTAAAGGCAGACAGGACCTAGCAATCAAGGCTCAACTAGAACAAGACTATAAACACAGTATACACAGGGGTGTACCTAGAGTGCCTAAGAGAACCCAAAGAGGCCCACACCAAGACACATCATAATTAAAATGACAAAGGTTAAAGGCAAAGAGAGAATCTTAAAAGCAGCAAGAAGAAAACAATTAGTAAGAAGAAGAAAAAGAAGAAAAGATCAAAAGTATGAACAATAAAAAGGTCACAAATATATATCTATCAATAATTGAACCTAAAAATAAAAATAAATGAACAGTGAATCTAATTAACAAAATAAACTGATGCATAAAATAGAACTAGAGGCATGAAAATGTGGAACAGACTCAGGAATCTCAAAGGGAATCAGGATGAGGGGAGTAGAAAAAGATTAACTAAAGATCTTATATGCATACTAGAGGCCTGGTGCACAAAAAGGTGTGCACTCAGGGGGGTCCTTCAGCCTGGCCTGTGCCCTCTTCCAGTCTGGCACCCCTCGGGGGATGTCCACCTGCTGGCTTAGGCTCACTTCCTGGGGAGTGGACCTAAGCTGGCAGCCAGATATCCCTCTGGCAGCCCAAGAGCCCTTTGGGGATGTCAATTTGCATATTACCCTTTTATTATATAGGATATGAATTACCTATGGACACAGATAACAGGGTGGTGAAGACTTAGGGTGGGGCAGGAACCATGCAGACAGAGGCAATGAGGTAAAAAGGGGTATAGCTGTAATACTCTCAACAATAAAGAATTTAAAAATAAATAAATAAATAAAGGCAGGCCCTTGGATTCAGATTTGCAAAGTACAGCACTTTATCTATGAGCACACACCAGTTGTAAACTGACTATTTCCTATGTTGACTCTTAAAAATAGGCTTTAACAAACACATAGAATCACTTTTCCATCAATAGAGATTTATCTGGACTCTAGGTGAATTTTCATTCACCAGTTTTCATTTATGGAGTTAGTCTACTGGGTGACATTGGAGGGTTTATGTTTTCTTTAATGATTTATTGTCTGATCATATGTAAATTTTGTGTTGAAATATGATAAATTATAAACTCAAATCATGTGGCATGATATATACTTATATATGCTTCAGGTTTACCAAATACAAATGTGTCAGGTAAAAAGAGGTAGAGAGGTAGATGATAGCTAGCTAGATAAATAAACATATTGCCTTTACCTAAAATGATATAAAAGCTACCCTGCATTATTATTTTAAAAAATCTAATTTCTAAAATCTAATTCCTATTTTTAAAACAAAAAATAGAACAAAAGGAAAATTAAACTTTGACCTGAGTTTCATCCCAGTCATCAGGTAAAGGCAAAAATATGGTTCACAGAATATAGATCATAGTTTTCCATAAAAATAAAATCTTGACTCAAAACCTATGATTTAAACACAATGACTTTTTATAATACAATTCATAAGATACAACATTCTACAAGCTTAGAATGTTGTCAAGATTTGCCATCTTTTGCTATTAAAATTTTAAAATGACAGGCTACTGGGGTAAGCTGCACATTTTCTAAAGGATGCTATTTAAGAAAAATGGCTAATTTTTGTTTGGTTAATCAAACAGTGGGAAGTGCTGTAATGGATAATTGGGTTACCCAGTTCATCATTATAATTTGACATTTACATAGATCTTTACATTTTCTAAATGTTCTACAACCATTTTTCTTGCATCCATCAATATTACCTTGAGAGGTAAATTAATTCTTCAATTCTCTTCTTACAACGGAGCACAGAGAAACAAAGTGAGATCCAGCAAGTCAGATGCAAAGCTAAGATAAGAAATTCTTGCCCTGGCAGGCCTAAGCCACTGCTTTTTCATCCCTAGAGGAACCTTAAACCTTTTTATTTGAAATTTTCCAAAGAGAATTAAGCTGTCAAAGACAAATTAACACCCAAGGCCCCTCACATTTCTAGTCCAGGTGGTCTAATTACAGATTTAACCTACAGTAAGTTCAGATATAAAATAAGGTGGCAGGTTACAGTTATTGTAGTCTTAACAAGACTGTACTTGAGAACTTCAACGTTTAAAACTAACATGCCTTTACTCGTGTAAAATTTTCTTTCCTGCCTCTCCCCATAATTCTGCTGCTGCTCTCACTAGAACAATAGTATTACTGTTCAGGTCCCGTTTGCAACACCCCAGGAAGTTCTCTGGGTCTGCCCCAATATTACAAAGGAGAACTAAAAACCATAAAAATAGCATGCAAATGTGGCAAATAATAAGGCCATTATCTGACAGTTGATGAAGAAACTTGATCAGAGCAGAATTTACATATCTTGACCCAACTGCCCCTATGTACTTTCCTTTCTTTCCATTTCTTGGCTCCACACCACCCCATAACCATCACTACTACCCACCATCCCTGCCCACAATGGACTGGCACACAGAGCTACCTTTCAGGGTGGCTGTGCTCTCTCTCTGCTACCCTGTAAAGAAGCCACTTCAGCTCAGGCGGTAAGGATGTCAATGTACTAAATGCTCATTTTATACAGTCCAAATGGGTGATAGAGTTTTTCAGCTTTGAATGTATCCTAAAAGAATTCAGATGTTTCAAGTAGAATACGTGAACTTTTGGGGAACTTCAGTTGGACTAAAGGAACAATGTATAGAGGGATAATAAGCATCTAAATTCAGATGATCTGGATTAAAACCCAACCCCACAAAATTAACTTGGTCAATTTGGAGGATTAGACTTCATAGTTATAATATGCATGATGAGGAACTTTAAACCAAATTAATTAAAAGAGCAGACTCAATTTCTTAATCCTGCCATAAATACTTCTATTCTTGTGGGTGGCATTTCATGATAAGAGCTTGGAGAGTTAACAAGGCCTATTGGTGGCAAGAATAGATAAAATTATTTAAGAAAAATAAAAAATAAAATTATCATCCTTAGAAGCACCTATTCCTTTAAGTACAGGATTAGAAATTTGTTTCAATATAAAATAAATCTACTTAAAAATATAGTTTACATGTTTTAAATGCCACTAAATAAAGTGGTTCAGTAAGCTATTTGGCAGTACATAGTTGTGTGTGTGTGCACAATCTGTTAGAGTTAGCTCTTAGGAAATGAACAATAGATGCCCAAAATGTAGAAGCCAAAACCAAAACAAACAAACAAAAAGAAGTGACTATGCATAATGAGATTTGCAAAAAACACTTTCTTATATAGTAAGGTTTCACATATTCTCTGTTTCTGAAAAATAATAATTTTGAATATTATATTGATACTTTAGGTGTCCTACATGTGTTTATAAAGTTACATATATAAATATAATGTATTAAGTGTCACCTAAAATGAACAGATAGCTATAATTAACTGTGAAACATGGACATTGTTTTGAACAAGAGTTCTAGATGTCAAACCAAGAGTTTCACTCATTATTTATCTATCTGTTCATTCAGACCTTGCACTGTAGTTTAATAACTATTTATTACCATTTTTATTGACAATTAAAAATAGAATTTGAAAGAAATAATAATCATTCTGGTATCTAATTTCTCTGATTTTGTTATTTCTATCTTAAGGATCACATAAATTTTATTTTATAGTTCAGTTCTCCATTAAAAAATAAAAACTACAGTTTTCAAAACTGTTTGGTACCTTTCCTTGCTCACTAAACTGAAAGATTAGGAATTGTTCTATTCCATCTCTTCCTATCATTTTGAAATCAATAAATTATCCATGACCCATCTGTAAGTGGTAAAGTTGTATACAGAAGTGGAGAGACACTCAGCTCCCAGTCAGCTTGTATTTTATGGAGGAAAGATTGATTTTTACTAGCCTCTCCTAAGTACATTAACAGTGTAAGTTATACTTTTAAGGCATCCATAAATTATAAAATGATGTAGATACAACAGTGTGTGTCTATAGCTATAGGCCTAAAAGTCCTAAGAACATCCTGATACTCTCTATTCCTACAAAAAAGCCAAAAGGATGCCCTTGATACTCATTTTACCTTCTCCAGATTGACCTATACTACAAATCAGGAATGAAAATCAATAGCTATTTATTTTACATGCACAAGCAGCATGCATTTACTAGGATAATATAAAATGATTATTGATTTGTCATTTTCTCTCTTTTTTACTGTATGTTTACAAAGTCACTTCTATAATATATCAAATAAATGAGAAACTAGTAACTGTATAAACATTTAGAATTAAAGATTCCTAAAGTGTAACACTGATATACAGAAACTGATGTCTTGACAATGAATTCTACCACGAATTCTACCGGGTCTCTTTACCAGTACATACCTTACACCAAGAGGGTGACTCCAGTTCCAGATCCCACCTGTCATACAAGCAATAGCTTCAGAGATGAGAAGAATAAAATAATCTATACTCTTTTATTTTCTTCCAGAGCATTCCTTACTATATCACATCCAGCACTTTCACAAGCTCTAAAATGCAGTGCTATTATTACCAATGATGCTACATTGTTCATTGTAAAACAGTTTTTGCCACACTGTCTTTAATATATAATAAAAATAACATTCAAGTCATAAAAGCTCATAATCACAGAAAGATAGTGTTGAAAGACACCTTAAAACACATTATGTCTAAAGTGATGTTACTCCATCATTTTTCCAATATCACTCCCCAAGGAGATGTTTTAGGCATTTATTTCCAAGTTTCCCTACTATGAAATTTTAATATCATAGGTATTCTTTATATAGTTTTATGTATCTCCATGATTTATACATAAAAGAGTAGCATTCTTGTCCCTTAAAAAACTTTTTTTCCCCTTGAGGCATCACCTTTGTGTTGAATGTATTTTTCAGTGAAGAAAATGTGATCGAAGTAGAACTAATAAAATGAAAATAATAAATTACTACCACATTTGTAGTAACAGTGAAAGTAAGACAAAAGTTGTACTACCTACCTTTGATCACCATTAAAGAGATATTGAAATACTTGAACTCTGGAAGAGAATCTAAGAAGAAATGATATATCCCTATCTCATGTTTCCCTTAGTTCTCTTTCATTAATCATGTGGACACCATTCCCTTTTGTCATGCTAGTAAAACTAAAAGAACACGAAACCTCTCTTTCTCAAAACAATTATGACTGTAAAATACATACATAAATACATGCACACATATCATTGTAGAGAAGAGCACACATGACACCACACATTCTGCACTGCTGAGACTCTGAGGTCACTATGTGATATGACAGATTGTAGAGGTCGTTTATGATGGCGCTTTACATTTCAGTTTGCTTCTAATCATGACAAATTTCAGACTAATGCAGCTCCTTTCAGAGGAGCATAAGTCACTGTATGGAAATAAACCACTTAATATTACAATATTTGACAACATAACAGTGAATCGCTCAGAAGCATAATCAATGAAAATAGATCCAGACTGGGGCAAAAGCTAATCAAGTCAAGTCAGAAGAAGGTGGCTGACTCAACTCCTTTCCAATTAATCAAATGAATCATTCAAAACTTTATGGAAATAATGGCTAAGGAGAACCTCAGAAATTCTTACTAGATAAAGTGGTTTTCTATGATGTATTGTTCTTTGTTGTTCATGAAAAAGGACAATCTTAGCAGGACTGAATTTCATGGTTCAAGTTGTAAAGCTTGCATCATAGTGATTGTGTGTGTGTGTGTGTGTGTGTGTGTGTGTGTGTGTGTGTACACATATGTGGAGCTAGAAGGCAGGATCTGGGTCTTGTCCTGATTTTAATCCTTACTGGTTCACTTTTGCAGCAAGAAAAACTTTTCATAATTGGGAAAGTTCCTTAACTTCTCAGAGCCACTCTTGTCTTAGGCATAGGTGAAATGATCATCAGGAGTTGTGCTTGGCTGCTATGTGTTTATAAAAGTAAGGAGGTACAATGTCATCATTATTGATATCCTATAGTCAATGTTTCTAATCCAAATGCATATCAATCAAGATTTTGTTTTGCATTTACTTTCAATAGAACAATTTTGAATCATTAACAAAATATGATTCTGGGAACATTGCCATAACCCTTAATGTCTTGATGACTGGTACTATAAGTTGCAGACACTGAATAGTGACTTCCATAAAAAGAATTATTAGACTCTCTCTTCCCTGCTCCTTAGCACAGTTGTCAGGCTTTCCCTTATATATGCTGGGCCTCAGAGTCTTGTTATTTTTCACTGAGAAATCATTGAGTGTTCCCCCTGGTTCCAAACTGGCCATTGAAGGTTCAAGCTGGTGAGAGGACATTGCATACAGTGGGATAGGGATAAGTGTAATTTCCATTTCAAAATAAAAAATTAGAAATTGGGTTTATACAACCTGGCATGTACTCATGTTGGTATACTTGTGATTTCTGTTAAATGTTTGATATGGATTGTTCTTGTTTTCCTAGTTCCATGAAAGAGAAAGTGTACCTGAAATGGGTACAACAGATAAGTGTAAGGAAATAAATACAGCATATTTCATCATCTGCTCAGGGAAGCTGCCCCCAGATACTCTTGTGGACAGAATTAGCAAGCACAAAAGAGAATTCTATCCCCTTTTTAAAAAAATTAAATTGCTTAGAGTGACAGTGGTTAATGAAATTATATAGATTTCAAGTGTACAGTTCTATGATACGTCATCTGTATATTGCCTTGTGTGCCCATCACCGCAAATCAAATCTTCTTCCATTACTATATCTTTGATTCCATTTATCTGTTACTACTCCCTTCCTTCTAGTAACCACCATATTGTTGTCTGTGTCTATGAGTTTTAATTTCTTTGTTTCATTTGCTGCTTTTAGTTTTATATCCCACATGACTGAAAAAATTTTATGGTTCTTAACTTTTTCTGTCCAACTTATTTCACTTAGCTTGATATTCCAAAGATCCATCCATGTTGTCACAAATGGCAGTATTTCATCTTTTCTTATGGCTGATTAGTGTTCCACTGTGTAAATGTACCACATCTTTAGTGTCAAATCATCTAATGAAGGGTATTTTGGTTGTTTCCATATCTTGGCTATCACAGATAACACTGCAATGAACATCGGGATGCATATATCTTTGCAAATAAATGTTTTCCAAATTTTCAGATAGGTACCCAGAATGGAAGTTGCTGTGTCGTATGTTAACTCTTGGTTTAAGTTTTTGAGGAATCTCCATAGTCTTTGCCATAGTGGTTGGACCAGTTTACATTCCCACCAGCAGTGACTGAGGGTTCCGTTTCTCCACAACTTCTCCAACAATTATTACTTGTCCTGTTGATACTAGCCATTCTACAGGTGTGAGGTGGTATCTCGTTGTATTTTCAACTTGCATTTTCCTAGTAGCTAGGCAAGCCAAACATCTTTTCATATAGCTGTTGACCATTTGTATGTTTTCTTATGTCTGTTCAGGTCCTCTGATCACTTTTAATTGGATTATTTGAGTTATATCAGTTCTCTACCTATTTTTAATATTAACCTATTTTTGTGAGGAGGGGGCAGTTTCCTTTGTTGTATAGAAGCTTTTTAGTTTGATATACTCTCAATCATTTGTTTTTGCCTTACTTCCCTTGCCTTTGGGACAAATTCATAAAATGCTCTCTAAGACCAAGGCCCATAAGTTTAGTCTATGCAATTTATAGTTTCAGGTCTTATATTTAGGTCATTGATCCATTTTTAAAATAATTTTTATATGTGGGGACACACAGTAGTTTAGTTTCATATCCATTTTAAACTTCCTTAGAACTCATATCACATTCCAATATGTGCTAAAGCTCTTTCCACTCCCCCAACTACATTTTCACATCAATCATTTTCTGTCCTGAAAATGACAGAAATGACTGAAATACATGGTGGACACTCAACAAATGTTTGCTAAGTTAAAATGAACATAAAGAAGACACACAATGAAATTAAAATATTCATTTTTTAGCATTAACCCCCTGTGATCATCTGACATCATTTTTACATTTATAATGTATCTTTAACATTTTTTATGCACTGCTTTAAAATATAGTCTAAGTGGGGGAAAAAAGAAAATGAGGAAAAAAAAACAGAGGGCTTTAAAATATGGTTATAACTAAAAAGGAAATAAAACAGTAAATTATTAGAAAGCCCATTAGAATTTATCATGACAAATTCTACTCCTAACCTTTACCTTCGCCTCCCATCTGTAATGTTATTGATCTCTGAGCAGTTTGTTTTGAAGCATGCTTCTAAAGATTAAATTAGACTTAACAAGGGAGTGTCTACTTTTAAGATGACAAACTACACACCTGCTCTTTGAGGAGAGTTCAAAGAGAGATTCTGATGAAAATATCAACACAATTATTATTTGCCTTCTCTTTTTGCTGACCAAGACTTTCTATCTCATCCAAATTTGGTCCAATGTTCATTTTGATTTTAATTTGTATACTAATTACTGTTTATTTCTTACTTTTTCACTTGTTGTAATTTCTTAATTTCTAGTAGGCGAAGGACTTATATGTCACCAAGTGTTTTTCACATTGAGAAGCTAAAGGTGAGAAATTCCCATCCCGATAGTAATGCTGTTCTTCACTTGCCTTCTCTTGTCAATGAGGTTCTGATCAATACACGTAAGAGTTATTTCTCACCCTAACAGGTTTGGCTCAGTGGATAGAGCATCAGCCTGCAGACTGAAGGGTCCCAGGTTCAATTCCGGTCAAGGGCATATACCGTGGTTGTGGGCATGTACCAGGAGGCAGCTGATTGATGTTTCTAACTCTCTATCTCTCTCCCTCTCTCTCTGTAAAAAAAAAAATCAATAAAATATATATATTTTTAAAAAGAGTTATTCCTCATGACCCAGAGCAGAACTGAAAGTTGGAAGCTCTTTTGGCTAAGAGCACCCAGCAGTGGTTTGTGTACTGTAAACAGTCTGTCCAGTTGTCGCAGTTGACAGGGGGTACAGATGATTAGAATAGAGTCAGGCTCCATTTTTGCTTATTGTCATGGTTTGTTGCTATTGATTTTTTTAGAAGGCACAGATACTATGTCTGTCCACACAAGGAATGATTTAGTCAGATAGCTGAGCTCTATAAAAAATAGTCTTCTTTTGTCAATTTTTATTTAAAGTATGTTTTATATAACATTAATGATACCCCAGATAATTTTACTTGATAGATGATAAACAATGATTTTCAGTATTGTTGTTATACACTCATTTTAATGTGTATTAAAATATATATAAGCAAGCACATTAGACCCATGATTTTTTATGTTATTTCTCAAGATAAAACAAGTAATAATATTTAGAAATGGAAAAATTATGTTAGTCATACAAAAATAGCAAATTTTTAAACACTACTTTTACCAAAATTTGATTCCTTAAGGATAGAAAATAGATAAACCACTTAGATTGAGTAGTTTATCATTTTAACCTGTCATTCTGCTTTCTGATATAATAAATCAAAGTATCACAGGACATTCAGCTCTAGATCAAGGTAAGTTCATATGAAATCTTCAGAAAAGTTTCAGGGTGTTAACCAGCTCAAGTGACTTATAGATTCAAATTCAGCAAAAGGTCAAATCATTTTCCCTAAAACATATGGCATGCAATAAAAAATAAATGTAACAGAGTTAACCTATACCCAGCTGTTAATTTTATTCCCAGGTCATAGCAGCTTACAGAAGTAAAATAGTCTTAGTCTAGTTCAACAAAAATATGAATACAAATCCAGGATCATTTTTCTAAATCTGACTCAAATATCATGGTTGACATGTACACATAAGGAACTATTTGACATTGAAATTGGGACTCAAAAGAACTGTTGGCCCAGAAAGGAACTCACTACAGACTGATTCATTTGCCTCTCAACATAATCATTATGGCTTGTCGCAGTTTAGGTTCTTACAAGGCTATTTCTTGGATCACATGATCTCACATATCTAGAGGAAATAATGAATATAAAATGATGAACAAAAACAGACCCAGAGAAAGTAGGGGAGGGTGAGGGTAAGGGGAAGAGATCAACCAAAGGACTTGTGTGCATGCATATGGGCCTAGCCAGTGGCCATAGACAACAGGGGGGGTGGGGGCATATGTAGGGAGGAGTTTGGATGGGAATGGGGGGATGAGAACAATTATGTGATACCATAATCAATAAAAAATGAATAGATATATTCCTGAACAAGTAGCTATTAAATTCCTAAGTCCTCATCATCTATTTATTTTTCTTCTCCACTGGCTTTCTGTTGCTCTTGAATAAAGCTGACCTCCAATTCATGGAATAGAAAGTCTTCATGATTTAGCCTCTTCCTATGTTCCAAACTCATCCTTGTCCATCTTCTTCCTTTTTTTCTTTAACTTGGATACCTGGTCTTTTTGCAATTCTGTACTAAAAGAGCTCTGTCCCAGGATCTTTTCACATGCTATTCCCTCTGCTGGAAACATGATTTCCCCAACTCTTTGCATATAATTTCCTTCTCATCTAAAGTTCAGCTTAAAGTCATCTTTTCAAAGAGCCTTTTTACCATGCTATGCCAGAAGATTTCTTTATTCTATATCACCTTCTCTCTGCATTTTGTTCATTCCTTTCCTAAGAAATAATAACTGGATGTTATTTCTTTAATTGCTTTGTGTATCTGTGAATTTCACTCTCTTCAGTGTGAATGAAAGGTCCACTAGGATAGGAACTGCTACTGTCTTGTTCTTCAGTTTTGTTTTGTTTTGTTTTTCCCTTTAGTAGCATTCTCAGTGTCTGCACACAATGAGTCCTTATTAAACATTTTAATAGTTTGATAATATACCTTACTAGTGATTCTTTTAATTAATTTGAATATTCCAATCATTACCAAAATTCTCTGAAAAAAATTCAGTTTTCATCATAATGTTAAAAATAGAACAGGTTAATCTTTGACCCTTTTAAAATTACTTATATAAAACTCAACTCAAGGCATGATTTTCAGCACTTCCGATCTACACCTTAGCGTTGCTTTGGGAAAGTATGATGAATCTCTCACTTAAACACAAATTCATAACAATTTAAAATGCTAAAACTCCAAGTGTTAGGAGCTTGGAGCCATCCTGCTCTTTATAGTTGCAGCGCAGTTCTTTCTGCAATATGTTCTTTGGTTAATTTTCCAACCAGTAATTAATCAGTTCTTTCTTCAGTTTTCTTTGTTGAATTCTATTTTTCTCGTTGGCATTTAAGTTTTTCTATCTGCCTCGTGTCATTTTTTCCATCTATTATTTTCTCTTTCAATTTTCCGAATAAATGAGTCTTGAAGACTACTTTTTACCCTTATATTCCACCACATATGAAGGAAAATTTGTATTATTTCAACCTGTTTGTTACATTCATCTTGAAGTTACAATTATGTGTTCTGAATTACAAGTTGCGCATTTTTAGATGAAAATGTTCTTTCTTCACAAAGATATATGATATAGCATTTTAACTATGCAATGTTGAACACACAACTCTACACAAGTGATAAAATTATACTATAGAATTAACACATACATACTCATATAAAATGATAGAAATCTGAATTTATTTTATTTGCATGTATTATGTCTATGTTGATATCATGATTCTAAAATAACACCATAGTTTAACAAAATATTTTAATTGGAGTAAACCTTGTGAGCTGTGTATGACAACTCTGTTTTTTCTTACAACTTTGTGTGAATCTATAAATTATCTCAATGAAAATATTTAGTTAAAAAATTAAAACAGCCCTAGCCAGTTTGGCTCAATGGAGAGTGTGTCAGCTTGCAGACTGAAAGGTCCGTGGTTTGATTCCAGTCAAGGGCACATGCTGGGGTTGCAGGCTCAATCCCCAATAGGGGATGTGCAGGAGGCAGATAATCAATGATTCTTTCTCATCATTGATCTTTCTATCTCTTTGCCTCTCCCTACTTGTCTTAAATCAATAAAAATATTTTTAAATAAACATAAAAACAGAAAACTACAACAAAAACATTCAGAAGCAAGAAACATATTGAAATTACAAACGTGATATTAAAATTTAAATTTAAAAAATGAACTATGTCTAGCATGGCCAGTGATGAACTTGAGGAGGGGCAGTGAAGGATTAGAGACAAGATAATACAGTTGGGGCCAGGTGGATCTCTGTGCCTGGATGAGGAAACAGTGACACAGTCTGTAAACCGAAGTTTAAGTCCAATCACACAAAGCTAAAAAATGGCAAGATATTTACAATGTTCTTGTTAGTTTCAAATATACTTCTTTCCTGTTGTTACCATTCTCTGAACTCTATCAAGGTTTGTTTAGGCAGCACTTGCTGCACCTCCCACAGCCTACATCCCTTAACTACCTAGGACTTCAGGGTCAAACTATGAAGTCAAGTTTACAATCATAGACTTTTGGCTATAATTGTGCTGGAACTTGTATGTGGCTTTGCCACAAGTCAGTCTGAGGCTTAATCCTGTCTGAATTCTACAGCCACTCTCCACAAATCAACAGAAAAGTTGAAGTTAAAAAAAATGGGGGGAAAGGTAAAAGGATTAACAGTCTGTCCAAGAGGTCAAACATCAAAATAAAATAAGTGCAGAAAAGAGTGAACAGAAAAAAAAGAGAGGAAATTATTAGAGAAATAAAACAGCAATGAAGGCCTCAGTTTCCAGAATAAATGTGATACATCAATGCACAGAACAATGAGTAAAAACTACCAGCAATAAGGCATACCATGTTGATTTTTCAGAAACACTAAGAAAAAAGTAAACAAAATTCTATTAGTTTATTGTGAGAAATATTAGGTCACATATAAGAGACTAGGAATTAAAACATCCTACATCTCATTTATAAGTGAAAAAACAATTAATAGCTACAAAATTCAAAATTCCAAGAGGAAATGGCATTTAGTCCAAAATACTACATTTAGCTAGACAATTAAGAAGAAGCATGCAATACAGGCAAATTTAGACATTTGGAATCTCAAAAAGTTTAACCTGTAGTGCAACTTTTTTTTTAGGAAACTACTAGAGAATGTGCTCTACTGAAACAGGCATTAACAAAAAGTAGTCAAAAGATCCAAAAAATAGGACTCATTAAAAAAAAATGAGGGAGGAAGTACGGTAAATGGGTAAAGGGATGTCACAGAATGCTCATAACCCACCAAAGAGGAAAGCTTCCCAGACCAGATTGGAGCAGGAAAATGAAACACTCTGGGGAAAAAATCTCTCCAAAACAAAACAAAACAAAACAAAACAAAAAGTTAACTAAGTTTAACTGATGTGTTTGATCAGTAAGAAGCTTATTGCTCTAATAGTATTCAAGGATTGATCAGTGATTAAGTAAAGATAGGTATAAGCAAATGATGACTAATACATTCTGGTATATGACTGAGCATTGAATAATATAGATGAAATCTATATAATAATGTAATCCCTGCATCTTGTCTAACAAACAAAAGACCTAATTGTATTGGGAGATTGGAGGGAGGGAAATTGTGAGAAGGCGAGAGTATGGGGTGCAGGTCATGGTAATAATGCCAAAACCACATCTTTCAAATTTAATAATCAGTAGAAAATAGCTGCAACTAAAAATGTTTAAACATCAGCATAAATATGTTTTCATGTTTTAAAAATGGATATAAATAGGACAACAGCTGGAAGTGTTAGAAATGAAAGCCTCTGGGATATAGCAGTTTGGACTGAGGAGTGGAGTAGAGACTACTATTTTTAATTATCAGCCCTTTTACATCATCTGAATTTGTAACTATTTCTATGTCTTGCTTAAAAATCAAAATGATTTAAAAATAAACATAAAGCAATACATTTTTAATTTACAAAACAAAGGAAAACTATCCTTATAATAGTCCCACAGGGAGGGCAACACAACTAAAATATAGGTCTATTTTCTAAAATGATGGAGTAAATCTAGAAAAAGAAAATATCTGATTCAAACCAACATAAAAGATTTAATTATAGAATCTAAAATCTTCCTTAAACAGTCTTAATCTTCAAGGGTTCTTATGAAAATATTAACATTACCATTGGCATTGCACTTGACACTGGGGAAATCTTAGCAGAAATGGAATGAAGTAGCTTGGAAAGGAATCGCCCACAGCTGTCTCTGCCTGTATGTATCCAAATTTGACCATTAAACATGAGAAAAACAGAGGACTCACTAATTGAGAATGATAATCAACAATCTACCTTAGGGTCGCATTTGTGGAAGTTAATTCAGTTTGATTAAGCCTCCAAACCATCAGTGGTAAGCTTGAAGCAGTATTTCACCTGCCTGCTCTTTCTCTAATGGATTGCTTATGATTTATGCTCTTTGCTCTTTTAAATTCAAAAATGTTGCATATATAGATCTATAACCAGTTACTTTTACATCATAACTTTACAATGTTCCAATTTACTACAAAATTACTATATGCTAATATACCATCTATACAAATAACAGGTCTCACTATAGAAATCTAATCCTATTTTGCAAGTCATTTATAAAGATACTGTCTGCACTTTTGTTCAGATGATCATTGATTTAAAGTGCAGTTAAAATATCCCATTCATTTTCCTTTAACAGAATTTTGTCACATCCTTGCCATTAAAGAATAACCTAACTTCTCTGCTAGCCTTGGGTTTAAGATGTTAATTTCCACACTTAATGTTCCCATCAATGACCATTAATGTGGAAACTATTTTGTCCTTGTCTAACAGTGCAGGTATTCCATTTAGGAAAGGCGACTTTATTAAGGACTTTTGGGCTATGAGACCATTTCTAAAAATTTTCCATAGTCTTAGAGTGGTTTTAGCAATACAAACTCAACAGAATGACGAAAAATTAAGAGTGGCAACATTTCTCTACTTGTTAGATTTGTGTTTGATTGATGCCTGAGGCTATTGTATGAATTTACATAATTTATGCAAACAATGCTAAGTAAATCACACAATAAAAACAATCATATTAATGATATCATAAATTATCTTGAACACTAGGGACTTGCACCAATTTTTTTTCATAATTAGAGATATTACATTTGCACAGTTAAAGATAAGTATATAAGCATACATAAATATTTTCTATCCTGAGAAATATATTGTATCATCCCAGAATTTATATATTTTGATAAAATTGTAAGCAAGTGGTCTGATGAGACTGACAATAGGGACCAGGATTGGGAAGTAGGTAAGTATATCTACCCACAAACTATTGCACCTAGCAGAGGCATGGTACAAAAAATGCACCTAGAAGGACATTAATCAAAAAGAAGAATTTTATCACCACAAAATTCCTATATATAGAATACTGGGTGGCACAAAAGTAGGTTTACAGTTGTTCATGTGGAAAACAATATAATCTTACCTAATAATAGACAAATATGTAAATTGACTGTACCTCCGCTACACCCACAGCCAATCATAATGAGTATGCAAATTAGAAGGCCAAAGATGGCAGCCACCCAGCTGCTCCAGGCATGGAGTGGCAAGGCAGGGCAGGATGCCTGCTGTGTGTATGGGGAGGGGGGAGGGGAAGGCGGGGCAGGCAGAGGGCAAAGGGATCTACAGGAGCATGGTATTGCAGCAAGGATAAGACTGCAGACTCCAGAGTCTGCAGCGAAGATGAAGATGGCAGACTCTGGCCAGAGCAAAGGCCTTGGTCCTGGGTGCTGGAGGAAAACTGGTGCTGGAAACCAAGGGAAAGAATGCCTATTGCCCGAATCTCTTCTATCGCAGGCCTCTAGTAATTAATAAATAAAAGTACAAGAATAAATTTTGTGCTTCATGTATTTACAACAGTAAACCTTCTTTTGCTCCTACCTGTATTTGTATTAGTGTCTATCATAAACCAATATTTATCATCACAATTTTTTGTTAATCCTCACCTGACAATATTCTCTGCATTGAATTTTAGAGGGAGGGAGGGAGGGAGGGAGGGAGGGAGGGAGGGAGGGAGGGATACAGGAAGAGTGAGAAGGGGAGAAACATCAACTGGTTGCCTTCTGTACATGCCCAGACCTGACCTGAGATTGAATCTGGAATTTATATGCCCTGGACTGGGAATCGAGTGTGTGACCATTCAGTTTGCGGGCTGATGCTCTAATCACAATCAACACCAACCAGGCATCGATCACAATTTGAATACATAAGATTCTTCCCAATTTGAGAGGTCTAAATGTTAACATTTCAAGTTTGTAATCTGGGATATTTGCAACACACAGGGGATCATATAATGTCTATACTCATCTTTTTGCCATTGTAACACCATCTGTATTTTTTCCTGGTCAAAAACACAGATGGTACTACAAGGCTGAAGCAAAGGTTTCCATTCAAGGGCTCTTAACTATTAAAGTCCACAGACAACCTTCACAAAGATTTCTCATACACTCTGAAAATGTAGTCAAGAAATATACTCTCAGGTCTTTTCTGATGTCTTTATTCATTCATGAAAAAAAATTAATTGGCTTAAAACTACCATGTTTATAACCATAAATGTCTCTTATTGGCTCCAGACCAGCATAATGAGCTGCTGATTCAATACTCACCTCAAACTCAACGTACCCCTCAAATTAACTCATGAGCTATCTTACCATTCCTGACTCTCTCTCTGTGTCCACCATCTTAGTAAATGACAGCCTCTTAAGTGCAAAGCTGGGAGCCATTGTGATTTCTTCATTTTCCAAAACATCCACATTAAATCTATGCACAACACCATGTTCTTGCTCCTTATCCAAGTCCAGATTACCTCTCTGCCTCAGGTGGAAAATTACAATAGGCTTCTAACTGTTTCTTTTTCTTGAAAAGCCTTCAATGATTTCTCATTGTTCCTAAGAAAAAGTTTTAAACACTAATAAAAACTAATAGCCTTGTTGTTACAAAGATAAGACTGTCTTCTTTTTTACAGCCAAGTAGTATTCTACTGTGTAAATGTACCACAGTTTTATTTTGTTTTCCATACATTTATCTACTAATGGGAGTGGGGGAGGGAGCTGGGTGGGGAGGGAAAGGTGAAGAGATTGAGCAAAAACTATATACATACATATGTATGTGTTTTTACATATATATGTATCTATGGTGATAGAGGTAAAGGGAGTTGGGGGAAGTGGAAGAGGGCAAAGGGGACATACAAGGGGATCAAAAGTGACTTTACTTTGGGCAATGGGCACAAGATGCAGTAAGAAGATGATATTTGTTGAGTTGTATCCTTGAAACCTATATGGTTTTTTTTTAACCAATGTCACTCCAATGAACTCAATGAAAACAAACAACTAATAGACTTTGTGTGATCTGGCCCTTGCCTACCTCTCCAGGCTCATTTTGTACCCCTCAATTGGTTCTATTCCAAACTTAGGATCTTCCTTTCTATTCTTATATTGTGTTAAGCTTACCTTTTCCACAGGCTGACACCTTGCCCCCAATGCTATAGTGAACCTCTCTCATTCCCTCCCCTAACTTGTAAGCTAGTATTATATATTCTTAAGTGCCCCTTAGACCAAATACCATTGCCTTGTCCCCTTAGACAAGACATACCTCCCATGTTTATGCTCTGAAAACTTTACTTTCCCTTCTCAGAGCCTCTACTTAACTGAACTTTTGTATTTGTCTAAGGTTTTTGTCTTCTGTTAGATCATTTTGATAAAGGACTAGAGAGTAAATAAATTGGGCTTTGTACTGAACATACAGTCTCTGTTTCAACTGTTCAGCTTTGCCCTTGTAGTGAGAAAGCATCCATGAATGATAGGTAAACAAATGGGAGTGGCTGTGCTGCAGAACCACTTTGGCCATAGTTTGCCCATCCTTTCATTAGATGGTATAAACTCCATGAAGGCACTGGGCATGTTTTATGTTGTTCACTGCTGTATCTCAGTACCCATTACAATACCTGGCATAAAATAATCAGTTAGTATGTATTTATTGAATGAATAAAATTTTAGATTAATATTAATCAGTTACTAGTGTATAAGTATACTTTCACTTAGTTTTCTCTTCTATAAGGTGAGAATTAAAAATTCATTATTTTAATATTGTAACAACTATGAATGCTGTGTGATGATTACTAAACTTATTGAGGTGATCACTTTATAAATTATATAAATGTCTAATCATTATGTTGTACACCTGAGACATACATATAATAGTGTATGTCAATTATAAATGAAAAATAAAAGGGGAAGACGGAAGAAAATTCTGGCATATGCTACAACAAAATGCATGAAACTTGATGACACTAAGCCAAGGGAAATGAATCTTTACAAAAGAACACATACTGGATAATCTCACTTATTTGATATCCCTAACACAGTTAGTTTCACAGGAATGGACAGTAGACTGGTGGTTGCCAGAGGATGGGATGGGAAGACAATGGGAAGTTATCATTTTAGTTTTTCAAAATGAAAAGAATTCTGGAGATGGATGGTGGAGATAGTTGTCATTAGCTTGTGACAAGCAACTTCTTTTAGGTACACTGGCTAGAGTCAACCTCTCCCGATAGTTTTTCATTTCAAAATAGAAATAAACCTTGTGTTCGACCCCTACTTTTGGAGAAGATACTTGAGAGCAAAGAACTTTATTAGGCTCTTCTGTTCTGCAGGTATGTTTTGGACGAGCTCTTTGGTGGTTGATATTTTAGTTGTCATTTTAGGAGGGGTAATAAAACCTTGTCATTATATTTTAAATTACTTATGCCACACTGGATATGGAAATAGAAGCCTTACTAAAATTCTAGTATAATTGCTGAAGCTCTTTCTCTCTGGGATTTAGGACAAAAACTTAAATAACAAAAACTTTTAAATAGTGTATTGTTATAAGTGTAAAGTATAGCCACAATAACACTAGAAATAGGTGTTTTTCATAAACATGTGGCAGGGAAACTCCTAAAAATATCCTTAAGGGCCACAAACAAAAAGACTAATGAATCAACTAAATGAAACTTTTAAATTTCTGAAGAATAAATCTATTCTCCCAACCTATTATGTAGTATATGGTATGTTTATAAATTAATTAAAATGATTAATGTCCTAGCAGTTTTTCTCAGTAGTTAGAGCATTTGCCTATGGACTGAATGGTTGTCGGTTCAATTCTAGTGCAGGGCACATAGCTTGTTTGCAGGCTCTATTCCCAGCCCCGGTCAGCTGATGCTCATCCAGGAGACAACCAATCTATGTGTCTCTATCACATAGATGTTTCTCTCTGTGTCTCTCCCATTCCCTTCCATTCTCTCTAAAAAAATCAATGGGAAAAAGATATCCTTGGGTGAGGATTAACAAAAAAAATGATTTGATAATATACATATATTAGTAATTGTGTCTCTAAGGAGTTAAGTTATGAGGATATGTAAAATATTTGATTTTTATGTCACATACTCGTGTATTTTAATATATATTTTATTGATTTCAGAGAGAAAGAAAGGAGAGATAGAAACATCAATGATGAGAGAGAATCATTGATCAGCTCCCTCCTGTATGCCCCCTACTGGGGATCGAGCCTACAACCCGGGCATGTGCCCTTGACCAGAATCAAACCTGGGACCCTTCTATCAGAAGGCTGATGCTCTATCCACTGAGCTGAATTGGCTAGGACACATACTCTTGTTTTGTCAGAAATTCATATCAGGCCTTTTATACTTTTATCTTTTAAAGTATGTCTCCATGTTTTAAACTATTATTAGCAAAAGAGGACAAAAATCAGAGGACCTAAATGAGAAACTGAATCCAGGAACTATTAAAGGCTCACATATTATTCTCACTTCGTGCATGTCACCTAAATATCAGTATCCATTTCCCCTATGTCTTCTTATTAACATCCAACAAGCCTTTGTTTCCTGAGACTCCTGAATATACCTCCCTTAGTTTCTCACTACATGTCATTCTTCCACCCTCTCTCCCTGTGCTGAGAAGAGCAGGCCTCAGCAGAGCAGGACAGCTGCTGCACAGTGATTCAGACAGAAACAAACAGAGCTCTCCCCCAGGCAGCAAACCTGTCCTTTGTGCCCAGGGAGAGATTGGCTAACCCCCCTGCCATGTAGAAGTACTCAGGCAGGGGGGATGGATGGCCTGTCAATAGTTCTCTGATTGCCCACTGAAAGTTAGGCTGGGTTCCTGGGAACACTGAGGTCATATAGTCTTTGCAAGGTAAATCCTAATCATTTCTGAGCACACATGACATATCTCTTATATCATCTAATGAATAGAGAAAAAATGTGGACTATATCTTAGCTGGTGGCTTTTTATCTTAGAGGCTCTTTTTTTTTTGGTTGATGTTGTATTTCTAACCCCCCTTTCTACACTATATGCTATAGTTAGGTTTTTCTTGCAAAATTATAGCCTGAAAGTTGCTTACAAATGTATTTCTATTCTTTTCACTTCAGAGAAACAATCCTTTGAGAGTAAGCTGGAGAGTTATGTTTTTAGCTTTCACTGCACTTTAGTATAGAAGTCTGACATAAACCCTTCAGTCAGATATGCAGGAACACAAGGTATAATGAGCATTGGAAAATTTGGCTACTCTTATGAGATTAGAGAGCACTACCTTTCACAGACAGTTTTTTTTAAACAGGCTGGCTATAATTTGGACACAGCAAGCATACTTCAAAGGGAATATATGTACAAAAATACATAAGGATATAATCATACACTTTCAAATTAATGAAAACATAGACAGGGACTGCTCTAACTAAATTTCAACCTAAACATTTTTTAAAATACCAGCCCAATTGTATTTACTCCACAGAGAGAGCAGGTCAATATGCACACTTCCTAGAGATGGCATTAGCATTAGATAGTGTTAGGATCCTGTGGGTTGGTACATCCCCTTATCTGCAGAATACATCCCGTGTTTGGCTTAGTCTTAAGAGGTTTTCAAAGACTTATTTGCCCTATCCCTGGTAACTCTTAGTAAAACAAAATAAACTCAGAAGATTTAAAGTTTTGCTAAGAGGAGGCTTACAATCTCAACACAAAGGAAAAGAGAGATAATTTAAAACATACATGCAAATTGAAAGTGGTGAAAAAAAATAACAAATGCCTTCCATGCATATGGGCTATATCATTCAATAGTGAGGATGATTGTTAAGAACAGCAAGAAAATCCTGGGACGTGTGTGGAGCACTATGCTTCCGCAATCAATAATGACAATATTGACATAGCCTCCCAACTGTTTCTTTCTTCTACATCTGCCCCAAACTTTAGTCTCATTCTGAACACAGCAATAGAGTGATCCTATTAAAACACAAGAAGATGTCAGACCTCTACTCAAATATTTCCAGTGCCTGCTTTTCTCATTCAAACATATAATAATCTGCCCAGGTGGCCCCATTTGCCCATCTTGCCCCACCTAGTACACCTCTCCCTCTGATTCAGGCTGCTCCACCAGCAACACTGGTCTCCTTGCTATTCCAAGAACTTATTAGGTACATTTCCAGTTTCATGCCTTTGCACATATTTCCTTTCCTTGGACCAATTTCTCTACTTACACCTGTATATGTGTGCATGGGCACACACACACACACATATGCACGCGCACACACAAACACACACACACACACACACACACACACACACACACACACAGATTGTTCCCTTATATGCTTCAAGTTTTTCTTCTGATAACGCTTTTTCAATGAGGCCTCCCTTGACATCTCATTTAAACTGTAATACTCCCTTCTTCCCCCTCTCACTCAGTGTACCTTCTCCCATTCCTGCTTTAGTCTTCTCTGTAGTACTTACTAGGCATATAGTAAACTATAGAAGTTTATTCATCTATTTATTTTATCCTTCCTTCCATTTGAAGTAAGTTCCCCTAGGACAAGATGTCATCTGTTTTGTTTAGCCCTGGATAGCTAGCACACAGTAGACACTCAATAAATATTTGTTAAAGAAATGAGTAATTGTTTGTTGAGTTAACTAACTAATGAAGAACAAAGAATGATGAGTCAACCATGAAAAAATGTAATTTGTGAATTGGATTCCATGATATCACTATGAGGCAGTGAACCCTTTGGGTGCCTATTGGCTCCATGTTAATTTAAGAGAAGGCTAGGTTCTCTGGAAGAGCAGGGAAAGATGGAAGCACAGCAGAGATCAGCTAGGGCAGTGTTTCCCAAACTTCTCTCATGATGAGCATCACCTGGTGGAGTTGTTAAAATACAGATTCCTGAATCCCAACTAAGAAGTGCTAAAGTAGAATTTTTGGGAACATATAGGTAAAATTGTATACTTAACTAGTGCTCTAAGCTTATATGTTCCCAAAAATTCTAGTTTAGCACTTCACAGTTGGGATTCAAGAATCTGTATTTTAACAACTCCACCAGGTGATTCTCATCATGAGAGAAGTTTGGGAAACACTGATCTAGGGGGTACTCACTAGACTAGATTTCCAAAGCAGGCAACCCTAATTTATATATAGAAAGAGACAGGGTCATAACATCCATGATAACCAGAAGCTCCACCGAATGCCAGGCTGCAGGCGCAACAGGCAAGCTGGCTGAACTGCTGACCTCTCAGAAAGTGATAGCAGTGGGGTTGATCAGCAGCAGCAGCAGTAGCTACTAGTGAGGCCCACTAGAAGCAGGTGATTAGACCCTGCTTCTCTCTTCCAGCCTTGCCAGCAACCAAGCCTGCCTCCCTCCCTCTCTCTCTCTCTCTCTCTCTCTCTCTCTCTCTCTCTCTCTCTCCCACCCCCCCCAGAGGTCAGCAGTTCAGCCTGCTTACCAGTAGCCTGGGGTGGCTGCTGATCAGCCCCGCCTCTATAATCAGACCTGGAGATAGGCCCTAAGGTGCTGACTGGCATAAAAACCGACCAATCAGAACCAAATCTGGGTGAATTGTGAGAAGCCAGTGGCTGCCTATATATGAATGAAATCTCCTTGCTGACTCAGCAGCCAGGATGATCACACTTAGAATAGAATCCTAAGGACTTACCCCACACCCAGAAGATCCTGGGTGACACAGACTTTGGCTACACCTCTGACCTCTAACCCTTCCGTCTCCCTCATATTGATTCTGTTCTTATTGCTCAGCACACCAAGAAAACTCATGCCTCATGCTGTTTACACTCCCTGTTCTCTCTCACTGGAGCATTAATCCTTCAGTTATACATGCAGTTCACATCCTTACCTTCCTCATCGCCTCATTTGTGTTCTTGTTCAAATATCACCTCCTCAGAGAAATCTTTCCTGACGATCTGTGTAAAATTATAGCCCCTGTCATACTTTCTGTCCTTTCATATTTAATTTTTATTTAATGTCCTCCTCATTTCCTAACCTTATATTGTAGATACTGGTATTTATATACTTTTGTTGCTGTTTGCCCAATGGCCATAACTATACCAAGTTCAGAGTAGGTGCTCAAAAGATATTTGTGGAAGGCATGAGTACAGAATGTAATGCATGGGGGCACTGCAAGTTGAAGTTCATTTTAGTCACTATTCATAGATAGGAATGAATTTTTTAAAAATGGATTTATAGCTCTTCAGAGTGCAACATGCTCATAATTAGGAGACATTTTCCGCATTTTTAAGTTTATGATCACTTCCTGCTCTAGAAGAAACATTCAGAACCACTATAAAAATTGCTAGATTTTTCAATTCTGCCTGGTAACTGAAAGTCCATATGACAACATATCTTCCTTCCTATCAGTACTAGCTTATTCTTCATAACACTGACTCAGTCAACACAAGCATCCAGGACAAGGCAAAACACCTTAATTTCCAAATTAGATGGCTTTTCTCTTCTCAATTTCTTTAAAAACAAACATGTTTGTAATCTAAAATATATCCTGTGTTTCTAGAAAAATGTTCATTTACTAAAAGACAGAAATATTCAGGAGGAAATCAGGCATTTAAATCCCAAAATCTGCTTATAGGAAGCATTTTCTAATCCTCTTTAATTTATAGAAAATGTTCATCTAAACTCCTACTATATTATGATTCTTTATATTAAGGTAATAAAAAGGGAATTAAGTTGCATGTTTTCCATACTAATTTGGATCTACTTAAAACAGGAACCAGAGAAATAGAATACTATACATAGCTAATGTGTGTTCCTTCTTCTTAAACTGCTGTTTTGCTATATTCTTTTACAACAACAAAATAAATCTGTATATTCTTCCTCCCAAATATGAGTAAGAAGTTTTGTGCAAGTACTTAAAGAAACTTCTGTGATTGCAAAATGTCAAGATCTCATAAAACATTCTGCTAAAGCAGAGACAGGAATTTCTGAATATGTTGGAACTAAGGGATAATTTAAAATGCCCAGATGCCTCAATCCTTATGCAACCTTTCTAATCAGTGGGTGCTGCTTCTATACTCCTATCACAAGTGGAATTTCTAATAGATTTTTCCAACTATAAAAGACCAAAGAAACCAGGTAGCTGGATAGAGTTGTGCTTGCGTGAACTTTAATTGATAAATACCTACAGTGTACGCGACCTCCATGTTCATTTTACATGAAATTATTAATGATGTTTTCATGACTTCTGCTTAAAATAAATTTCAAAGTATTATCTGGAGATTAAAATATTTCCTACTCTAGTTCTTTTTCTGTTTTATATACAATATTCTTAGTATCCTGTCAAAATACGAAGGTCTCTCATTCAGTTTTTACAACAGCACTTCTAATCAACAGGACCACACAAATAAAATCTATAAGGCAAATATCCATTCATTTGTCTTGACTGTGTCATAATATTCTTAGAAAAATCAGACTTTAAAAGACAACATTTTGACTCTAAACTTAGAAACTGTGGGAATTTAGAGATAGGCTGACATTACTTATACAGAGAGCTTGAAGGTTTCCAGAGTACCACTGTTGCTTGTATTTTCCACATATTCACAGGCACTCACTACATGCCAAGACCAGTTGTAGGCATCAATTTATACCCCTGGATGAGCTGAAATGGCCTCTGCCCAAGGATTTCTGGCCATCACTGTCTGACTTCTCATTATAATAATGTGAGCACGCACACACACACACACACACACACACATCCATGAAGGTGCTGTTTCATTTTTAAATCTTTTCCAAAGGGAAAAAAAATTGAGCAGTTTCAAAGTCACTGCCACTACTTAGAAAAGCAGAGTTCATGAATGTTTCATTGATATATCTCAGATGTTATCCTTTATGAATAAAGGGTTTCTATGCAACTTGATTGTGAAAAGAATCTGCCTACGGGAATTCAGAGAGAAAAAAAGGAAACTATTTTAAGTGGGTGTTTCCAGCATGAAAAACGGATTATGATGATGCATTGTCAATATCAAACTGCATTTTTTTAAAAAAGTCATGACCACAACCACAGCAATGAAAATACCATCAGTAATTCACTCTTCCCACACCACAAAACTTGGCTTGGAATAGCACATACTTATGGCTACATCTACATTGCTGATTAATTTTTTGAATGCAGGAAATGTGCAATCATGACATTTAAAGAAATGAACACTGATGAATATTGCCTCAACTTAGAGAAAAGAATAAGAGCACATTTCATTATGTTACAATACGTATACAAAAACAGGGTTTGACTGAATGATCTGTAAAAGGTTTTTGAAATTTTATTCATTTCTTGATATACATTCACAACTGCTGTTGACATCAATCATTGACATTAACGTGAATTATTCAAGTGTATTGAGAAACAGTAGGCCTTTTGTGTTTGTACTCATACATGGAAGCGATACATTGGCATAGTCCCAAAGAAACCCATTTGATTGTTTTAGTATTACGTTGGCACTGCTAAAATCACTGGCACACTCTGACAGGAGGTAGAGAGAGAAATATGGCTAGCAGGGAGAAGGTTCAAGGCATTAAGTAGCCCAAGATGCATTTCCATAAATTCTCCCTATTTCCCTTAACCACCCAGGACAGGAACTGGCTTCCTAATTTTCCTTCTTACTAAATGGGAATTATATGGTCACTATGGAGAGAGAGGAAAAACCACAGGACAGTCCCAGCAGCTCTTCCCTGTTGCTTAGCAACGAGCTGCAGCAGGAAGCGACTGCCAATCCTGTCAACTTCCCACAAGGTCTCCAGGTGCTGGCAGCACAGTCCACCTGCACCCTGCAAGGGGTCTGTCTCAGCTCATAAGACCGCGCTCATGCTGGCAAAGCCCTTATCCTTTGCCCGCCCTACAAAGGGACAAAGTATAATGAGAGGAGGATGCCTTCAGAAACAAACTCAAGTGTCCCTCTCCATGAGACCAGAGACTAGGAGTCTCAGGTACTCCTCACCCTCCACATTCTACAGCTGGCATCATGTGACATTAGACATTATGTGACACTTGCCCAAGCCTTCCACCAACACTACTCAGAATCTTTTTGTTTTCAGAGAACAGTTCATTTTTCTCCCAGTAATCATTTTACAAATTCATTGAATGAAATTTTGTCGATAGCAAAGAGAACTTTCCATGAAAAAAAAATGATTATATACCAACTTGGTTTTACACATCCTGGGAAATCCCAGATTCTGTAACTAGGACGTAGGCTTTGAGCAGAAGCAAGGAGAAGAGAAATTGAGGTTAGGCAGAGTGAACATTAATATAAACAGCTAAATCTTTGATGTAGCATATGATTTGACTATTTTGGCTTTTAGCATCTTCAGGAAGCAAACAAAAGCAAAGGCTCACTGCCAGGCAAGGCGTTTAAGGGAGTGTGGGACAGAGAACGTTATCTGTAATACTTCTGAGATAAATACAGCTATTTCAGATAAACATATCCAAGCACTCTAGAAAGAATGGATCCGATCCCATATTCAGAGCAAAGATAAAATACCAGTCAGACTTTCGGGTTTTCTACTTAATTACTCAAAATCAAAACAAGCAGCTAATCTTTGATTGAGCAGAGCTCACCTGGGCAGGATTTGACGCTGATACTCAGGCTGCCTGTCTGAGAGCAGCAAAGCAGCAGCTCTAATCTAAAGACATTCAGTATATGCATGTGTTTCAGGGTGCCTGCTGGGACAGATGACTGATGATCCCTCGGCTTCCCTTTTTAAATCACAGCATTTCACAGGCCAGTCTGCTGGCAGCGTACGCAGTTAGATGGAGTTCTCCACTAGAACTACCTGCCAAATTCACAAGTGCAGAGAAAAGCGTTGCATGTCAGAAAGCAGAGTGAAACTGATGGAAGTATGTAAAAACTTGTCAGACTTCACAAATTTACATTATATTAATATTAATAGCTACAAGTTTAAACCTGAGGATCTAAATAACCATATGGTTATTTGTAAACTTGGATTTTCTCCCTTCCTCACCACATGCCCAAAACGTTAGAAAGTCTCTGATGAAGACATTTCTAGGGTCAAAACTTTGAGATTGATAATTGCTGCTTTTGGCTCCAAGTTGTAGTAATAAACAGTAATGTCCAATCCACTCAGCCATCTAGGACTATTTCACTATCATGCCTAATGATCAATAGAACTTATTTATTCATGCTCTGGCCAGGTGGCTCAGTTTTTTAAAGTGTCACCGTGTGCACCAAAAGATTGCAAGGTTGCAGGTTTGAGTACCAGTCAGGCACACACCTGGTTTGTGGGTTCCAATCCCAGTACATGATGAGGTACGTGTTGGGGCACGTGTTGGAGGCAACCCCAATTGATGTTTCTCTTATATCACTGTCTCTCTCCCTTTTCATCTCCCTCTCCTTTTCTCCCTCCTCCCACTCCAAAAACCAACAAACATATCTTCAGGTAAGGATTAAAAAACAAGATCTTATTATTCATATTTATTGAGATTGTCAGATGTCCATGATACAGAAGTGAACAATACAGTGTTTTACTCATGTGAGCTTAAAATCTAAGGGGAAGAAAATAAAAGCAAGCACACAAACTATTTTGGTGATATTGGGCAATTCACTTTGTTTCAGTAAATCTCAGTTTCCTCATTTCTAGAACTTAAGAAAATTTTTTTTTAAAATCCATCATTAGCTGGGAAAATATAATATAGAAATACACTATATCAAAATTTTCAATACAGGCGCTTGCTTCAAAGAACTAAATGTAGAAAGAAAAAATGATAAAACTTTTCAAATAAATCTGAGAATACTTCATAACTTTGTGCTTAGCACAATTTCTTTAAATAAGAGTAGGTACTTATAGGCTGAAAAAGAAAATAAGACATATTGATTCCACATATGGCCATAGACCTCATGAACAAAGTAAAAAAAATAAAAGAAATATTAGAAACAAAAATTTGCAAAACATAAACTATCTGGAATATGCATGAACGCTCTAAGATGAATCAGCTACCCATTATAAAAATGGACAAAGACTATGAAAAGGTGTTTCACATATCAGAAAATGTAAAAGAATCACCATCTCAATAATAGTCAGAACATTACACCAATTATTAAAATAAGAAAGCACCAAACTTCTCTCCAATAATTTGAGAAAGTCTTTAAAGAATGACAGCATATAGGACTATTAAAGGATTAGGAAACTATTTCCTCTTGTACACTGTTAGTAAAGTTTAAATTATGACACATTTTTGGGGAAAAAGTAATCTGGAAATATTTGTTAAATTTTAAAATTGGATACCCTTTGACTCCAAATTCATGTTCTGGGAATATATCCAACTGAGGTAAGGCTATAAATACTTCAAGATATATGTATATGGATTTATAGTACCATTATTCATAATAGTAAAACAAAACAAAACAAAAAACCATGAGATCAGCTCAAAGTGCCCTTTTATGTTTTGATCAATTATATTAAATCCGTCCAATAGAATTCTCTATGAGCTCTTTAAAAATAAGATATATTTGTATATATTAACTTAAAAAAAATACATTATGTTTTAAAAATGAAGTTACCTAATAGTATATATTATTTGTTGACAATATTATTTTTCACTATAGGTATAAATGTGTTTTGTATTCATATAAGCAAAGAATATAATGGAAATTTTGGGATTAGTACAAATAAGTTCCTCAGGAATTCCCTTAGAAGGCGTGGTTTAAAAAAATGAGATGAGAATGTACGTGGTTACATTCAACACTTCAATACTGTTTGGATTTTTGCTGCAAGTGTGTAAGACTTAAAAACTCAAAACACACAAAATGTGGTAAGTACTTGAGCAGAGTTACTATGTGCAGGATATTAATGGAGAACAGAGGAAGGAGTAATTAACTTTTCCATAGAGAGGTTAGTCTTTGAGCTGAATTTTGAGAAAACTATAGAAATGTAATTTTTATTGGTTTATGATTTTGGAAACATAGGATATAGGCCTGATCCTCTCCTTAATTCCAGAGATGCTCTTTGGTAGATTGATTCTACTTTCTAAATATTTCTCAAATATACCCCCTTCTGCATTACCAATAGCTTTTAGGACTATACGTGTACTCAAATTCACTCATAAGAAAAAATTAAATTAAAATTACGTCACATATCCAATTCTGATTATAGAACTGTGATCATCAAAAAGTCTAATACAAATGTATAGTTAAGATATGAGAAAAAAGGCACTTTCATCTCCTATAGGTAGGAGCCCATATTGATACAAATTCTACAGAGGGCTTTTTTTGCAAAATCTGTGAATTTTAATATGTTATCCCACATTGTATCCCATAAATACATTCACATAGGTGCACAAATGCATGCATTCAGTGAGAAATAATGCAAGTATCTATCTGTGGAAATAAGTTCATCATGTTTATAACAGAAAACTAGCTGATCTTAAAAGGAAGAGTAAAGCAGATACACATGCGCTTACATAAAATTATTTACCAGATATACCATATAAAAAGCAGAACGTATTATTCTAATTTTTAAATATATGTATCTATCTGTATGTACTTACATAAACATGCAAATACATACATGTGAACACGTCCATAAACATTTGTATAAGCACAGACTCTCTCCCTGCATGTATTCATGAGTTGTTAAGAAAAGGAAACTTCAGGCCCTTGCCCATAAACAGCAAACCAAGACTAATTGCAGTTTCAGCCTCCCCCTCCCCCCCAAATGTGGCCTTACACCAGTCAGCCTGGAATTTCCTGATCAACACCAGCGAGGTAATTTGCTGGATAAGACCCCTGCTGCCCTTCCCCCCAAGAAAGGTGCCCTTGCCTGAAACAATCCTTTCATTCCTTTGCTAACAATTTCTTGTCCCTCCCATTTTCTTCCTATAAAATCTTCCATTATGTACAACTTCTCAGAGTACCTATTTACTAGATGGGATGCTACTGATTCATCGTCACTCAATAAAGCCCCTCTACGTGGTTGAATTTTTCTTCCTTAACATTGCTTAAAGACCAATAGTTTCCAATTTCTTCAAAAAAAATTAGATTCTTTAGGGGCAAAAAAATAAATTATCTGCTACATTATGCACATCTCCTTATGTCTGGTAGCTGATAAATATCAAATTAAGATACTGCTCAACTTTCAGATTTAGGGAATTTCAGATATAATTCACTATGTTGAAACATAAATATACCAAGCTCTCCAAGACCTCTGCTTCCGGGACAGATTTGCAACCTCTGACTCATTCTATTCTTTATTCATCCACTTCCTACCACATCCACTCTTGATGACTAGACTTATTGCAAGGTCGTTTTATGTATAAACCCCATATAAAATTTCACCGTATTAACACCCACAATCACTACCATGATGTCTATATTATTTTCTTACTACTACTTATAAATATTGGAAGTTACATTGTTTATTATCTTCACTGGCCATTAGAATGCATGTTGTATAAGGACAAGGACTGTGTCTGTCCTGTTTGGTGGTGTATCCCCAGTGCTTAAAATTGTGTCTAGCATATAGCAGATGCTCCTTGTATCTTTATTGAATGAACGAAGAGAAATAGACCATTTAAAAAATAGATAAAATAACTTGAGCAATATAAAAAATGAAAGCAGGAAACAATGAAACCTGGAATGAGGTTTTTAGTGGTTAATGTTGTACCATCCAGCCTGCATTCACAAGGCCAGTGCACCCATCCCTCAGCTGCTATAAATGATGCTCACAACTCTCCCTTATCCACAGGTGAGCCCTGACTAATAGGAGCTACTTCCCCCAGGCAAGGCAGCCCACAGCCAGCCTCTGGCCTTTTTGCTCCACAAGGGATACAAGGCTAGAATCCAAATTTTTAAAAAAGCATGTGTTTAGCACCTTGCCAAGCTCTATCCTACACTTCGCTCCCTTTGACATAAAGCAAATTACAGATGTCATATTATTTTATCTATAAATATTTCTGTATGTAGCTTGAAATGTAAATGACTCTTTAAAAACTGTTAAAAACAAAAATCAACTGAATAAATTCTAAAAATCGTATTTGCTTTATTAAAATGATTCATGAATCTGGCAGGATCCAAACTAGCAGGCGGAAAGGAACTCTTAGGAACTGTACAAAATGAAAGTTTTTTTTACAGGTAGAAAGAAACAGAAACAAGGAAGTCATAAAAGGCAAAAAGCAGATTGATCACTGCAAGGGTAGTTTCCTTTGGGGGTGGTAGGGGTTAATCAAGCAGATCACCTATCTAGCTCTGATCAATTGATTTGATTGACTGGTTTAAGATTCCATTTCTGGGAAAGCTGAAGCTCTAATTAAATCTTGGTTTTGTGACATGGAGTTTAGCATAAGCTACTCCATATTGGGGCTGTTGTCTTGTTTTAAACAAAATATATAACCACAATACTATTATCACTTCTTTAAAAAAGTACTTCAATACATTCTAATTGTCACAAAATATTCAGTGTATACATTTTTTGGCACCTTTGATACCTGCCTCATGGAAAGCAAGAAGGTACGAGTCTATTCATTTTTTGCAAACTCAAGTGAGCATGTTCACTGTAACTGAGGACATGGCTTAGTGAGTTGACATAATTCTGCAGCATAATTATGGATACTAAGGTGTTAATATAAATGTACCACTTTCACTCCCACATCAGAGAGTGGGAAACAAGAGTAGTGTTCCAGTTCCTGTTCAGCTGGGCTATTCAGGGAGTCCCTGAGAGATGGCATTTGAGAAGGAACAGGGTTTTGCCTCCCCAAATATGGGTGATAGTGATTATTTCATGGTGGTCATTTTTAAGAAACAAGATTCAGGAAAAATCTTCGACCTTTCTTCTAACTGCCTCAAATAATTTAAGACAGAAGCTCTGCCGAAACCGGTTTGGCTCAGTGGTAGAGTGTAGGTCTGTGGACTGAAAGGTCCTGGGTTCGATTCCAGTCAAGGGCATGTACATTGGTTGCGGGCACATCTCCAGTAGGGGGTGTGCAAGAGGCAGCTGGTCCATGTTTCTCTCTCATTGGCTTTTCTAGTTCTCTCTCTCTCCCTTCCTTTCTGTAAAATATTATATATATATATATATATATATATATATATATATATATATATATATTAGGACAGAAGCTCTGCTACAGGAAGTGAACTATGTTCATAGATAATTATAGGTTAATATGAACTAGGCCTGATACACAGGGTTCATTTTATCAGTCAGTCCTCTCTGTGTACCACTGTTTGAAGAGGACCCAACAAACAATTGTTTACTACACATTAACTCTTTCCTGTGAATTGTCTTTCAAGCTTTGAAGACAAAAAAACACAATTGTCTTCCGACCAAACCACAATCTCCCTTTCTCCTTAACTCAAGATGGCTCAGGTGCCATATTTTTTAGAGGACCCCATATGCACATGCACAATAAATTTGGTTATTTTCTCCTCTTAATATATCTCGTGTCAATTTGATTTTAAAATCAGCCAGGCGAACTTAGAAGGGTGGAAGGAAAATTACTTTTCTCCCCCATATATTCCAATTTCTCCATCCATTGATAATCACCATCAAGAGCTGATTACAACACAGGAATGTGGTAATTACATATTTTTTTGTACTAAACATCCAATCTCACCACGTTATTATGTAATTACTGATTAATTGCTGGAAACTAAAGCTAATAAAGAAGTGCTAAGACTCTCTTCCCCATAGGAACAGAGTAATGACTGAATTATGCATATTTTAAAAAGCAGATAAAAATATCTTATTTGCAATTTAATTATTCTACCATCCTCACATTTCTATTTCATAATAGAGTAAAAACCACAGAGCCTACCATACAATAGGTATTAACACAAATGTAGTCCACATTCAGATCCTTACTCATGTATTTATTTTGAAGGAGGGAATATTGAATCTATTAATCCTCTGCATAAAATAATATATTAAGAAAGGTAAACCCATTCAATTCACCATGATTAATTATATGTCTTTATAATAGTAAGCAAGGTTACCTGAATGTCCTACACTTCAAATTGTACTCTTGGCATCAAAGGAACTCAGTTTAAAACATGGCTAGGGATAATGGCCTTTCAAGCGAGACAATTAGAAAAACAACTAGAATTAAAAATAACAGATCTGAAATATCATGGCTGACATGTACACACAAGGAACTATTTGACATTGAAACTGGGACTCAAAAGAACTGCTGGCCCAGAGCGGAACTCACTACAGACTGATTCATTTGCCTCTCAGGATAACCATTAAGGCTTATCGCAGTTTAGGTTTTTATAAGGGTATTTCTTGGATCACATGACCTCGCACATCTAGACGAAATAATGAACAACATAGACTGGTGAACAAAGATAGACCCAGAAAAAGAGAAGCAGCGATCAGACTCTCAAACCTCAGAGGGAAAGTAGGGGAGGGTGGGGGTAAAGGGAAGGGATCAACCAAAGGACTTGTGTGCATGCACTATGGACAATAAGGGGGTAGGGGAATATGTAGGGATGGGTTTGGGTTGGGAATGGGGGGATAAGGACAATTATGTGATACCATAATTAATAAAAATCAATTAAAAAAAAAAAAAAAAAAAAAAAAAAAAAAAATAACACTGGTGCTATTGGGAAAGGAGAGCCAGAATTTAAATTGCTTCTGCTCTTTGCTACTTACTGGTTTTGCAACTTGAGCAAGTCTCTTATCTAGAACTGATTCCTTGCGTATGAAATAACTGGTGCGCTGGATTAGGTCATTTATAAGGACTCTTTTAGTTAAGGAGTTTTATTTAGATTTGACTCTCTGATCTCTATTTTTTTCACTTATCATTTTCTTTCTAAATATGATTACATATTCCATCCTGAAAGCTGTTAGAATATCAACTCAAAACACATTTAGGACTACCCCCCCCCAAAAAAAAAAGGAAGATCATGTTGACTCATCCACTGGACTAGAAACTTTATCTATTCTTCTAATTGAATATTTTTCATAAATAATCTTTTTCTGTGTGACTTTTCCAATAACATAGTACAAAAACTATTGACATAAGCTTCAGGTGGGCAAAAGAAAAAAAAACTGATGCATTTTAAATGCCAACCCTTTTTAAATGATCACTGTACAAGTTCATCTCAGACAGCAAAGCGATTCACTGAGATGCACAGCTTTCCAACTAGGTGGAAAAATTTCCCATAATTAAGTTTTCTTGAAATCAAGTGATTGGTTTTGTTATTTTCACTTATATATTCTTTCATTATGTGAATATTTCTGTGAAATATTATTTCATTATGTGAAATAATATTTCACAGAAACAGAAATATTATTTCATACAAATAATATTTTAATAAGAAAAATTGCAATCCACCCCAAGTATGTCCAATAAAACACAGCCACCTTGGCTTTGAATTGTACTTACGAGGCAAATATAACAGTACATGGGTTTAAAAGAGACAGAGTTTATAGCCACTTATGTGAGAGGAGAGGGGGAAAGCATAGTGGTGCAATCACTGTGGAAAACAGTATGGATTTACCTCAGAAATTTAAAAATTTGACCCAGTGATCCCACTTGTAGGCATATATCCCAAGAAATCAGAAACACCAATCAGAAAGACTATATGCACCCCTATGTTTATAGAAGCACGTTTTACAATAGCTAAGATTAGGAAGAGCCTAAGTGCCATCGACAGATGAGTGGATTAAAAACCTGTGGAACATCTACACCATGGAATACTACACTGGTAAAAAAGGAACTTTTGCCACTTGCAACAGCATGGATGAACCTGAAGAGTGTTGTGCTAAGTGAAATAAGCCAGTCAGAGAAAGATAACTATCACATGATCGCACTCATTTGGGGTTTATAATAAACAACATAAACTGATGAACAAAAATAGATCCAGAGACATAGAAGCATAGAGCAGACCATCACACCTCAGAAGGAAGGCAGGGGACGGGGGGGGGGGGGGCGGTAAGAGATCAAAGGACTTATTGGCATACATATAAGCATAACCAATGGGCACAGACAGTAGGGGGGTGAGGGCATGTGCTGGTGGGTGGGAGTGGCCGAGGAGAGGTCAATGGAGGAAAAATGAGACATGTGTAATACCTTCAACAATAAAGAATTTTTTTAAAAGAGAAAAATCTTCACAGAGAATATTGTATTTTAGATTAGTCTTAGCAAATAAATAAAAAGTTAAGAAAAAGCTATTCCAAAGAATCAACTCCAAGGAGTCAACATTGAAAAGAAAAGGTGGAAGAGAGAAATTACAGCAATCATGCTAGTATTATCAATAGACACACTTGTTTAATGTTAACAGCTATCTCAGTACAGTTATCATAATTTTACCGATGTGGAAACAGGTTCAGAAAAGTTTTTAATTTTCCGAAGGTACACACCTAATAAATAGCAGAACCAGCTTTAAAACCCTACTCTAAATGACTTCAAAGGCACATTAAACTGGGATTTTAATTTGTTCGAACAGCATTTGTTGAGCACTCATTGGGTATCAAAAACAGTAGTTTACAGTAGTGCTGTGATGGGGGAGTTGGGACATAGTCATTGTCTATAAGGAGCCTGTCAGGCTCTTGGGCTGGTCAGGAAGTGAGCTTCCAAGCTGACCTGCAATAATCTTGCCAGCCTCTTGCTTCAGTGATCCGTGAGGTGCCCTGAGATAGTCCTCACTGGGACCATTAAACTGCTGGTCCCAGTCCTCCACTGAATCTCTGCATCTGCTTTGGGACAAGTGTTATTCTGGTGCAAGGAGAAGCCAGCTCAGGGCTGTCTGGATAAAAAAAAAATCAATCACACAAGGCTAAAAGAAACTTCGATCTTGATGGGGCTGCCACTTTCCTTGAAGAAATACAGGCTCAAGTGTTTTGTTCCTTGAGTTTCATTCATAGACTCTGGGCACCTTAGATATATGATCAGGAGCAGAAAAGAACCTAGTCTGTGTCCCTTCCCTTTTCCAGAAGGCGTCAAGGGAGCCCAGGAATCATGAATCCCCTTCTATCCCTCTCCTGGTAAAGCTATTGCAGGAAAGGTTTAAATAATAGCTCCTCATAGCTTTCTTCTCTTTGACATTCTCTTTGTCCCTAACAATACATTCCTCCCCATCCTTCTCCCACCCCTGCCCGAGCCCTTCTTGATGTGATAACGTATGAAGGAAACTGATTTTATCCTCAGGAACACTAAACTACAAATGTCATTTTGTTTTCTAATATTGCAAAACTTACTCATCTCCTCTGATATGAGGGAGCCTTTTTAAGGCACATTGAAATTAGTGCATGCCAGTCTGTCCACATCTTAGCCATTTTCCTGGGCCTAATAAGACAAAGCTTATCCTATATAACAAAAGGCTAATATGCAAATACACTGAATGGCAGAACAACTGAAACAACCCAACAACTGGGTGCTATGATGTGCACTATGAGGGGGCGTGTGCAGAACATAGCAAGCACTGGCCACGGCAGAATGGTGGAGTAGGTGGACAGGGGCACCAGACCTTGGTGGAGTGCCAGTCGCTGTCATCAGGACAAACCTTTGGTGGTTACTGAAAATTCTCACACCTGCTGCAGTGCCGGCCCACTCACACCCACAGCCAGTGCCGGATCCGCTGCTTGTACCCATTGCTGGTGCCCCATGCTGGACCTGATCACTCAGCGCCATCAGCAGGTGTGAGCAGTGGCTGTAGGCCCTGATAGCCCTTAAGGGCTTCTCCACCTACCCCTGCTCCTGAGGGGAGACCAGGGCAGCCACCACTTGTACCTGCTGACAGCACCGGCCCCACTCACACCCGCTGCTGGCACAGGCCCCAATCACTTTGTGCTAACAGCAGGTTCAAGTGGCACTGGCACTGTCAACATGTGGGAGCAGTGGCGATGAGAGGAGGGCTGCCAGCAGTCAGGGGACAGGGGGAGATTCAGTGGGAGTGGCTGGGCAGGGACACCAAGGATGGGCTCACACACACACACACACACACACACACACACACACCCATGCCTATGTAGCCTTGCAGTTTTGCAGCCCACAGTTCAAGATGCATAAATTCATGCACTGGGCCCCTAATCTATATATAGGCTTTGAACACTGAGCAAAAGGGATGTCCAGATCTCAGGCTAGTAATATGGGGAGGCACTTCCAGTTTTAGATGACTATTAGCAGGAGTAATTTCTATAGAACGTTCTTTAGTGCAATTACCAACTGGATACAAAACATAATTGTCCCATATCATCTTTTTTTTAAAATATATTTTATTGATATTTTACAGAGAGGAAGGGAGAGAGAAAGAGAGCTAGAAACGTTGATGAGAGAGAAACATCAACCAGCTGCCTCCTGCACACCCCCCACCGGGGAATGTGCCCACAACCAATGTACATGCCCCTGACCAGAATCAAACCCAGGACCTTTCAGTCCGCAGACTGACGCTCTACCACTGAGCCAAACCGGTTTCGGCTGTCCCATATCATCTTTAACTGAATTTTAGAAAAAGAAATACCCCAGGTAGAGACTTTGGGGGGAAAAAAAGAACATAAACTGAATATTTAACAAAAGATACATACAAATTTTTAAATCTGTCATTATTGCAAATTACTTACTGTTTATGTTCTTACGTTCTTTTTTTAGGGAAATGGGAGAGACATTTAATATTGCTTTTAGGATACACGTGTGAATGTTGGGAGGAATGGAAATGGGAATAGAGATAGCCTATACCATAAAACAAGAATTTCTTTTTTTAATTTTCCTTTTTATTCCTCAGATGAAGCTTAGGTCACTTTTCAAAAAATTCTATAAATATATTTATTTCTAATTAATTCTTTAAGATATATTGGAACATGAGTAAAAATCAAAGTTACAATCTCCTTAGCAACTGCCTAAAATATCTTTAAGATTATTAGCTTTAAACATTGCAATGCTGTGTTTATTTCGATTCTAATTTTGCATATATTCCAAATGACAAATTAAGAGCTATTAAACCCTTAGTTTGAGTCTCTCTCAGAAATCTATTATTTTCTCAGAATAACATGGGACCCAACAGCTAGAAGACATACTGGTTGCTTTATTTCAAACAAACATAGAATATTAGAAATGACCAAGAAGTAACGTTTTCTGGGGAAGGTTAACATTTTATTACCAACGAGCATACTTGCGTTGGAAAAACCTTTCAACTGAACAATGGTTTGCATTATATTCTGTCTTCAGTTTCCCCCAAATCCTCTTTTATAGGCATTTCCTAGCTCTCTCAACATTACTTGACAGTTTTGTTATTTTAGTCTGATTGTCGGCAATTTTATTTCTCTGCTGTCCTGAGGATTTTATTATTTGCCATATTCTCTCTTTCAGACTGAGGTTTTTATTCTGGCGTTAGCTCGCTGGGGTGCTGGCAGGCTCCTGCTATAAAACACGAGAGGTTTGGAAGCTATGCAGATGGCAAATGTAGTTTTGTGTGCTTCATTCACTATGGGCTTCCGTCTTTTTAAAACAGGCGGGAAAGCTGCCAACTCTCATTTCCTGTGCCCACTTCTGACATATTTAAGCAAGATTGCTATAGTGGCTTGCAGGACTGTGAGTTTTCTAGATTGGGTAGGCTCTGGTGGTTGGAGTTTAAAACAAAAAATGTTCACTTGGTACTCAGCCTTAATCTTGTTACAAGTGTTGTCTATCTTGGTGTGTTTTAATGAATCTGTTCACCTTTGCAGTTAGTATCTCCCTGCTTTTGGCAAGAGTTAAACGATGGCCTAATATTTTCTTTTGTTTTAGAGCGCTTGTTTCCCCATGAACCAGTACACATAATAACAATGAGATCTTTTTATTTCCAAGGAACACCTTGCCAAACATCTCCATTAAAAGAGTATGACCTGCTTCTCTCAATTCAAGCTTAATGACCTTATCTCCAGAAATGGCACCTCAAAAAATAAAAAAAGAAAGCATTCATTTCAGCAGTTAGATGTGAGAGTCTAAACTTAGAGAAAATACTTCTGAAAAGAAAAGGGAGAGCAATTTCGCCAAATCATGGGTCAGATATGCAGGACCCTCTCCAAGGGTGTTAAAGGGGTAGTCTCAGGGAAGTATCGCTAGGCCTTAAGGAAAGGACATGTTTCCGTCATGTAACTATTGCAATATAAGAACTAGAAATAAAGTCCTGCCAGCATTTCATTTTCCTTGACTATGCCTGTTTTCTCCACCAGAAAAACTGGGGGAAACAGAAGTATAATTAATTTTTGTACAGGAACAGATAAGCATTCAGCACAAGAAAAACAGACCTTCACAAATACAGCTTCATATTCTCTGGCACACTATGCGTACAATGTCTATTGATTCATGGATTCAGCTATGAAAAAGCACACAACGCTGCCCCCGGTTACACACACACGACAAATAGGCAACTGGTCTGATTCTGATTATGTTCTCATTCAAGAGAAATTCTGAATTCGGTGGGAATGATGAATGTATAATTAATGGAATCCTAACCATGAAACACAAAAACATACATTCCAGCAGATTTTCAATACCTCGCCCAGAAACTGGGCAAGACAATCCTCCATCATGGAGGACTGTCTTTATAGCGAGACATTTGTTTCCTTGCCCTGGCTGGTTTGGCTCAGTGGATAGAAGGACCCCAGGCTTGATTCCAGTCAAGGGCATATGCCTGGGTGGTGAGCTCCATCCCCAATAGGGGGTGTGGACGAGGCAGCCAGTCAATGATTCTCTCTCATCCTTGATGTGTCTCTATCTTTCCTCTCCCTTCCCCTCTGAAATATCTATTTTTAAACACATTTGTTTCCCTGGTCCTATCTATAAAATGACAGCAGGACTCCCTATCAGTCAGATATCAGACAACAAACACCACCACCTGCTCCCAAATGCCCCTTGGGTGGCAAGGTACCATGCCGGTGTCAAGGTACCATGCTGGCTTGGAGGTTCTAACCTAGGACTCCAAAGCCACAAAGACAGGTCTGTTACACATTGAAGGAGCTTAAACCACAGGATCTGTGCATGCTTCACATCGGTTGTTTTCCTTTTGCATGAATTGATATTTTACATGATTAAACATTCGACATAATATTTTTAAATATATTTTTATTTATTTCAGAGAGGAAGGAAGAGGGAGAGAGAGAGAGAGATAGAAACATTAATGATGAGAAAGAATCATGGATCAGCTGCCTCATGCATGCCCCTCACTGGGGATCGAGCCCGCAACCCAGGTATATGCCCTTGACCAGAATCAGACCTGGGACCCTTCAGTCCACAGGTCTACACTCTATCCACCGAGCCAAACTGGCTTCGGCCAGACACAAATTTAAGGTAAAGAAAATATAACTGAGCATTTTTTTCTCTCTAACTCAGATTCTTTCCAATGATTATATAACTTGTATTTACTTGTAATTAATTGTTTATGCAGCCCATTGAAATTTAAATAAGGCTATTTTATTATAAGGGCTAAAGCTTACCTGACCTTAAGAAATCTTTATATATAAATTAGAATTTATGACTAGATTCTCATATATAATGGGATAAATATGCCATTCAGGATAGTCAAATGGAAATATCTTTGGCCTCATTTAAAGTTATTTGATATATAGAAAAGAAAAAATAATCACGAAGCAAGAATGGGTTTCTTAAATCATGTATATTTTTCTATAAAAACCATGATAGACATTTGTTGGCTCCATATTAATCAATGTGCACATTCCAAGTTAGAAAGTTTAGCTCAGTTGCCAATATAACTAAGGAAATTTGCCTATAATATCATGTTTTATTAAATGCTTTAGTTAAAATGATTTTTCCCTCTAAAACATTCCTGATAGACACCAAAATAGACTTTTATATATTCCATTCCTTGGATAAGAAAACACAGCATTATAAAAATGATAATTTTCTCTAAGTTACTTTATAAATTTAATACAATCCCAATAAAAACATCATGAGAATTGTTTCTAGAATTATACAAGTTCATTTTAAAGTTCATTTGGAAAAGTAACCAAACAATAATAGCCAGAGAAACCTTAAAAAGTGGGGGTAAACATCTTCCAGATATTAAAATATATTATAAAGCTTTTACAATTAAACCACATGATATTGGCACATGAATGGCCAGACTTAGCAGTGGAACAGAGTAGAAAGCCCAGAAATGGGTCCTAGTGCATAAAGCAGTTTAAAATCCAATAACCCCAGCATGTCTTGTTTGTGCTGAGAACGTGCACAGTCATATGGAATAGCATAAATTTGGGTCATTCCTGACATCATACATCAGGATAAATTTCAAGTGCATCAGAGATAGAAATGTAAACAACATAACCAGACATAAAGTAGAATAAAATAGGTATATTCCTTTATATGCCACACAAGAGAACACATTCCTAATTGTGATTCAGCATCTAAAAGCAGCACAAAGAAAAAATAAATAAAATAAAAGCAACACAAAGTCAGGGATTAATAAATTTATGTACATTTTTTAAAAAGGGCTATAGAGCAAACACACACCATAAGAAGAGTAAAAAAGACAAATTGTGGACTAGAAAACAAAATATCAATATTTCTCAGATAAAAGTTTAATATCCTAGAAAATACAAATAACATTTAATATTGGAGAAGAAAAAGACCAATAGCCCCATTGAGAACTTTAGTAAAAAAATAAAATAAAAAAGATGAATATATAAATATACTCATCCTCAATCATAATAAAAATGCAAAGTAAGCCTATTTTCAAATATTATTCCTCACCATTCTGTCTGGCAAGCATTTAAACTCTTCAAACATTCTCCCTGGTTGTCCTGCAAGGATTCAGACACATTGCTGGTGAGAATGAAAAATGAGAGGACCCAAGGTCCCATGATGTCTACAAAATTATTTACATGATTACCCTTATCTCCGCAATCCCACTACTAGGAACCCCCACAAAAATATGTTGACAACAGTATAAATGTCATATACAGAGATTATTCAATGTAACAGTGTTTGTAATAAGAACATACAGGGGAAAATCAATTCCCATAACTAGGGAACTTCTTGAATAAACTCCAGTGGAGTACTCTAAAGCTACAATAAAAGAAAAAATGAGGACAACTGGAAAAAAAACCAATGTGCAAAGCAGTTCTTATAGTCTATTACTGTCTGTAAAAGAAAGAGGGGGTAGAAATGTGTGCAGGTTTACATGTGTTTGTGTGTACATATGCTGACCTGTGTGAGCACTAGTTCACACCCACACATGTGTGTATTTAGATGTGCATTAATTTTCTACATATGTATTAATATATATTTATTAGTTCTAAAAAAGGTTGAATCAAAACTACCAAAAGTTATTAATATAAGAGGAGGCGGGGATAGGGATAAAAGTTGGCTTCTGTTTGAGTTTTTACTTTGGAGCAATGAAAACTAAAAAATAAAAAAGTTAAATAACTAAAAAGTACCCCTGTGTTTTGAAAAAGAAATTGAAGCAAATGAATCAAACTGTATGTTAAATTGGTGGAATAACTATATAAGAAATCATGTTGAAATATTAAAAAATAAAACAATATTTTCATTATAGAGCCCTTGTGAGATTATCTTAAGGACAAAAGAACCAGAGAAAAATCTTAAATTGTACTCAGTGTTCTTATTATTAGCAGAAATGCTGGCATTGTTATTTGAAATTATAATGATTGCATTGTAGGATAAAAGGACTAATTATGTTAATGCCACTAGAAACAAAGATTTTCAGGCTAAGAAAAGAGATCTGAATATAAAATCAAAGAAGTTATTCTAAAATTTGAATCACCAATATTTCTATGAAGTAATGAACTATTTGCTCTAAAGTTTGAACTTTCAAGGTCATATCCACTGAATAGGTCTAAAAGAAATGATAATTCAGTAGCAATGGGCAAACAGAGTTCCCATTTTAGAAGTGAACTGTCACTTCCTGCTATAAAAGAAAATAAGGCTCTTAGGGGAATATGGGCAATGCCAGGTGTGACAATATTCAAAAAGAGCCTGGAATATCTGTACCAAAAAACGAGAAATGTTTCACAGACTATTATCTATAATAATAAAAGCGTATTATGCTAAATCGACCAGACTTCCTTCTGGATGACCTTCTGGATGAAGCTGGGGCTGCGGAGGAAGCCCAGGTCCCAAGGGCCAGAGGGAACCTGGTACCGGCAGCAAGGGGAAGGAAGGCCTACTCTTGCACGAATTTTGTGCATTGGGCCTCCAGTAGTCATATAAAAATAAGATATAAGAGCCAGCAAGCTTTTCTTGGCCAAAAATGGAATAATGTGAGCATCAGAAAGAAAAATGTTTGCAACTGATTAGAGCACATCAAATATTTTAAGTCAATGTCAACTTTAACTTTACTAAAATAGGAATTCATTATTCTGAAAATGAATACATGAAAACATATAATCAAATCTTTAATCTGCCATTTTTATACAAGTTTTATTTTGAGTTAATAATATTACATAAAGTTATTCCTTATTGAAAAACTTCAGCTATAAATGCAGAAGGGATAATAAAATTAAAAATCACTATAGTGTAACCTCTACAGAAAGAAGGGATCTTGGCAATAATTATCATTCCATGAAAGACTAAGGAAAAGCCCTGTAACAGACATGGGGCTGAGGAAACAAAGGCCTCTGATGTCCCTTTAACATCATTAGAAGCAGGGCTTCTTCTCAGTGTGATTCAATAGGAAGTTTATGGCACCTCCTACAGTACCTTTTGAAGCTTTTCATTAAAAAAAAAGACAGAACCTGAATCATATTAATATTTTAGATTGACACTTTATCGGAAATATGGGTAATGGATGCAAAAGATAAGCAAATAAGTGATGCGAAAAAGAACCAACCAGCCAAATCCAGAACGTGAAAAATTCTCCAGACCTAGTTGCTTATGCAACAAATAAATGGTACAGAGGGAAAAAAAGGTGAGAGGAAACTTCCAGAGAGAAAAAGACAATACTATAAACATTAAGCAAGTGCAATGTATGAACCTCAATAATTTTTAAATCTAGTAACTCTGGCCATTTCTATCTCTAGTCACTGTTCCACCTATGCAGGTGTGTCAGGAAACAAATCCCTCAGAATGAGACCAGTATTGCATACATTTCTATTTTGTTTTTAAAATGTAGCATTTATTCTTTGATCAGACCTGGTGCATATACAGGCAGAATCTTGCACATGTTCTGTTTATATACTGTCTTACTGTATTAAGTAACATTATAGAGGAAATTTCTATATGTTTTTGCAATGAAAAATGTAACAAAATCCTCCCTGTGAAGGACCCTCTGCTTTCAGTTATATTATCTCAGTGATTCCCAACCTGAAGATCCTGAACCTCTGGCAGATGACAGTGCAAATCGTTAACCCCTACAATAAACATGTATATAGCCTAAATAATATAGCATTATGTTTAAAGCTTACTTAGATGCCTTTATGACTGGTAAAATAAAAATCTAAATGAATAGTTCAAGTATGACTCCTCATATGTAAGGATGGGGAGTTGTTTGTTTTGTTAATATTAACAATGTCTTAAACCTTGATAACAGAGGAACTCTGACTAGCTGGTTCTGAGATTTTGGGGCATTTTAGGAACAGCAGTGATTTCTGGTGTCTCTGAGGAGAATAATGCCCAAAGAATCCCTATGTAAAAGATCCCTTGAAGATTCCTCTTGACTGGCCCTTCATCCTCCCAAAGACTAACTCCTCCTCACAAAATGACAGCAGGCTGAGATACCACAGAATGCAGCCCATGGAGTGGTGCGACATAGCGACTGTGTCCATGGAAACTTTTGCTCTGAAGATTACAAAATGCAAGAATATTACAATTTTTACATCACAGTTACTCAAATTTTAGCATAAAGTAGAATGTGTAAACCAACAGTACAGACAATACCAGTAGAAAAGAGAGTACAGAAGTGTGCCTTCTTATGACATAAACTGAATCCCTACCAGATTTTACTTAAATCCAGTGTCCATAGTGAGTTAGAGCAGTGTTTCCCAAACACTTCTCATGATGAGAATCACCTGGTGGAGTTGTTAAAATACAGATTCCTGAATCCCAACTAAGAAGTGCTAAAGTAGATTTTTTGGGAACATATAGGTAAAATTGTATAGTTAACTAGTGCTCTAAGCTTAGCACTTCTTAGTTGGGATTCAGGAATCTGTATTTTAACAACCAGGTGATTCTCATTATGAGAGAAGTTTGGGATACACTGAGTTAGAGGGATGGAACTGAGGGAAGGAAATAAGCTGGAGCCACCTCCACATGTTGGTGACTTGACTGCTTGTTTACTTATTTATTGACTAGAGGCCTGGTGCACAACATTCGTGCATGGGGGAAAGGGAGCCTCTCAGCCCGGGCTATGCCCTCTCGCAGTCCAGGACCCCTCAGGGGATATCCACTGTCCTTGCTAGCCATGAGCCTGGCATCTGGCTCAGTGATTATCCCCCTATGGGAGCACACTGACCACAAGGAAGCAGGTCCTGCGGTTAGCATCTCCCCCTAGTGGTCAGTGCACATCATAGCAACCACTCATTCTACTGTTCAGTCAATTTGCATATTAGGGTCTTATTATATAGAATCATATTTTTAAAGCCATTTTTTAAAATCCTCACCTGAGTATATGTTCTGATAGGTTTTTTGTTTGTTTGTTTGTTTGTTTGTTTGTTTGTTTTGGAAAGATAGGAGGAAAGAGAGAGATCGAGAGAGAAAATTCAGTAGGTTGCCTCCCTTACACTCCCTGCTGGGGACTGAACCTGCAAACTCCTTTTGGTACATGGAAAAAGTTTCACTGAGAAAATAGTTTTTCTTTTGATATCCTCTTTTGAATGTGCTCATTTTCTTAAAATTAGCATTGCCAGGTGTGATTATAATCATATAAAGACATATTGCTCTACAAAATAAAACGCTACATTCTTTTCCTTATTCCTTTATTTTAATGAAATGTTAAGTCAAACACTCTGTGTGGGTGATGTGTGTATATAACAGGGAAGCTATAATTTACTACAGTTTCCTCTCTCCTTAAGCCAAGATAATTTGAGATCCTAAACTTTCAAAGCCAAAGGCACAATTGCAATCACAGAAAAATATTTAAGATAATAGTAAGATAAAGGGAGTAAGTCTATCACTGTTTCAAAGAAACCTTAAATTAGAATATTGGGAATATAGCAGAAACCTATAATTCTCTCCCTGGCCCTCTGTTCGTTATACTGTTTTTCTAAATTCTTATGTTGTTTGTTTGTTTGTTTGTTTGTTTGTTTTGAGGTAGTGAAAGGTAAAGAAATTCATAGTAGAAAATATTTCTGCATGTGAAAGTCCATGTATTCCTATATATGAAAGCCACCTATGAAGAATCAATTATTCTACCTTTAATTTCACCTCTAGCCAAAGAAATACTTAATATTTAGGATTTATAGCTAATTTAGTTTAAGATAAGAGATAGAGGGGAACTTTTTGTAGAGAAAGAGCCGATGATAGACTCAGTTCCAAGTCCACTGCTTTCACTTGTTAATGACCAGGCCTTTGGGTCACTTTTATAAACCCGATCACTATAAATCCAGAGGTAAAATGAATAGAGTGATAAAAAGAGTAACATAAACCCAAGATGAAAGTGACTACCTAAGAGACTGGTTAAAATGGATTAGTTCCCTTGCAGCAGTCATTGATGACATTTAAAAAAACAAATAGACCAATATGGAATGACATACTGTAAAGCAAGAAGGAGCTGCCTGCTAGAGGTGACACTTAGGACAGGTTTTATTATGGCTTTGCCTTTGTCTCAAAAGCACAAACTCCCTGTTCATACCCATTTGTGTTATAACTGATTAAGGCAATAAATCAGCTTCCACTGAAGTTCACTTTAGTTTCTTCTTTTGTAAAGTAGAAAAATGAAAAGGCAATTCTCTTTTCTCTATAAAACTGATAGGAGTTACTTAAAAAAAATAAAACCTCAACTGAAGGTAAAGTTGTGTGGGATGTCTAAAACTATCAAATAAAACTTAATTATGAGTTTATAAATAAAGCTATCCCATAGGAGTCATTACCTTTTTCATTTTGTCATTCAGAATTTCTGGCTAAAAATTAAACAGTCTTATTTTATTAATTACTAGAGGCCTAGTCCCAGTGGACCTCCCAAGGGGACAATTTGCATATTGGCCTTTTATAATATAGGAAGGATTTTCCCTTCACAATTAAAGCATAAAACACTTGCATTTTGATCATACTGTGGTAGTGAGTACATAACTAACGAGGCTAGATACAGGATAGGTATTGGGTAAATAGCTATGAACTGATTAGCTGATACACTGAAACTTCCATTCACAATGAAAACATGTTCCTTAGTACTCTTTCCCTACCCTGATATCTACAACATTATCCCTGGATATTTCACTCATCTCAGCTAAGAAAACAGATGTGTGGACGTGTTAACAAATAAAATTCTTGTTCCAGGGCCTTTGAGCCAATATGGAAAATTTCATAAAAAGAATGCTGGGTTTGAGTCCCTTCACCATATCTTGACGAAGCTATGTATATGTTAGAAATAGTTTGGAGAACAGTGCTGCTAATGCTCAAAAGATGGCTAGCCATATTTATATCATTACTAGCTCTATTAAGACCAGTCTCTCCTTCTTTAAAATGTATGTATCACTGAAGAGCATCCTTTAACCTAAATAATATTTAAACACACAAATTAGGCACAAAGGAATATTCAAAAACTAAACATAAAAAAAATGGATATGCCATTTTTGGTCATGATGCAACACAGGTGGCCACAAGGATGAAGGTAATATAGGTGAATAAAACAATATGTTCCAATTGTAAGCAAAACAGAAGAATAAAGCAACTAAAAAGGATAAGATTTTGACCTCAGTGTGAGGAAAACAGGGGGAGTCATGGGAAATGTATCCATCCTCATACCATAAGTCTTGGCTCCAACGAAGAATGGCCATGATAGAGCTCCTTAAAGACAGAGACCTGTATTTTGCTTGAAATCTCTCCATTTTCAAATATTATCACCAACTCAAGCTAAGTTTAGGCCATCTTGACAATCAAGCAAAGACACATTTCTTTTACAGCCACTTCAACTTTTGCTTTAGATCTTTTGAAATGCTTTGCATTTTAGATACCAGTTTCTGAAAAAAATGTCAGAAGTAAATGGTAACTGCTCCCTCCACCTTAAACTGATCATATAATTAGGACAATAGTTTTTACAAGTAAATTAAACTTTAGATTTTTAAACAGTTCCTGATAGAGGCTATTAATGAAGTTTTGAAGGCAATTCCAACATACTCCAGGTGATCCAAGTTGCCATTTGCCTCCTAGCAATGTGGCCTTGTCTTGAAGTCCTCCCTACACTACTCTGTGCCTATTGTTTCTCACTAGAGGTCACACAACTAATAAAACAGAATCTAAATCCAACTAATTCTAAGGAGATAAAGGAACTTTAGGAGTTATCTGATCCAATACCATACCTCTATTTTACATCTGAAGAAACGGAAGGTCACCAAATCAAATCTTTGACGAACTCAGGGTCTCAGAAGTAGAAGGTCATTTCCCTTCGCTTCAAGTTACTACCAACATGGGTCACTTTTGTCAGCTTTGGCAACCCTTATTTGCTATTTTATTACCTATTATGGTGTGACCCTGAAACCATGTCGTCACTATCTAGAAGAGTGGGGTGCCCATTATTAAGAAGTCTGTGCAGTTAAATAACCAACCATATGTGGAATTTTGCCCTGTTCAGCAAACTGAGCTCTTCTAAGGATCTTAACAAATTTATACCCCTAGCTCTCACCTCTTCTCTACTTTATTTCAATATATGATCCAAACAGTGTTTTAATTTTCTTTTCAGAATGAAGCCCCTCTCTGATCTCCCTTCTTCCTCTTCCCCCCACCCCAGCTCTGCTCCCTATATGGTGCCCTCTCACTCCTAAGCCTATCCCAGAGGGTCCTGCTCCTTTCTTCTCATGGTTGCTGTCCAGGTTACCATTAAGGCTGGGTTTTCACCAGTGAAACTGATAGGAGTTGGGGCTATTCCAGAATTTACACATAGATGGTACTGAAGGCCAGTACTCTGTTAAGTGGAATGGTATGGGAGGCGGAAGCTAATAGACATATTAAAGCTTCATTTATAAAACAAGCATTTTATCAACAAACAGAGTATTTTGCCTGTTGTGAGTGGGCATTGATGAGTATGATGAGGGTAGGATTACTAAAACTGTCACTCACCTGCTTTTGGTGCTGCTACCAGAGATGGGGGTGATCCACCACTAAGGTCCCAACCACAGGAGAAGGAAATGAAGAAAAAAAAATGGCCTTTCAGACCTAACCTCAAATTGAAACAGCTATGAGAAGAAATCATCTTTCTCTTGTTAATATTTTTGATCACCTTCATCAATACTTTAGTATGTCATGCTATAAAAAACCTGTATTTTACTCTAGCAAAAGCACCTTGATATGTATTATGGCCCCAGGAGAAAGGTGGGAGAAATGTCTTGCTTCAGAAGAAAGGAATGGAGAGAAAAAGATGCGTTTCATCACGATAGAAACAACCTATTGACCACACAATGTGGGGAAAACACCATAAGCCGTTTGCTCCCTGAAAAGTTTTTCTCTCGTCAAATGGCAACAGAAGTCCATCTACAAATAAATTGCCAAGTTGCTTTTGGCTTAAGTCAGGGGGTAGGGGAAAATGAATAAAAAAGATTGTCTCCTCAAAGTGCTTTTATTGTCTTAAGAGTTAGGGTAATGTTTAGCTCTGTTCAGCAAAATAAGCTCTTCTGAGGATCTTAACAAATTTACGCCCCCATCCCTCACCTCTTCCTCTCTTCTGTATTTCATAGGCTGCTTGGTTAACTGGCTGCGCCACTACAAATAGACTCTGTCACTTTAGAAATAGGATTGTCCTTTTAGAGGCAGATTGATGAACTCAGTGCCAAGGTTTTAGAACATGACTAGGGCAAATGCTATCCCCCATAAATCCTATATTGACAAATGTCCGACCCAATCCAGATGATTCTGTTTGTCAAATTGCCTTTATCAAGGCATAACTGCAAGGCACAGGACATAGAAAACCATTGGCAAGTTCTGGGGAATGAGTTAGTGAGCCCATTGTTTACAGAGGAAAATGTAAATGAACAATTTAGTATTATATAATATCAGAAGGAGAAGCTCTTAATTGTATCTCTCAACCTCAAAAAAATGTCAATAAGCAAAACACACTGCCAATTACAATTGAAAGGTGCGTTCTGATGCCAAAGGTATTATTGTGATATTTTAAATTTTAAAATAAATGAGAAAACATCTCTGGATTTTCACAGACTATTTTTATTGAATGCAAGCAGCTAAGGAGATGTAATATAGCTCAGTCGTTGACATTTTCTTGCTCTCACAGCACAGTACCTTCATAACATAGAGTTCAGAAAAAAAAAATGCTTATCTGAGCTATGCCTTTCTTAGAAATAAATAGGTAATGGGAGACAAGCCCAACCTATCCTAACTACATAGATGTTAAGGTTTTGCTAAATATTTTGGGAAAAAATTCAGATTGAGGGGGAGAACCTTCCAGGCATAAACAAATGCACAATAAACAAGCACCTAAGAAAATAATCATTGAACTATTCATGTCATAGACCCAGAATATCCCCAATGTATCATTGTCCATTTTAAATATGCTCAGTTTAAACTTCTTTGAAAATACCACTTATGTTTGGGTAGCTATCATCTTTCAAAAGTTCACACTCGCCTTGTACCATTCCTGTTCCCATGAGCAGATTAAGCTGAAAAAGCTTTTAAGTAACATTCCCCTGGAACTTCAGTAGAAATGCAAAGGCTGATGTCAGAGGCATGTCAGAGGCAGTGAAATCCTAGAATGTGAGAACCTAAGGCCGAATGAATCCAGAAGAGAAAAGCCAAAGGTTGGGCTTCTCCCACTCCTGACACTGGGAAGGACACTTCATTGGGAACCTAAACACTTTTTTTTTTTCCTTAGGAGAAATGTATGACTCCTTAACATGACTTTATACAAGGGGCATAAAAACCAATCTTTGATCCCAGATCTATTGACAGAAACGTACTTTCACCGATGCCTTGGGCTTTATGTGCACACAAACTTCAACTTCTCAGTGATTTCCAAACTTCATCTGCTCATCTGCCCACTTGACACCACCCTTTGAATACTTAGTGTCACTATCTTAATACTGTGTCCTGACCTGCTCTTTCTGAATCCTCATCACTTACTGTCATATGGGCACTGCCTTCCATCTGGCTGCTCAAACAAGGAACCCAAGAGTCTGCCTTGATTTCTCATTTAATTCCATTCCCTACCTCCACTCCAGCAGCAGCAGAAAAGGCATACCAAACCCTTAAGCTCAATTTCCCCTACTATTGTGAATACATACCACAGAAGAGTCTACTATTATCTTTTGCCTAGATTCACTAATCTTTTTCCCTAAAATTATATTTTTTAATGCAAATCATCTTCTGTTACTACTCTGTTCTAATTTGTCCAGTTGTTTCCCATTGCATTCCAACTACTATTTACTTTACTCTCTGTGCTTCAGTTTTCTGTAAAACAAGACCAGTAATGATAATACTGCCTCCTACTTTTACTATGAAGATAAAATGACTAAATATATGTAAAGCTTTTTAAACAGTGCTTGATGAGAGAAATGTCATAAAAGCAGAGTGGTCCTTTACAACTAAAATGTAAAGCCCTTACCAAGTCTGACCCTTATGCCTCCTTTCCCCCTTCATTGCATACCATTGTCCAGTTCCTCTATGTGTCTGGTCTCCTTTGTCTTGCTCTGATACATTAGGCTCATTTCCTTCTATTTTTATTTTTAAATATATCTTACTGTTTGTTTTTTTTTACAAAGAGGAAGGGAGAGGGATAAAGAGTTAGAAACATCGATGAGAGAGAAACATCAATCAGCTGCCTCCTGCACACCCCCTATTGGATATGTACCCACAACCAAGGTACAAGCCCTTGACCAGAAATGAACCTGGGACCTTTCAGTCCGCAGGCACCCCCCCTTCTCTGAACTTGTTTCTTTTTATCATCCAAGTCTCAGACCCAGTGCCACTTCTTACTGAGACTTCCATTAGCACTCTTTCCTGTGACTATCACATCACCCTTCAGAGTACTTATTAATTTCTAAATTTCTTGTTTATGTATTTGTAAACACCTTTATCATCTTTTTCTTCATTTAATTTTATGACATCAGAGACATTGTTGTTACTAGTACTTGCTGTCTGACTTAGGCCAGGCATTTAATCTCTTTGGGTCACAATTCCCTCACTTAAAACTAGGAAAATTAATACCTTCATCTTAGAATTATGAGAATTAACTCTCATCTCTTAATTATGAGAGTTAAGGTAGTACATTCATGTCTAGCACCTAATAGTGCCTGGAAAATAAGTGATCATCACACATTAGCTTCTTTAAAAGAAAAACTAAATAAAATGTGTTGTATAAAGCAAGTCTATATCTGAGGGGAGAATTCATTAGGAGTGGAAACTGTTGGGGCATTGGCCTGATAGTCAGAGAAAGATGCTCTGAGAACTACCTTACACATGTTGGGCAAGGAATAGGACCAATCTGCCAGAAACCTGAGAATATCTGATTCTATGTTGTGGACTATGATTTTTTTCTAGTAGGAAACATAAAGCTTTGATCTCAGAAAAAAAAAAAAAAGAAGAAGAAAAAAAACATGATAGGGCTTCCTTGCCTTTCTACTTCCGTGTAGCCTGCCCAGCTGGATTGGATGGCTGGAGAAAGAACGACAGAAAGAACTCTGGTTAATGTCAGTGATCTCGATACAAAACTCCCAAGATGTGTTTCCAAGGTCTCTCAATGATGGGCCTCATGATTTACCCTAACATCTGCTTTTGCTTTTACTTAGTAAATTAAGTGTTTCCTCTCACCCACCTGGACTAACCTAACTAAATATAAGTCGGCAAAGAAGTGGGTTGGAGGGTTTATATATTATATATATATATATATATATATATATATATATATATATATATATATATATATATAAAACCTTTTGGAGACTTTCTTGTAGCACAGTCAACCTGCTGGCAGAGCAACTTTCTTGTTTTAACTGAGGCTTGAGGTGTCTCATTTCTTCTGCTAATACTCTCTCTCTAAGTTGTCAATAAATCTTACCATAGCTAATGCAGCATGTCATTAGTGTAGGACATCATGCATCTTGCATGAAGCCCAAAAAACATTTACAACTTTTTCTATATAGAGTTTTGACACAACTAGCAAAACCATCAATCCATTTATGCCTGAGATACAGCCAACATCACAGAAAACAAATGGCAATATACAGAGGTTGTTCATTTTAGTATAAGCTTGTTCTTTTTGTGTGTGACATCTCATTTTAATTATAGAAGTCATAATTAATAAATTTGCATCCCCGTTACCCTCAATCTGCCCATGGTATAATTTTACCCTTTGACTTATGTCTAAATGACAGAGCAACTTTAGTGAGGAACAGCTCTGGACTGAGAGGTAAACACATTCATCTTCCCATTAGTTCTGATGAAATCTATCCACAGACAGGTTATATGCCAGGACACTGATATATGCCATGAGGATGAACTGCTATGAACTCCATTTCAGCAAAGTCTTCCAGATGGAAAATAAATTAGAAAGCTTCCTCTGGAGAAAATGAACAGGAAAGATTTGAGTCTTTTGGTTTAGGAGCTTTGCCTAGAGTTAGTTCCTCTTGGGGAAATTCAGTGAATGTGTTCGTAGCAATTCTAGGAAGTCTTGAGATCTTTCAAGACAAACATTATGGTCTTATGTAAATTTAAGTAAACTTTCTTTGGGGATGTATCCCAGGGAAGTAAATTTGAAAACAAAGTTTTAAGAGTTCACTACAACTTGACTCTGCAAAGAATAAAATATGCATATTTACTCTTGCTTGACTTTAGATGAAATCTAACTGGGAATATAGAAGCTGGGTAAAGTAAAATGCAGGAAAAATGGAAATTATCTTCAACTTTTAGAAATACATAACAGTACTATATCATGCAAGATGTTCCCAGAAACATAGAAAAGTGTGTTTAGAATAAGATCTGTGTTCTCCAAGCAGGGTCTTGAGACATGATCCAGATCAATTGTTACTCATGAACAAGGGACTCTCCAGACTATCATTCTAAATGAGTGATTCCTAAATGAGTCAATGCCAACAACTACTACACAGGCGATGGCAGTCATTTCTTAGCAGAAGTACACCACTGTACCCAGCTTTACATTAGGCTGACAGCAAACACTACTTTTTCACCCATCCTCTCATGTGCTATCTGACTCACACAGGTTCACGTTAGGAGTCCATAAATCAATGATCTATATTTCCATTTGGCAAGGTAATGAAATATATTTATTCTCAAAATAACTTATCAATGGCTCTGCATAATGAAATTTTTCATATTCATTGCAGCATAAATTCAGTGCATAATTAAAGCATAAACAGAGATTAAAATGGCAAAAGAATTTATAATTAAAATAAAGGGGAAAGATAGTGTAGACATATTTTTCCTTATTTCTATTGCTAAGTATAACTTAATATCATGGATATTATATATAAAACAAACAAAAGAACAATTCTAAAATATGGAGTCAAGACCTTATGGACTGCCTAGGGACCTCAGAGCCTAGGAATCAACATGGTGGCGAGTTCCTTGTTTTGATTTTGCCTCATATATCCCAGATATGGAGTCAAAGAAGCTATATAATCAGAAATGCCAGCAAGTATACAAAAACAGCAGCCTACACTCTGTAGCCAAATAATAAAGAAAAGGACAGTTTAGAAAGATAGAATCCTTTAGACCAACCAGGGGCAAACTACGGCCCGCGGGCTGGATCCAGCCCGTTTGGCTGTTCTATCCAGCCCGCTGAACCGAAAGAGCAGAGGGTTCTCTTGCTCTCCCCTCCACTCCTTCACCAGCAGCCCAAGATGAGAGTGCCAGCATAGTCAGGTTGCTTTTGTTCCAGCCCTCCAATCCAGTTTAAGAACCCATTGTGGCCCTCGAGTCAAAAAGTTTGCCCACCCCTGCTTTAGACCATAGCCACTTTACTCCAGCTGAACACCACAGGGGGAAAAAATGCTGCCTCACCTGGGCACAAGCCAGCCTAGGCTGAGTGTAGTTCCTCCCCTTCCACTGGAGTCAGGCTATAACAAGGTACTGCAGTCCCCTGCTGGGTGTCAGAGAAGACTGAGGAAGGAGCTGGCTGGGGCTTTCATCACCAATGGGAGGTACCCAGCTCCTCTCCACCAGTATTTGTGCTCAATAGATACCATATACGGATCCCAGACTTCTACCCCTATCTGGTAGTAATGAGAAGCCCTCACCCCCAAATTCTTGGAGTTAAAAGAGGCCAAATGGTGAACCTGGACTTTTACCCTAACTTGATAAAAATGAGATGGCAAGCTTCCATGTTATCAATGTGGTGTCAGAGGAGGCCAGTTAGCAGAAGATTTAACTGGCTCCAAGTTTCTAGCAACTGTACTTTTATACCTGAGTATGAAAATTACCATTCATTTCTCAAATATTCTTCATTTAAATAAATATAATCTATAATTTTATATCACTGTTACTAAATTATTCCTCACTGAATGCATGGATAAAAAAAAGTATCTTACATTGTTTGCTGACAATAAAAGTAAAATAAAACTGAGGTATAGGGGTGCTGAGGGAATTACTTGCAGTTGAATGGAAAGTCAGTTATGAAGCTGAGCCTCAATTTTATTCATGTATTTTTATTAATTTCTTCATTCTTTATTTACTGTACCCTATGGTTCTATGGAAAAAAAGTACCAAGAAATAAAAGGCTCCACCTTCAAAGAACTCATAAGTTAGTGGATGAGACAAAAATGTATAAATAAGAAAAACCAATATAATTTTATCTTGAAGAGCTTTACTCAATTCTTAGACCACAAACTCCTATGCTTATAGATCCCTCTTTCTTATTTAATTAGTGTTTGTTATTATTGAAAACTTTTGCTTCTGTTATACATTTTATCCCAGGCTACCAGCCATTTCCTCTCATTTCTTATTTGTCTATACCCCATACTAAAACACTTTGGTCACTCAATATTACCCCCAATTCTCTTGCTCTCCTTTTTGTCCTACTGATTGACTTACTGATTCATTCAATCAGTCAAACAATCAACAAATATCTATTAAACATCTACACTTATAGGACTGTCCTACTCACAGGGGGTAAAGCAGTGAAGCAAATCACCTGTCCTGAAGTTTATGTGGCTGAGAATCAAGTCATCATTTTACCTTCTCTCTTACCACTCTGACTTAACATTACAGTTACAAATACATAATCTTCTACTCATTTGGTCTTTAAATTTAACTAATGAGCTGTTTGTTACTCCCCCTCTGTCCCTTTATCCAATGTTTTCCTTTATGCTCAAATCATCTACTCCCTAATCCCCTGCCACTTGCCAGCAGCCTTGCCTCTTTCTTCACTAAGAAAAGCAACTTCATCTTGTGAGAAGTTCCTCAGTTGCTGCTTCTTCCCCCTGCATTCATCGTCTCTATTGCTCTCTGATAGTTTCCCCTGCAAGGTGAATTCCTCCATTGTGTTTCATATCTAGCTCACTCAAGTTTCCCTAAAGATGTTGTCCTATTAACTAATCAGCATGTCTTTTGTGTGCATTCAACCTCTATCATGAGGCTTTCATTTGCCTCCTAGCTATAAAAATATATGAAACTCTCTTCTTTATTTCTTCCTGAGTCACTATCCCATGTCCCCACTTCCCTTAAAAAAAAAAAAAAAAAAGAACAGTAAAGAGAACCCTACCTATGAACCAAGAGGTTGTGAGGGCAGGGTGGGGTGGGGCTAACTCCTGATCCTCCATTTTGTATATCATTGTGTAACTGGACCCTGTCCCTCACCCAACCAATCGGGGTCAGCCAAAGCAGTGACATCACCACCCCTATAAAACCCTTTGATCTGTTGAAGCTCGCTCTCTTCCACCTCACCGCTATTGGTGTAAGTGGGATAGAGCTCAGGCTGCCTGAATAAATGGCTCTTTTTGCTATTGCATCAGACTTGGCTTCCTGGTGGTCTTTGGGGATCATGAAATCTGGGCATAACAAGGTCACAGTTTGATTCCCAGCCAGGGCATGTGCCAGAGTTGTGGGCTCTATCCCAGTGTGGGGTGTGCAGGATTCTCTTTAACCATCGATGTTTCTCTCTCCCTCCCCCTCTCCTTTCTTTTCTGGGAAATCAATCAAAGTATATTTTTTAAAAATAACAGTATATTGAGTGACCCTCAGTAAAGAGAAAAATTTAAATGCCCAGTATAATGCCCTGTATTCTAGGAGATCTCATGAGTGATAGTGAGGTCAATAAAGCTCACTTTAAAGACTCAGTCTACACTGGAAAACAATTCCTAGATCTTAGTGTGCTGACAAGTTGCCTGCACTCATTAAAGGCAGGGGCAGTATTTCATAACCATTTTCCAAAGTTTGGAAGCCCACCATAAGACACCAGTCACAGGCAAGCACAGAGTTGGGAGGAGGAGACTTTTGATACCAGGAGAAATCTTAGGAGAGGCCTTAGGACCAAGATGATTTGTGGCTCTATTTGGCAAACAGGACAGAGCTGGCTGGCCCTTCACCAACTCCTTTCTCAGTCTGCCCTCTTTTCAAAGAGAACAAGTTTCTCCCTTAGGGTCTCCTTGCTTTGGCTTCCCAGCAAACTCGGCTTCTACTCTGAACATCTGAGCATCATGACACCCCAGCATTTCAGTGAAAGTACAAACTAAAAAGTGGGCTTATCTGCTGGAGAAACAATAGAATCTCCCCTCCACAGAAAAATAAAATAAAGTGAAAAATATAACAAACCAGTATTTGTTCTTGACAATAACTACAAGATCCAGAGAGGCAATGGCTGTAAAAAGTTCTAACCTTTTCCCCAACAACTGCAATATCATTTCCATTATTTCTCCAGGTTCCCATTCTGAATTCAAAGTAATTTATCTGAAGTTCAGACACTGTCACTGTGATTTAGTTTCAGTTTTATGGCAACTGCAGGTCTCTAATAAGTATGCTCCTTTCATTGATTTTGTTCTCCTTCAGCTGCTACTGTAAATGTAATTGAAATTTTTTTTTCTCTTGACCTAACTTTTTTTTTAACTGACAAGAGAGCAATCAGTATAGTATCCTATCAGTTTCATATACCGCATTAATAAGAAATAGTTTCTTCTAGAAATGGACTTTCCTATCATTTCATTTAACAAGTTGTATGTTTAAAAAGCCCAAATATCCCCACCCCTTTACATTTATTTTTGAGTATTCATTAATTTCAGGAGTTAGGGTAGAAGGATCCTTTTAAATTTGGGGACAGGGCTAGGGAATTGTACATGAAATGAATGTAATAAGCTATTAGTTAGGTAATAGTTTTCACTTTTTTGAGGTTGATGTTCAGTGTTGAGGTTTTTCTCTGTCAATAGGCTAATAGATTCATATAAGGTTGGCCTGCTTCCTATCCGGTAGTTCATTTGAGACACAGGAAGTGAAAGAAGCCAAATACAGTGCCATGCTCAGGCAAACACTGGTACTTCCTAAGGAGAAAAGTGGTTAATCTTGACATAGGGAGACTGACAGGCCTGTCTATAATGAGTCAAAGACCAGATATCTTCTACCTCTCATGTGTAATCTTTGGAAACACAGATTAAATGTGACATACTGAAGGGCCAGCCACATTTCATTCATCTTCTTTTTTTCTTTTTTTACCTGAACTTTCCACCCTGATTTTTTCTTTTTTACCTGAACTTTTCCACCCCTTCAATGCACACTATTTTCTCACATGAATTTAGTTAGTTTTGGGATGATGTTACTTTGTTTTACTTATCTATTCAAGTTTACTCTTTTACTTTTAAAATATAATTTAGAATGCTAAATTAAATGCTTTTTCATTAGTAATATTCAAAAATATTTTAGGGTTGCTTATACATTATTCATCCAAACAAGTGTTGTAAAAATGTTCTAAAATGCCATAGAACTTCCCCTTAGTATTTTCAAATGAAAACAATGAATTTATTTCTACAAATATCAATCTATAATTACAATGTTTATTACTATATTCCATCAAACCTAGCACATCATCAATAGTAAAATACCATCATTTTTATATGCAATTAAGAAAGAACTACAGGTAATTATAATAAGACTAGAGGCCCGGTGTACAAACAAGAGGGTGGGGGGTTCCCTCAGCCCAGCCTGCACCCTCTCCAACCCAGGACCCCTCCGGGGATGTCTGACTCCCAGGGATCGGCCCTAAATTGGCAGTCGGACATCTCTCTCATCATCCAGGACCACTGGCTCCTAACTGCTCACCTGCCTGCCTGCCTAGTTGCCCTTAACTTGCCCCCCTCCCACTGCTGGCCTGGTTGGCCCCAACTCCCGCTGGTCTCGTTGCCTCCAACTGCTACCTCCTGCCAGCCTGGTCCCCTCATGCAGCCTGCTGTTCAGTCGTTTGGTCATCCCTCACTAAGCTCCCTGTTGGCCTTCTCACCCCACACAGCCTGCAGTTCAGTTGTTACTGTTACTGTGATGGTGTCTGGGATAATTTGCATATTCCTCTATTATTAGTATAGATACTATGAATTATGACATATATTTTACTGGTAACTTGAAAGATAATATAACTTAAAACTAAGTACATCATAAAAACAAAATATGGTGACCCTTATCTTTGCAGTGGTGCCTAAATAATCCATCAGTAAGTTTGTCACATATTTACTGGCTTGTTTTGTCTAAATTAGACATTACTAGCCATTTAATCAGAGAACCATATTCTAGCCATTTAATTGGAGATACAGAAATATGCACACATTCTAATCACACAGTTTAAGGGATTATCACAAAGGGAACACACCCACTTAACAAACACCCAAAACAAGGCTTAGAATGTTATCAGCACCCCAGCAATTCCTGTTATGCTTGCTTTCTCCTTGTTGCCATTTCCCTCCCAGGGAAAATTCCTATAAAAAGCATGAATTAGTTTTGCCAATTTTTGACCTTTATATTAAAGGGACTTCAGATGGTATACAATTATATACTGTGGATTCTTTGGTGTCTGCCTATGTTTTCTTAACATTCCATTTGTGAGACTCACTCATTTTGTTTCAGCTATACAGCTTAATTCTCATTGCTATGTGGTGTTCCATGGTATAAAAATAACATTTATTCATCTCGCTATTCCTGGGCATTTGGGGTAATTTTCAGTTTCACATATTTCCTTTATTAAGCAAGCACTAGCTTTCCTTGAAAATGGCAATTCTAGAAATAACAAATGACCACCTCATGATGTACTTAAGAAATAAAACATGTAAAAATATTTTAACACAGATAAACTAATTTCATTCTGAAGTTTTCTTCCGATAGATAGCAATGATGATATTTTTAAAATATATTCTCCAGGATTGGGAAGAGAATACACACAGAACCATAGAATAGTCTGGGGTTTAGAGCCAAGAATTGAGAGAGGCTTTGGTTCTAAATATTGCATGAAATCAGAGAGATGGCTCACTTTAGAAACCAAGTGTTGCCATCTTTAACCGGTTTTTCTCTGTTGAGTTTCTCTCATTTATTTTTCCCTGATTTTCTCCTTTATTTTCCTAATAATACCGTCATCACCTGGAAAGTGTCCTCAGATTCCTTAATCCAGTGGTGAAATATCCCCCAAGATTTAAAATGTAAACCCTAAAAGATATGATTTGATAGGTTATGAAACAGCAGGATCATATTTTGACAATAGCACTTATGTTTGTTTATAACTTCATAAGTACTCACCCACATGAAAACACTGAAGTAGGAAATCAGTGAAAACGCTACCTTACTAAATTCTCCAGTCTTCAAAAAATATCTGAAGGTCTAGGTTCATTTCTAAAGTATTAGTTTTCAGATTAGGAGATCACAAGGCAGAATTTTGAAATAAAAAGAACAATACAATAAGTGAATTCTTCAAAAGCCACCCTCCGAACACAGACTCCTTCCTGTGAACATTGCTGTGTCCTCAGGGGAGATAAGGGCAGCAGGCACCTGTTTCCATGCCTTTAGTCCAGCCGTGGGCAAACTACAGCCCGTGGAGCCGAAAGAGTGGAGGGTTCTCTTGCTCTCCCCTCCGCTCCTTCACCAGCAGCCCAAGATGAGAGTGCCAGCATGGTCAGGTTGCTTTTGTTCCGGCCCTCCGGTCCAGTTTAAGAGCCCATTGTGGCCCTCGAGTCAAAAAGTTTGCCCACCCCTGCTTTAGTCAGATGCTCAGAAAGACCTGGGGGTGCACAGAGCTATGGAGATAGCTCAGGCTTTTAAGTCAGCAGGCATCAGCATGGACAATTAAGCTTCTCCAACTTTCCATTTTCTCACCTAGAAAAGGAGAACAGTTATGCCTACCTCACAGGTGAAGAGTAAGTAACATGATACATGGAAAACATCCAAGCACTGCACAGCTTTCCTTTCCTTCCATCTGCCATTAGACCCTTATGTTGAAAATCTCTCTCTCGGCATAACACTTTTGTTAAATATATCACACAGAACTATGAACAAACTAGTTAAAAGAAAAAAAAAGAGTTGGAATTTGTATCTGAATTGTTCCTCCAGAGGTCACACCTGGGGGAAATAACCAATGTGTTTGCCACTGGGCAAGATGCTCCTCATCTGTATCAAAAACATGGTGAGTCTTCTTTCCCACAAGACTCTTTTGAGGAAGGACCCTCGCAGGTTCATTTGACAGCTGAATTCCGGTATCTGCTAACCATTACAGGCAAGAGCTGCATCTTATAGTTGCATCCGAATTACTCTTAATATCGAAAAGAAACCCCTTTCTTCTTCTCTTGAGGGGAAACAGGAAGCAGCTATTCGCTGGCATGTACATTATTTATTGCAGGCTTGTTATGCCTCCCTATCACCTCAGAATCTTCTCTTGAGATTCCATAATCAGAGCTCCTTTAGGCTGTCCTCAAAGACCTATTTATTCAAACTTTTATCATTTCCATTCTGTAAGAGACTTCACCTCTCCATATCTTACTTCAATTTCTTTAAATTTGGAAGAAAAAATTGCTCTCCAAAGAGAGAAACTCTGCCCTAGAAAAACAAAGGCAGCCAAACATCTCTAAGCAAGACTGAATTTGGTGTGCGGGTGGAGGAGGGGATGATACCTAATGAGATGACAGAGAGAGATGTGATTTAAAATCTGTTCCTAGACACAAACACTTAATTTGTTAGCCTAGGCAGCCCATTTGTACTATGTGTCACCAATAAAGTTATAAAAATTGAAGCTGAAATCAATCTATTTCCTCTCAGCTCTGTGGCTGTCCCTTTCTAATCTTGTATAAACAGCACTTTGATTCAGAGCTCCTGTTATTCACATTGTCGGTATCCTAGAAAACACACTGCTTAGAGCAAATGTTACAGTTTTTCAGGGTCAAACTGAGCCAGTCACTAAAGAGGAGATTAATGAAAGATGGAAAGCAACTGAATTATTGAGTACCTGCTATGTGTCAGGGCCTAGCTTAGACTTGTTATCTCACTTCGCACATGCACGCTTACATACACACACACACATACACACACACACTCTCTCTCTCTCTCTCACACACACACATACACACACACACACACACACACACACACACACACACACACACACATGCGCGCGCATGCACCAAGAGCTCAATTTAAAAAATAAACCCACTGGCTCAGTGAAGTTTTAAGCAATATCCCCTAGGTCAGAGGTCTGCAAACTCATTAGCCAACAGAGCCAAATATCAACAGCACAACGATTGAAATTTCTTTTGAGAGCCACATTTTTAAAACTTATTCTTCTAACACCACTTCTTCAAAATACTCGCCCAGGCCATATTTTGTGAAGAGCCACACTCAATGGGCCAAAGAGCCGCATGTGGCTCGCGAGCCACAGTTTACCAACCACGGCCCTAGGTCACACAGCCACTAAGAGGTTTATCTAGAAAACATGTTACAAGTTGTGTGTCTCTGAGACTCCCCACACCCACCCTGGACAGCCAGTCTGAGAGCCACAGCATTCCCAAGGCATGGAAAGAAGGGAGGCATATTTTCAGGACAGAAGTCCCTGCATCAAGCTGAGAATTTCTGTCAGCACACAAATAAGAGCTTTAAGCAGTTCCCTGTCCTCATGCCCCAGCAGCCATGTGCCACCTGCTGACACCTGAGAAAAACCAGTCCCCACAGTACTTTAAAAAGCACCGAGGCTCCATAAAAGGCTCTGCTCTGCCCTCACCCTGGACCTAATGAGTATGTCCCAGAGACCTAGACAGTAGCTACCATTCCCTTAATGTGGCTTCCATTGTGGTAATCTCATGTACTCAGATTTGATATCTATAATATTAATAAAATGCCAAATATCACAGAGGAATGAAGTGAAGTAATGCTCTTTTTAATTCAAAAGCCTTATTATACATCTGTGCTTTAAAACAAATGGACACATCAGTTCATTTCCTGCACTAAAGTAGGACATAAATTAAATTAGAATCTCAATCATTAAGGAATAATGACATCATAGTTATGGATTTAGCCATTATATTTACTCAAAACTGGTCTTTTCCTTGGGGAAATAGCACTAGATTAAACTATGTCTATGACATAGCTAATAGCAATTAATGTATAAGGTCAATGACCAAATCTGTTTTAGCTCATTTATGACTATTTCCTGGTTACTAGTTTGATTTTGACCTTGTTACTATAGATGTCAGAGGGCACGGTGGTAAATCAAGTCTATTTAAAACATCTCTTCATGCCCAAATGGTCCTTCACTGTGAAATGTATGAAAAGCAGTAAATTGTATATTCTGACAACTCCTATTTGTTTTTGCATTGGTTTTGTTTTCATCAAAGTTGCCATAGTCTGTATAGTTGTGTCCCCTCAAGATTCATATATTGAAATCTTAACTCCCAGTTAGAAGGTATTAAGAGATGAGGGTAGAGCCCTCATGAATCAGATTCATGACCTTATAACAGAGACTCCACAGAGCTACCCAACCCCTTCTATCACGGGACAATCCTAGAAGTGTGACACCCTGCAGAAGGCCTGCCTCAGACCCCCCACCCCCCACCCCCCACACCCTGACTCAGCCTCCAGAACCATGAGAAATAAATTTGTTATTTATAAACTACCCAGTCTATAGAATTTTGTTGTAATAGCCTAATGGACTAAGACAGAAGTCATTGATTTAAACTATCTGAGTCTGAGCTGAAAAAGAAGGGAGAGTGTAAGGTTAACTTTTCAGTGGTATCACAAGCTCGCAAGTGAATAAAATAGCCTTTAACTTAAGGGGACAATGTGAAGACATCTCAGGAATCAATAATGGCAGTGTTACCAAGAGGAAAAATAAGGCATTACATTACTCTGGGACTTTCTTGTCCCAGAGCAAAATGTCAATGAGGCTTAGCAGAGGGAGAGAGTTCAGGCAGCCCGGGGTGCTCACATACTCCTCCAGGATGAGCAGAAGGGTACAGGAGAACACTGGAAATTTGAGGACAGGACCACATGGAAAAAATGGGAATAATGTTCTTCCCAAATAAAGGTGGTAAACTGACTCTCAATAATTTCCGATGAAACCACCAATAGCTCTCATTCATGTGGCTCTTTGCAATTGAACATACACACACTCACAGTCCTAACTGTGAAATGAGTGTATTTGAGTGTATTATTATCCCCATTTTACTGGAGAGGAGCCCTTATTTATTTAATTTCTAATACTCATCAGAAGACATAGTTAGAGAGAGGAAGAGAGAGAGAGAGAGAAAGAGAGAGAGAGAGAGAGAGAGAGAGAAACATCAATGTGTAAGAGAAACATCAATCAGTTGCCTCGTACTTTGACTGGGGATTGAACCTGCAACCCAGGTATGTGCCCTGACTTGGCATCGCACTGACACCTTTTAGGTGCAGAGGACAATGCTCAACCAACTGAGCCACTCCCCATTTGGGTGAGGAGCCCAGTTATTGATGGTTAATTCATTTGCCCAAAGTAACCCAGTCAGTAATAACTGGAATTCTCGATTTAAACCCTGGTCTTCTGTTTACCTTTGCAGCACATTAGTCTTCATTAGTAGTTGTCTGGGTAGCAGAGAGTGCTTGATGTTTCTGCCTGTCCCCTTCTAAGGGGCAAGGATTCTTTTGCTGGACCATATCCAAAATGTTCCTTTATAATATGAAAAACGTTGGGGGGAAAAAACTTTAAGACTGAAAGGCTAAATTATCTGCATAACAAAAGCTAAGGTGGGGCAAGTGAGGAGGAAAAAGGGAACCCTATTGCTCTGTGTAGAAGGAAATGTGAAGGCCATAAAGATTTCCCAGGGATACTAGCAGGGCTGAAAGAATGTTTGAAATTAAGAGAATCACCTTTAGGGTTGTTAAAAACCTATGCTGAATATTAATGTATTAACCTGTTTTTATTTTTTATTTTGCTGCTATTGTTTTGGATAGGTATACACACATATTGTGGCCCAAAAATGTATACACACAGTTTGAATAATTATGAAGACAGTGTTTATTAAAGTACATTTCATTTTCAAAATTGAGCTATCAGCTGTTAAAGTGCATATATATTTTGAGAGGATTGAAACCGGTTTGGCTCAGTGGATAAGGTGTTGGCCTGCATACTGAAGGGTCCCGGGTTTGATTCCCGTCAGGAGTATGTACCTTGGTTGCAGGCACATCCCCAGTGGGACGTGTGTAAGAGGCAGCTGCTCGATGTTTCTAACTCTCTATCCCTCTCTTCCTCTCTGTAAAAACTCAATAAAGTGTGTGTGTGTGTGTGTGTGTGTGTGCACGCGCGCATATATATATATATATATATATATATAGAGAGAGAGTGAGAGAGAGAGAGAGAGAGAAAGAGAGAGAGGGACACCCCTACTTGACTACTTTGGCTCCATACTAAGATTGGGCCACATGGGTAATGGGGTTTATATAGGTTTTTGTTTGTTTTGTTTTGTTTTGTTTTGTTTTGTTTTTCGTATTTGTTTAAGTAATGGTGCGTCTTAGAATTGATGGCATCTTTTTTTTTTAACATATTTTATTGATTTTTTTTACAGAGAGGAAAGGAGAAGGAAAGAGAGCTAGAAACATCAATGAGAAAGAAACATCAATCAGCTGCCTCCTGCATACCTCCCACTGGGGATGCGCCTGGAACCAATGTACATGCCCTTGACCGGAATCAAACCTGGGACCCTTCAGTCCACAGGCTGACAGTCTATCCACTGAGCCAAACCAGTTTCAGCTGTATAGGTTTTATCTGTGGTATGTTCATTGCTATAGTCTAGTAGTTATGGTAAAAGCCAAAACTGGATAATTTTACATAAACAGCTAAAAATTGTGCAAGTATATAGTGAGCCCAACTCGCCAGTCTTATCTTCACTATCTACCCTCAGACAAAACAAATTGGTTTTGTTACTTGAAAGCACTCCAGACTTTGTACCTTTGCTCTAGTAGGCCTTCAGGAATGGCTTCCTGTGCTTTTCCAGATGGGAATCATGCATCTTAATCTGTAATTAATCTTTGAACAAGAACTTTCATCCATTCACGTGTGCATTTTACTCAAATTTGTTGCATTGTGGGTTTACATAAATCAAGAAATAGGGAAACTAAAAGAGAGTTTACAACCTATTTAGAGAGATGATACATGAAAGTGGAGGGTGGGAAAATGCCAAATCTATTTCAAAGTAACCTACATAAAACAGAAATCTTAAGACCCTTTGGATATGTGCATCTTCTTTAGGTGTTTTGATCACTTGCACTGAACATAAGGCAGCTGGAGAGATGATGCAAGGGCTCATTAGCAGATTGTCAAAGCAGAATTACTCCTAGTTCCAGCCATTTGGAAATCAAGCAGGGGGATTGGGAAGATTGCCCAGGACACAGCAAGAAGACATTTCTCCCTCGAAACCACGAAATGAATTTGAATATTATAAATGCACTTACAGTCTTCATTTCAGAGTGACCACCTGACCATGGATATGGAAAGAACTGGTCTTATCCATGACTTAGTAAGACAAGGTCTTAATAATGGCCAGGCAACTAGGTGACATTTTCTAAGTATTTTTCCTAACTTCACACCAGGCCAGGAATTGAGTTATGTAAGGTGGCAGGTTGAAAAGGTGATTCTCTCTGACAAAGGAAAGCTGAACAGTGTAGTCACTTATCAGTGACAACAGAAAGATACCACTCTCATTTCCCCATGAGTTCAGTGAACCCTTGCCCGGGGAAGTGCCATCTACCTGGCTTTATTTTCTTCTTGGCCAGTATGTTAGACTCTACAAACTACTAAGCTGAAAACTAAGGTAACAGGCTCCTTCCTATGGGGCTTTGAATATGGAGCCACCTGTATCCCAGGAGAAAGACAAACGTGCTTTTGGATATCAGTTGAAAAATCATATGCACTGGGATACCTTAAAAAATAAACCAAAATACAAAGAATATGAGTACAGAATCTAGAAATTTTTGAAGAATGAATGAGCAATCTGGTGAAGGAAAACTAAACCTCTATAAATACTACTTGTTACAGGAAAGGAATAAATTTGTACTTAGGACTCTTTTTAACATGGTTAACTATCTTTACTCCAAATAAAATGTAGTTGCTATCTGACTGGTATATTAGTAGTTTAAACTGGTTAATTTAGAAAAAGTGCAGATACATTACAGATATTGTTTTCTTTGTACCTTTGTGCTCTGTCATCTGCTTTCCCAAATAAACTGTTTAAGTGGTGGCTAATATCTGTTCTCCATCCCCATTCAGTTTCTGGGCTATAAGGAGGAGCAAAACTGACTTATGTGAAGTCCAATGTTTTCTCTTTCTCTGCCCAACCTTTAGTAGCCAGTCAGTTCAAGGCAGAAAAGGCAAAAAAATGCATCAACCAATTTTTTTTTTTATCCCTGAAGATTTAAGCAAGAATTATAGTTTCCACCAGCAAATGTTTTCTTTTTAACTAGGTATCTAGATATTTAAAAAAGAGGAATAAAAATATAACCACATAAAAATGCCCCCATTTAGATCTGTTATAAGTAATTTTGAATTATTTGGCAAATAATTTTTAATCCTCCCTCAAGGTTATGTTTTCACTAATTTTAGAGAGAGAAAAGAAGCACCTATTGTTGCCTTCCTTACACACCCCAACCAGGGATCTAACTCACAACCTAGGTGTAGGCCCTGAATGAGAATCAAACCCACACCTTTTGGTGTATGGATGATGCTCCAACCAACTGAACCTCCCAGCCAAGACTGGCATATAATTTTTGTTTTTATGTGCATTAGAGGAAACAAAGATATATTTCAAATTATCAACAGTATTATTTCTTCATGGTAGGGTAATGGAAGATTTTGACATATTTATAATGATCATGTATAATTTTGAAGGGGGAAAGCAGAAAGGCCTTCCCCCTTTGTCAAAACAAATTGTAATTCCACAAAACACTTGCACAGATTTTGTCTTTTATGCAGCAGCTCCAATAAATAAGAACTGAAACTTAACTTGATTCCAAAAAGTGTATGTCCTTTTTTTTGTACTAGCATTTATGGCAGAACCTACTTGAAGGAGAAAAAGTAGTTCAATTTTGACTTTGGAAAAAAAAAAAGCAGTTTTCTCCACAGATATAATTAGTGTAATAAATGTCAAATGTTTTAACAGATGAGGAAAGTGTTCATGATTAAACACACACACACACACACAAAAAAAAAAAAAAAAAAAAAAAAAACCAAAAGTCACTTTTAAAGTTACTTTTAGAATATGGTGCATGTAACAGACAGCTGAAGAGGTTTTACTCAAGTATAATCTAACACATGCAATTAATCTTTTGCAGGAAAAATAAAATTGACCTAAAATCACAGATATAACATATGTAATTATTTTCTTGATACTAAATTATACAATGATCAACTCGCATTCTTGCAACTAAAACCTAGATAAACACTCAATAAAATGATGCCACAGTAGCTTAAGTCTCAGGGTATCTTCAAAGCTTTAAATCAAGGCTAATGTACTTTGAAGTTGAAATGATTCTAATTAGCCCTGGAATGCACAGGTCTCCAAATTCATCACAAGAAAAAACAAAACCTCCATAAATTTCAAAAAATATTTACTTTGCTAATTGCCACCCTATTTCAAATCTTATGATTTGGAGACACAGAGTCTGAGAAACAATTTTGTTGGCCTTAGTTAGGCCAATTGAATTTACATTGATGGTATTGAAAGCTCTAAGCAGCTATTTCAGGTTCTTAGCAGACATGTAGCACGATAAAAGTCCCCTCTGGTTAGTAAAGATATAATCTTTTTAATGAAATGTTCATGTAAAACAAGCCCAAGAAAAGAATCCCCATAAAGACATCTCTTTCTGGGTTCCTAATTCCAGAGCCACAAAGCTACAGTTACAAAAGATCTGATTAGGAAAAATTGAGAAATCATAAACCCAGCAGTTTCTTATGTTGCACAATGAGCATTAATTTCAGTGAAACACATGGCATCACATGTTTGTGTTCCAGAAGCATTGTGTGGAAGAGGGTGGATAGGAGAATAAGATGGAGCAAAACAATAACAGTTCAGACATTTCAAATATTAGGCACCTTGTATGTATTATATAATTAAACCTTCACAACCACTTTTTGAAGAAAATAGCATTACCATAGTTATCATTACAATTTTATCAGTGAAGAATCTGAGGCAGAAAATAACGAGTGATGAGGTCAGGTCATACACTTAGTAACTAGCAAGGCACAATCCAAACCCACATCTGTCTAATGCCAAAGTTAAAGATCTTAATGTATTAACTACCTCCATTTTTTTTCAAAGTGATAATGGAATTTTGGGGACTGGAACCCGAATTCTTTGTCAGCCGGAATCAAAGAATGAATCTACAGAGAGAAAGTGGTATAGCAAAGGTGGGGATTTATTGAAGAACAAGTACAGACTCCCAGATGGAGAGAGGGAATGAATCCCACAGAACAGACTCCCAAGTAGGGAAGGGGAAAAGGTCCCACTGAGTTCCTTTTCCCTGTGGCTTATAAAGGCTGCAGAGCCCTGTATCTAATGTCTCCTCTGATTGGTCACTATCCCCTTAGACTGGTTACCACAGTAACTCAGGGGCTCAAAGGTTGAACCTCACCACCTCCTTCTCTATTATTTTTCTATTCCCTTTGGGCTTTCTTCTTCTCCCTCTGAATGAAGGGCATCCTTCTCTTTATTTTGTAAGTATAGACATTTTGCTGTTCTCAGTTCCCTCATTCTATGGAAATGCACCTGTTGCAGCTTTCCAGCTCCCCCTTCCTAAGGAAATATACCTTCTGCTGCTCTGCAGCCCTGTGCTTTCCTCCATGGTCCCCTTAATTTCCCAAATTTCTTAAACCCGTCCTATCTTACCTCTAAAATTCCTGTTTCAGTGGTCTAAACAATGTTACTATTTTTTCTGTAAAAACAAACAAACAAACAAAAACTTTAGAGAAAAAGTCAACTCTGAATAAGGTCTGTGTCTAGAGTTACCTACATGTCCATGAAATCTGAATCTCCTCTCTGATCTCTGGTCCTCTGCCCCAGAATGGAAATGGAAAAAGGAATTATGGTATAATTTCCATCAAATTTAAACTATCAGATGCCCTGTACCCCGGGTTGCTCTTAAAACTACTAGAACCATTCTGAAATACTGAGCCTTGTCATGGATCTTGTACAATATCCCTTTGCCGTAGATGAGGAAAGAGGGGTCAGTGATTCATTCAGTGTTGCACAGGGAGTTTGTTATATTACTAGGACTAGCACCGAGGTCTCCTACCTCTCAGGCCAGTCTCTCTATGCCTTTTACCTCCTTCCCATGGACAAAAGAGGCTACATGCTGACCTGACAAGCTCAGGGGAGCCCTGCATGACAGTCTTGCAAACTGGGCGACCTAAAGTAACCACAAAGGATGGTCTGAAATGAAACTTGAACTAAACGCAGTGATGGTGGGCAGTTACCTCGTAAGCTGGTATCTTCACTGACAAGGTCAACCTTTTCCTTAACTGAGCCTATCTGTCTTTTTGCATCTATGGTAACATACCCTTGAAATGTCTGGGTAACTTGTAACTTCCCTTTTCTGGAGCCTCTGGGGCACAACCAATGTGGTGGATGCCAGGACAGATGCCACAAATTTCTTCATTATCATGTTAATTGTTCCTGCAACCACCTAAGTACGTGTCCATCATTTTACTTTTTATCCAATCCCAAGGGTTTCCCACCACTTGCTTTATCCAACCTCCTTAATCTCTCACCAATGAATTTCATGTAACCCATCTAGGTATGTCCCTCCTATGATTGCAATGTATAAATAAATACAAATGTAACCCGCCAATCTCGGGAGCATTATCTCAACTCCTGGAGGTTCTTCTTCCTGGGATATGTCAACAGTTTGGCCCAAATGAACTCACAAAAATTCTTTATAGGTATCAATGTTTTTTTAAGTTAACACTCCCATTCCAGATTTGATGAGCTATGTATAGGTCCACTTGTTTCTGTAGTATATTCTTTGATCCAATCAATGTTGATAAACAATGAGCCCATATTTTAAAAATTAAGATAGTTCATATAACACTATACTATATTTCCAGCTTTTCTTGAAAAGAAAGAGGAGGAGGAAAACGAGGAGCTCTGGCAGACTTGACTGGGCATTCCTGTGCAGCAACAATTTGAAGGACAATGGGTATGAAGTCTGCAATTTACAAGAGCTGGTCTCACTTTGCATCTGCATCAGTAGTGTTTGCTATTCCTTCTCGGTCCCATGGATAGCGTTCTTATTGGGTAATAGCCTATGAATATTGTGGTGCTCATTCATACTCTCCATTAAATATTTCCAGTTTTCTTCCCAGGGACAATATAGCGTCGTATTTCCCTATACTCTTGAGGTGATATGTGGCCATGAGTGCACACTGGCCAAGGAAATGTGAGCATACATGACATGTGGCACTCCTGGGAAGAAGCCCTGGTGCCAGGATAAGACTCACCACTTCCTTTTTCCCTTTGCTATGGGGAAGCACTGCCTGCTCTATGAGCCTGGATCTGAGAGTGAGGATGATGCTAAGCAGAGCCCACAGTGGGCCTCTGTGGGTATTTCACATGAGATAGAAATAAACCTGTGTGTTAAGCTATTGAGATGTAGGAGCTGTTTGTTATTCATATAATCCAGTCTGTATTGATAATTACCACCACACTAAGAGTGGCCAATGATGCCTTCTTTACAAAGCAAGCCACCTGATGACTATGAAATTTGCTGATTCACCTTTATGATTCAGGTTAGATGGCCTTTATCTTGAAAAAGGAAGAGGGAGAGGAATGGGAAAGGGAAGGAAAATAAGAGTAGGAAGAGATAAAGGAAGAAGGAAGAGAAGGGAAATAAAGTGGGGGTGGGGGATAGTGTGGGAGGAAGACAAAAAGCAATGGCTATTGCTGACATTGCAGTCTGCTTATCACAGAATTCTTCCAGATGTTACTGGCCTCTTCATAGAAATCACAGTATAACGCAGCCTGAGCTTATCCATCCCAGTGTAAGTTGTTATCATGCAAGCATTAGAGAACTAGACTAGGAGAAACCATGAAGTCCACTCTCTTATTTTACACAGGTAGAAAGTGCAGCCAGGTCTTCAGGGCTGTCAAGCAGAACTTTCTGCAATGATGGAAATGTTATTCTGCACTGTTAAATATAGTGGCTATTAGTCACACATGGCTAATGAGTACTTATAATTAATGCAACAGAGAAATTGGATTTTTAATTTTATTTCATTTTAATTAGCAAAAATTTAAATATTCACATGTTATTAGTGGCTAGTATTTTGGGCAATCTGAGTTTAAATGGTCTTCCAAAGGAGTTAGTATAAAGTCAAGATTCCAAAGCAGTTCCCTAAATCTCAGTTGAGAGTTATTTTCCAAGCTCCTGAAAAATATGGATCACATCCTGATACAGATGTGAATAGTCACATCTGTTTCATAGTACCACTGTTTCATCCATGAACTGTCCTAGAGCACGGTACTAGTACCCAAAGCAGCTTTCTAGTCCAACATTTTCTATGGAGTCACTAAAGTATGTGGCTCTAAATATGTCTGCACCTGACTATATGGGACTTGATCTTTTAACAATGACTGACTTTATCCCACTGTGTGCCTCAAGCGTAAATTGGGTATGTAGCTTTGTGTCAAATAACATGACTTCAGGAATTCTCTAAATTGCCTATTCATCCTCCTTTTTCATCAACACAGGTTATAAATATTCTCTCCATTTTCTCATTTGCAAGCCCTGCAAATCTTGACAAAATGAGAAATAAGGTGAAAAAAATATATAGAAATGATTCTATAGGAGCCTTTGCCAGGTGGCTCATTTGGTTAGAGTGTCGCCTATGAACCAAATAACTATGGATTCGATTCCTGCTCAGGGAATGTATGGGAGGCAGCCGATTGATGTTTCTCTCTCACATTAACTTTTTTTTCTCTCTCTCTCCTTCCACTTTTCTTTCTAAAATCAGTGAACATATCCTTAATTACTTTTTCTATAGGAAAGCTAATAAATAGAATTAAAATCATACCAGTGTATTATAGAATGACCATTGATTTGTTCCTGTGATCTCACATTGAAAAGAGAAGAGATGCCCTAGCTAGTTCAGCTCAGTGAATAGAGTGACGGCATGTGGACTGTACGATTCTGGGTTTGATTCTTGTCAATCCCCAGTGGGGGATGTGCAGGAGGCAGCCAATCAATGGTTCTCTCTCATCATTGATGTTTCTGTTTATCTCTTCTCACTTCCTCTCTGAAATCAATTAAAATATTTTTAAGCCAAAATCAGTTTTGCTCAGTGGATAGAGCATCGGTCTGTGGACTGAAAGGTCCTAGGTTCGATTCTGGTCAAGGGCATGTATCTTGGTTGTGGGCACATCCCCAATAGGGGGTGTGCAAGAGGCAACTGATCAATGATTCTCTCTCATCAATGCTTCTAACTCTCTATCCCTGTCTCTTCCTCTCTGTAAAAAATCAATAAAGAATATATTTTAAAACTATTTTTTAAAAAGAGAAGAGAACAGATAAAACATAATCCTAGGGTTACCACTAGTGGCAGAGTATACTCATTATTGAACACTTACTATATGCACAATATCTTTGCATATACCTTGTTTCCCCCAAAATAAGACAGTGTCTTATATTAATTTTTGCTCCAAAAGATGTGCTAGGTCTTATTTTCAGGGGATGCATTATGTTTCCATGAAGTAGGTCTTATTTTCGGAGGATGTCTTATTTTCGGGGAAACATGGTATTTAGTTGCACTACCTCTAGGAAGTAGATTCTGTTTATATTTCCATTTTATTGACTTTCAAGATCACATATCAGTAAATGATGATCCATTCAAAGTCAGGCAGGGTATCTATGATGTAATTTCCTTGGTAAAACAGGCAATGTAAAAATTATAAAAAACTAAGAACCTGGAAAATGGATTTCTATCCTGAATTTTACTTCACAAATAAGAAATTCAACTTCTCCAACCAAGTTCCTATATAATAATACATTTTAGAAAGTTGTTCAAGATGTTCTCTAAGTCACCTGAAATACTATAATAACTATGCATTTCAGATTTCAGTCCAAGCTAAGGTCTAATTTATATCTTAGGCATGTTTCTGAATGTGCATCTTTTGGCTTGTAATATTATTTGTAAGATGGTATAACCATTGCCATTTTATGGATTTTTCATAAGGATAAAATAAAATAAACCATTAAAGTGCCTGGCATGATGCTGCTACCACTATAAAGGCTTAGAAATTATCATTTTCCTTCTCCCTTTCACAAATAACATCCCAAAAAACGAAGTTCAACTACCCACATAAACTAATTAAATAGAAACACTATGTGTGATTCATTTGTGATCAGGCCATGGTATACAGTGACTTGCCATCATCGGTGCTTTTAATGTAACAAATGTTATACTGCATAAGTGCATAAATCTTAAGGTATATCCATATCTAAGAAGGATAGAAACCTGTGTGCTGAATAGCAATTAGGTCTTAATACCTAACTTAAGAGGGTAATATCTGTAAAGCAAACTAGTGATGAAACAAATATATCAGTTGTAAGTACATCATATAAAAAATGGACATTATAAATTACAAATAATTTTAAACATTAAAAAATGTGGGGGCCAGGCTATGCTTAAGAAAGAAAGTAAAATAATGTATGAGCACTCAGTTGATGGTGAATTTCAACTCAAAAAGAGAGGTGTTTTTTCCCCCATTAATGTTGTTGAAACACACTGAGTGTTTTCACACTCATTTACAAACTACACAGGGTGGGGCAAATGTAGGTTTACAGTTATATGGGAAATAATCTACATTAACAAAAGAGTAATATGCAAATTGACTGTACCTTTGCTATACCCACCAGCCAACAAGGAGTATGCAAATTAACCCAACAAATACTGCAGGTTAATTTGCATATACAGGCACCTAGTGGCTGGGGGTGGAGTTAGATGCTTGCGTTCCACATCACCACAGCCACTCCAGGCCTCTGGGCAGTGTGGGAAGGTGGAAAGGCGGCTCTGGGTAGAGCAAAGGTAGTGCCAGTAGCCAGGGGAAGGAAGACCCATTCTTGTACAAATCTTCATGCATCAGGCCTCTAGTATAATAATAAATAATATAAGAATAAACTCTGTGTTTCACATACAACTATATAACTACTTTTCTTCCAATCTATATATGTCTATATAATAAGTCATCAGAAAGAAAAATATGTAAATATATATAAAATAAAATTCAATCTATAGTAAGTGTACTTAAGAGTTTTTGAAAAAGGAGACTTCTAGGAAGGAATACAGTCTAAAATGCAGTAGAGGGGGAAAGAGTTGATTATAAACCTGCTCTTAAAAATTCCAATCTAATCAAGATTTTAGTAGCTTTTAAAATTATCATTTGATACTAAAATTTATATAGGAATGAAAAAGTGCTGTAATAACCAAAGCAATTTTTAAAAAGAACAAAGTCGGAAACCTTATCTTGCCTGACTTCAAGACTTAGTATGAGCTACAACAATTAAGAAAATGTGGTATTGGCAAAGGATAAACATTGAGATCACTGAAACACAAAAGAGTCCAGAAATAGGCTCACACTTACATGGCCAATAGATTTTTTACAAAGATGACAAAGAATATCAATGGTAATAAAAGTCTTTTAACAAATGATGCTGAATCAACTTAATATCTGACAATGGCCTTTGTCTCATACCGTATACTAAACATGTGCCTGAAATGGGGCAGAGAACTACATGTCAACAGTATTCTGATGTGTATCACTCCCATCTTGCACAGATGGGTACAGAGTACGTTCCACCAGTTCTCCGTGTCTGAGGCACCAGAAAACCCTCAACTCAGGAAGTAAAAGTTATCACTCCCCCTTCCCATAAACTGGAATGAGAAACAGATTAAGATTCAAAGAGCTATGTAAGAAGCATCTGATATTTCACTTGATCCTCACAGCAAACCCATGAGTTAGGGACTCTTATTATGCCCCATCTCACAAGTGCATCAAAGAGATACACTGAACCCAGGCTATATGACCGCTGACAAGGAGAGCCAAATTCTGAATGCAGGTCAATTTGACTATAAGTAAGCCCTCTTAACCACCACACCACACTGTTTTCCCAGCACAATCAGGTTCTAAATAGATAAAAGCAGTGAAATTAACTTCTCAGTTTATGAAATAGCTTTCCTTGATAGCAGATACATTTGCTATCCTTTATCCAAATCAGAAGAAATAACTAATCCCAGTGTATGCTTAGCAGGGTATCTGACTTCTCACAAGCACAGTATCTCAACTTCTAGGCACTGCAGTATTTCCCTTACCCCTAGTCCAACCAGAGGTCACTGACACAGCATATGCAAAAGCTGCTCTAATTCTGAGAAAATGCATACATTTCATCCTACTTTTTGTCCCACCTGTGTTTCATTTGGGGAACATTAAAATAGCATTTGAATTAGGACCTGCAGCATTAATTACTGCCAGTGAGTTTGATAGATGCAATAGAAAGAGCAAAATAAACAAGGAATTGTTCAATTATAATTTTATTTCTTGAAAAGCATTGGCTACAAGTACATTTGTTACTTTTGGTATGAGTTCTATGAAGCACTTGATGACTATTGATGATTAGATGTAGCCCAGTGAGTGTCCCTTCTCACTTCTTTCAAAGATTCAGTGGGAGACACAGTTTTACTGTTTTTCTCATCACTGAATAAAGCAGTGCCATGAAACGCTCAGGATATTCTGAAGCAGTCTCATGGTTGGTCAAAATTCTCCAAAAGTAGTATCCAAAAACCTTTAAGAATTCTCTTCTTTGAATAGTATTTGGCTATTAAAATGGCACAAAAAGGAACTGTCATTGGGTGGTGTTTATGTATTCTCTCTCCTGGAATGGGATGGTTTGGCTTTTTAGAAGCCACTGGATGAGTGAAATCACATAATGCACCAGCAGCTCTCTCTGCAGAGATAATGCAATGGAGAGAATGCAATTAAAGTGGACTGATAAGGTCAGTAGCCCATGAAACACCCTGTGCAACCAAAGGTTGTCACTGCTCTAGACTATCACTGAATCCAGTTCTTTCTGCTTGTCCTGTCTCTGATGCACATTGAGTCTCATGCCAGCTTTACTCATTGTGGTCCAAAGTCATGTTTCAATTTCAGCAATGATGGATGCCACTCAGAGGAGCATCTATGGCCTAATTTGGCCCAGAAACCTAGAGAGATACCTTTTATAAAGGTTCCCACTCACCTTCCTCTCTCCCTTAAGAAATCATGTACTTAAATATTAGAGCTCAACATGAAATTAAATATAATCTAGCTCAAAATTTTCCAAATATCCTTTCTTCATTTTTGCCATATCTGTGTCCCATCAGTACTGCTATTTACTAAACATTTTTTCTCACTTTTTTCACTTATAAACAGCCAGCAAATTATGTTTCATAGAGTTACTAGAGGCCCAGTGCACAAAAGTCGTGCATGGGGGGTTGGGTCCCTCAGCCCAGCCTGCACCCTCTCTAATCCAGGACCCCTCAAGGGATGTCTGACTGTAGGACATCCCTCTTGCAATCTGGGTCCGCTGGCTCCTAACCTCTTGCCTACCTACTGGCTTGATCACTGCCTACCAACTCCCCTGCCAGCCTCATGGCCCCCAACTGCCCTCCCTGGCCAGCCTCATGGTCCTCAACTGCTCTCCCCTACTAGCCTGATTGCCCCTAACCACCTCTGCCTCAGCCCCCACCACTGTGGCTTTGTCCAGAAGGAAGTTGGATGGTAAGAAGATGTCTGGTCTCCCAGGCTCCTGGTCTAATTAGCATATTACCTTTTTATATAAGTATAGGTTATACTTATTATACTACACATTGAAATAATGCAAAATAATATTTCACATGCCATCTAAATCATTTTAATTGCCATCATTATATACATATTTCACCTTTGTATATGCTAATATCCTCAAACACCCCTTTTCACATGGAGAAACTGATGAAATAAGTAGATTTCCCAGTGCTAAGGATACAGATCATGGCATGACTGGCACACTCAAATAGCTTGCCTCACAGTGCAGGCTGTTTCCTTTGTATCATGCTGACTCAACAGCATGAAGGAAGGGCATGATGAATGGGGTGACTTTAAAAACTTATTGCACTTCTTGGTTCCATGTGGTGATTAAGAGTCTATACAGGTGTCTAAGCAAAAACAAAGTGAGTCCTCAGCCTGCCCATCCACCCTCCTCAAACCCTTCCTCCCGCGTGCTTAATGATTTTAGCAGATATGCTTCTCATGCCTGCGGTTTTTATCCTCTCTTGTCACCCTCATCAGTACATGATCATTCATTCTATTTCTGTCAGTAGTAGTGACCTCTTCAGAAGCTGGGGCAAAGGCCAATATGTTGCACTTTGTCTGCAAATAATCATCTCCATACCTAGCCTTTATGAGGTGCTTTACAGTACGTTTAAAGCACTTTCCAAAGCTTTATCATTTTTTCATCCTACAGTACCCCTGTATGGTACATACTTAGGCCACCCAGGATGTTTTCCAGGATTACATTCTATGATCAACATAGAAATCTGCCAATTTTTACTAATGAAAAGGGAGTGAAAAAAAATAATAATTTTTCTAAAATTATTTTTTTTAAATATCACGATATATCCATTAATACATATCCCTGGACCACACATTTGTATTGCTAACATAAGAGATATGAGTGCATTCATGCCATGCTAAGAAATGATCCCTGCTTTTTAAAAATGTTCCATTTTATCCATTATCTTAAATGATGTGCTTGTGAAAGCTGTCAGTGAAGTCAACTCAGCATTCCAGACCTCACTGAACAGAATAAAAAGTGACATCCTCTTGATTAGAATTAATTTGTTTGCCATGGAAGAACATGCACTATCCATCTCCCTAAGAGTTCTTAAGACCTTGGAATAATGGATAAGACAGCGAAAGTAAATAAACAAGGCTCCCAGGAGGGGACTAGATTTTTTTCAGCTACAGTAAGGATAGCTCTGGAGACAAACAACTTCTAAACACGTACCAGGCAGACAGACAGACAATGCAGGTGGTCAAAGGCACCACCTTCAGTAATCTGATTAGTAACGCTGTCAGCCCAGGATATGGCATTCAATAAGCTAGTGTGTACAGGAGATACACTCACCCAACCCCCCAATGGGTGGGCTTCTTTGAGTAAATCTCTCTTAAAAAAAAAAAAAAAACATTTGAAAGCTCACCCACTTTTAAAGGTCACTAGTAAATTACAACTGCAGCGTGCCATGTGGAAGCTTAATGACCTTAAGAGTTAATATACCTCTCTAATTACCATCTTAATCACATGGAATGGCTTATTCACCTTACCCTGACCTATCACTACTTGCCTGTTAATCTGTCCCACCAAAAAATTACGATTTGGGAGAAAAAATTCTTAATGATTCACAAATAGTTATGTAAGAATATACAGCAAATTCTTTGCCTCTATATATGAATTCACAATGTACAACATCAGCTCTGGCCTCCTGCCACCTCTCTGCACTCCAATCTTCTTCCACATCCAGCATGTTCCTTGGCTTCCTTTCCCAGATGCTGCATCACTGTGCCTCCTCATTTTAAGATTATTTGTAAGTAAAATATAGAAAACAAACCCTGCTGAAAAAAATGCCTCTTTCCAAGTCATAAACTGGTAAAAGAAATATGCTAACACATATGACAAAAAGATGTATCGATATTATTAATTTATAAAGAGGTCTTAAATCAATAAGAATAAATAAACACCCTGTGAGAAAGATGACAGAAGCAGACAGTGTTGATAGGGATGCAAAAAACTTTCAACACTTTAAGTAATCAAATGTACAAATTGAAAAAATGAAATAGCATTTTCTGTTTATTAATTGCCCAATGTTTTTAAAATAGGAATTCTCATGTTGGCTTTGGTATAAGGAAACAGAAATTTTAATATTATGTTTGGGGGAATAAAAATTGGTATGACCTTTATGGAAGGCAACTTGGCAATATATAGAAGAATCATTATAATAAACAACTTGAGAATTACAATACTTCCACTTTTAAATATTATCCTGAAGAGAGAGCAGAGCTTGAACAAAAACAATTTTAAAGGGTTATTTCTATTTTAGCATTATATATATATATATATATATATATATATATATATATATATGATTGATTTCATAGAAGAAGGGGGAGAGAGAGATAAAAACATCAATGATGAGAGAGAATCATTGATCAATTGCCTCCTGCACACCCCCACCGGGATGAACCCACAACCTGGGCATGTGTGTTTGACCAGAACTGAACTGGGGACCCTCCAGTATGCAGGCTGACACTCTATCCATTGAGCCAAACCAGCCAGGGCTATTTCAGCATTTTTATTATGCTACACATGTGGAAATAATTTAAATGCCTATAAGTAATTGATTTAAATAAATAATGCTATATCAATATAGAATGTGATAAAGCAATTAAAAATAGTTCACCAGAAGTATATTATTACCATATAAAAATGAAAGAAAAAGTCAACATACTATAATCTACATGTTTCTATAATTTAAGCTAAGAGTTTTCACCTAGTACTTTTTGAACAAATTCCAAATTTCTGTAATAAACATGTATAGTTTTCATAATGAGATTCATATGAAGAGTTTAATTCAAACTAATCATAACTACTAAGTACATGGAAAGTAAGCCCACAAGTGTTAACCTGACATAACAAAGCTGACTGCCCAAAGTCAACTGTTCTCTAATGTTACTATGTATGTTTTCCAGAGTGAGGGAATCATCTCTTTGGACAATTCCGACAGAGAATTCTTTTATCTTCATAAGCCAATCAAAAGGACAATAGATATACTAAAAGGTATCCTTCTACACAAAAATCCCATGACCTGAACACTAGACCCCACTCCAGTCTTAAACTCTTATGCGGGGGCCATACATAATCCAGATGCAAGGATTCAGATGTCATGTCATTAATGGATGAGCACTGGGAGACCCTGCACTCAATTTTCTTGTGCCATTTCTCCATCAAAACCATGCTCTACACTGGGCAATTCACTGAATTTGCTCTGCTGCATTAAAACAGCACTCCATTGGGCTCTACTTATATTTCATTCCAAAAATCAACAGAGCACCCCATTTAATGCAGAAGAAATTCAGTCATCCTACTTTTGTATAAGACTTAGAGTTGGTGGTCAGTTTAAATTGTACCCCCAAGTTTACAGAGATTTCTCTAGGACCATCTGGTCTTTGGGCACTGATCAAGACAGGGCCACAGACAGAAAGAAAACTTACCATAGGTTCTGCTTTTCTTTCTTGAAAGGCAAGTATATGTATTTCAGAAGAAGATTAAAATACAAATAAATACTTCAGCTGTTTTTTTTCTTCTTCAAAATGACTAGACTTAAAATTTCCCATATGAAATGACTTAATAAAAAGTTGGAGATATAAGTAGAAACTCAACCAATGTTTTTCATATAAGCACGGTTTTTGGTTTTTTTTAAAGCTTAAACCTGATTAGGTAACTGAATGATTTGTTTGATGCCAATGATGCTATTTGCCTAGACAAAATTTTCAACCAGTGTACCATGCTAGGCCTATGGTGTGCTGTGGTAGGCACATTGGTGTGCCACAAGAATGTTTAAAACATGCAATACTTCATGCTCTGGTTTCTCTTCAGACCTCATAAATCTTTCGCCTTTGAAAACATGCAATACTTGACTATTTAGTCAGGGACACTGACCTCCTTTCCCTTAGATTGTCAAATTTAAAAAATGACAACAGCCAACACAATATTAGCCACCCAGCATGAGTGAATATATATATACTGAGCTTCAATAATTAGTTTATGTGTACCATGAAATAAAAAAGGATTGAAAATCGCTGTCCTAGAATGCTGAAATATGAAAGGCCTTAGTTGTGCCTGAAAGAAGGGTGGTGCCTTCCTTAGTTGTAAGCAGTTGGCCATATATACATGCTGAAATGTCAGTGTCTGCTTAAAGTACATTCTTGATACCATTCATACTCTCCAAGCATGATTCAAAATTCCTCTTCAATACTAGTCTGGATTAGAAAAGAAGACCAATGCGAAGGAAAATTGAGACCTGTGACCAATGAAAAAGTATCTCAAGGAATCAGCTAGTTCTCAAACAGTGTATTCTTTCATTTCAACTAGGCCTGATCTTGGCTTTCACATTCAGATGGGATGCTCTTTTAATGATGAAGATTCAAGGCACAGCAACAAAGCCCCAGATACACGTTCATTAGGCTACCAATTTTATAATTCCCCGTCAGGCAAGTAGCTCTCAACCTTCCATCTTTAGTTCAGGGGAAATGGCCAAGATCAATTTCACAGGTAAAACCAAGTCAGCTTTCGCCACAATGTATCTATTTATAAATAGCGTGGCCAGCCTTGAAATAGAAAGTACTTTCTTCTTACTCAAAAGGTCAGAGACATCTGGCCTCAATACTGTTTTATGTTCTGTTGCCAACAAAACTTTTTCTATCTTTGAAAACTAAAATGTTGAGCACAAGTTAGGAAAATTGCCAATCTATCCTGGTTAACCAAGTTTAAATGTATTCCTAATATTTGTTCTCTTATAATTTAATAGCAGTCTAACAATATCCAACTTCCTTTTAGCATTTTCCATCAAAGTATAATAAAAAGATATGGCAAAGGGGCATTTTGCAGGGGATAAAAACTTTATGAGCATAAAGTCTCTAGTTAAATGCTTGTGGATGCTTATTTAGCTGTTTTTCTTCATTAAATATGAATTATAGCTCTTTAAATGCTGATTTGGAAATCAGGAAGGTTTAGTTTTACTCTACTGCTTTATATCCAGAGGCAACATAAATCTATTTAAAAGCTGATTTAAGAAAGCAACTCGGGGAAGCAAATTGCTAGTGATTTGATCCCTTGAATTTCTCATGCTTCATAATCAGAATCAGGTTGTACTGAGTACCAAAAATGTTTATTTGAATGTGATTGAAAAAGACAATTATTTCCTAAAGGGCATAGAATGGGTAGTGGTGGAGTTCAAGGGACTCAACTAAACACATGTGAAGTATTTGGAAATCAAACAATGCCCCGTCAAGGACAGATAGGGCAATAAGAAAGTCTAATTAGACACAATCTACCTGAAGGCAGGTTTTTAAAAGCAACCATATGCTGGCTTCTTTCTTGGAATATATTGATAGTTAATAAAATTACAACTCCAAATGCTAAAATACATTTGGATTGCAATTTTAATACCGAAAGCAAACCATTTCTTTGTTAATACAGCATTAAATTAATACCTCAGAATAGGACAAAAGTTTATCATCACATACAAGATTTAACAATGTGGTGCCTTTAGATCAAGGTTAGCCTAACTCACCAAGTGTATTTCCCAACCTTCCATAGGCCAAAGTAAAGAAACAAGGTGCAGATATCACTTTATTTTTATGTAATGACATATTAGCCAACGTGACATCAAGAACTGGTGGGATTAAAAAGCATTGTGTGTGACAGTGTTTTTTTTTAAATAGTTTTCTCACTCTAATTGAAGTGACACAAACTGATTTTCTTCCCATTTGGCAGGAAAAGAAAAACTGACTTTCCATGTACAATATGCTAACAAGCAATATTCCTCCTTTTTCCATCACTACAAGCTGGAATAACTCACACAAGAAAAAAAAATGATATGTTTTAATCTATTCTTTTTCATTTTCTTTGCATGATGATAGGAGACAGATTCTAGTCCTCAAATTCATTCTTTTGATATAATAACCACATGTCCACTTGTTGACCTAATGACTCTGTCAATTTTCATTACTTAGGACAAGTACATTTAACAGCAATTTCTGATTGCTTTTTGTTTGGCTTACAAATAAGTCTCCTTTGCCAATTCACAATAGCATAGGTAGATGCCATGTACATCTTTTTGAAAATAATAAACAAGAGATAAATAAGGCATATTTTCAGAGCCTTCCATTTTTGACTAGCACATAAGAGTCAATCATTCACAGCTAAATCCATTCTGTACTGCTTTAATTTTTTTAACTTCAAAGGGAAGGAGAAATTAAATTATACAGCTGCTCATTCATCAAAGAGCTGAACTTTTTAGAAATGGCTAAAGTGTTCAGAAGTCAAACTGAAAAAAAATTGTTTGTAAGAAAAAAATGCAAACTTATGAACCCAATTTTGTAGCTCGAAACTATTTTAATTTTACAACGAAATTAATGTTTGTACATAAAAGATTCTGCTGAATGGGGAGTCATTCAATTGGTGAAGCATGATGGTTACAGAAGTTATTTCAGGAAAAATAAATCTCTCTTTTCTGTTTAATATAAACTTTCTTATTGTGTTTGAAAACTAAACTTATTTGCATATCAAAACCAGAGATATTGTACTAAATTATAATTAACTTTAAAATAAAGAACAGAGAAACCAAGTTTGAAGTAATGCAGTAATAGATGTGAAAATAAATGTGTTGTAAGCCACTAGTTAATAAATCACTGAAAAAGAAATAATTAAAAATAATTATTATAATCTCTAAATATTTATAAGATGATAATTACTCAGGTAAACTGAAAACAGTTCTTTGACTGGAAAAACATTCCCTCAGTCCTCCGGAAAGAGTGGTTTTATGCAGAATGGAAGAAAAAAGAAATACTTAAGGATTTTCTACACAGACTAAAGTAATTTGCTTGACTCTATTAACAGTAGTAAGATATTTTTCTTAACAAATTACTCATAGGTACAGTCAGTAGGTTCCTGAGTAAGAGGAGGGAGAGAAAATAATCTTAGGCCAATCATTTAGTGCACTATTCTAAATTGTGGGGGAAATGTCAACTGCAATTGAAAAAGAAAATAAATAAATTGGGGGGGGGAACGTTGTTATTTTTCTTTTCAGATAACTCCCCACCTTCCTTCAGATCAGCAAAAATGTCTTCTGAACAAGTTCCCAGTCTATCCACTACATTCTGTCTCTCGTGATAATCAGTCATGCTCCCTATTTTTGGTGAGATATCTCTGCTCGTCCCACTATTGATTCTGATCATCATAGACCTAAGTGCTTTATCTGACTTAATTATATTCCTACTTCACTCCACAAAGAACTTAAGATGGTTATGAAAGTTTACTGTAACCTAGTATTTCCTCAATTTTAATAATAGTCAGCCTGAAATATGTGTATTACTATACATGGATTATGTACACATAGTACATGATACATATGTCCTAATACTTTATTGGCAGTTAAGCCAGAAAAGAGAAAACATTTGGGTGGAAGTGAGTATAGAATTAGAAGACAACCAGGAACAATGTGATATGGACAATGAATCAAGTATAGTGCTAAATGTCACTTCCTTCTGAGGCTTCTCAGATCCTTCCACATGAAAGATGTTAACATAAGTGTTAAGATCAGATAGGGAAACAGAACAGTTAAGGATAGAACCTAAGATAGAAGCAATAAAGGCATAGCCAACTCCTATCATCACTGTCATATTTCATGATATCTATGAGTCATTTTGGTAAATAAAGAAAGCTCACTAGACCTATTTTGTTTATTTCTTCCTGAATCTTTCTGGTCACATTAATGCATTTTGTATTATGAGAATAAATTGAAAAGAAACATATTTTATAGCAAAGAGTTTTGCTTTCTTTATTTATGGATCCACATTTTTTTAAACTTATTCACAGCACCCTCAAATTTAACAAGTTTCTTGAATAGTTACTATATACTATATAGTAAGGTCCCTTGTAGAGTACAGAGGGGCAGTTCTTAGGGCCGTTGATTGAACATTCCCATGATGTTTCTTAAGATATGTAACAGGATTGCACTCAGAAGTTGGGCTCTGACCAGTGAAATGTCCATAGAAGTAATATGACTTTCATCCAGGTAGAAATTTTAACACCATTCTGTGATTTACTACCTTTTCTTGCCCCTACCTTACAGCTTTTGCCTGTATACAATGAGGTGAATCCCCTGTTTCCCAGTTTGTGTCAATGACTGAACATAAGAAACAGAAGCTCTAGCTAATCTATGATGGGCATATAAGGTGAGTGAGACATAAACTTTTGTTGCTATAAGTCAGAAAAGAAAAAAAACAATCCAAGGAAATGTATGCATTTGGAAGGCATAAAAAAGACAACGCCATTAATAAAGATATAGGAAAACCAGCCCAGCCAGCATGGCTCAGTGATTGTGTGTCAACCTGTGAACCAAGAGGTCATGGTTTGATTCCTGGTCAGGGCATATGCCCAATTCAAATCTCCAGTGTGGGACATGCAGTGAATCAACGATTCTCATCACTGATGTTTCGATCTCTCTCTCCCACTTCCTTCCTCTCTGCAAACTATATATATTTGTTTAAAATATATAGAAAAATAGTATCATGAAAGGCATAAAGGAATATTTTCTAAAAGAAGGAAGTTTTAACCATCTAAGAGCTACTGGTAGAGAGGGATGAGGAAGAGGGGGTAGATGAAAATGAAGACTAAAACAAACAAGGAAGTTGTGCCTAAGAGCTCATCTATGACCAATGAGAGGATTGTGTGGCACAGGAACCACACTGTCACCATGCAGCAAGTCAATAAAGGGGAGATGGAAAATCAGAAGGACCGGGTCATAGGGACTATTCTGCCAAGTAATTTGTGACTAGAGGATGCAATAAAAATAATGATGGTAAAAGAAAGCCTCTTTTATTTGCTATGTTTATAATATAAAGACAAGTATAGGCATATTTTAAAGTGGGAGAGATACTGTAGACCAATTGATTTCTTAAAGGTATAAAGTAAGAAGAAAAGAGATAAATGTTTCAAATATTTGAAAGGATATAAAGTTAAGGGAAAGGTTGCAGCATTCACCTTGGAAGACAGGTGAGGTATGATGAAGGGGAAAATCTTTGAGGGAAGTCAACCCAAAAGATTTTATCTTCTCATTAAAGTAGAAAGAGTTTTCAGAAAAGACGGAGGGAATGGGCTTGAATAAGAAGGTTTACAAGAGCCATTTCAGGGAATGGAATGACATCAGTAGTGGGAAAAAGATAATATAAACGCATAGTCAACAAATGATCCTTTACTCAATGCCCCTCTGCCCTGGGTCAGCTCCAGTGACTAATCTGTTTTAAATATAAACTGAAGTACCATCCAGAATGTATTCATTGCTTCATTTCTTAGCTCTCCACAATTAACATTTGTACTGCATTTGGCAATTTTTAATTCTTAAGAAAATGTTGTGAATTAAATTATTTTGTTTAGCTGAATAAAGGTAGACTGCCTTATTTAGTCAAGTTTTCATAGAAAGTAAGTCACATGGCTAAAAAATCAAACCCAGTCTTTATCCTCCAAGTCCAGAATAAGAACTATTTCTCCTAAATAAACACAAGAACTAATGAGTGGCTATGACTAATTTATAATGTAAAAGAGATCATGTACCCCTTTTGGAAATCTACACTAATAAAAGAGAAAGATATAAATTGACCATACCTTTGCAACACCCACCAGCCAATCAGGAGTGAGTATGCAAATAAACCCAACAAAGATGGTTGGTTAATTTGCATATGCAAGCAATTAGCAGCCAGGGTCAGGGTGGGATACAGGTGTTCACCCCACTCCAGCCATTTTGGGCCTCTGGGCAGCATGGGAAAGCAGAAAGGAGGCTCTGGGGAAGAGCAAAGGCAAAATGATGACTCCGGGCTGGAAGGAAGGCAGTGCCAAAAGCCAGGAGAAGAAGGCCCATTCTTGCACAAATCTTTGTGCATCAGGCCTCTAGTTTGTATAATAATTTAGGATGAAAACTCCTTTCACACTGAGGATCTGTGTGAGTCAGAATGGCGTGGGGTCAAGGTCTGCCTTATACCTGGCATATCTCTGGGGAAACTCTAGTGCAGACCTAAAACCCTTGATCTAATTGACATGAAACTGAAGTGACTTTGGTGATGAAGTCATGGTGGGATGACACTGGGGAAATGAGAACTCTTCTAGTCCCTTCCTAGTTCTTAGATGATAAAGTCTAATGAAAATTAGTCCAACAAAGAATGAAGAAGAAATAAAACACAATACCCAATATAAAAAGAAGGAAAAAAAGTCCCTTCCCACCCAACACTCCAGTCTGTTTTAGTTATTAGAATTATGAAGAAAAACTAAATCTCTTGGAGCCTAATGTAAACTGTGTGCCAGACTTGTTTATCCCTTTGTAGCTATATTAGACACTGCTCAAAAGTGGCAAGCAAAACAGCATTTTGGAGCTTATGAGGAAAAATCATTCTCTAATTTTCTCAGAATTCAAATGAAAGCTGTGGTTTGAAGCCACTGAAACAGAATTAAATGTGAAGTTTAGAAGGGATTAATTTCATAAATTTCTTAAGTTGTTCATGGAACCATCTGGCAGTTTGGGAGATAACCATTAAAGTCTATACAAGAAAATTTCTTTCTGTAAGATTACTGAATGACTGAATATTATAACAGCAGGAGAATAGAAACTAATGTATATTTTATTATTGAAAACAAATGCCCTGGACTTTCAAGTCATGTGAGATTTCTGCTCACTTCTAGAGCAAAGCAACTAATATGGGATGCACACCTTTGAGAGCCTCAGATGTACCATTTCATTTTATCTTTATGGAGGGTTGCAAAGAAATTTTCAATTGTCCTTTTCTGAGGGGAAACTGCGACCCAAAGAAGTTAGGTGATACTCAGTGTACTATTGTTCACGTGGAATTTGACTAAGTTCATTCTTGCTCAAACCCTATATTACACCAAACCGTCCTGCCTCCTATAGCAATCAATACAACTTATCAGGTAGGTGTAGCTGAGGACCAGGGATTTCATTGCACGTAATTACCTACTCAGATATTTCTGGCCAATCAAAGAGTCAGTGATTTGACAAGTGCTTTTATGAAAGCCTCCCATTAGTTTCTCAATTCAGTCTTGACTGAACTTCATTATCATTATTTTATGGAAAATAATATATTCCATTTCAAGGTAATATGACTCTAAGATAAAAGCAAGCCTCCTTAAACTTACATATTCATCAGATTCTCCTTAGAAGCCAGGAAAATTTGCAGAGACAAAAAAAAGAAAAGAAAAAATGATTCCCTGAGACTGGGACCATGTATCTTTATTTTAATAAAGTCCCCAAGAGTTCTTTATGACTCTTAAAATTTATGATCTACAAGAACCGGACAATCTCAAAATAGGACAGTGGTGAAACAACCTACTCAAGCTAGAATGCCAGGAACTGAGTTCCTGCTCCTTGCATAAGTTGTTTAATCTCTTTATAAATCAGTTTTTTTCATCTGCATAATGGGAGTAATAGATAACACTTATAGTATAAGATTTTTGTGAGGAACAATCAATTCATATGTTCTGAGAAGAGTATCTGGCACATCTAAATGCCCCATAAATGATAGCAGCTGTTCATCTAATACCTCATTTAAGGAGGCACAGCTAGAGGGCTGTGTGTGATTCCAAAGTCCAGTTCTCTGCCTCTCTTTCAAAGCAAAGCCACTTCCCACAGATGTCCACTGGGACTCAAGACAGGAATAGGGCTTCTAGTGAACTTAGCTATGCACAGAGGGACACATTATCATCTGCTACTGCAGATGACATGACCCAGCCCTCATTTTTCTTATGCATACCCCTTCACATCTTCATCTAGCTTTTCGATAGATGCCTACTCTAACATCTCAGCCAATTCCTTAGACAGCTGATTCACAACACAGCTCTAGCAAGCAATGTCAATATTTTCTTTACACAGCTATCATTTAAAGTGGCACTGTGACATATTTGTCATATCGTAGGCATTTCTTTAAAACGATTTGTATAAAATGTACAAATGGTGGTATTTGGGAACCAGTCTTAGGCAGCGCTGCTCTGGAAACAAGGGTGCACACAGTTTCAACAATTTGTGACAAAGATCACACATTCGGTAGGCAGCATCACTGAGAACCCTGCGCCCTGCTGGTTGGAAATGTCATAACTTCCTAGGTGAAATCTGAAACTGGCCTTCATGAATAGAGGCAAAAAGAGACCAGAGTAATGAGTAGACCACCCCAGAGTGGTGGGTGGCCATTTTAATAAGCAGGGGAACTTACTTATGAGGTTTACCTCGAGCACTATGAGATGAGTAGATTTCCGCCACTGCCTGCCAGAAACTTAAAAGTTTATATAAAAATGACATGTTAGAGGAGGGGACTGGGGTGTAAAGAGATTAAATAGCTTATATTCATATACGCATAACCCATGGACACAGACAATAATGCAGTGAAGGCCTGGGGGAAAAAGAGAGGGCAGGATGGGTAGAGGCAGTCAATGGGGAAAAAGAAGGGAACATCACTAATACTTTCAACAATAAATACAAAATTTTAAAAGTCTATCAAAAAAGCAAGTTTATACAGAGACCTTAACTAGGTTTGGTCACGTACACCATCCACATGGTCTCAACAACACATTGTTCTTTCAAGGCTGTGTCCTTGAAAATGGCTGCTAGTATAGGAATAGCAGGTGGAACACACATTTCAAAGACAGGGGAGGGGGGAAAGAGCCTACATTTGCCCAGATCTAGCTCACAGGTCAATTGGCAGTATGTCCTCTTAATGACCTACCCCCAACAAACCCATATGCTATACTTGGCCCAGTTCAGCACCAATCCCCTCAGCTGTTCAGAGAAATTCATTATAATATTCTAACACAGTGGACAGCAAACTCATTAGTCAACAGAGCCAAATGTCAATAGTACAACGATTGAAATTTCTTCTGAGCGCCAAATTTTTTAAACTTTTCATAACGCCACTTCTTCAAAATAGACTGTGTTTTGTGGAAGAGCCACATTTAAGGGGCCAAAGAGCCACATGTGGCTTGTGAGCCACAGTTTGCTGACTACGGTTCTAACAACTTGTCCTTCTCCTCATCCATAACTGCATCTCTGTCCTGACCCTGCCCTGGCTACCAAAGTTCTGCAGCCTTGGTATTTATTATGAAATTGGACAACAAATAGATGATTGATTACAGCAGTGTTTCCAAATTACTCCCTTTCCTTTTTTCCAAATGTATCGCCTCTCCACAGCCATTCTCAGATCAGCCACCCTCAGATTCCTGAAATCTGCAAAATGCAGCCTTAATTCTGAAACCATTTTGTCTCTCCTCTTCCTGTGTTATCTAACTGGAACTACTCCCAACCTTCACATTGACCTTTGATCAGTATTGTTAACTCCTATTCTTCAAGCTATTTCTAAGAGCCCTTAATAACTAACTATGGAGACAAAGGAGAGGATCTCTATAGTCCTTTTGGTGTTGAATCATGAATTTGTTTTGAATAAAAATACAAATGAACAATCCCTTTTGGTTTTCTGTGAGATTTTCCTAATATAAACCAATAAATACTTTGGGCTTTCTTTAACAAACAATATTTAGGCCATACCAGAGTCACTGACTGGCACATGGAAAATTCTATACTACCCACAGAGTGTGGCTACTAAGAATCACTATATTTACTTATCATGATTAAGTTAAGTGCTCATACATGCAGGAAACACCTCGTAAGTGCCTTCTGTATGTCAGGCCCTATTCTTGATGTGAGGGTACCACCCTGAAAACAAACATAGACTCTGCTCACATGTATTATATATTTTGGTGAGAAAAACCTAAAGTAAAAAAGGAAACAAGTAAATGAAAATAATTCCTATTACTTATTAGAGATATAGAGAAAATAAAACAAAATATTATTACAGAAAATGTATATAAAAGGCTAATTTAAAATGGACAGTTAGGAAGGCACATCTCAGAAAGTACTGTTTGAGCTGAGGCTTGAATTATGAAAAATCACTAAATCAAATATCTTTGCTCAGGGCTGGAGGGTGTATTTCAGGAAGAGAAAATATCAAATCTGAGGTAGAAACAAATTTAAATTCTTGGAAAAAGGATAGGAAACCAGGATAGCTAGATGATAATGAGGAGTCTTGGGCTGGTACAAAATAAAGTTAGAAGTCAGGAGGCAGACCCCTCAGGGTCTTGTAGTTTAGCAAAACAATGTCAAAGTCTATGGAGTTTAAAGTAGCAATAATCAGACTGAGATTTTTAAAATAATGTTAGGTCTATCTATGTATATGGGAAATTAACAACATAGATATGAGAGCATAGAGGTGGCTACTAAAATTGTTTATGAACAAGTACATTTTTTCTATAGTATCATTTAACAAAAGACAAAATAAAAAGAGAATGGATTGCAGAAGCAGATGTTGCTATGGCACCCACTTATTCTGCCCATTACTTAAATGTAAGAACATTCTGTATGAATTCTCAAAAGTCCTCACCTTTTGCCAATAATATTTTCCCAATCTTTTCAAAGAGAAACCATTGGATTTACTAACTCAACCAGTTTGCACTTGTAAGTGGCACCAATTCCCCACGTGGAAATCAGCCCACCCTGGGACTTGGGAACTTCCTAGTATTTTATCGTCTCATTAAACTCAGTGTACCTGCTATTTTCATCAAGTAATTATTTCAGGAAAGAGAGTCATTGCACTGTTTTGTCTGCACTGGGCACAGAGTGACAGCTGGAATGGAATAATGAGCAAATTCCTTAGGAGTGCTTAGGTTCTAAAGCTATGCCCATTTAGCAATAGGCATGAGTAAATTATTTTTCTTTGAAAAAAAGTTCCCTTTCCTGGCAATAATTACTTTTTCTGCACTGTGAACTGCTCACCAGCATTTTAACTAAATGACAGTACAAAATTCTAATACCATTAATGACTTCACATAGGATAAACATATCAACTAATTAACATTGTGTGGTAAATAATAAGGGTTAATAATATGAGGGTTGCTTGGTCAGTGTGGCTCAGTGGTTGAGCTTTGACCTATGAACCAGGAGATTATGGCTTGATTCCCAGTCAGGGTTGCAGACTCGATCTCCAGTGTGGGGTGTGCAGGAAGCAGCCAATCAATGATTCTCATCATTAGTGTTTCTATCTTTCTTTCCCTCCCCATTCCTCCCTGAAATAAATAAAAATATATTAAAATAATAACAACAACAATAATAATAATAGGGCTAAAAGTAATGTTAGGTATATTATAGAGCTCTCTTCTGCCTACTTACTATGACTTGCTACTTACTAGCCAGTGAGGAAATAATTAGCATTTTTCATTACTTTATCAACATGCAGTAATACTGATAGCACAGAGAGTTCTAAAGATTTAAAAAAAATGGTACATAAATTTAAACCAAAATTTGTACCCAAATATGCTGCCTGCTTAATTCAAACGAAAGCAAATTAGATGTTTGTGAAAGAAGCTAAATGGCACAGCAAAATGAGATGAAGGCAGCAAAAGTACTTGAATATTAATAAAAGTTTTAGAATATTTGTTTACCAGCTTAAAATATTCATTTATGCCTGGAGGTAAAAATATTTTAAGTAATAAGATAATTATCTACAATTGAAAATAAACTATTGCAGAATTCCTAATAGGAAAGTAATCTTTCCCCAAAATGGAGAAAAATTTTTAGTGAAAGAATTTCAGAATGTCGTGTGAATGTTGAGAATTTTGTTGTTGCATATTCAATTATTCACATTTTTTATGGTAAAAGATCCTACAAAACACATTGGAACTGGTTAGGCATAAACAACTAACTAGAGGCAGAGGAATCCCAGAAACATATTTACAAATATACTTTATAAAACTTTAAAAATACTTTCAAGTCAAGAATATATATTATAAATTCAAGATACTGTGAGAGATCAATATATACAATTTGAAGCATTTGCTATAATGGGAGATAAATAAGAATATCTCTCATGAGATAGCCATTCAGTCTTCCTTTAGTTCATTTATACCTGGGTTAAGGGGTCAATATAGAACAGGCATGGTCCTGAAGACTAAGAACACAAAAGTGAAATGACTTACCACAATACTTTATTTTAAATTATCACTTTTACTACTAGAAGCATTCCTTTATGTTAGACTATCATTCCCCTTGTGAAATTTCACTGATGTTGTATAATTAAATATAGATTTTTTAAAAAGGAATGAGATGAGAAATTTCTCATAAAGAATCTTTCTATGGTAATTGTCCTTAACTATATATACCAACAAATCAGGAAGTGTGATAACCTCCAACTTTCTTCTTTCTCAAGACTCCTTTAGCTACTGATGATTCCATATAATTTTTAGGATTATTTGTTCTAGTTCTGAGAAAAATTTCATTGTTTTTTTTATAAGGGTTGCATTAAATCTGTTGATTGCTTTGGGTAATATGGTTCTTTTTAATATTAATCCTTCTAATCCATGAGTACAATACGTCCTTCCATTTATTGGTGTATTCTTACATTTCTTTCTTCAATCTATATATTAAAAGGCAAATATGCAAAGTGTCACCTCAGGAGTTTGACCATCTATAAGAAATGAATAAATTTCTAGAAACATACGATCTTCTAAAACTAAACCAGAAAAAAAATGAATCTGAACAGATACATTTCTAGCAATTAAATTGAAGCTGTAATTAAACAAAATCTCCCAATAAATAAAACCCCAGGACCAGACAGCTTTACATGTGAATTTATATGTTTGTAGCAAACATATAAAAAACTAATTTGTATCTTCAACATGATAAACACCATATATGACAAGAGCACAGCTAATATCATATTTAATGGTGAAAAGCTGAAAGCTTTCCCTCCAAGATTAGGAACAAGAAAAGGATGCCCATGTTCACCACTAGAAAAAGAAATAAAAGGCATCCAACTGGAAAGAAGTAAATTTGTCACTGTCTGTAGATGACATAATACTACATATATATAAAACCCTAAAGAATAACCAAAAAATAATAGAATTTATAATAACCAAAAATTAATAGAATTTATAAATTCAGTAAAGTATGCTACTATTTGGTATTTTTAAACAGCACAGAAAATATACATTGCAACCATCAAAGAAGACTAGTCAAAAGAGTGTTATAGGAGCCAAACAAGAATATGTGCTATCCTGGAAGCTAAGTAAGGAAAGTATAGTCAGTTGTGCTAAATGCTGCTGTTGAGTGAAATAAAGAGGACTGAGAATTATTAGACTTTTTCATTATGTGATCTCTGGTGATATTTACAGAAGTAATTTTTATGAAATGATGGGGGTGTGAGTTTGACTGCAATAGGCTGAAGGGAGAAAGGGAGGAGCAGAATTGTAGACATACATGAACAGATAACTTGCTCAAGGAATTTTGCTATAAAGGGGAGCAAAGAAATATAATTTTAACTAGAGAAAAAATAAAGATATTTTACTTTAATAAAATTACAGGATTGGTGTATTCTTATAGGAATGATCCTATAAAGAGAGAGGAATTTAGGACATAGTAGAGTGGGAGAATTGTTGGTGCAATGTTCTTAAGATGAGATTAAATAGATTTTGTGCACAAATTTAAGGAACATGCTTTACAAAGAAACTTAGTTAATCTTATAAAAAGTGAGAAGTCAGTGCATGGTGCTGGGCTGTTGTGGAATAACTTTCCTGATTATCTCAATAATCAGGAAAATAGGAAGCAAGGGCGACATTTGAAAAATGGGTATCTAGAACATCATCTGGAAAGGGAATAGAATTTGGAAGCTTGAGAAGAAAGGAGGAGATATAAAATGGTGAAGGAGAGTGGAAAAAGTGCTAGACAAGACATGGTATCATTCCTACATCCCTCACATAATCCATTTTGAAATGTGACTCTGGTTTATGATATGCAATTATTTGCAATTAAATTCTGCCAGGCAAAAGAAGCAAAGATGACTGCAGATTTTAAAATAAAAAATTACTTTTTAAAAAAACAGTCACTCTCAATTTCTAGAACATTCAGAACAGAGTGATATTTACTATTTTTCCCCTAAAGTTAACTTTGTACATTTCTTCTCCATGCTCCCAATCTTATTTTTTCCTTCAAAGATGTTACCAGAAGTCTCAGTAACCTTTTTCTTTGTTGCACACTAGGAAAAGATCACACAATAATTATCCCATCACATAAATACACCTCATAGTGTATAATCTTGTTCCTTTTCATAGTTACTATGACCACAGACTTAATTTATACATAATATGCCTGGAGCTCACATATACCCACCTATAGAGTAAACATAGCTTATATCTCCCTCAAGGGGGTATCTGACTCAGATGAATGGGGCTATGGCCACACAATGCCAATGTGTTATCAGAATTATCTTATTGGATTGGGGGAAAAACATTTTAACACACTGTATTTCATAAAGTTACAATCTTCATGTCAGATAGGCAAATAAATGAGAATTTCTTACATTCCAGAATTTCAATTCAATCCTTTTGAAGTTTTTATGTTGGCTTTGTTTTCTCTCTTCATCCTAGACAAATCCCTCATGCCCATATGTGTTTATGGCACAAGTCTATTTGTGTGTAATATCTCCCTCTGCTCCACTACCTAACTGCATATGTTAGATGTATTCAGGAGGAATCTTTGTGAACTGGACTATGACTGAAATGAACATTCATGCTGAGTCCATGATAAAAACGAAGTCCTCACTGTTTAAAGGGAAATAATCATCACTAGATTGCATTTTATCTTTCTTAACTTAGAAAATCTTAAAACTGAAAACAGTGTTTTGGTCTTGAAGTCTCTTGAAATGAAAAACTAAGGATTTTTTTTTTGTTCATCCTTTTTAAAGCATAGATGTCAGTCAGTTCTCACATGTGACTATGACTTAACCTACCTAACATCAAAACATTATAGAGTAAACTAATGTTTAAGAAAATGAACCTGGCCTTTCTTTTTCTGCTTAAAGGAAGATGGGTCCCTCATGACAAGGCTAAGAAGTGGGGAAAGTAAGAAGTGCATTTAGAAAAGCAAGCACCATGGTGAGTCTTCACAGCACTATGTTATTATGCTGCTGATCAGGTTGTAAACCAATTTCAAGTGCAAAATGTAGGTTTGGGATTTATGCCTTGTATAAAACATAATCAACTTTCATTATTTCCATGAGTCATAGCATTTTAATCTTTTCTAATTAGATGTAATTACTATTCTTTCTCACAGCAGGATAGCATAGAAGCGTAAGAAATATAAGATGCCACATATATAAGGGGAGAAGTTACAGAAAAGGAAAAATACAGGGATTATTAGTAAATAAAAGTTTATTTTGTTTTCAGATGGCATTGGCCATTCCTTCGGTGGGAAAAATGGACACTGTGACAAAGCATTGTAGGCAATTATTATCGTTTTGTAATATTCCTTTTATAATAAGTAGATCAAGGTCCAGGGACAGAAATTTCTTCAAGGGAAGAACCAAATTTTAATATCAGAGTTTGTGCATTTAAAATAGGGTAATTTAACTGATTAGAATAATTTGTATTTTAAATATTATAAATAATGTACTTTTTCACCAAATCAACTTCTATACCTTATGTATTTACGCTCTGGTAAACCAAAGCCAGACTTTTATATAGAAACAAACAAACAAAAATCATTCAAATCTAAAAGTATCAAATATGCATGTTCCTAACTGCAATGTAAGAGCTATTCCCATGAAGACCCATCGTAGAAGCAGAAGTGTACAAGAAAGTTGAAAGATGAGTTTATTCATGGGATAGGAACATTTTGATCAAAATATTTGTGTAGGGAAATGCATTACACATTCTCTTTTGCATGTGAGTTCTTCAGTGAGCATTTTTTCCTCAATATAGACTTGATAAAATCACTTGCCAAGTAATCAACTGGTGAAATTAGGTTCAAACAACACAATTTTAACAAGTCATTTGACAATTACACAATCTACTTGTCCTATAAAATATAATTCTTTTTGGGAAAACAGTCTGTTTTGAAACATGGATTAACTACTTAAGCAGTCTATATAGATCAAATCAACTGGTTAAGTACTCATTTTAATTCTTTTCATCACCTTGTGTTATGCAGAGAGTTGAAAAATTCAATAAAGCAAAATAGTGAGTTTTACTAATTAAAAATTATAAAGATTCACCTTTTAGATGATCAGGGGTTTTTTGTTGTTGCTGTTTTTAAAATTTCTTAATGAGTAAGGTATTACATATGTGTCCTCATCCTAGATGCTCAGTTTTATGTTATCTCAGTCTACAAGACATGAGATGGGAAGTTTTATACAAATTTATTATACAACATAAGGAAACTCCCCAGGTCACTATTCTATTTCCAAATTTATGGTGCCAAACCCAGATAAATTCTGGACAAGCAATATAGAGTACTCGATTACCAAAGTTTTCCTAATTGGCAATTCGTAACTCCCAGCTGCTCTGAACAAAACCTATTGCCCATTGAAATGATGACATTTTTCTGCCTCATTAAAATCTTCAATCTTCTGTGTGAATATATTGTTCAAGTAGCCATTATTTCTGGAGATATACAAAGAGATAATAAATGATTAAGACACCAAATATAATTTTTAGTGTCAAAGAAAGGCTATTTACCACTGTACCCACCTACATGATTAGACAATATCGAACTAATATCTTGTTGGGCAGGAAGAGAGCTTCATACCATGGAACATATTACATGTTATATCTTTCAGTTCTCCCATGAACTCATTATTCTTTCTAATAGACTTTCATAATTACTACTGTATTTTTAAATTTATCTATAACAAAGTTAAGATATCTTCTCACAAATCTCTTGGTAAAATTTCAGTGAATAAGATATAGTTTTAAATAGGAATTTTTTTTATAATAATGAGCCTTCGTTGCCATCTTTTATGCATCCACAGTGTGGACCTCAGCATTTAATATGACTGTATGGAATTGTACAGAAAATACAAATCACTAGTAAGTAATTTTTTAGACTATTGGTCTATGCCATAAAATTTAACAAATAACAAAAATAGTTACAATTCATGAATCTTACTCATGTAATTACAATGTTTCTATTAAAAACAACTATTTTATCACATATCAATGTTAATAAAATCAACATAAATGAACTGCATTTTGTACAGAAGTATCTGCTATCAGTTGCCACGAACTCACAGCCCATGGCATGGCACACATTGTACAAAGGTGGAATATGTCCAAATACATAAGGTTTGTCCATGGTAGGCTTTTTTCTGATGAGTAAAAGTTTGCAATTTTTATAATGCCATAGGACAAATTGAACCCTAACCTATCCCATATTTACATAGTATACTCAGCACATTTATGAACATTCCCTATAGCCTTCAAGAATGTTTCACTTATTCCCATTTTTTAATAGCAACAATAACCACAGTCATTTTCACAGTCATGTAAATTTTCTTTTTTACATAGTGTTTCGGGGGCCTTTTATCTACCCCCTTTGGGCAGGAGTTAAAGTAAGACTCTGGAAACATGGAACATACATAATAACCCAGCAAACAATAAAATTCTGAATTGCTGAATTTAAGTTGTCTCTTCTTAAGTTTAGTTCTAATAAAGTCGGATGAGCTATAAAGGCTATCTCTCCCCCCTCAGCATCTTTTTCAGGACATATAACAGGAAATTACAATATTTCTTAAAACACTAAAATACATATATTATTACATTGACATTTAAAACTCAATTTTTGCTATAACCTTTCAATAAAACCAATTCATTTCAAACAGAAAAAATATTTGTAAATTACCTCATCCTAATGTCAACCAGCATATTGTGACTCTGTCTGGATATATTCAGATATTTAAACATGAGGTTAATTTTATATGTAGCTCTAAAAAACCACTTAGTGATTTTTAGCCCAGATGACTTCCCACACATTTTTATTATCTGTATTTAAGGATCTAAGGTCATTGACTATCAAAGTTAGTGCCCACTATCTGTACTATGATACATTGTTATTTAACCTGAAAATCCTTTTCTTTTTCCATTTGTCCACATTGCAATGCAGAACATATTAAACTAAATAGTACAACAACTGCTCCAAAAAAGTTAGAACCAGGTTTTTAACCGGAAATTCTCTCTCTAGGCATCCCTTTGCTACAAACCTGGAAGCCCCAACCGATATAGAAGCTGTTTCCAGCGAGTTATACCTTACATTCGGGTAATCATATTCTGGGAGGCCCTCCCCACTCTACAGATGTCTCTGGCATCTTCAAAAAATGTACAGCTTTGCTGATGGAAAACTGGCATAGAAAAAAACTGTACATATTTAAAGACTGTTGTTAGATTACTTTTAACATATGGATACACTCAGGAGAGTGCCTCCACATTTAAGATGATGAACATATTTATCACCCCAAGTTTCCTTGTACCCCTTTGCTATTCTTTTCCCCAGGCAACCAATAATCTGCATTGTCATATAGATTTTCATTCTTTAAAATTTTATAAAAATGAAACCATATAATATGTACTCATTTTTGTAGAGTGGCATCTGGCTTCTCTCACACGCATAATTCTTCTGAGATTCATCCATGATATTGTGCGTTGTAAAAGTTCATTTTTTAAATCATTCATTAGATGTCCATTATATGTATACACCACAAAGCATTTATCCATTCACCTCTTGATGGATATTTGAGTTGTTTCCAGTTTTTAGCTACTACAACTAGAGCTGCCATGAACATTTATATAAATTTTTCTGTAGACAAATGCTTTCATTTATCTTGGATAAATGCTTTGGAGTAGAATGCCTGGTCATTTGAGGGGCATCTGTTTTTCTTGGGAAGAAATTGGCAAAGTGCTTTCAAAAGTGGTTTACCATTTTACATTCCCACCAGGTTATATGAGAGTTCTCATTCTTTCAAATCCTTGCCTATTCTTTAGAAATAATTAGTGTTTTATTATTAGTGATTCTGGAGGCTATGTATGAGTAGTTTTTTGTGGTTTTAATTTAAATTTCTATAAAGGACTATTGATATTGAGCAACTTGTAAATTACTAATATGATATTCATCTATCTTCCTTTTTAAATATATATTTTATCGACTTTTTTACAGAGAGGAACAGAGAGGGATAAAGAGTCAGAAACATCTATGAGAATCATCAATCAGCTGCCTCTTGCACACCCCCTACTGGTGATGTGCCCACAACCAAGGTACATGCCCTTGACTAGAATCAAACCTGGGACCCTTCAGGCCGCAGGCCGACACTCTATCCACTGAGCCAAACCGGTTTTGGCTTCATCTATCTTCTTTAGTAAAATGTCTGTTCAAGTCTTTGGCCATTTTAAACTTGAGTTGTCTTATGAATGTTGAGTTGTCAGAGTTCCATACATAGTATAAATATAAAACCTTAGTCAAATATATATTTTGAAAATATTTTTTCTCAATGACAGGCCGTTCATTTCTCTAATGGTATCTTTTAGAGCAAACATTTCAATTTTGCTGGAGTACTATTTAATATTTTTTCTATAGCTCATGCATTGTGTGTCCAATTTTAACATATCTTAGCCAAACCCAAACCACTCTTTATGCTGGTTAATGTTAGCATGTAATATATAAATTCATATTTTTACTTTTAACCTTTTTGTGCCTTTCTAGTTAAATGCTTCTCTTGTATGCAGTTTGTAGTGGGGACTCACTTTCAAATCTAACATATGACTCTCTGCCTTTTAACTGGAGTGTCAGGGCATATGATGTAGTTATTGATATGATTGTGCTAAACTCTACTAGCTGGTTGTTTTCTATCTGCCCCACTTATTTTTGTTCCATTTTTATTTCCTTTGCCACCTTCTCTTAAATGAAGTATTTTTATAATTCCATTTTATCTTATTTAACTACAAACTTTATGAACTGGTTTTTGCACATTTGTTTGCTTTGGGCTGTTAGTGGCTGCACTGGACATTTTAGGATATCTCTTTAACTTATCTTAGTGTACCTTCTATTAATGTTAACCCTCTGTACATACAATAAAAGAGCCTTACTGTGCTATACTTACATCTCCCACCTCCCAGTCTTTGTTCTATTATAACCATTCACTGTTCTTCTACATATATTATAAATTCCAAAATCCAGTCTTGTTAGCTTTAAACACTTGATTCTATTTAGAGAGTTTTTTAAGATAAAAGAAAACACAGGACGTTTATATCATTTTATCATTTCCAGTGCTCTTCCTCCCTTTTTGTCTCCTCAGATTTGTATCTGGTAACATTTTTCTTCCCTCCAAAGAACTCCCTTTATCATTTCTCGGGATACAAGTCTGCTAGTGATGAGTTCTTTCAGCATTTGTATGTCTAAAAGGAGCTTTATCTTCCTTTTGAAAGGTATTTCCACTGAACAAGAATGTTATGTTGACAGGCTTTTGTTTCTTTCAATACTTTGAAGATGTTGCTCTATTTTTTTCTGGCTTCCATTACTGCTGAGAAAAAAATTGCTCATATTCTTTTTTTTGTGTCTCTACAAAATATATCTTTTATTTAAGAGCTTTTAAGATTTTCTCCTTATCACTGTTTACAAATAATTTCATTAGGCTTTTCCTGATGCAGTTTGATTTATTTTTCATGTTTAGACCTTGTAGAATTTCTTGGACTTCTGAGTTTGTCGTTTTTATCAAATTTGGAAAATCCTGGCCACTATTTCTTAACTGATATATTTCATTTTTTGGATAAGTTTTAGGTTCACAGCAAATATTAGGGGAGGGGGGAGGTGCACAGAAACTTCCCGCATGGCCCTGTACCCACACATGCACAACTTCCCCATTCTCGACATTCTACACCTGAATTGTACATGTGTTATAATCAGTGAATCTGCACTGATATATCGCTGTCATCCCAAGCCCATAGTCTACTTTAGAGTTCATGCTTTAACATACTACAGGTTTTGACAAATGTATAATGACATGCACCCAGCACTGTAGTAACATCGGTAAAGTTTCACGGCTCTAAAAGTGGTGAAAGTGGACATCCCAGTCTTGTTCCTGAGAGTTTTTATCAGCAAAGGGGAGTAGAAGAAACATACCGCAATGCAATAAAGGCCGTATATGACAAAACCACAGCCAACATCATACTCAAAGGACAAAAAACTAGTAGCATTTTCTTTAAGATTAGGAACAAGACAGGGATGTATACTTTCACCACTTTTACTCAACATAGTATTGGAAGTCCTAGCCACAGCAGTCAGACAAGAAGAAACAAAAGGCATCCAAGTTACAAAGGAGGAAGTAAAACTGTCATTGTTTAAAGAGCTTTTATCATAAACTAGAGGCCTGGTGCACAAAATTTGTGCACTGGAGGTCCCTCAGCCTGGTCTGTGTCCTCTTGCATTCTGGGACCCCTTGGGGAATGTAGCAGTGTGCCAAATGGCAGGTGGCCAGGGAGGAGCCCGAATCTGGTGCCACTTGTGCTCATCCTGGCCTGCTGCGCCTGCTGCTGTGGAGTCGGGAGAGGCTCCCACTGTGGCAGCTGCACTCGATAGCCATTAACCCAGCTTCTGGATGAGCAATGCTCCCCCTGTGAGCACACTGAGCACCAGGGGGAAGCTACTGCGTTGAGCATCTGCCCCCTGGTGGTCAGTGCACATCACAGAGATCAGTTGTGCTGGTCATTCCTCCATAATGGTCTCTTAGGCTTTTATTATATAGGCTAGAGGCCCAGTGCACAAATTTGTGCACCAGTGGGGTCCCTCCAGATTGCAAGAGGGGACAGGCCAGGACAGGCCAAAGAGACCCACCAGTGCACGATCAAGGCTAGGGAGGTATGTGGGTGGTTGGCCAGCTGGGGAGGGACTGTGGGAGGGTTCTAAGGTGTGTCCAGCCCTTCTCACTCAGTCCTGATGTGCCAGACCACAGAAGTAAGCTAATATACCAGTCGGAGCATCTGCCCTCTAGTGGTCAGTGCACATCATAGTGAGCAGTTGAGCGGCCTTAGCATATCATTCGCATATTACATTTTGATTGGCTGACTGACTGGCCAGTCTACCAGGCACTTAGCATATTAGTTTGTTATTATATAGGACGCTTGTCAGTATTTCTTTGCTGTTGGTTCATGTTGGTTTAGATTTTGGCTAATAGGTGAGTAGTGATATCCCACTGTTTTAATTACCAATTCTACACTGACATGATGTTGACAATCTTTTCATATGTTTACTTGTCATCTAAATCTCTTCTTGGGTAAGGTGTCTGTTCAGATGTTTTGCACATATTTGAATGAGGTTGTTCTAATAGTTGAAGAGTTCTTTATATTTTTTGAATAATTTTGAATACATCACTTACAAATATTTTTGCCCAGTCTCTTGCCTTCTCATTTTCTTGAGCCATTATTTTTCAAATAGTTTCTCTGTTTTTCTCTTCTCTTATTTGAGGATTCCCTATTATATATATATTAGGACACCTGAATTCACCCCAGAGCTAATATAGGTCTTTTTTTTCTATATAAGTCTGGATAATTTTTTCATAATCCTGGACTCTGATTCACTTTCCTTTTATAATGTATAATTTGCAATTAATCTGCAATTAATATGATCTAGTATATTTTTCATCTCACACGTATTTTTTATCTCTGAAATTTAAGTAGGACTTTTTTTTATATCTTCCATATATCTCCTTAATGTTCATTCTTTCCTTTACCTTCTTGAATATATGGAATCTATTTAAAATAACTCTTGATTTCCTAATGTATTAATTCTCCCATCTGTGTCAATTCTGTCCCTTTCTATTGATTTATTTTTCTCCTCATTGAAGGTCACATTTTATTGCTTCTTTGCCTGACAACTTTAAATGAGATGCCAACTTTGCGAGTTTTAGCTTAGAGCGCTGCATATTTGTACATTTAAAAAATATTCTTGAGCTTTGTTCTGAGGCCAGTTAAGGTACTGATGAAGAGTTTAATCCTTTCAAGGCTTTAACTCAGGCTTTGTTTGGTGGAATCAGAATCACTTGCAGTCTAGGATCAACTTAGCCCCACAACCAAGCGCCCTTCTGAGTACTCCTCTACCTAACAGGCACCCCCCTCGCTCCCATTACAAAGTTCCTCCATGCTGGCCAGGAGAACTCTTTTCTTTCCCTGTGCAAGTTTTGTGGATTGTTCTGTCTCCCTTCCTAGTAGCTTTTCCACTGGCTTCAAAGAGCTTCCTCAGATGCATGCACTTATTAGTGGGGACTTGAGGGGAGCCCCGAGCAGATCTATAAAACCTCACCCACACTCCCCACACACACAAGGCTTCCCCGCCCCCCCCGTATTTGTCTTCTAATATGTGATGAGATATGACTTCCTGCTACTGCCTCACCCACACAAACAAATTACTCAAGTATCATTTTATAGACTTCGTATCTTATACTGAATATATAGGGCTTTATAATTGTGTGTGTGTGTGTGTGTTTGCATGCACATGTGCATATACACACATTTACACACATATAAACTGTTGCATTTTTTTCACTTAATTTTTTGTAACTAATTGTAAGTGCAGCATTTATTAATGGGCATGAAATACATTTAAATATTCTCAATAGTGAAATATTTTAGTTGTTTAACGTTTTGAGCATCAAAATTAAATTTTTAATGTCAAATAAAATTGAATAAAAGTTTCTATACATTTTGTTATGCTATCAGAATTCCTCTTTTCATTGCTATGCTTTTAGTTAGTGCACAAGTATGCTGATGTTTATACACCCTGCGGAGTTGAGAAAAAATCAGTGTGTGTGTATGGTATGTGGTATGTTTGGCTCAATGACCAGTTTTCTCTTACATTAATCAATGCACATCTAAGAATTTTAGGGAAATACTCTCTACTTAGCTGGCATAAGCTATAGTTATAAAAGTCCTCACTCATTAAAATATCTACTCTTGATTGGTCTGTCAGAAGTCTCTAATTTTCCTGTCATTCCTTAAAAGACCTTTGAAAGGCACTGTGCATTTTAACGAGGCTATAATAGACTTTTACTTAAGAAAAAGTAACATTATCAGAGATTAGTCTATCAAATTATTCCATTAGCACCAATTACCACCTGAAAGAATGCGTGGTCCTGAGGGAACGGAACTTAAGATAGACAAACTTTGATTGCCAGCTAAAAAGCTAAAATATATGGTGGTGTAGACCTATGGTAGGGTGTCAGCCAGAGCATCAGTGAGAAACCTTAAGGACAGATACCAAAGTAGCCACATCACGTCCACAGTAATGTCAAGGGACTATGTCCAAAGGCCATGAGTTATGTGTCTGTAGCTGTGGAGAACATTTAAAATTATCCTGGCCAGAACAGGGATTGAGATAGATAGGACAAAATATTGTACCTTTGTCCTTTTCTAGAACCTCCGACAGTACATATACCCTAACACTAAATATTAAACTGTTAAGGTGTTTCTCAGTAGTCACAGAGCCAAGCAATTCTCAAGTGGTGTCAGAATATACAAAAAAAATAAAAAATAAAAAATACATAAGTGGTTTTGGTAAATATATTAGCATCTTGAAGTTAGAGGAGATAGTTTCTTATGTGTTACCAAATTTTTGTGTAAGCAAAAAATAGCCAGAATTAGCCATACAATTTAAGTGTAGCTTGCTCTCATAAATAATGATCAGATATTGTTATAATCCTGAATGCACACTGAAACAGACCAATGCATAAATAGCACTGTGTTTTTTCCACATAGGGAAGAAACATTAATGAAGCTGACATCAAACACTGATATACCCCACCCAGTCACAAAACCCTGAGACCATTTCCTTGTTCATTATAATATCCCACCGCAGAAAAAGCAACTTCCTCACCACTAAGGGTTTTCTTCTTTCCCCTAAGTTCTTACAAAACTACTTAATATTCCTTGTTTGGCTGTTAAATTGCTAATTGCACACATAAAACCACCAAACTGGTGAATTTTAACTGATGTAACACTTAAATGTGCATGGAGAGCTCGAACAAATTACCTGGCTATTTTGAAATCGTATGGGCATAGCTATGCTGTTAACTCTACTATTCCATTTCTCACTGGGAATTAAAAAAATGAACAAAATACAGAAAGGGGATAGGAGTGGGAAGAAAACATAATGGTGCTTCATCCTGACATCTTTTACAATTTCTAGCCCTCCTGTAAACATTTTGGTACAAAAAAGTTTTAAACTCTTGGCTATGTTGTATAAATAATGTTGAATTAATTAACAGTAGTAGCATGGAAGCCACACGAACATGTTATAGGAACATGCTGGCCAAACTTACTGGCTCTAGCCTGACCAGTTGTGTAACCCTGACCAGTCACTTAAATTCCCTGTGCCTCAGTTTTCTGTTCAGCAAAATGGGCTAAAGGCAATACCTACTCACACATTTGCTGTGAAGATTAAATACTATAGGGAATAACTAGTAGAAAAGTAGCACACTCATGGAAAGAGCTTTCTAAATGTTAGGTACTGCTATTATTACTTCTATCATCGTTATTGACTGCGTACTAGTAAAGTGTTGTCCATGTGAGAGAACATAGTAAGTGGTCTCTGTTCCCAATGACCTTCCGTATCGTGAGGGGAAAAAGCCTCACTGAGGAGACAGTGAGAGCAAAGGTGCCATAGTGTGTAATTCTAATTCAATAAAAGCTAAAAGAAGGTCAGAATCAGCGTGGGCTGTGTCTGCCATAACAGAATTCTTGGAAAGACAGGCATACAATGAAGGCCTTAAAGAATGAGTAGGACTTTAAAAGTTACATAGGGTCACTCTTGGACATGTGGTCCACAGATGTGTTTTGTTTGGCTTATACAGTATTTTAAAAACATTTTAATTACTTGCCTACATTTAAAATTAGATCATCATCCACCCTGCTTCACCCATTTAATTACCTGCCTGGTTCCTGTCATTATTTGAGTTTGCAACACCTAATCTATGGACTTAACCCACATTCTCATTGTCACTGGTAACTAAAAGCTTTGGTAAACATATTAGAATGATTAATGTTCTTCATTTAGTGTCACAAAATTCTGCTCCATGCATACTAACAAGAATTTATAAAAATTTTTAAAGTAGTCTTTCTTCCTAAGAACTGATTTCTAATCATTCGAGTTTGGACTACATTCAAGGAATAATTATTAAAAAAACATTATGATTTCTTTAACTGTTAGGTCTCTATTGTTACCTTTTTGGAGACTATTGGATTAGAACTTAATGAACTATCTTTTAGAGGCAGACAGAGCATAGCACATTGCAGTGCACTGGAAGAACTTAACACAAATCGTTGCAAAAACTGGCGATGAAACAAATCTTCCTAACTCCTGAAATGACCTTGGTTAAAGCTGAAAGGACTAAGTGTGTATTTGGGGAATGGTAAGAGAAACACCAAAGTTCATGTCTACAAACTATTCTAATCACCTCCCATTCATCCTGTTGGTGAAAGAGTGATCCCAGTCACTGAAAGGTTTGAGATGACCAAATGCACAGAACCCAACACTGGACAGGCAACACCTATGGCAGTGTCTCAGTCACACATACTCACAGCCTGGGAGAGGATACCACCACATGGGGGTTGCCCTACTGGACAGAGTGAACCAGCAGGGGCTGTAGGAGGCTCTCTTTGTAGTGAAAAGAGGGTGAGGTGACCCTTGGATCCCACAAGAGGACAGGATTGACTTGAGTAATGTTTGGGGTCGGCAGAAAAGTGGAACCCATTAGATTAAGGTCAAATATGGTGCAGCTGATAGGGAAACTAGCCAGATGGAGTTTTTCTTACTGGATGTGGGGTGGGGGCAGACTGGATGAAAGCAGGGAACTTCAAGGCAGTGTGTGGAATTTCAGATCTTCTAATGAGGGGGGTGTTTATGTATATGCACATATATAAACTATTTATTCTGATATTTTGAAATCAGGTATGGAACAGTTTAAGTTTCCAACTAATGGTTTTCATGTACTAACTATATCTCTTTAACAACAGGTGCTGGGTTTTCAAATGCACTTTTTTGATGAACTACATCACATATAGTTCTTTTCCCATTTAAAATACTGTAATGTGAATGTATCCTTTCTAAAATTTTGTATCAAGTAAACTCAAACCATGCTTCTACGTGCTGTCTCTTAGGTTTTTCAATAAATTCCTATAGGCTATGCCTGGTAAGTTCAAAGGTACAGGTTCTATAGCCCAAGTCTCAATTCTCAATCTTTGTTCAATATTTTATGATTCCTTATAGCGTTTCTTTCAACATCCCCTAGGTTTACTACTTTAAAATTGCCTTTTCACGATCTACAGATGGTTCACCTCACATTAGGGCTGAGAAGTTGCCATTCTCTGTGGAGAAGTAGCAGATGTCCATCACGCCAGACCAAAGGGAAAGTGTAAAGGAAAACAACACTGAGAGGAGGAATAAAAAAAATGAACCCGAGGGCTTCAGAGAAGTTTGTAAGGATAGATTTGTATACTGGTCCTTTCCAAGCCACATTAGGTCAGTCAGATCTCTTAAAAATAAATTAGGAACACACTTTTTCTGATGAAAGTACTTCTGAAAGGCAAAGATGGTATTGTTCAAAAGAAGAAATTTGATTCCAGGAAGATTCTGTGTGATTAAAACTTGTGGTTATATCGTTCCTGAATAACCTACCTGATGTTACAGTTTCTTCTGTCCTATATTTGCTTCAGTCTTGACTACCTCAAATATGCAACTGCCCAGGACAGCATATATACTATGTTTCCTCCAAATTAGTTCTCATTTGAGATATAAAAATGTAGACATTGACTTCTCAAGAATTTTTAATTTCCATAGAATGTTTTGTAACTGGCACTTCTTAAAATTATTGGTTTCCACACTTCATAATCTAAAACTAACAATATGTATCTGTGGATTTTTTAAGCAGCACAAATAGTGTTGAACTTTACAATAACAACAACAACAATAAATAAGCCTGTAATCTATTTTTTAAAAATAGTCCAGGTGCCTTATTCTTTTACACATAATTTTTGCCTAGATGTTATCTATTATAAGACGTTTCTCATTGTCACAAATAATGAACACACTGACCCTTAAAGAAAGCTTCTTACTCAGATGACTGTCATTTCTCTACAGAAACTACAGGGCATTCCCTGAAGGGCCAGTGCAGAAGCCTTTCTTTAAATCACTCTTAAAAATGCTGAATACAAATTTAACATCAACAAAAGGATTTCTGACTTTCCTAATAGAGCTCTTAAGTTGATTGAAAATATGAGACTAAAGGAAGATAAATAACCTAATGGAAGATATTTTTAAACAATGACGTAAGTTTGACTACCCATCCATCCAATTCTTCCTAGGGCACTTTTTTGATCAGAGAACATCTAAAGCAAAATGAAATACACTGTTCTTGAGTTAAAGATTATTACAAACAACAGGTTCTATGCTAGATTTTAATCTTAAACACTATTATTTTGTCATAATTATCAGCTTGAATTTTTTAAAAAATGTTTTCTTTAATCACATGAACATTGATTAAATTTCTTAACCTATCAGAAATCAGTCAATGATTTTTAAAATTAACTGTGTTGGCCTTTCTTCCTTTAATATTCTTTCACTGACCATTACAAAATAAATAAGTTATCTAACCAATAACATGTATCTGTGGATTTTTTAAAGCAGCACAAATAGTATTGAACTTCACAATAATAATAAATAAGCATGTTCTATGAGTGGTAGGTACATCACATTCACTGAAAATAACAAGAATCCAGAAAATGTATTGTTGAGCTTAAAATTGGTAACAGAAGCCTTCTTTACTAGTGTTCATAATTTCATAAATAATTTGTCTAAAATATTTGAGTTTATCATACCTAATTTTTTCCCCCTATTTTCACACATACAAACAGTTAAAAAACAATGGATCTTATATCTCATGCTTTTGTTTAGGAATACACAGAACAAATGAATGAAAGGTACACATTGTATAAATACACCTGCTTCAAAATATGTTTCCAGTCTGTGTTAGGCCAACAATATTTATAGCAACTAAGTAGATTATTATATCTTAAATTATAGGCATTGCAAAGTGTTATTAATGTTTGCACTTTCTGTAAACATAAATAAGTAAAGAGCATTATTTTGTATCATAGCTGTGAAATATATATGGTCTTATAACTTATTAAATTATTTTGAAGTTGCAAATTTTAAGTTATTCATTGATTTTTATGAGAAGAGTAATAAATAGAGACTGGTCTTAAAGAGATTAAAATATGCTGTAAGAGTACAAAATTAAGTTAATGTGCTACTAATACAAGTATAGATATATATCAATGTAAAAAATAATACATAAAATCAAGGAGATATTAGAAGTTATTAAGATATTGGGAGATTACTTCAACAAAGTATCCTGGCAACATTTTTGGACTACTTGAGGAAAAAAACCACATTTTTCTCTCAGTACATATTTTATATCAAAGAATAGAAATGGATTAATATTTACTATTAAAATAAATTATAACAAGTTAAAAGAAATATAAATACATATTTATGTGATCACAGGTAGAATAACCTTTCTAAGCAAATGCAGAATCCTCAAAGATACAGTAAAATAAAAATTTTAAAGTTGTCACAAATACAGTAAAATAAAAAATTTAAAGTTGTCACAAATATATAAAAGGTTACTATCTTTTATATATTTATTTTTTAAAACTTAGTCTACATTTCCATTCTGATGGAATAGATCATTTGTACCAACTTTTTTCCTAAAGTCAACTAAAATACTTAAATAATGCATTTTTAACATACCTTAAAAGCTTTGAAGAGCTACCCAGATAGGTGAATCCAGACAAATTCTGGGTAGAACCACCAATCTGTAGGCGTTCTAAGAGGACAAAAGAGATAATTATGTTACCTTACCAATGTAATGAAAAGTGGCAAAATTCTTAACATAAGAGATAATTGTTACCCTACTAAATGTAATAAAAAGTGGCAAAATTCAAAATTGAATATGAATATGCTATTAAAAAGAAAAATCTTCTTATCAAACTAAAAATAGAGCAAATTATTTAACAAAAGGTATCTATTTTTTAATTTATATATCAGATTATATGATTAAATATTAGAAATGTTTTTATTTTATGTACAAGATTAGTATATTATATGGGAAGTATAATCCAGTACAATAGTAGAGCTAAAAGAAAGAAAAGGTTTAAGGATTAAATTAAAAGGAACAACAAATAGCCTTATTTTTTTGGTTGATGTGATTGTATATGTTGGATTTCCAAAATATACAAATAAAATATTTGACTTAAGAGTTTATTAATATTACTAGATTCAAAATAAAATAAAATTATTTTATTTCTGTATAAAAGTAGTAACCAGCCGAAACCGGTTTAGCTCAGTGGATAGAGCGTCGGTCTGTGGACTGGAATGTACCAGGTTCAATTCCAGTCAAGGACATGTACATTGATTGTGGGCACATCCCCAGTGGGGGGTGTGCAGGAGGCAGCTGGTCGATGTTTCTCTCTCATTGATGTTTCTAGCTCTCTATTGCTTTCCCTTCCTCTCTGTAAAAAATCAATAAAAATTATATATATAAAGTAGTAACCAAAGAAATATAAAAAGATTCTATTTATAATGGTATATATTATACTAGCAATAAATTTAACAAAACCCATGTAAAACCTCTACTAAGAAATTTATAAAATTTCACTGAAACACATTAAAGAAGACCATAAATTGTAAGAGGTACTATATTTATGAACTGAAAGACTATTTTAAAGATTTCAGTTCTTCCCAAATCAATTTATAGTTTCAATTAATTCTCAATCAAATCCTAGACAATTTTTATTTGCTGATATTGATAAACTAGTTTCTAAAATTTATATAAAATTATAATGTCTTCAAGATATCCTTGAAGAAAAAGAAAAAGATGAGACTCCTATATAATAAAAGTCTAATATGCTAAGTATCCAGTCGACCAGTTTGCTGGTTGGCCATTCAACCAATCAAAGCATAATATGTTAATGATTTGCTCAGGCTGCTCAACTGCTTGCTATGACATGCACTTGACCACCAAGAGACAGACAGTTGACTGGTCAACCAGTAACTATGACATGCACTGCACTGACCACCAATGGGCAGATGCTCCAACTGGTGCTGCTGGGGTCTGGCTGATCAGGATTGAGCAAAATAGGATGGACATGCCCTGGAGCCCTACCAAGGACCCTTCCCAGCTGGCCAACCTCTTGCATTCCTCCTGGCACCAATCATGCACTGGTGGGATCCCTGGGCCTGGCCTGCACCTTCTTGCAACCCAGAATCCCTTGGGAGATGTTGGAGAGCTGGTTTCAGTCCAATCCAACAGGCCAGGCTAAGGGACCCCATTGGTGCATGAATTCGTGCACTGGGCCTCTAGTATTTGTAATATCAAGATTTACTTTAAAGCCAAAATAATTAAAACAATGGTTGTATTAGCATAGGAATACACAGAGAAGTAGAATGGATTGAATCTCAAAATAGACCCACACATATATGGATATTTACAGGGATAGAACTACAAATTAGTAGGGGGAAAAGACCTTTCAATTAAATTATGATTCTTTACCATGGTTTACACCATCTTGCACCCCACTACTCCTCCAAAGTCATTTCCTTCCATATCCATACCCCTAACTCACCACCTGTTATGCTCTCATTATCACAATTGCTCAGATTTACTGGGCATGTGCCTGCCTCAAAGCCACTGTCTTACTGTTCTTCCTGCATGGCTGGCTCAGTCCTCAGACATTCCCATGGCTTGTCCATTACTACATTTATATTGTTAATATATCATCTTTTCAGAGTGGTGTTATTTGACTTAGTATCTTTCAAAAATAAAGCATGCCCATTATTTTTTACCTCATTGCTTCATTTTCCATTATAATTCTATATTTTCTAGATAAGATGAAGGGATTTTTGTATGTACCTAGTTCTTGATTTATTACATGAGATATAATAGATCTTAATGCTAGATGTATAAATAAAATATATGAAAAATGATCAATCTTATCACAGTCAAAGAAAAAAACAACAGCAAACATTTCAAAGAAGATACCATTTGGGAACTACATCAAACTAAAAATAAATAAATAAATAAATAAATAAATAATAAAAATAAAATACCAACAACAAAACAAGGAGGCAACCAATTGAATGGGAGAAGATACTTGCAAATGATACTTCCAATAAGGAGCTAAAATCCAAACTATACAGATCTCATACAACTCAGAAAAAAATTAATAATTTGATTTAAAAATGAACAGAGAACCTGAATCTATACTTTTCCAAGAAAAACATATAGATGGCTGACAGATATATGAAAAAATGCTCACATCACTAGCTACTGTAAGGAAAATATAAATCAAAACTACAATGAGATATTCATACCCATTAGAATGGCTACTATCAATAAGATAAGAAATAACAAGTTCTGGAGAGGATATGAAGTTAAAGGAGCCATCATACACTGCTGGTGGGAATGTAAATTGGTGCAGCCACTATGGAAAACATTATGAAGGCTCCTCAAATAATTAAGAATAGAGCTACCATATGACCCAGCAAACCTTCTTCTGGGTATTTACCTGAAAAATTTGAAAACACTTTTGTAAATATAAATGTTCTTCTATATTCACTGAAGCATTGTTCAAAACATCTAAGACATGGAAACAACCCTAGTGCCCCTGGATGGATGACTGGATAATGATGTGGTACACATATACAATGGAATATTGCTCAGCCATAAAAAAGATGAAATATTGCTATTTGCAACAACAAGAATGAATATTGAGAGTATCATGCTAAGTGAAACAAGTCAGACAGAAAACAGAAATCTCATGATTTCACTCATATGTGAAACATAAAATAAAAAACAACAAATGAGCAAACAAATTCATAGATACAAACAATAGAATGGTGGTTTCCTGAGGGTAAGGGTGCTGGGTGGAGGATGAATAGGGTAAAGGGAATCAAATACAAGGTGTTTGAAGGAAGGGGACTTTGGTAGGTGAGCACAAAATAAAGTATACAGACACAGTGTTATAAAATTGTATACCTGAAATCTGCATGTTAAAAAGAGATACCATTTTCTCTCTTAAATAACAAAGACTTTGAAATGTAAATACTCAATGTGGTTAAACAATGAAAGAGATAGGCCCTCTTATAAACATTAGAAAGACTTCTGGAAGGTAACCAACTCTGGGCCCCTTTCCTGCAGCCCCCTTGCTGCAAGAAATGTATCTATCTCCCAATAAACTTTGTCTCCCCAAACCATTTTTCTGTGAATTCATTCTTTGTTTTTGCAAGACAAAGAAATGGACACCACATTTTTGTATCACTCTCCTCCTGGGAGCATGCCCCTGCCTTTGCCATCCTCCTTCTGCCCCAGGCTTGTTACCATTAGCTTCCTTTCTCCCAAGCTCCAAGGGCCCTTTCTTTGTCTTTATTGCTTCTTTCCTAAACCCATTTCTTCTAGAGATACTTTTTTCTCTCTGTGTGATCTACCAAATAAATGTTCTCTGATGATGATGATGATGATGATGAAGAAGAAGAAGAAGAAGAAGAAGAAGAAGAAGAAGAAGAAGAAGAAGAAGAAGAAGAAGAAGAAAACAACTTCTGGATTTAAAATTGAATGACAAATCAAGAGCATTTAGGATAAATTGTATAATAATATTCAATATATAGAAAATAATTTTTTAAATGTAGTTATATAAGTAGTGACATTTATTGTAGCATTAAAGATAGAAATAGAAATAATGGACCAACAAGATAATAGCTAAGTAAATTTTATACATTCCTATTATACAATATAATGCATCATATTAAGTGATGTTTACAAATCATTTTAAATGATATAATGTGGGAAAAGCATCAGATATAATATTAAGTAAGTGGGTGGGATCTAAAAATTATTTGCATGGTAGAATACCATGGAAAGTAGTAAGGTATAGATTGAAAAATAGAGGAAGGAAATACATAAAAATAAAAATAGTAATTATATATGAATATTGTTCCAGTTTTACACAACCAAGGCTTGGAACATGCAGGTCAGTCAGGTAACTAGCATAGTCTGAGTTCTACAAGCTAAAACTCCTAAGCCCCCAACTTGTTTTCCTTGGTCGGACCCACACACAAAGACAAATAGAGATAGAAACGAGATTGGAGTGAGACACAATTTATTACCTTGCTCGGTGGTTTCCAGGCTCAGCAACAGATGCGTCACAGACCGTGAAGTGAAGACAGACGAGGAGACGTGGTCCGGTTGGAGGCGAGTGATCACCGAAGTGAAGCTCTCAAGTCTCAGTTTATATAGCCCTTTTTTCAGGGCTGGCCTGTCCTTTTTCCCGGTTGTAGTGGGCCTTCTGTCTTTATCTGCAGTTAGCAGTATGTTCAGGGCTGGCCTGTCCATATTCCAGGGTGTAGTGGACCTTCTGTCCTTATCTGTAGTTCGCAGCCAGCGGTGCCCCCAGGTCTTCGGTCTGTGAGCAGTCCGTGCTTTGCCCTGTCACCACTCAAGCTTACATGCTAGGTTTCAGGCCTTTACTCCATTTTATAATGCTTTCACACAATTTCACAAAATTACAACTTATTTTAGATTCTATATACTTATATAAGGTTCATATATATCTTATCTTAATACAATATCAATTCTATATACTTATATAAGGTTCATATATATCTTATCTTAATACCATATCAAATATGAATGATTTTATTTTAAATAATTATTAAAAACTTAATAAAGTCTTTGATTAGCAACATACCCCTTGCCATGATATTTTTTGGTTTTTTTGTGTGTTTATTCATAAACTGTCAAGCACATTTAAGTTGTACAATTAGTGTTAAATGTTCTCTCATGGTGGTATTATGACATTCACATCTCCTTGTCTGATCATCTGGTGCTCTTTAAGCAATTCATTGTACCACAAATGTATTTTCATATCCTCTGTTACTTTGACATGAATGCACCACGCCATTTTCCCTTACCGTCTTAGAGCTGTTTGCACTTCATTCTCTGAAGCAGCTGTGATTCCAGGGATATGCCTCTGAATTTTCATGATCAAATATGACCCCATATCTCCTTCCCTGCATCCCATTTCTATCCACCTCCTCAGCCACCTACCTGGCTGGTCCTGCTGTTAGCTTGTCCAGCATCTTCAGGCATGTGCAGATGCAGCTTCTCCTCTCTGAGGACCTGCCTTCACTGTCCTCTGACTTCAGCATGTGTGCTCAGCTCATGTTCTTAAAGCAGGGAGACCAAGTGCTGGGACAGACTTCAGGGGATCCAGGCAGCATACTGCTTCACAGCCAGGCCTTCAGAAGGAGAAGCCAAAAAGGAGACATAAGTATGTATGTGTGTGTTGGTTCCAGCAATGTTACAGTGTTAGGTCTGATCAAATAATTGAATCAAATCCCTTTCCCTGGGAACTGACTTTTAGGCCACTTCACAACTGACAGTCCACTTGCTTAGACCACATTCCACTTCCTAAGCCCATTATCTCTCCCTCCAGACTTTCCCAGGATCCGGGCCTGCACAGAGAATGTCTCTGCTCAGAAAAAGCTCACCTAGAGTTCTTTAAAAACCTCTGACTCCCTGTCTTTGGGTACTGGCATCATTTTGGAGCTCAGCCCATCTGGGTAGCCAGATGACCTAATAAATTCATAATCCTTTACTCCTTTTGGCCTCATGTTTTCTTCCTTCGGTGGCCCTAACACAGAGGAGCCTGTGTACTGTGAAAATTCCAGAACCACTTTCATATTGCCATTACTCTCTTGATCCACAGAAGAATTGGAGGCACAAGCTAGGCCCAACCTGCAACTCAGTGAGAGAAAGAAGAGATACCTTGTAGATTAAACTCTCCAGCAACAGACTATCAAATTCTGGCAATGAAAGAATCGCCAATTTTCTGTTTCACAATTTAAGATGCTCAAGTTTCCCCAGTGTATGACATGATACATTTGGATAGCATCTTTTGGCAGAATAGCATATGTTTCATCTTTGCCACCTGTTATGAGTCACTTTGAGAGGCTTAGCTGAAGCAATATAGCATGGCCATTTGTATTTTTTTCTATCATCTTCTAAGTTATTATTTTGCTATGTCCATCAGTTTATTTTCATCTTGAGAAGCTGAGAACACAGGGAACTTTCTCAACAAACCAAGGTAGCGCAAGCTATGTCTCTCCCACTTTTTCTAACCTGTTTTCCTGTCATGAACCCTCTGCTTGCACTTAAGGTCTACACTATGCACACAACATCTAAGCACCACATGGAATAATAGTTGTATAGTTGTATATCAGTGTTTTTGCTTTGTCAATATCTAATCACTAAGGGATATACTATACGTACATATTTTAATCTAATCTTAAATTACTTCCACTTTGCTATATTCAACTGTCAAATATCTCTCAAAATCATGATCCACAGAAGAAATCAATCAGGCTTCAATCAGGTAAACATTTATCTAAAGGCAAGTTTTGGCCAATATTATAATACAACCATAACATAAAAATTTTTGAAGCTGAAAATACTTGTATCATTCCTTCCTATATCAGTACCTCATTGGCCAAGACAGTGAGCCAGAATAAGTCAAATGTGTCTAGGACAAAAATTATTAGTCACATTCTCAAATTGCATTCAAAATTTTAATTATTGATGGTCTTTATTTTTTCACTTTAACCAGGCCAATATATCTTAACTAATGTGATATTTATCAAAGCACTGATAATCTGAATATGGTTTTGAAAAATAGACACCCTCCAAAATAAAGTGCAGGAGTTCATCTCCTGATTCCCATTATCACTCTCTTCTCAATAGTCTTTCAGCAGACTGTAAATCAAGGATAACTATAAGCAAGCTCAGTCACTCATGTTACATTTATTTATTGGCAAAGAAATTTATTTTTAGACTAATTTCAACTTATACTAATATAATCACTATTGCTTGTCAGTAAGTTATATATGTATGGCTTTCACAAGTTCATGAAAATTGTTAAATTTCAGTGTTTAATTCTGGGAGAAAAAGATAATTATACAATAAGAAACAAGGACTTTTATAGATTAAAAATGTTATTCATTTCAAGGGGCTGAGACTAGGACTCCTTACTCACACTCTGTATATCAGGTTTAAGAAGAGCAGACTAGCCGAAACCGGTTTGGCTCAGTGGTAGAGCATCGGTCTGAGGACTGAAAGGTCCTGGGTTCGATTCCGGTCAAGGGCATGTACCTTGGTTGTGGGCACATCCCCAGTAGGGGGTGTGCAAGAGGCAGCTGGTTGATGTTTCTCTCTCATCGATGTTTCTAGCTATCTCTCTCCCTTCCTCTCTGTAAAATATCAATAAAATATTTTTTTTAAAAAAAGAAGAAGAGCAGACTAAAAGATCCCAGGTAATGACTTCATTTTTCCATGATTTAAAAGACTCCAAAGACCAGGACTACGAGTCCAAATGTCAAGCTCATGGGGAAATAATAAGAAAAAAAATAGGAGTATAGATAGGGGAGGTGGGGACAGAAGTACCCAAGGCCCTACTTTCTCTCCTCTCAGCAGCCTACTGGAATGCTAAAGTGCACTGCAAAGTTAAACCATCCCCTCCTTGCAAAAGTTCCGGGTTTGTATTGAATGCTACCATAGGGAGGTCTAGGATATGAAAGGAAGAAACCAAGTACTTTGGTAGTACTGAAGCTCTTTTGCAAAGCCCTAAGAAAAACAAGAAAGTGGTTAGTTTTCTGCCACCCATTCTCTGCATTTTTGTAAAAATGAGTTTTAATTGATTTTGAGAGAGAAAAGAAGGGAGCAGAGAAAAATATCAATGTCATAGCAAAACATAGATGAGCTGTCTTCTGCACACCTCCTACTACCGTGTTTCCATGAAAATAAGACATCCTCCGAAAATAAGACCTACTTCATGGAAACATAATGCATCCCCTGAAAATAAGACCTAGTGCATCTTTGGGAGCAAAAATTAATATAAGACACTGTCTTATTTTCGGGGAAACAGGGTAAGGATGGATCCAGCCATTCAGGCATGTGCTCTGACCAGGAATGCAACCGACAACCTTTTGGTGCAGGCACATGGAATGATACCCAACCAGCTGAGCATATAGGCCAGGGCCTACATGCATTTCCTACAGGAGAATGACTGCTGTCCAGCCTTTGATTTCTCTCATAATTACTGTTAGTTTCTTTCTAAACAGTAAAAGCAATGTTTTCCACCCCTTTTGCCATTTTTAAAAATAATTCCCCTTTCATGGAATTGCACTGTTTCCTTTTCAGGCAAGTCACTTCTAAACCAAAGTGGACAAACCATACTTGACTTAAACATACATTTCCCCAGGCATTTTTATTCCAGTGTCTAAGAATTTAGCAACACTCTGCAGTCTTTAAGTGCCACCAGAATACGCTTTCATTATAGAAGTGTCAAAATATAATATGGCCTGCAATAAAACCTAATAGGTAAATAAAGTAACAAAACCAACTTCCTTTTCGAAGGGGTGGCACAGTAATATTTTTATATGCACTTCTAAGACAACATACTAATATCTTACTAAATGCATTTATTTGCAGTGTGTATGTCTATTCCCAGGTCATAACATTATTTGGCTTAAGCTGTGGTTTTTGTTAACATTATAATGAAACTCATACATAAAAGGGACATATTTGGTCAGTTGGGAAGGAGCTAAAATAGAATTGTATTCACATCAGATCTCAATGATTTCTCAGGAATATACTAAAATATTGCCAATAATTGTGGATTACAGCAAGTAGACTGTTATAAATTCCTCTATATTGTGGAGGTGACTTTCAAGGAGGGTGTTTTTTTTGTTTTCTAATATAAATGTATCTCTTTTTCTTTTACTCTCTCTTTTTTTAAAATATATTTTATTGATATTTACAGAGAGGAAAGGAGAGGGCTAGAGAGTTAGAAACATGGATGAGAGAGAAACATCCATCAGTTGCCTTCTGCACACCCCTTACTTAGGATGGAGCCTGCAACCAAGGTACATGCCTTTGACCAGAATTGAACCCAGGACTCTTCAGTCTACAGGCTGACACTCTATCCACTGAGCCAAACCGGTGAGGGATACTCTCTCTTTCTATACCCAGCTTCTGAAACTGCATAATCAACCTTGTACCTTTCCTTGGGTTGTTTTCTGTTCATAAATCTTTTAACTCTGTATTTCTTGAGGTGACTATTTGTGTCTCTTGCTATGCTCAAGACACTATTTGTGTCTCTTGCTATGCTCAATTGTCTAATGCTTAGACAATTTTTTATTCATTTTGATAGTTGCAGTTTCTGTCACTAATAGTGAAAACTGACAAATTATCAATGACATATTCATGCTATCAATAACATCCCCAGGGATCCAAGATGTTGGAAATCATATTAGAGTAGCAACGTGTAGAGAATGCAGTAGTTTAACCATCTGGTTGTTTGGGTTGAGTACTGGAGAGAGCTCTTTTGATTGAAGTAGGCAGCACTGAGATTTGTGACTGGCTCTATGAAATCTCACTAAATGAAATTTTCTTTTGCCTGTCAATGTAATATTTCCCCATGGTAGGCTATGTTGCTTCTCAACATAAAGCAAGTAAAAACCTGTTTATATGGCAGCTCTCAGCCTTCCTTAGTCACCAAGAAAACTATGTATTTTGCCAAATGTATAGTCCCTCAAAGCTATGATGTGTTTAAAAATGTCAGCCAAGCATATGAACCAGATCATCTTTGCATTCATATACAAGTATATTCTTTTCTTAGACTAAAGTCATTTGTCAGTAGTAAAAACTTTACCAACATTCAAATAAGCTACATATCAAGTAAAATGATCTGCATAGACTACTAACTTGCTTAATGTACAGGCATTTAGCTATTCACTCACAGTGGAAGTACAGTATAGTGTCATAGATAATTGTGTCAAAATTCCTGGGTTTGAATCTCAGTTCTAACACTATCATTGGAAAAATTACTTAACCTGTCTGTGAATTAGTTCTATTATCTGTAAAATGATTATATTAATAAAACCTTCATGACAGTGATGTTTTGAGGATTAAATGAGAATATGTATGTAAAGCATTTGGAAAAATTCCCTGGGATTTAATAAGTGATATATACATTAATAATTCATATGTATTTATCAACTAGTATATGCAAAGTAATATGTGCACAATAATAATAAGACATTATTATGTCTATGTTATTATCATTACAAATAAAGAAATGTTATCCATATATCACTTTGGTGTTTTGCAGAGTTTTGCACATGCATTACACTGTTCAGATGGATCATTTTTCCTCTTCTACATTGGGAGCTTTTTGAGGGTGAAGGCCCATGTCTTCTCCTCTTCTTAAACTCAACACTAATCACACACATTAATCATGGGCTCTGCCATACCTATCAGTTCTTTGAGGGAAACTGCCCAATCTACCTGAATACCACAAACTTTGCTCTAATGAGTTGTAAGGCCAAACACAGACTTCTATTGGAATGCAAATTGTGTGACAGAGAATCAATTGGGCAGCGGATTGAAGAAGAGGACAGAGCCAGAGTAGGGCCATGAGGTATCCAGAGGGGGAATTTATATGGAAATAACGAGGAGAAAGAGACACAAGTAGAAAATGACACAAGGAAGAGGAAAAATAGAGTAGAGGGCAAGACAGTCCATGAAAAGTAGGAAGAGAGTTTAAGAGAGATAAGAAGGAACAGAGAGCAAAAGAACAAGGATTTGAGAGTATCTCTCAACAACCTTCCAATCCCAGCCTCTGCCCTCTTCTACCCAAAGGCTGGCATACTGATTTTACTTAAGATTTCATATGCTCATTCCTCACTTTCCCAATAAGTAGCTCTGTTAATGGGATTATTGGAGGAGTCCTAACGAAGAAATGTGTATTAACCATAGATCTTATTTTCTATATTTTTGATGCTCTGATACCTGGGATTTTGCTGACTAAATTGGGACTGCCCCTTCCTGGGCTAGCTAATTCCTAGACAGGACTTGCCTTTTAGTGCACTTTTGTTATGCAAACCAAGCATACCCCTAGCAACCTCTTTCTTCTAGAGCCTCCCATACTTGGGCATCTATCCATCTGCCCTAATCACCCCAAGATCAGACAATTAGGACAGCCCAGGGACCCATGGAAATTATTCAAACTACCCAATCCTCTATCTCCTCACCCAGTTTCATTTCTTTTTTTCCTGTGCAAACCACAATAAGGGCTTAACCCACTAATCCTTTTCTCTCTCTGTCTGCTCATCTGCCCTCTGCCCTTCCCCATGCGGGCCCTGCCCACATGGTGTGTTTTGCCTCCTGTTTCCAGGGACTATGAATATAACAAAACTTCTTTCTTCATGACAGTCATTTCTGTGTCTACATGTCTTAGCATACCTGATTAAAACAAATATAGGCATCGTTAAAACAGAAGGCAAGGTTCTTACATTGATAATACTTATTTTAGAATGGCATGTGCCTCTGGGACACAAATTATAGAGGCCAGAGACACCAGAGTCCGAGTAAATGATTTCTGAGAAGCAGAAAACAATTTCTCAGAAGGATTGGCATTTGAAATATATGTTAAATGATAGGTAGAAGTTGGGCAGATGCTGCACAATGAGACTGGATAAAAGTCCATCAGAGCAAATGGCCTGAGCACAGGTAGAGAGGAAGGGGATGTAGGATAGGATGAAGATGATTAACTGAGAATATTTGAGGATGCCAGGCCTGGAGGAAAGGTCAGAACTGAATTCACATTTATGTTTCTTTGAAACATTAGTCTTCTATGGGAGCTGTAATACCTAGAAATAGATGCTATGAATTGAATTGTGTGCCCCAGAATTTCATATGTTCAGGTATTAACCTCTAATGTGATGGTATTTGCACATGGGACTTTAGAAAAAAAATAGGTTTAGATGAGGCCCCCATCATGGGATTAGTGCCCTAATGAGAAGAAACACCACAGAACTTAATACACACAATCTCCACCAAGTTGAGGACACAGTGAGAAGGTGGCCATCTACAAGTCAGGAATAGAGCCCTCACTAGGAAACCAAGTCAGCTGGTACCCCAATCTTGGACTTCCTGGCCTCTAGAATGATGGAAAAAAATTCCTATTGTTTAAGCCACAGTCTATGCATTTGTTTGTTTTTATAGCAGCCCAAGCTGCCTAATGCAATAGGGAAAGGCTCAAATATAATGCCAACTCCCAAAATGAACCTTAGCAAAACATAATGTTGTTATAGGCTTGTCGTGTACTTGCTAACATAATGAAAGTTGGTGGCTGGCAGGAGAAGATGTACATACAGATAAGGTAACTAATGGCGCAGCTTCTGAGGCTGCTCGAATTTATGGTCTAAACACCATTTCAAGGAGTAATGTTTCCATCACAGTGTGACAAATGTAATAGGTTTTGGAGGTTGCATTTTCAAAAATTAATAAGACACATGCTGTGTGAAAACATTATGTTCAGAGGCATGTTTTCAGAAGTTTCTAATAGAATATCATAAACAAATCTTCCCAAAATGAGGTCATAAAGTTTCACAATGTATGGTTCTAGTAACAGTGCATGGGAAGTAGATTTATAACTGAAGGTATGAGAAGTTAGCAAAAAACTGGGGAATAGTCAGTGAGTCAGTGTTTTTGTTCTATTAATTTTTTAAAATTATTTTAATTATGAACTTTAGCCAAAATATAATGGGGGATCAGTTAGTAGATGTTTATAACAGATTAAGAAGGAAAATAACACACATGACATATATAATGAAACAGAGAGGAAAAGTTAGCTTCTATCCCCACCAAACTTAGTTCAGAAATCACTGTGAAAAAAATTAATCTACTCTGTATGCTGAATTCAAGGGAAAATTTAACAACAGGCAACAGTTCAAGGTAGATCAGCTCTAGAATTCATAGACTAATGGAAAATCACTTGATTATAATTTGGATTACTGGGACTTTTAATAATGGTCACTTGACTTTGATTTGGCTTTTAGCATGATCTTCTAAAAGTCTATGCCTGATTTCTTCATATTGAAAAGAAGAAAGTGGGGGGTGGGGAAACCACACACAAATAATTTACTCTTTAGGTAAGCTATGTTTTTATTTCTACTCATGTACAAACTGACAATAAAGCACAGAGAAGGTTAGCTACACATTAAACATGGATTTTTAGACTACCATACTCCCAAGTAAGTTGAGATTTTTGTAATCATCAGAATCAGGATATCTTATGCTTCGATTCAACTGTAATCAGCTTCCTTGACTAGAATACAGTATTTTCTAATTCACTGCTCTGCAAGTATAGAAAGCTTCTTCAGTTTCAGTTACTCATGCAATGTTGCTATGGAATAGTTTTAAATTTATGAAAATCTGAAATTTGTTAGCTATGTCAAGTTAGCAGTAGATATAGTTCAATTGATGAATTTGCAGAACTCCTCAGCTCTCCCTATAAGATAGCAGGTATACAGAAGTAACAGTCCTTACTGAGAAACTCCTATGTACCAGCATTATAGAAGGTACTGAAGATACAGAAAGAAACATGGTTTGTCTGCTGTCCTCAGAGGGTTCACAGGACACAGTATACATAAAGGAATGGTTAGCCAGCAACACCTTTCCTTATACATTAACTGCCAAGTAAGTGGTTCAGAAAATTAATGCATAGGAGTTCCTACTTGTGAGTTACTACTTCAGACAGGAAGTTAGGTAAAGAAATTTAACTTAATCTTGAATCAGACAGCAGAGAACCCAAAGACAGAGCCTGGGAGTTTCCCAGTCTATGAGCTATGTCCAAGTTTGGGTGTGAGAAAAGTATGCATCCCTAAAGAGATAAATAATATTTCAACAGTAGCAAAATAATGTCTGATAATTTTAAGATATTCATTACCCTCACAGATGTTGCTTATAATTTTCAAGGATTAGCAGTTGTTAGTTTGGTTATTTGGTTGTTTTTCACCTCTAGAAAGGTTAACAAAAAAATCCAGGCACAAGTGAAGCCAAATGTGAATGTGCCATCTTTCAAGTCTGTATGTATGTATGTATGTATGTATGTATGTATATAGGTATATATATATATATATATATATATATATATATATATATGCCTAAACAATCATTATGACTGAATGACTGGAATAACCAGTCGCACTATCATGTGCACTCACCTCCAGGGGGCAGACGCTCAACGCAGAAACTGCCCCCAACCAACAGGCTCTGATCATCAATGGGGCCTGCTGGCCAACCTCCTGGTACCTTCCCCTTAGCCTGGATCACCCAGGCAGGGATGGGGAATAGGGGGTGGGTGGTGGCAGACAAATGATCCTCCCTGCTATGTCCAGGGCTGACCAATGTCTTCATTACCACCAGCTTAGCTAACTGGCCACTGTTAGCATCACCAAAGGAGGAATGCATGAGGCCAAAAGTGGGAAAGGATTATACATGCATTAGGTCATCTGGATACTAGATGGGCTGAGCCCCCAAATTGTGCCAGGGTTTGAGAGTCAGAAGTTTTAAAAGATTCTAGGTGGGCTTTTTCACTGGGGAACTCTGGGCAGGTCCAGATCCTGGGAAAGTCCAGAGGGAAAAGTAATGGTCTTAGCAAGTGGAATGTAGTCTAAGCGAAAGGGAATGTCCGTTGTGAAGTGGTCTAAGGGTCAGTTCCCAGGGGAGGGGATATTGATTCAATAATTTGATCAGACCTTGCAGCCACAAAGCAAGGAAACTAAGAAATATCCAAGGCAAATGCTAGATGTATAAAGCAACAACACAAAAAATATGACAAATGAGGGAAATTGGCTAGAATAGGTCAGATCACTCAAGAAGAGAGAGCTCCTACTCTAAGCCCATCTGGAAACTGAACTGCAAATAACTGCAAAAAATGGTCACTTGTGAGCAAATGCCAACATGTTATGTTCTTTCTTCACATTTTAGTACCTTATCCAACCATAGCATCACTTTGATATTCCAGCCTTGCAACTGTTCAATATTCTCCTTACTCCTTCCTCATTAGGGAGGATGTACTGAACAGGCCACATGGAGACATTGACATGTGGCTGTCAGTAGGTATTCCAGACCACTGATTTACTTCACTATCAAATTCAAAACGAGGACCAGAAATCCTTCATTATCATGTAATATGAACCTATTTCATTAACTAATTTAAAAGCATGCATAATTCATCACATGCATTGTTCATCTATAGTTTAGCATGTATTTCCCTAGATGTAGTCTCTATATTAGCTTTGCCTCATTATTTTTCTTACAGAAAATGATTGAGATATACAACATTCCTTTATCAACGGAAATAGGATGGCTCATTATTCTTTGTCAAATTGGGTCACTGATTTCCCTATGTAACATAATAGTTCCCATCTTGTCTTTTCAAAACCCTTTCCTATACATTCTGATTTTATCCTTCTAGTAATGTTTTTTAATCAACATAATTGTGTTATTTATTTTAAAAGCAAGGAATCTGTGATATCAAGAAGCTGAGAAACTTATTCAAGTAAACTGTAGTGATAGATTTAAAACTAGAATTCAAATTTCCTGGCTTCTAAATCAACCAATTTTTTAAGTAAAAATATAAAACATGGGGTTTTTTTTCTTCCTGTCTTGAGAAATTATATGAAAACATTAGTGGATAAGCTTTTCGCTATGGGGTTAGTGAATCTGTTTCAAGTCCTTTCTATTAAAATAATAACAAATTTTAAAATTCTGTCTTCAGATGTACATTTTATTATTCCAGTATGTTGAAGCCAACAGATCAGGAGACAGCTGCTATTTGAAAGACAGCCTGTTACTCACAGTTCCCAAGAAGAGGCAGAACACCACTGCCTCACAGGGACCCCACAGGGAAGCACCAAGGTCGGAGGGCGCTAGGGGAACATGTGGGGAAGAGCCTTTCTTGTGGTTTCCATGGGAAGGAATGGATGAGGCAGGATAAATACAGGTTTAATATTGGCTACTTTGAATAATTTCAGCAGGCTCTGGGACCTAAGGGTTGTCCCTAGTTGTCTAATGATTGGCCCCTGGAATGATTAAGGCAGAGAAATAATGGCTCTGAGTATGAGAACACAATACAAGAAGTAGTGGGGGTGTGGGTTCTGGATTGCTTAGTTTGCATATACAGCCATGAATGTGAGTTACTTATTATCTCTTGGAGGTATCTACTCCTGGGAGGAGCAGTTTCTCCAGACTCAGAAGGCCCCAGATGTCAAAGCATCAGAAATACAAGGTTAATATGAATACCTGGTTATTCAAATGTGTTACATTATAGTGCTAATATCTCAGCATGAGCTGGCTTAGATATACTTTCTATCAACACTCAGCACTATAAAATGCATAAATACTAATATCATCATCATTTCTATTTTACAGATGAGGGACAATATTTAGAGAAAATAGGAACTTGGCATGAATTACACAGCTAAGAAGTAGGAGAATGAGGACTTGACCCCCTGAAGCCTAGCTATAGGGCTCATGTTTTTAACCACTGCACTGCAGAAGCTATTCAGAAAATTTAGACAGGTTATCATTGATTACTTTAATTTTTCATGTTTACATTAGCCCCCAAATCATATCCAGGTTATCAGGTCCCTAAGTTATTTGATTAAATCATTTTGTGTTCAGGTAAAATGGTTAAGAATCTGCTATGTAATTGAAAGTGGAGCTGGGAGTTAAGATTAAAACTTTGGGAAATATGAGATGTTTTTTGACTAATGAGCTTTTAGCAGACAAACTCCAAAGTAAGTCTGCAACATTTATACTTTATTATAAATTCTCTCTTTTCAAACTCATCTTGAATTTTGTGTCCAACTCAAGCCCTATAGCACTGTTACTAAATGGCCAAGAAAAAAAAGCATACTTTCAAAACCTCAAAGATGAGGTTCTAACTTTCAAGGGCATCAGAAGGCTGAATTTAAAATATTATGACATATATCTCAGGGGGGAAAAAGCAAAACTATGTGAATCCTGTTGTTTATAAGAAATTTTGAGCAAGGCCGACAAGAGGACTAACCTAAAAGGGAATCAGATCCACTAGTTGAATTCAGAGATATACCAAAATAGAAGTTTCTGAAAATGCCCCATGTGCCACAATTGGTTCAGGTATTTTGCACTGTCACCAATGCTGGCTACTAAAATCCTTAGAGTCCCTCACTATCACAATTATTAATTGCACCAACCACGTTATGGGAATCAATATCCACAATAATAGCACCCACCTCTAGGCCCGTCACCCACCCCCCACACACATTTTGCCTTACCCCTGTGGAATTATCAGGGATGCGTTGTGAAGATTAGGACTAACTCTAATTACAGGATCTTATTAAATATACTGAACTCAGGAAGAGTGATGTTACAGCTCTAAAGATTACATCTCTTTGTTCCATTAGGTCTCTGATCCCCTCTCATTCATAGGTTTCAGTATATATTATCTAAACTGATACTTTTGAGGATGCAAGCGGTCACTGTTAATGGATACACAGGGACAACAGGCATACCTGGGTTCTATTTCAGACAAACAGGAATGTTTGAGCATCTGAATTGTGGGAGAAAAGATCCAGCTTCCTATGGCATCCATGCTGGCTTTGGAGATGCTTTTTGGTGGGAAATTATGGCAACGTTGAACAATGGTAGTCTTCACGATCGATATGCACCCCAATCCCAAAAAGAATCTCTAAAACACTTGAGAGAACCAAGAGCTCAAGATATTACTTAGAATGTGGAATGTTATACAGCCAAGAAAAAGTCACATGTATAAGAACAAAATTAAGAAAAAAAATGGCTCACCCCAATACCATTTCATTTGAGTGTTCAGCTCAAATGTGATGGAGACAAGGGATATCTAAAGACTTACCATCTGAGATTTTGAAATGGACCAAGAGTCAATAACTCTAAGTCAAGACACAGGAACATTCCTGATGTAATTATATGTGCAATATTGCTTCCCAACATGTCAGTTATCTACATACCCTCAGGAAGTGGGCAAATCTAGTAGGGAGCTATTAAGGGTATGCAAACATGGTATTATAGATCCTGGTGAGTACCATCAAAGATATAAGAACTACTAAGAAGTCTCAACGGAAGAAAAAGTCAGGGTGGCACAGGGTGATTATAATCTTGAAGGAGCAAAAAAGGTTTCCTGGAGGAGGCAGAATTTGAAACCAGCATTGAACTATGGGAAAGATTTTGACAAAGAGAAATGATGTTATAAAAGGAAGGAATGAAATATTCCTCATTGCTGAAGTACAAGATTGCAAAGGTAGGTCAGGGGCAAGAATGTGAGAGGACCATCAAGTTAAGTAGCTTCTAATACAGACTTTCTTTATAGCAATTGCAGAGAAATGATCCAGTTATAATCTCTAAAACTTTGCCAGGATTGTTGTGACTATTCATGAGAATTAGCATACCTTTGGGAAATAGAATATGGATGGAACCATTTGTATTCTGAGATCCAAAGGTAAAAATCCCCCAAGTAAGCCCAGCTGTGGGTAACCTAGATAAAAATGAAACTATAAAATGTTTTTGGTTTTTTTCTTAATTGAGAAGCAAAAAAAAAAAAAAAGAAGAAGAAGAAAAGAAAGAAAAAAGTGAGGTTGCAAACTAGCAAAGGATAGCTTTGGATTTTTGCACACTAAAACCTTACATAAAGTATAGGTGTTTCTGAATATCATAAAAACTTAAATGCTTTTGAATTTTCTGAAATTGAAGGGCAGTCTCTTCATAACAACATGGTAGAATAATTAGGACATAACTCATGATTCTTGCAGACTATGTCTTACAAACTCTTCACTAATAATTGCAGCTAACTCTTAAATAGTGCTTTCTATGTGCCCATTACTGTTTTAAACACTTTGCCCATATTTATGGAAACAACCCTTTGTTCAAATGAAATTTTAGGCCCTATGAAAAGTGATAATACAAATACAGAGGCACCTAAAGACCTGCTGGACTCTGAGGGAACACACTTTTTAAACCCCTGCTGTAGACTTCCCATAAAGTTGGGCAATAGAACCCCACTGTCAGGGAATGTTTGCACAGCTCCTACTTTCAGAACTATGGGACTGTTAAACAATGATGGCAGACATGTTTGTTTTCCCCAATGAATTTTTTTATTTTTATTTTTTGCCAACATTTTAAAATTAGAATATTTGATATTAAAATGTGGATATCTGACTTCTCTTAAAAATTCAGAAGAACTGGCAACCATAGGTCTACTCATCTTATGTAACACTATACCATATAGGGCAGAATCTTACTTGCACCCTTTAAACAGTCCATATGCTCTGCTCTTCAGCTCACCAACACCCCACCCAACCCCCTTCCTAATCTAAAGGTATTGGGTTTGAAAATCTGGGATTAGGGTGTAAATATCAAATGCTGACTACAGGTTACTGGAGGTATAGTGGGGATCTACATTGGTATATCAGTAAGAGGTTCACTTTGAATCTTTTGACTCACCTAGGAAAATGTGGAGGTTCTGATAATGTGGCCAATCAGCTAGAATTTGAAGACATAGTCTCAGTTTTCCAATTATTTTATTTGCCTTTTGTTATATAATCCTTCCATGACAGAATTAAAGATGACCTAGTCCAACACCCTTCTTTTATGGATATGGACACTTGAGCCAGTTGGTAGAGGAATCAATCCTAGCATTCCAGTTGGAGTTCTTCATATATCCTGGTCCTCAACATCTCCAAACTCCTGTCGGATTACCAAGGGTTGCCTTTGTTCCCTGAAAAACTTGTTCTTTTGGTCCATCCTTAAACATTTTAATCTACTGTTACTGGAATGAAAATAGATGAAGATGTAGATATAGATATAGATGTAGATGTAGAGGTATAAGTACACACATAGACATAATATATATGGAGAGAGAGAAATATAATGTATGTGTGTGTTTAAGAAGAAAGAGCATAAAACCTTAAATTAAATGAAAAAAATTAGAATGACAGATAAATGGTTACATTATGAAAATTAGCCATCTTTTTGTTTTTAAGAAAAGCACAGTCCATCATTAAAGAATGACAACCAGTCCATTCCTTTTCCTACTGTAGGTAATAACAGCAGGGACTGGGCCTGGCCTTGAACTTAAAGAACATTGAGCTGCCTCATTAAAGTTTACAATTCTATGCAAAGAGGCACCTCTGGAGGTCTTTCCTGGCTTGGCCCCAAATTTTTATAACTCATCAAGGGATCTTTTAATTAAAAAATAGCTTCTTTGAAGGTAAAAGTAGAAAATAAATACTAAATGTTCATGTGTGAGTACCCCAGGAGGTTATAGTCATGACTAGGAAGGAAAAGTGTTTATATACTATTACTTTCCTGGCATAGCATTAACCATAGGACCAGCTATATTTGTTTGCTAGGGCTGTAATAATAAAATACAGACTGGGTGGCTTAAAGGACAGAAATAAATTTATTTTCTCATGGTTTTAGAGGCTAAAAGTCAGTCAGAGGTCAAAAGTGTCAACAGGTTTAGTTTCCCCTGAGCTCTCTCCTTCATTTGCTGTTTCCTCACCTGGCCTTTACTCTGTGCAGACACATTCCTAGTATTTCCCTTTTTTTCTAATAATGACACGAATCATACTGGGCTAGAGCCCACCTATATGATCTCATTTAATTTTAATAACCTCTGTAAAGGCCCCATATCCAAAAACAGTGACATTCTGATACACTGGAGTTAGTAATTCAACATATGAATTTTGGGAGAACATAATCCCATCCATAACATCAACACAAGTTATTGACTCAACCACAAAACTGATCCACAGGATGCCTCTCCTGCATCCAAATAATTTTTATTCCACTGATACATGGGGGTCAAACTGCTCACACTGCAGCAAAAAGTGTGATCCTCTCCAACCACATTCTGATGTCTGCACGTCTACTGTATAACTAGCAGGCAAGAGTCAGGAAGGCCCAGTTCTGAGGCACTGAGAGTGGGCACTTCAGAAATCTGAGAGTGAGTACTTCCTTAAATACTGCAACCTGGGCATCTCTCTTGTCTCATGCTAGACTTGGCCCTCAGGACAGCTAATTATTAGGGTGGTAGCACCAGAAAAAGTGGAACTGTCCTTTTTCCCTATTTTGAGTTTTAGAGAGCAGTCAGAAAGTAAACAAACGAACAAAAAAGATGGTGCAAGAGGGCTGATGAACATTAAGTTATTTGGAACATAGATTTTGTTTATGATATCTAGAAAATATGTTAACAACCTACCCACTGTTCCAAAGGTAATAAACGGGTAGCTTAAAAAGGTGTACAACAATTATGGGCAAAGAGATACAGATGGCAGACACATACCTTGACCCACAGTAAGGTTTTAAGGTAACAGAGCACCTCTACCCTCCACCCCTAGCAGAGGACAAAAGATATGAGATAGATAAGTATACATGAACTTTCACTGGACAGGCACCAGATTCAAAATTGCTTTATTCGGAAGTTAATTTTCTAGCACATTACCCCTATTCTTTCCACTTATGTCAAGCTTTCAACTATTCCACTTCATTCTTTGGAGATTTCAAGTCTTGGTTTACTAACTCTATGCAGTTTAAAATGTGGGTCAAGAGCAAGTTATAAAGTCCTTTAATTAATTATACTCTTTACAGCTGTAGAATTCTCCTTCCAATGACAGCTCATCCCTTACTGCCTCAATTTATTTTCTCCCCCTCCCAGCTTTACTAATGTATAACTGACAATTAAAGGTATACAACTTGATGATCTAATATATCTATACACTGTGAAATAATCACCACAAGCAATTTACATAGCTATCACATCATATAGTTATCATCTTTTTGTTTGGTGAGAACATTACTTTGTACTCTCCTAGCAAATTCCAAGTATACTAGTACAATACAATATTAACTATAATCACAATATTCTATAGATCTCGAGTTGATTTTTCTTCAATGCAACCTCTATCATAATCCCAGTAAAACTGTTTTGCCTCTCTCTTACATTCCATTAGTGCCTCCAAAATATTCTATATCAAACTTAGTGATTATTGTAGGAATTCTATACAAAGAAATATTAACTCAAAAAACTGAGTGAAAACAGTTCTTACAATTACTACTCCAAATCTGTAAAGGCAGTTGAAATCTTGGGAATCCTATTTCTAATTATATATTAATTATTCAGATAGTAAAGATAAATCGTAATATTTAAAGGGTGAAATCAAATTAGAAAACAGTGTCATCAACTCTTAATGTACTTTGGAGCTATTTAAAATTTATTTCCACCAGATACTGGACATTTAACTTTTAATTTCCCAAATATTTATTGAGTACCTATCATGCTATGCCAGGGACAGTGGACATAGAAAGAAATAAAATTATGCTTTGCCTTATTTCCACTAGAATGTGTAGAAATCAAGCAAAAAAGTAAATAAACAATTATATGTTGACAAAGGGAGATAATTATTTTGTAAGAAACCAACAATATATTAGGATTCCCAGTAACATTCCCAGTCTTGACAATTCACTCGAACTACTCACAGGGCTCACAAAAGCACTTATACTCACAGTCACAATCTATTAAGGAGAAAGAACACAGCATCAGGGAAAGGCAGATGGGGCAAAGTCTAGGAGAAACCAGGTGCAAGCTTCCAGGAGTCTCCTCCCAAGGGAGCTGCATGAGAATGCACTTAATTCTCCCAATAATGATGTGAGACAACACATGTGAAGCATTGCCAACCAGGGAAGCTCACCCTAGCTTTGATGTTCATGGGTTTTTACTGGGGCCAGTCACATAGGTATGTGGCTCCTGCATGACTGATCACAGCTACTGAGATTCTAAGCCTCCATAACAAAAGCTGTCATTCACCATAAGTAAGTTACATTGTTAGAAAAATCCATCTAATCAAAACGGCACTGTGCACGCCTAAAACTTCCAGCACACAAAAATCTGATGTCAGGCAAAATATTCTAAAAGGCTCAGTGTTTATCTTCCAGGAGATAGTCCTGAAGAAAGGCCCTTCTTTGGGGTGTGCAGGGGTTTTTCACTCTGAATTAGCCCTTCTGGCTCCCTATGAAAGAGAAAAACAGGATATATCTTATTATAAATGGTCCTTCAGAGATGCCCTCAAAGAGAAAGAACACTTAACCTAAGACCTGAAGGATGAGTAGGCAAAAAGTACTGAGTGGCCTTTCAACCAGAAGGAGCAGCCAGTGTGAAGGCTCTGGATGGGAATGAGCTTTGTCCCATTGGAAAACTAACTTAAAGCCAGTGTATTTGCAAGAGGGCAATTAATCAAAGGAAAGAATGGCTCAAGATAAAATGTAGATAGGAAACAGATTACACTGAGCAATACTCTAACAAGCTGCCTTAAAGATATTATACTTTAGGTTTATCTCAAATACAAATGAAAGTTATTGGGGCATTTTAATCTTTTTTATTGTTAAAAAAAATACTATTCTGCCTGAAACCAGTTTGGCTCAGGGGATAGAGAGTAGGCCTGCAGACTGAAGGGTCCCAGGTTCGATTCTGGTCAAGGGCATGTACCTTGGTTGTGGGTACATCCCCAGTAGGGGGTGTGCAGGAGGCAGCTAATGGATATTTTTCTCTCATTGATGTTTCTCTCTATCCCTCTCCCTTCCTCTCTGTAAAAAATCAATAATATATATATATATATATATATATATATATATATATTTTTAAATATTATTCTGGATGCTTCATAACAAATGAATAGAAGAATTAAAAGCAAGATGAAGAGACCAGTTGTGAAACTGCTGAAATGGTCCAGGTAAAATTGATTGTAGCTTGGACCAAGAGAACAGTGTGAATAAAGAGAAGTAGATGGGTTAAAAATGTATTTGGTGCTGTTCCCCAAGCCAGGAACATGGGAGGGATCCTGGCTTGGGAAACTGCATCAATGGAAGTTTCAAGTACTTTAGTAAGAAGTCTGGAGGAGGATTGGATTTGCAATGGAAAGAGTTTAATAACACACTGAATAATTTGTGACATGTCCCAAACAGCAAAAGATTAGAATGTAAGATAGCAATTATATTCAAGACAATCACTGTTTCATCAACTACTTACTAAACACAGTTGGTGGGTTTTGTTTTGGGTTTTTTTGTCTGTTTGTTTTTTTCTCATTCAAATTTGTAACTGGCAATCTTGTAAAGGGAAATCACTAACCACTTTTTATAACAATGTCAATAAAGAAAACTAGCATCCTTGCCCTGGCTAAGCTTTCTTTCCCCCTCCACTGACGAAGGTTGACTGTTTGAAAATAATGAAAGGAAAAAAGAAAGGAAGGAAGAAGAAAACTCACATATTTCAAGAATTCAAAGTAAATTTACAGTAAATCTAAGATTCTTAATGTAAAGACTCCTGGGTTGTAGTCCACCACCTGTATAAATATACAAGTAAAACTCTGAGGATCAGGCCAATTAAGTACCTAATAAACTGCTTCAAGAAAGTAGTCACAGAAATACAGGTTTAAAACCCAACACTGGAGCAATAATCCATGAGGGAACAACAGCAAATAAAGGAGACTCAAGATTTTAAGTCTTTCATTAGGTATCATTTCCAGCAGTTTTGTTTTTATCCTTGACTATTTTTAACTTGTATGCATTTATGGGGTAACTAAAACATAGTAAAATGTATTTTATCTAGATTCTAAGAAGAGAATACAAGGTCAACAAAACTGAGCACAACTTTAGAAAGAGGAGGCTTCTAATAATTTATTTCCTACCAAAGTTCTGAAAACATGGCTAATGTCTAAGAAATGCAGATATTTCTTTTGACTATCTTAGCAAATATAAAATTCATTTTTAAATAAGCAAGTTTAAGATCAAGTGATACAAATTATTATTGTCATTCACTAAATCTATAGTTAAGCTGCATGTCACCTGTATTTCACTACATTTATTTAGGTAATCCTTACACCTTAATTATATAGACTCATCTTCGTTATTATGCCCCAACGTGTTGTCTCTTAAGTCTATGACTTAGAAATAGCATTTAGCATATTACCCTATTGCTATAAGCCCTTTAGAGTTGAATACTATAATGAGTTTTATATTGCTTTTTCAAAACTAAAATTAATAATGAAAAATGCATAATTTTAAAAATTAATGAGTATGGAACATTTTCAAGTCATACTGATAGTCATATTAGTAAAACATCTTAAGGGAAGTAAACTATGGAATATCCATCAATAAAGCACACTGGAGTCCTGAAAAGTTACTTTGCTTTGCCATTACAGTTTGTTGCTCTAATGCCCCCTTCTAGCACGGCTGACATCACTCGAGTGCTTATCTTCAGGCAAAAGAGACATTCTTCCATCCCAATGAGTTTCTTCCAAAGGGCAAGTCTGTTCCAATACCTTTTGAGATGGCCAATACAGAGCTTTCCCTTCAGAGCTCTGGGTCACTTGTGTGATGGACATTGATTTCTGTTGACATGTAAATGGGGACTAGCCACTCAGAAAAGCGAGTCTTCCTAAACTTTAAGATCAATGGAAATGAACTATGGATCAGTTAGCTGTTGCAACTCCTTTGGCAGTTGCAAATTTTGATCTTCAGAAAGGAATTTAAAAATAAACAGGCAAGGGAAGAAAGGCCTGCTTGTGAACTCAGGCTGCACACGCCAGTGACACTCCCTTCTTTGGCACCGCAGATGGCTCCCCTCTGTGTTCTCAGGGAGTTTAAGGTGAGGTTAATGCTGCAGAAGGCAGGGCATTCACAAGCTTGTCAGGAATGATGGAAGAAATTTGGAAGAGACCATGGGCATTTGGTGATTAATATTCTGGATCAGCAGATATTTCAAAGCCTCTTTTACTCTTAATTTCTAAATAAACTCAGCTTCAAGCAGTTAAGATACTTGAACATGTGAATGGATTTTTAGACCAAAGTATGCATGTCTTATATTGCATGTGAGTGTATTTTTGTATTTAACATATTTCAAACCTATAAATAGATGAAGTTGCCAAGAGTCTCTGACCTTTCACTAATAATATAGTATGTAGGTAACTAGCATGATGCTATCTATACATAGGGTGTCCCAAAAAAAAGTATGCACACTTTGAATAATTGTCAATTCAAATGAATTAAATCTGAAAAGAAAAATAAAAACATCAATTGAGCTATCAACTATTAAAGTGTATATACATTTGGGTTGGAGGAACATGCTGTACATTAAATAAAAAACTAAAGATTAATCAATGGTTTCAAAAGCACATTAAAGCTAGTAAAATAAAAAACTCAAAAAATGGTTAATATCAGAGTAACTTGGGTAGCTAAAAAAAAATGAAATGACTAGTAATTTTATTCTGCTCAAAGTTCCCTGTAAGTGAAGACAAACAAGATAGAAACAGACTCATAGATACAGAGGACCGACTGACAGCTATCAGAGTAGAGAGGAGTTGGGGGTCTGGGTGAAAAAGGTGAAGGGATTTAGCAAAGAAATAATGTCTCATAGACAAACAGCAGTCAAGTGATTACCAGAGGGAAAGGGGAGGGAGTAGGTAGGAGAGGGGTGATAAATGGTGATGGAAGGAGACTTGACTTGGAGTGTTAAACACACAATACAATGGATAGATGATATATTGCAGAACTGTACCCCTGACACCTATATAATTTTATTAACCAATGTCACCCCAATCAATTCAATATAAAAAGTTTAGGTAGCCTAACCTAAACATGCATTACTAACAAGTATTAGGTATTCAAAAATATTTATAAAATCAATGACTCAGTTATTCAGTTGTCCTTTTCAAGTTTTTACCAATTTAACATAGTTACTTTAACTGAAAATCAGTAATCTTACATTGAGCACTCCAACTGGGAGCTGGAGCTAAGACAGAATCCCTTCAAATGTCTAAATTCTGCCACCCTCTCAGCTTTGTCAGGTGCATTTCTAGACCTCTAAAACTCTGATAAATATTGCTTGGAATTTTCTTTCCTATAATTTATATTAGAGTCTCAATGAATTTTTTATGTATTTAGTTTATAGAGAGTATAATCCCACAGATGGCACAGGTTTCCTGGCCCTGAGGCAATAGGTATGTTTTAAATAAGCCAAATGGTAACTTCAAAGTAAATGGTCAAAGGAGGTGTTGTGCTGGAAGTCGGCAAGAACACGTGCAATTATAGGTCAGAAGGAAAGGAAAGGCTGAGTTCAAAAGGTTAGGAATGCAGGGTCTACCAATAGACTATAATGACATTTTACTGATATTTCCTATATAAGTCCATCGCTTCTTCATGTAGCTAATCAATTTGTTCTTGTGATTTAATAAAGATGCCTGTGTGCACATTGTTTGTCATAACCAAAACTCATTAGGATAAAAAATATGTCAGTAGTTTCCTCTAAACAATTCCCAGAACAGTTCCATGCCAAAGGCAGGCTTGCCTCTTGTTGAGGAGAAGGATTCTTGTATTACACATCTTTCTTCTTCAGAAAATTCATTCACTTCCAAAATAGTTCTACAACTTCTGTGATATTGGTTCTTACCCTGCAGGGACCTCACTGTAACTCCTTTCCAAGAAAACACAACTAGAAGCCAAAAGACAAAGAGCCTGTCTGAACCAACTTGGAGGGAGCTTCTCACGTGTTGAGCTCACATATGGTTGCTGAGCGGAAAGAGAAAAGTACCCTGCTTGTTTTTGAAGTGTTTGGGTAATTGTGTTTGTGCTGCCATATGGTACCACACCCCTCTGCCCGTATTTCAAATCTTTTTTTTTTCTTTAGGCCAAGCATAGTTATAAAAAGCAGGGGAGAAATTAGAGTTTGGAAGTTTAATTATCTTCATATGTTGAGGCCAAAGACATCCATACTCAATGTTCCCATATTTATCACATGGACTCACTTGGGATGCCTCTTTTTTATTGCTGCATCAAATCATTGCTGTTGATGCTCATACAGAAAATGCTACCTCCTCCAGACAGGAAGTGTGCGATATGGGGACGGTTCCCATATGTGGGAATTCAAATTGGCAGGGAAACACACACTACGCTTCATTTAAAATAGCATCTAACATTTTAAAAGGAAGAGACCTGTGCAATTTTTAGAGAGAGGACTTTTAAGCCTTTAAGATATCGCCTGGTAATTTTGATAATGGAACTTAATGGGGTGAAAACCAAAGTCTTAAGAATTTAATGAAATGTAGCTGTTTAGAATTCAAATTGATATCAAACATTTTAAACTGCACATAAAAACACTATCTTCCAAACACTAGGACGGTCACACAATTAAAAAAACAAACACAACCTTCAAAATGTTGTTTTCTTCCTCATTAAATGTCAATTGCTTCAAGAAAAAGAAAAAAACACCAATGTGCAGATTCTATCTCTCTGGTGGCATAGTTTTTCAGGCAAGGCTCCACCCTAACCCATCCCGAAAAAGAGGAAAACTATGGGTCTAACTTGGGGCCTTCCTCTATCCAGCTAATTAAAAAGAGACTTCTTGTCCCTTCTGGCTATCTCCTTGCCTTCAAGAGCCCCTCCAGAAGCCTGACAGCACTCCCCCGACCCCACCTCCATCCCTTCTCAAGGAGTTATGCAGACCTTGGAGGAATAAAGCAGAACTTAAAACCAGGCAGCTTCAGCACAGAGCAAATGCTAACTGAAGGCCAAGCTCAAGTCCCATAAAAAGCAGCACTTAGAAATATCAGATTCTTCACTTCCAGTGTTTTTATGCCAAACCTAGAGTTTTCTTTTTCAACATTAGATTAGAACGTTTTCAACTAAGAATCATGGACAACCTGTACGCATAGAAGCAAGATTGTCAACTTCTATTTACACTTCAGTATTTCTGCCAGTAAGATATAGACTGCCAATTTTCCATTTGGAGAGTGGTGAGTGATAAAGGTATAATTAATATTAATAGAACCATTAATCTCCACAAATCATTCACATATTTAAATGAATATTCTATCTCTGGGCTATTTCTGCATTGATATTATAATTTTTAGATCTCTATTTTAACTTCTGAAAGCAATTTACCTCATCATTTTAATATCAATGGTAAACATATTTAAATGTAATTTTTATCATTTGTTTCTTTCAAGATTTCAAACTGTTCCTTATTAACAGGCATCCTACTGCTGAGTCACTCGGCTTTTGAGCAATTGATCACATACTACCCCATCTACATGTACCCGCAATTATTCAGGGCTCTTACAAAATTTAGAAAAATTTATTCCTAAGAAATAAGTCAGAATATGAAAATCAGTTGGTGGACCAGATGGCAAAAAGAACAATTTCAGCTCAAAATAATTTGTTTCACACACCTCACCTGGAACTACTAGGCCAGTGGTCAGCAAACTCATTAGTCAACAGCCAAACATCAACAGTACAATGACCAGAATTTATTTTGAGAGCCCAATTTTTTAAACTTAATCTTCTTCTAAGGCCACTTCTTCAAAATAGACTATCCCAGGCTGTGGTATTTTGTGGAAGAGCCACACTCAAGGGGCCAAAGAGCGGCATATGGCTCGTGAGCTGCAGTTTGCTGACCATGGCACTAGGCAATAAGATGTTACATACATTTGTCAAATGCAAGACTAAACACCATTTCAGAATGAAACTATAGTGGAGGAAAAGACTGGGTACTCATTACTGGGGGGAGAGGGGGGCTCTAAGTCAGGCTGCATCTTCTTTATTGATGATTCCTTCAATGGGTTGAAACCCTTGCCTAGCGTTTGTGATCCCTAATAACAGAGACACAGTCTAAAAAAGGACAATTTTTAAATCTATAAAATTTGGGAGCTCAGTAAAAAGTACAGTTGACCTTTAACCTATGAGAAACAAAAGGGAAAAAAATAAGTTCATATCACATATACAACTTTTTAGATTACTTACTAATTTGCATTATATCTAAAGAAATACCATTTCCACTAAAGAATTCAGAACACTTGCAATACATGAAGAAATTATCCAAACTCTGAATAAAATATCTTTCAAAACATAACTAAGAATTTTGCAATTTAAATGGCTTCAGTAAATGATTGAACTTAGAGCTATTTCTGATTTCTTTTGAGACTTGTAATATGGGCTGTTTCCAGGAAACACAACATCTAATTCTTCTCTCATAAAGAAGGGAAGAGAATGAGATAACAAATTGATACAAGTTTCTTGTTTAGGATTTGCAACCAGCTCTATTTTAGATTAAAGAATCTAAATATCCATTTGGGTCCTTTCACACAGTCATATAGTTGCTTTATGGTAAACAATTTGCATCTGTATAATAATGTACAGAATTTGCAATGTGAGTATGATGTCATAGAGACAAGGTATACTGCAAGGCTATGGGCTATTGAAATGAGTAAGATCCAGGTTTGAATTTAGGCTTCACTTAGGAGAGGTTACTTCACCTTTTCAGCTTCAGTTTTTTACTTTGCAAATTACTCAGGAGATAATGTACAAATATAAACACCTTAGGCAATATTTGTCAGATAAGAGATGATTGAGACTGATAAATTTCAATTGTGCCCTCATGGGTGACCAATTCAAAGAGAAATTAAAACTTTAACCTTATTTCTTTGGTACTTTACGACATCCAAATAAATTCATAACCCAGTGTTAATATTGTCTGTGATCTCAGAAAAAGATCTAGCACCAAATAAGATAGTATAGCTAAACAACTTTGAGATCTCTTGTAATGTACTCTTCAGTATGGGTTCGATAAAACCGTCACCAAAAGGCCTGAAATGGATAGAGCATCGCTAATTAAACAGATAGTTGAGACCACAGACACAAGACCAACCAAGCTTACATTCTGCCGAGGTCTTTATTAACTTTACTTTTTTAATTCTCTCAACAACCCTACAAGCTAAGTAGGATTATTACCCCTATTTTCCAGACGAGGAGACACATAAATGTAGATTAAGTAAATGACCTGCTCTAGGTAGAGTTATATTAGTACAGTATAACTACCGTATATACTGCTAGACTGCATAACAACAGGTGAAGTATAACAGGGGTTAACCTGCTTCAAAGTAAACCCCAAATTTATCCACTCCAGAGCCTAATAAAATTAACTTTGCTAAAATGAAAATAAAACAGATATCCTTAGTTTCAATAGGAAGAAATTTCAACAAAATAAAATGTTCAAAAATATCATTTCAACTCAAACAACTCCATATCTGAAGATAGGGCAAGAGCAAGAATACTGTGTGTATGCCTGTGTATTGCAACTTATTTCTGTGGTTTATTGATCTACTACTCATTCACACCATCCAATCTGTACTGAAAAAGGGAAGGATGTGGTGGAAATTGGCCACCAAGAATTCAAATAACCATTTGTCTTTGAACTGCCTTAGATCTACTAAATCTGATTTTTAAAAATAAGACACAGACTCTCACTATCATAATATCTATTTGGAAGAAATTTAGAAATTATCCAGACAACACAACACAAAAACAAAAGTCCAGCTACACCCTGTCATTTTCTCATTATCATTGCCATGGAACTATGCTTATTGCTTTGATTTAATTTCATAATAGCATGAAGAGATTGCTTTAGTTCCATCTTTATTTTCAGATTATTTTTAACTTCTGAAAGCATCTTTATTAAATCCAGAAGGCCATATTTCCAAGTGATTAAACTGAGTCAGTATATCTCCTTTGTTAACTTGAAATCAGATGATGTAGTATGCTGATAACAATTTTTAAAAACCATGATAGTATTTCTTCTAGAAAAATGGATGGTCCCTGAGGATTTGGGGAGAAAAACAATAATCACAATTACAGCTGCGTAAATATACTAGCCATGCTGTCCTGTATGTTTAGCAATTGGACACAAATGATAAAACGTGGTCTGGAAAAAAATACTCTCTGCTAATAATATTTAGAATATCAGGATTCGCATTTGCACACTACCCTGAATATGCCATCTCTACTGTTGTGTGTTTGAACATCTGAGAAAAAGACATGTAGATGGTGAAGGCAATCCATCTCAGGAATCTAGTGATTTTTCATTGTTAGGGAGAAAATGGACAAGGTGTGCTAGGATCCAAGTTAGAGCTTAATGGAAACCCCATGGTTCACATGAATAATCACATGACTGTGTACTCAAAATGATGCAGTATTGGCTAAGTTAACTGTATAGCCAGCTTTACTATTACAAACCAAAAATGTGTGACTAGTTGATTGTCTGAACTGATTGTTAACTGTGCTGTTAAGATAGATTGGTTCATATGGAAGAAGCAATCCATCATAAGTTAAGAGGTCACATATCCTGAAATGAGAATTGGGAAATTTCCAGAGGACTGGGATACTGAAAAAAGGAAAGACGTCACTTTTGTTCATTTTTACATATCCCTGAAACCAGATATCTCCAAGGTCTGCTCTTCAATTTGATTTTCAGGGCCTGCCTGAGCTAGTCAGTAAGATTTATTATATTTCTTGTGCTGAAATGAACACAGATGAAGTGTTAAAAATGGAACAGAGAAATGTGGAAGTTGCTTGGACTTTACGCTATCAGCAGTCACCGATCTGTCAATCACCAAGTGAGTATTGAATGTCCACTCGTTATACAGCATTAGAAGGAGAAACACAAGTAGGCTTACAGTTGTTTGTATGAAAAATAATACAATAAATAATACAAGAATAAACTATCTTTCACATACTCACAACTGTAAACCTACATTTGCCCCATCCTGTATATTCAACTAAAATGATTGAATTCATGTGTAGGGTGACCCATTATATTGTTGAACCAACACTATAGTCAACTTCAATGACTAAATTTCTAGTTTGCCCATGCTTTTCCTGTGATCATGCACAAGGATGAAAGGAGATTAAGTGTATAAAGTTTGTAATACACTGACACTGGCTCACAGTAAGCACTAAATACATACTGTGTTTCCCCGAAAATGAGACCTACTTCATGGAAACATAACACATCCCCTGAATATAAGACCTAGCGCATCTTTGGGAGCAAAAATTAATATAAGACACTGTCTTATTTTCAGGGAAACAGGGTACTAATCTATAGTAATAAAAGTGTAATATGCTAATTAGACTGGATGTCCTTCTGGACAACCTTCTGGACAAAGCCAGGGCTGCAGCTGTGGGATTGAGACAGCCACCATGGCTGCAAGGGAGGGATCCAGGCAGCTGCCACAGCTGAGAAGGCCTACTCTTACACAAGTTTTGTGCATTGGGCCTCTAGTGTTATATAAGAATAAAAGAGATGCTTTTAAAAGTCTAGATGGTTAGAAGAGGGTTAAAAGTAAAACATCAAGATAACAAAAATTTTGGTGACTGATACATCAAAAAAACATGATACCATTCTAATATAATTTAAAATTTTATAAAGGTTTTCTTGATATGCTTGCTCAGGAAATATGTTTTTGCTCCTCCCCTTCCCCCCTCCAACCTCCAAGAGATGTCAGTAGTGTACAAACTCTTTTAGACATCTTTAGAATTCTAATATAGGAGAAGAGATTCTTTACAAACTAAAGTATTGTCCTCAACTTAGTGAAGTTAAACTATTTACTTTTCAATAGCTTTATTCCTTTGCTTTACATTGTTAGCAATCTCATTATTATTATCTCATTTTGTATGTGCTTATCTTTTCACCTCTTCTCAGTAGAATGTTAGCTCATAGAGACATAGGTACATTTTTTTATACCTTTGTTTTTAACTCTTACAATAGGGCCTTGCCCGAAGGATATTTGCTTACACTAGGATATTACCAGTTTTCTTTTCCAATATTCCAATATTGCTAAATATATTTTTCTATAAATGTCACCAAGTATGAACTCCTTTCACATATTAATTCTTTGGCAGAATTTCTTTGTAAGTTTTAAAATACATAGTTAAAAGATAATAAGCAATAAAAGATGATCACAGAGAAAAGCATAAATCTAAAAACTATACATTCATTCTGATGCAATATTTCCTAACACCTGGAAACAAAGTAAGGAAAACAAGCTAAAATAAAGAGCTTTCAAATTATAAGAAAAAACAAAAACAAATTCTAAAGCGATACCTTGCAGTAATTTTACTGCCAATCTAATGGTATTGTTTCTTCAACGATATGGAAATAAAAAATTCATTGTTCATCTATTTTGCCTTGTGCAATAAAATATATAACAAATGAAAAGAGAAATTGAATATTTCTAACAAATGGATAGTTCAGCCTTGTGTTTCTATACCTCTATTTCTTTTTTGCTACCTTATATATATTAAAGAATTGTATTGTAAAAATACATTGTCATAGACCTAGTGAAAGACTAAAAACAAAATAGCTAAATATGAAGGTACATTAAAGATGCAAGTTACCACTGGATACACTGAGGGTCTTGGCAGGGCACGAAATATTTAGTCCTGGGTTTATGAGGTGGTTTGATAAGGACCAAAAAAGGGGAGGAGCTAAATAGAGAATAATCAATAAAATGAATTCTGCTATGATCTAGGTTCAATTTGTAAAAGACTCTTGATTTGAGGACTACTGAATCAATTTCAACAAAACACCATACTATTAGACTACAGGCTTACTGCTTATCTAAAACATGTATTTCCAACTCAGAATAGAAATGGCATCTATTTTTCTGTGGCTGCATACCTTATGACATGCCAATTCAGTCTCATCTGTTCTCAAAGAAATTCAGCAAATAGATAAATGAACAGAATGTAAGAGACTCAGAAGACAAATGGCCATCTGATCTTTCTTTCAGATCTATTACTTTTCTGAACCTCTATTCCTTGGAGAAGTGAAAGTAATATGGATGATTCTTTCAATCAAACTAAAGGAAGATGCCAAATATATACAAAATAATATGGCAATAGCAAATGTGTATTTGAGGTCACTTGAAAATTATTAGAAATAGAAACCTATTTCATCTAAAAATGATTTCCATCCATAGAAACAAATGTCATCTTTTGTGCATGATAGGAGTTTAAAGTAATGGACCCAGGACACCCACATATAAATTAAATAGACAACAGCTCCTAAAATCAAGGGTCAGAGGGACCAATATATGTTGAAGGATCCCAGAAAACTGGAAGACAGATTATATGAAATAGGAAACTACAACTTGAAGGATGTTCAAGTCATTCTGCTGAAGAAGATGGGAATGTCTTTGAGGAGGAGTCATGTATGCTTTCAGTGAGGTGACAGAGAGCAGGGGAAACCTACCGGCATCACCAGGCTGAATGGTAAGATGAATATTGCTCTTCATTTACCTACTCCGCCCTCCATACACTAGACCAGAAGAGTGATTGGGGGACCTGCATTTGAAAGGCAGAGCAGTATCCCAGAAGACTCATGGTGATCAGTAAGTACAGGAACACTCCTGTCCAGAGGTTGAAAAACTCTTTTAATCACTCCATAGCACATGCTACCCTTTCTTCACAGAAATAGTTTCCAGAAAAAAATTATTTGTTTCACATTAGGCGCTCCAATGATTTACAGGAAAAAAAATTATATCATCTTGGAGATAAAAATTAGATAAAATTGGCATTATATGTGGTTATAGAACATGTATTGACAATTCATTTGAATACAAAAATAAGTTAATTCAACAAACATGACAACTAGCTTTTGTGAAAATGTCTGCCTTAAATTAAGAATTAAAAACACAAAACTTTTTATGGTGACAGATGGTAACTAGACTTATGTGGTGATCACTTTGTAATTTATATAAATATCAAATCTCTATGATGTACACCTGAAATAGAATATTATATGCCAATTATACTATACTTTTTTAAAAGTATATATGCACAGAACTATAAATAAGTCTTTAAAAATAAGTAGAATGCCTGCCTTATGATCAAAGTTAAAAATGCTGTATCTGAATAAAACCCACCGACTCTGCTCATTATGTTTCAGTGCAGGTCCTATCACATACAAGAATAAAAATAAATTGACGAATAAAATAGAACCAGAGGCCTTGATACATTGAACAGACTGACATCTGCCAGACTGACATCTGCCAGAGGGAAGGGGCATAGAGGTAATGGAAGAAAGAAGGTGAAGAGGACAGACATACATAGCTCATAGATGCAGGCAGCAGTGTGGTAATGGCTAGAGGGAATAGGAGTTGGGGGTTGAGTGGAGGTGGACAAAAGCAGGGGTGGGGTGGGAGGTGTAGAAGGACATCTGTAATAGTGTCAACAATCAAGTTAAAAAAATAAAAACAGAGAATAAGAGTACCAAGCTATTAGAGCGTTTCACATCTATTCTACATCCTAGAATTATATCCCTCCAAACTCTTCCAGCATCTCCCTAGCATGTCACGTGGGATCTGTCAGCCTGCGTGATCTGCACTCCCACAAGGAAGCAGCAGTGACTCAGCAGTCACATCCCACAGCGATCACAAAGAGCTGTTCCACCATTCCACTGGTTCTGCGGGGAGTGTTGCAAGGAACTTGCCTGGCTCTGGGTCCTCCATAATTCCAAATGCCACTCTCTGCTCCCACTAAAAAAAGTTTCTTCCAACATTCTAATGCAATACACTTTCTTTTTCATTGATTGTTTAGAGCGAGGAAGAGAGGAGAGGGAGAGGGAAAGAGAAAGGGAAAGAGGGAGGGAGGGAGGGAGGGAGGGAGAATCTTTTGCATGCACCCCAACCAGGAATCAAACTGGGTATGTGGCCCAACTAGGAATCCAAACTTACCATCTTTTGGTGCATAGAGGACACTCCAGCCAACTGAGCCGCCTGGCCAGGGCAACATGATACACTTTTACATGCATTGGTTCAGTCATATCACAGACCCTGTCTTCCTACTTTATTTATTAATAAAAATTTTCTACTCAGTAACTTCTAAGGCTTTTCTCTATAGTTCTCATCATCCTTTTCCACTCTCAGCACCTCCTGAAATTGGAACCATCTAAAGCAGGTGGTTTTCATATGGGATATCAGATGTTTTTCATGGGTATTCTGTCCTCTAAATTTTCCACAGTAAATGAAGTTTAGTGGGTTGGCTAGCTTCCCCATCTGACAATTGTGCTTGAAGTGTCTGAACTGGAAGATGTCTAAGGAACTGAGTGTGTACAAAGCAAAGTAGGGGCTGCTTCCCAGGTTTGCAGAGCACAAGTCTGACAAAGGGTGGGCCTACAGACAGAAGTCATGCATTTAGAAAGTCTCAGCTCTTCCTGAAGACTTAATCTGGAAATCAATAGGCTGAGACAAGAAAACTGAGGTTCAAAGTCACTGAGAGGGTACTTTGATTGAAGAATCCTATAGATTGTGTTCACAGTGCAAAGCTTTCACATACAAATTTCCTTTTGTAAACCCTAATCTAAATCTCAATATCCCTAGTATTTGAATGCGACAAACTTGATATTGCTCCTGCAAACAGGTAGATATTTATCAGAAGATGAACATTTTAGTTCTTTATTAATTTTATTTTCATTAATCTACCACTACACACACACACACACACACACTTCTCCAGGAAGTCATTTTAGTGTCAATATGAGTGTTTTCACTTCAAGCAGATGAAGGCATATAAGGAATATGTTCATTCAAGCTCCACTTTTCTTCATCTTGCAAATGGCAACTTTAGAATTCACTTGACCCTTAGACTGTCTGGATTGAAAAACAGCTGTGTAATTCATGATCACTTTACTAACAGCCCGTTTCTGACTTTCATGGCATCAATCTCTGATTTGTTATAGATTTTACCAAAAGACTACATTGAAACTGAATTTAAAGGACGCCGTTTATTAATAAAGCATCCACAGAGAAAGTTAGGAAGGCATGAAGGCTCAGAGAATCAAGGCTGCGATAACATTTGCCAGAGGACAAATGCACTGTCTAGCACTGTCTCCACTGATTTGCTTCTTCAGCATTCTGATTCATCTGAGCAGAGCTGTACTGGTTTCTTTTGTCCTATCTTGGTGGGTGTGTCCCCCCCACCCGACTCCCCCCTCTGGAAACTGTGCAAATGAGGGACATTGATCTCAATTTTCCTCTCATAAAATTTTCCATTATATGAAATTCCATAACTTGCCTTTTCCCTTTTCAGTCATGCAGAGAAAAACCAATTTTCCTTTTAATCTACTACTGAAGTCAAATGGACACAATAAGTCCATTTTTAAAGACAACTTAAACTTTTACACAGGGGTTACTTTGGAACCTCATGAACTGAGCCATCAAGTCTGGACAGATTTTGGTTATACTCTGTGTCCATGTGCTAGGATCTCATTTCAGTGAATAAATCGGGCTTTTCACCCAGCCATAAGGCCGCCTCTGACAGTCCCACCAAATCTGATGTTTTATCAAAGTGCCTTCCTTAATAGTTCAGCCCTTGATTTCAGCTGAATAAAATACCATTTGCCATGTACTAAAGATGTTCATATATATTCTTAACCTAGCTAAAAACAGATAGTATGACTGAAATATTTTATGGCCACAGCCCAATTTTGTGTCCTTGTGTTCTGGTACACGCATTTTTCTAAATGACATGAATTTAAGAAACACAAAAATGGCACTGTTGAAATCAAGTTTGACACAAAAAGTTTGAAACAATGACAGAATGTTCCTAAGACTAAGTTTTCCAACCCTCAATGTGAATTTTATTATTAATATTTATTTTATTTATTTCCATATAGTAATACTAGCCAGGATATTCACATAGCAAGTTAGACTACAAATGGCCTACAAACAAGACCGTGGCTATATGAAATATCATATAAATATCATATATATATATATATATATATATATATATATATATATATTCTGGAATAAATGCATGGAAAGGAATACAATTATAATCCACATATAAAAGTGTTGCATTTTCAAATACTTTCGCAGAAGTCTGACACACCCAGGACTCACTACACTAACAGCTTATCTAAAGCTCAAAGACAAAAATAAATTAGATACACCAAAGTAATTAAAAATTGTAATTACATTTCTATTTGAAAGATATTTGTTGTTAAGTATAAAATTGCTAGTACTTTTTAAAAATTATAAAATATTAAAATTTGCCATATGTATTCGGTGTCTACAGTAAGATGCCCCACCCAAAAGAAAAAAGAAAACCTGGAAAACAGGAATGAGAATGCCCTCTTGAGAGTTAATCTTACCATTTCAAAACCAACTCATAACAAAATGATCAAAACCAATTAAGATACAAATTTATCTAATGAAGCAGAATGGTCCCAAAACCAATAAGACTAGGTTATCAACAGATTTGATACCTAAAATGAGAGCTTCTTCATTTGAGCTATATGTTGATAATGATCATCCTCACATTCTTGTTCAAAAAATGGGGGGGAAATTATAGATACCTAACATTTTCTAATCTCCAGAACATTTTGCTCCATGGTCAGTAAGATTCTAGAAAGCACATTTTCAAAGAAAATTGAGTCCTTTCTGGCACCCCCTTGGGACCCTCAAAATGATGCTGTCTTTCCCCTGATTATCCACTGGTTTCCCTGGTTATTCCTTTGGAAGAAAGTCTGTGTTCTCAGAAACCCAGCTTAGTCAAGTTAAACCAAATACTTCCCTCAACATTTCCTCTCACAATGTTTAGTTTTTCTTTCACCCCTAGTTAATCCTCCCTTAGCACCATTTCCTACTCTCCAGCAAAGCTAAGCACTATGACATTATTGACTGTAAGTCACCATGCTGTACACTACATCCCTAAGACTTATTTTAGAATTAGGGAAATTTGTACCTCTTGACCCATTTCACCATTCTCTGTATCTATGAGAAGGGTCCAGGTGACAACCCAAATTCATTTAAACTTAAGCATATCAATTAATAACTCTACTAGAATCCTGATTCTATATTTACCCATTTATTACCCATACTTCATTTTTAGGACCCATGTTCAGTGCTGTTATAAATACTGCACTGACATGAGCCTCAACAATATCTGTATACATTAACGCCAGTGTAGAATTTCCCTCTTTTCTTGACTTTTCAGCTGACTTCCACAGAGCTGATCATTCCCTCATACATTCTCTTCTTTTGAATTCTGTGACATCACACTCTACTGATTTTACTCTTACCTTACCAGTTATTCTTTATTGGTCTTCTCAATTTACCTTAAATATTGGCATTAGGCAGCATCCAAAAGTGTTACTTGATTTAAAAAATATAACTTATAATATTGTATTTCTTACTCAAGATTAATTATTCTAGCTTATTTTTTGGGCAATATCAGGATTTCTATTTTAAAAAAAATCTTCAGTAATTTCTGTATCTCCTCTGATTTAATGACAAGATTCCATAATTTTCTATGTAAAGTAAATTTATTTTTTTAGCTTTCAAGGATTTGAAATTTACCCAGCTTTCGGGTTTCCTCAATTGCCTTTTTCTTCCTTTTCTTGTTCTTGAGCTTGTGATTTTTGTGCTTCAACAACTTGAAGAGCCCAACAGTTCTCTGAATAAGCATAGTTTTATTCTTATTATAAGAGAAAAACTGGATTGATTTACATGATTTTTTACCACTGCTTTGAAAATTAGCATCATAATATCATATGATTTTTGTCTATATTTGATGAAATTCTACAAATAGATTGAAGCTCATATAAAATTACATTTTACATATTCATCTGAATAGTCATTGTTCTTTTTTGGCTACTTGTGTAGTTATTACACTTGTTCATTTCTAGATATGTATAGACGTTCCATGTTCACATGATTATTCTGAGATGATACATTTACTTTATACTTTTTATCACTGCTTTTATAAAACATGTTAACCATTCTTTCAAATTGGGAGTAAAAATGCAAAACAACTGTAAAAAAAATGTGAACTTAGTTTAAGCAATAAACAAATGATGTGCAAAAACTTTAGCCAAAATAAATTATATTGCCTGATCACTAAATTCAAAACAAGATGAGCTGATCAATTTAGTTCATGTAGCATAATATAAGATTGCAAAAAGTATTGGAAATTCTGAAAATTGAATTAATGTCCCTTAATAATTAATCTACTTTAAAGCTGTGAAATATATACAGAAGTACTTTATTTTTCTTTATAAATAGAAAATCAGTTGACATGCCTATTGAGTATCATCATGTATTCAAAAGCCACATGCTGAAAAAAAAAAGTGTGTTCCATACTTGAATATATCTGTTACTGAAAAAGTGTTCCATGGTAAAATATTTTTTGGAAAATTATGGGCTAAACAGAGTCTACCTGGTTTCTTTCTAAGGTTCTCCAAGAACAAAGACAGCATGTGATACTGCCTGAGCTTGTTTCCGCACAGAGCCTTTGTCCCTTCTTATGAAGTTTCCTTTGAAACATGGTTTGGGAACAAATTTGTTTTGTTCCTTCAATCCCAGCTGGAGTTAATTGATTAGTGTGTTTAATGAGTCTAAGCAGGCCTCATTTATGTCTTAGATTTATGCCCCAGAAAATAATTCAGTTTTTGCTTAGGCATGTCAATTTGCTTTAATCTGGAGTCCTCAGTTGAAAATATTAACAACCATTACTTATTAAGAGTTATAGTTGTATTTACCCTACTTACTGTTGTCCACACTTTCCTTGCATCATTAAAATGTCATGTAGTTTGTGTGAATTTTTTTTTATCTTCTGTGATAAAAAAGTGATAAAAGGTGATAGCTGAATTTTCTAGGCTTTAGGCTAAGTCCCAAATTGTGAATTTTCTTTTCTTCTCTTACTCTGCTTTGTCAAATTCATCCATTTACAAATTTCTTTATCCTGGCACTGATATTCCTTTATCTTCATGTAATTTTTTATTCCTGTCTCCCTTATTTGATTTCTTCCAACTTGTCTAAAAACTTTAGCAGTAAATTGTGATGCAAAAAAAAAAAGGAAGAAAAGAAACCACTGCTTTAAAAGCAAAATGGATTTTGTTGTTGTTGTTAAAATTAATGCTAGTTCTGAGGAAATAATGCAAGATGGTTGAAATGTGATATCATCCTGGGTATAAATCCTGTAAATTACCAGCACATAAACTTTATGGAAATTTTTGTTTGTTAATCCTCACTGGATATTTTTTCCATTGATCTTTAGAGAGAACAGAAGGCAGGAAGAGACCGAGAGAGAAAAACACATGCTTTGCATTGCCCCAACCAGGCTAGGGATGAGGACCTGCAACCCAGGGACATGCCCTTGACCAGGAATTGAATGTGAAACCCTTCAGTGTGAGGGCCAACACTCTAACCATTTAGCAACACCAGCCAGGGTGAAACTTTATCTTTATTGCACCTCAATTTTCTCATCTGTGAAATAGATATAATTATATCCAAATGCAGCTTTGTGGTGTAGAATATACCAGTTATCTCCCCGTTTCCTCAGGGAAATAGCTTTGTGTAACTCACACAAACTGCTTTGATCTCATTTACCTCAACCAATAAGCAAAAGGGTTAAACCAGATAATAATGTTAAAGGTATTATGATTCTAGTAATTTGTGATTATGAGCTTAAGGAATATTCCTTTCACCTTCTCCACAGGAATACAGCCATGTGCGATTGCACCTCATTGGGAGCTGCACCTTGGAGGGCACTGGAGCAATTTCCTGGGTGCCCTTACTTGGTATCTCATGGTGAATTATAGCTTTTCATGGGCTTCTCTAAAAACTCCTCTTATAGTCACAGAAATACTTTAGTTGTATTTCTCTTTATTTCTCTTTGATCACACATGCTTCCCTGAAGCCCAGGGATTTCCACAAGTTTTATTAAGAATTCACTCATTCCCACAATTTTGTTCACTATTTTTTGTGAATACAGATCAAAGACATTCTGGCACCAGTCTTATAAAGTATGAGGGGCTCTTCTGTTTTCAACTAAAAGAGTTTTATACCTTTTTAACGGTCTTCTTTAGTAGAATGACAGCCTCTACTGCTCTTTCTTCATTATAATGTTAAGAAGAAAGTTATGTGTAAATCACTGATCTAGAACTGACTTAATCAGTGTTGTTGATATCTATTTTTTCTTTGAATCTCTTCCAATGGAATGAATAAATATAAATCTAAAAGTTTTTGTATTACTCTACTTTAAATACATTGCCAAAAATGATAATGTCTTTAGCATAAAGTAATTGCAATGTTCTCTAATATCCCATATGATAGCTATTGGCTGTTCATATCGCCTTGAAAATTACATGGAAAATTAAACCAATGCAACTAGCTAAGATATATTAATGTAACATTAAATGTCTGACAAACTCACTCAAGCTAAAATAATTACCATTGAATCAGTAAATTCAAGCTATTTACATAATTGCCCCAATCTTTTAAAAGTCTGCTTTGCCACTCCCTGCTCACTCTTTTTCCACTACACATACATAGCTAATAGGTTCTTAATTAACTTGCAACAAACATTTCTAATAAGGGTTGGAAACTACCAATTATGAATGACATCTAACATTTTCACATACCTTCCAAATTTATATAGATTTCCACTTGCACTGTCTAATGTCAGTAGGATCATTTGATAATCATTTCCATTTTATAATCAAAGAAGGTCATGTTCAGAGAGACTAGACTTGCCCAAGATGGTTCAGCTAATAAAAGGTAGAATTAAGATGAAAGTCCAGGTCATCTGATTCAGTGCCTGTGTTTAGACACTATGTCTCAGTTTATTATATCATAGCCATAAAAATGAACATTTAAACTATTTTCTAGGTAACTTTAGACACTGCTGATAGGAATACAGACCGGTGCCGCCACTGTGGGGAAAAACAGTAAAAACTTAAATATGGAACTGCTTTTTGACTCAGTGATCCCACTTCTGGGAAAATATCCTAAAAATCCTGAAACACCTATCAGAAAAAAAATATATGCACCCCTATGTTCATAACAGCATTATTTACAATAACCAGGAGCTAGAAACAGCCCAAGTGCTATCAGGAGATGATCGGATTAAAAAGCTGTGGTACATTTACACCATGGAATACTATGAGGCTGTACAAAAGAAGGAACTCTCACTCTTTGCAACAGCATGGATGGAACTGGAGAGCATTATGCTAAGTGAAATAAGCCAATCAGAGAAAGACAAATACCACATGATCTCACCAATTTGTGGAATCTAATGGACAAAATAAACTTACAGACAAAATAGAAACAGAAGCATGAATACATGGCACAAACTGGCAGGTGCCAGAGGGGAGGGAGATGGGGGTGACTGGATGAAGGAGGTAAGGGATTAGCTAAAGAACATAAATGCATACCCCATGGATATGGACGGTAGTGTGGTGAAGGCCGGGAGAAGGGGAGGTGGGGATGTGTGAAGGTGGGCAAAGGGTGGAGGAGTACCTGCAATATTGTCAATAAAAGGTTTTAATAAAGAAAAATATTTACTATGTACTTCTAACATTCAGATGTCCCTGTCTAATCTGATGTCTTTTCTATCTCCATCAATCTTTGACTGTGTAAGTATTGTTATTTTTCCAAATAGAGAAAGCATATGTATGGCAGCATTGAAAAAAACCCTGCCTCAAATATGCCTGTTATATGTTTACATGACATACAACCTTGTGTAATGCACTCACCCTAAAAAATGGGTCATGCATCAAACTAGAATCAGGTAACATTTTAGAAAAAGGTAACAAACCTGTTAAGATCTACAGAAACAGAGGTTGAGGTCTCTGTGTTTGTGTGAGTGCAGAGTATTATTTAGAGGTTGAAGGAAGGAAAAAAAAGATAGCTATGAGGTATTAAACTGTAATGCTCAATATAAAAGCCCTTATGTAATTATTTTCCTGGGGGTCCGGTGCTCTAAATTAAATTAATTTTACAGAGCATTCATGCTATTAGGTGAACCGTGAGAAATCTCGAGGCTGCTTGCCCTCTAACCTCCACACCACCAAATGCACTAATTCAATATCCTTAGCTCTCTTCTTGACCCCTTTCTGCAAAGTGAGGGTCCTCACATAGCCAAAGGCTTTGAGTGTTAGGGGAAAACTTTATATAAGATCACTGTGATAAAAGAAAGTGCCCAGGGCACTCAACTTTTTTACCCGATATTTTTTAAAAAGAGAAGAACCCACTGAAACCGGTTTGGCTCAGTGGTAGAGCGTCGGTCTGCAGACTGAAAGGTCTCAGGTTCAATTCCGGTCAAGGGCATGTGCCTTGGTTGCTGGCACATCCCCGGTAGGGGGTGTGCAGGAGGCAGCTGGTGGATGTTTCTCTCTCATTGACGTTTCTAGCTCTCTATCTCTCTCCCTTCCTCTCTGTAAAATATCAATAAAAAATATATATATTTTTTAAAAAGAGAAGAACCCTGGTCTTTGAATATGGGCTTCCATGGGCCTAATATACATAACAATTTGAGCTACATTTGGAGTTTGGAGTATTGCAGCAACTCAAGGTTTTTTCTCCTTTTTAAAAAAAACCCTGATATGTGACAAATGATAAAATTTTCAGCATGAAATTTGCTATTGGGACTTTCATCTTTCTTTATGATTTGTTATCAGGCCCTGCTATCCTTCAAGGCATAAATAAAAATGCGACTTTCATCTGCATTTCAAACTGAGGTGAAAGTACAAAAATTAAACATCTTCTTTTTTTTTCATCTGGGTATCAGTCACTCTCTGTGTGCTGCAAAAGCAGCAAGACGTACTTCCCGCTGCTTCTCCTCTAGAATGATTTCTAGGAACAGCCGAAAGAAAAGAATATGTTGTTATTAGCACATCTACAATACAAGATTTACAGCTCTACCTACATATGCAGCATTGAAATGGAATACCCATGCAGCTTGGAAAAACAGGACAAAAGAGTTTCTAACTGAGTCAGCTGCAACCCAGCAATAGAATAAATACACATACCCATGCCTGACAGATAAGAAAGCCACCTCTATTTCTACTAGAATCTCGTGGGTTCAATTACTAAAAAATAAGACTTCAGGGAGACCAAAGTCATATAAATATCTATTTATATGTCATAGCTCATCCAAGGGGAAAATGAACCAAAATAAAAATATGTCTAGAATTTAATTAAAGCCCAATCTATTTCCATGAATGAAAGCACTTCCTGCCTGGTCTAGACATCACTAGCGTACTAGGAATAAGTATTGGTGTGTTGAGTGGGGTATGCTGATGTATGTGGATGGGGCTGTTTGTTAGATTTCCTTCTTTGAAATTGAATTTTAGAAGAAAACAATTAAACCCTGGTTAGCTAAAGGAATCAACCTGTCTGAACTATTTTTCACAAGAACTATATCTACATTCCAGCATCTTGAAACTATTGTAAAAGCACACACACACACACACACACACACACACACACAATTAATCCCCAGTAGACTGTAAAGGTTGCTGTTAATAATGCTCATTTGAACTGAAGGCTCCAAGTACTGTACATCTGTCAAAGAAAGGACAGGCTCACAACAAGAAGGCGCTTTCAGCTTCCACAGGTTCAAACTGCCGATGGGAAGTAGAGGGTTAACAAAATAAGTTATGTCCTACTCTCCTGTAATTTTTCACAATCCATGTGGCAGAGATTTCACTTCTGACACTGTCAACATATTCTTAGCATCTGTAGCCATTTACTGTGACCCCGTGGGCAAAGCAGCCTTCTCTAAATAACCAAACATTGGATTCTGCAGAATGCAAAATGCCTTCTGCTTTCCCAAGGGGACAGTGGAATTAGGGAAACGGAATTGGTCCAAATGCCGCATTTATTTAACAAGGTGGTTATACAGAGAGCAAGTGTGGATGAAGTATCCTTTTTATTTTCGAACTTCTGGCTCGATGCACACCAAAACAAATTCTAAACTGCTCCTCCAGGAAAACATTTCGCAGATGATATTCCTCCCTGACCCTCCCCAAGCACACACAAACACAGCCACACATCTTTATCCTTCTCTCTGCCGTTCCCCCTTTCCTCCACAAATGAAGCATTCAAATCAATTTGTTATTGTTTTTATTATTATTGTTCAAAGCAGCTACGAGGAGAGTAAGGCCTCTTGCTGGGAAAGCATCGGAGTCAATGTACAAACAACTGAGGGTAGCTCAGTACCACACGGAGCCACAGCTGTAAAATTCTGTGGGATTTGAGTCCTGCCTATTTATGAGTATACCATACTGAGTAATGTTACACTTTGGAGCTTGAGAGAGACCACGGATATCATTCTTGGAAAACAGTGTTGCTAGACTCGAACTGAAAATTGGCCTTAATGAGTATGTCCTCGGAAAGAGAATGCTATGCAGATAAAACACAATCTCTACAGAATGAAACAAAAACTTAAATATAAAGGATAATATAGCCGAAACCAGTTTGGCTGGGTGGATAGAGCATTGGCCTGCGGACTGAAAGGTCCCGGGTTCAATTCTGGTCAAGGGCATGTACCCTGGTTTTGGGCACATCCTCAGAAGGGGGTGTGCAAGAGGCAGCTGATTGATGATTCTCTCATCGATGTTTCTAATTATCCCTCTCTCTTCCTCTCTGTAAAAAAAAAAATCAATAAAATATATATTTTAAAAATAATAATAATATAAATGAGGTTCGAAAGGGAAGGTCATTTAACTGTCATGGGACGCCCTTTGGTTGACAGGTCATCTAACATCGCTATGTTTGGAGGACCCCTTAAGGAGCACTCAGTTGACCCCTCTTGTTTGTCCATGATGAGGAAGTTCAAAATCAGAGTTAAGTTTCTCCAGGGTGGAGTATGAAATGTGCGTGTATGGGAGAGCCACAAGAACCCCTGTCTCCAGCTGTGATACCAAGATCCAGCTGTGAATGTTGTGCTGTACTGCGACTCGATTCAGAAGGCATTCCCACTGCCTTTGGGCTTTCTCAAGATGGTAAGAGTCAGAAAATTTACCACAGAACTAGTACTGTGTTTTATGCAAAGTAATCACTTAAACAGGTATGTGGATAAGGATGATGACTCCAGACAATAAGAGTCATATACTGTCCTAAAGAAGGAAAGCATCTCCACACATTTGAGTGGTGGTACATTTCTATCCAAAAATGAAGTCTATAGAATGCTGGCCATGATTAACAGCTCTGTCTCAGCAGCTTACACCTACCTGCCTCATGTTGGTTAAGAAAAAAACTTGTTAGAGCCCTGCCATTGTGAGTCCAGTGGTTAAGCATTTACCAACCTATGAACCAGAAGGTCATGGTTCGATTCCAGGTCAGGGCACATGCCCAGGTTTTGGGCTAGATCCCCAGTAGGGGGCATGCAGGAGGCAGCTGATCAATGATTCTCTGATGTCTCCATCTCTCTCTCCCTCTCCCTTTCTCTCTGAAATCAATAAAAATATATTTTTAAAAACAGCTGCTAGAGCTTTGACATGTAAAGAAACGAGATGGAAACACTATTTACCCATGTATCCAGCACAAGGAAGAGTGTGAGGAGAAGGAATCTGAGAATCACTAAAACCAAGGAATGCTCTCCTTACCATTACCTCACATTTGAACAAAAGTGTGTTGTCTTGAGCTTTCTGGACCCTCGGGAGTGACTGGATGAACTTGACGCTCACCATGAACTTAACCAGCAGTCACATGAGAGCCTTAGGAAACAGTGTCATCCCCCTCTGCTGCACTGCATTCAGCAGCCACACGTTGTCCCTCTGCAGGCAGATTGTCAACTTCCACTGCAGAAGCTGTCAGAGGCTGGCTGGTCAAAGTCATCGAGTGCCTGACAGCCAGACAGCCCATTTCAAGGGAAGAGCACAAGGTCAACATCCTTGCCTAGAGTGCAAATGTTTTTCTGTAAGGATAACAATTCTGACTGGACTGTCAATATTCAGAATTTATTTTCCTCAGTTCATTTTTCAGTAGTTAGTCATTTACTACCAAAGTGATATAGCTTTCTAAGAAGTTTCTCCTCCCATCAATATCCTTCTCTTTTTCAACAAAGAAGATTCTATTATTTTTGGATCAATTATATTTTTAAGATAGTGCACTGAATACAGAATTTGTCAGCAGCAACAGGGTATTTCTGAGTTGCTTTCACATCCTGTGCAGCACTGCCCTCAAGTTCTCAGAAGCCTGACCGGGTCTGAGAATTGCTGGGATGAGGCTGAATGGACTCCCCTCCTGACCTGCTAGCCCATCTCTAGGACAGACTCAGCATGGGGAATGATTTTATCCTTCTTCCTTATGGGCCCGAGATGGACACAAATAAATTCATCACAAGCCTTTCATGGCCCTCTTTGACAGATGTACTTATTGTATTTATCTGATGACTTTCATAATGGCTTTGAATACCATTTGGGGACTGATTTGACTTTTAGAAATAAGATGCTTAGTTATTAATAGAAGGCCTGGGAGGAAATTGGTGTCCAAAAGAGGCAATAGTAGTATTAAACTGGGAGTGCCAAATTTAGTAAAAATAAATAATAATCGTTATCCTTCCTATATAATAAAAGGCTAATATGCAAATTGTCCCCTCAACCAGGAGTTTGACCAGGGATGGGCCAGCCAGCCAACCACCCGCAATCCTCCCTCTGGCTGGCCCTGCCCCAATTGCCCCCCCCAACACAATTGGGATTGGGGCTGGCCACCAACCTCATGCAGCCCCTCCCTGCTGGCCAGCTGTGTCCCCTCCCCCCAGCTGGCCTAGCCCGATGGGCCCATCCTATTACCAGGACTCTAGTAATAATAATAATACAGGACACCCTGTTACACAATGAACAATGCTTTTGTATAAATAGGTCTCATGCAAAACAGTAAGTCCTCACTTGTCAATAGGTTCTGAAACTTTAAGTAAAACAACAGAAAATGAAACCAATTGTACCACAGGCTAATTGATACAAATAAGAGTTAAGTTCCGCTGAAACAGGTTTGACTCAGTGGTAGAGCATCGGTCTGCGGACTGAAAGGTCCTGAGTTCGATTTCGGTCAAGGGCATGTACACTGGTTGTGGGCACATCCCCAGTAGGGGGTGTGCAGGAGGCGGCTGGTCGATGTTTCTCTCTCATCAACGTTTCTAGCTCTCTATCTCTCTCCCTTCCTCTCTGTAAAATATCAATAAAATATATTTAAATAAAAAAAGAGTTAAGTTCCTACAGCATCTCATCATCATTATAATAATGTTGAATGAAATCTTACATGAGAACCTACTGTACTTAGTGTACACTATTTTAAACAAAATTATTCACCGTTTACCTAAATTCCAATGTCACTGGCTGTCTTTTGTTTATTTGGCAACCCTGGTTTAGGGCGTCAGAAAGTCTGACACCAACACTTTACCTCTCATTGTTTCACACTGAGTTTATATATATAACATGAATGGACTGCCTTATAGTATACTCACTAACCTCATTATATTAAACAGAGCATAATCCAAGCATATCCAAAGCATGAAAGAGAACTACAAAATTAGACAATGTTAAACATTTTTTATTTTTATGTGTTTTCTACATAACTAAAAATATGATTCTTAACAACAGTTCAAAAATCGACATTGAAAAGAAATAGTTTGCCATTCTCTTAATCACACCTTAAAATCTACTCAAATTAGAGTTGAGAGATTCTAAAAACTATTTACTAAATTTGAAATTGACATACACACATACATGAAAGAAATATGTCTACAGCCTGTCTATACAGCAAAGATTAATCAAGAGGGAATTTAATTCCATCATTCTAAGAGTCAGATCAGATCATTAGTTCTGAGACTCATACTTCCAAAGGCACCTTGGGAAAATAATGGAGATTAATAAGTACAGATACTCTTAACATGATGTAAGAAGAGATAAGGCCCCAATAGCCAGGGTGAAATACTTCATGATTTGTAAGAAGAAAAGAGGTTAAAAAAAAATTCCGCCCGATCAGGGTAGCTCAGTGGTTGAGCGTTGACCTATGAGCCAGGAGGTCACGGTTCACTTCCTAGTCAGGGCACATGCCAGGTTGCAGGCTCTATCCCCAGTGTGTGGTGTGCAGGAGACAACTGATCAATGATTCTCTCTCATCATTGATGTTTCTATCTCTCCCTCTCCCTTCCTCTCTGAAATCAATAAAAAACATGTTTTAAAAAAATTCCATGAAAAGAAAAACAACATAAGGTAAAAGAACATTCTGAAAAACAACAAGGAAGATCCCAAATCTTGTATCCACGGCATGCAGGCACCAAGGGACTCTTTTTGCGGATAACATCTCATCTCTAAGCAGGTCCCCCACACCTCGCCTGATTTACTACCTGAAAGGAGGCTAAGAAGGGACAAATGGCACAGTCTAGATCTCCAAATGTCAAGATGACAAATGTTCTTCTCTGTTTCAAAGGACAAATCATTGATGCAGAGAATAACAAAATTTCAAAAGCACTCTGGCATGGTATGTTGAAAGGAAAATAAAGTAAACCAGAAAATCCTACCTTCAAATAAAAGCTTGTGTCACAGCACTGGCCTGAGACACAAAGTGAAATCTATGCTCTGTTTGATATAATAAGGTCGGTTAGTATACTAGAAGGCAGTTCTTTCATGTGATTTATATAATCAGTGGGAAACAATGAGATGTAATGTGTGTTACTGCCTTAGACTTTCTGACGCCCTAAACCAGAGTTGCCAATTAATACCTAGTAACACTGGAATTTCAGGTAAACAGTGAATACTTTTTTAACATAAGTATGTACCAAATACACTAGGTCCCCATGTAAGAGGACCTACTATATTCAAACAGAAAATGGAGAAAATAATTTTTCTTCATAGCAGCTAAATCTTAGACATGGACTTCACTCCCTAGGGTAAAAAGGAAATTAGAGAAGTAGAGTTTTAGCCAAGATGTGAAATTTTCTTAGAATGAGGCCATTATTTTCCAAATATAAGATACTGCTTCCTAGTTCATGTAATTTAACCTCTGGCAAGCTATCTAATTTTCCTTTACCTTTTTCTTACTCTATAAAGGAGATGATAATAACTGTATTTATTTCATAATAAAGTTATGAAAATTAAACAAGTTAATATTTTAAGGTACTTTGAATAGTGGCTGGCACATAAAACAGACCAAAAAGTGTTTGCAATTTCAAAAAGCCTTAGACATAAGAAATTCCAAGAAGTTGGGAGGCCTGGTTTATTAACAATCAAAAAGACATGCTCATCACATGAGCTAACTGTGAACTAGCACTCCACAGAACATTCACAGATATTACCTACTTAATCATAGGATAACCTTCCACGAATCCTTCTGACCACAATTAACTGATTCCGTTTTATTAAGATCTTTCTGCGATTGTGTGGCCAGTGTATACCTGTGAATGATGGTAGCAGCTAATTTTTTTAAAAACGTGTATTAATCTTTGAATTCACTTTTAACTTGGTGGCTTATCCAGGTTCCACATTCTTGCTTGACCCACTTTTTTTTCTCCTCTTTACTTCTCAAAGCCACTACAGGAAGCAGGCAGTATAAGAGGAAAAAAAGACAAAATATGAAGTCAAACAGGCCAAGTTTTAGAATCTGACTTTGGGTACTTTTCTAAATTGCTTTAAGCAACATAAATAGCTCCATCTTCCCCTCCCGTCAGTCATCCTTCCACGCCAGCATAATTACAAGGTTTTCTCACATGAAGAACAGTTTTTTTAAAATAATTTATGCAACTATGTACAACTCAACTCTGAGTTTAAATGAACATTTTGATAAATGCAAGTAATTGATGTTGATTTACATAGACCCCAGTGACTACGTTTGGTTTAAGGTAGTCTGAGGTTCCCTGCTGCATCTTAAATGATCAGAGATGAGTGTGTCTACAAGGAACTGGTTAAAAGGTCACTTCAGGAAAAACAGCCTAGAGCCTATGAACATGTCCACAAAGGCCCAGGCAATCCAAGGAACTTCATTTTGATGAGCAAATGAGCAAAAAGGCCTGGGCAAGTCATTTTCATAACAATGAGGTAAGACACTGTTATTTCTTCATTTATAAATACTAATGAATCCCTAACATGTGCCAGGCACGGTACTAAGCATTGCAGGAGAAATGAAGACCTGGCTGCTCCACGAGCTATGAACTAAGATTATGCAGGAAATGAAGGAACAATATTTGAAGAACTTGTGGTGAAAGGGGTGGAAAGTAGCTAGAATAAAAGGAGCAAGTAAAAGCATCATAGCAGATGAGATTGGAGAGATAGCATGAGAAACAGCAGTCATGGTCCATCGAGTCACACTAATGACATTTTTTAAATTGCAAGAGCACTGGGGGAATTTAAGCAAGAGCAGGAGACCAGGGGATGCAGGAGACTGACATTGTCAGCCTGGAAAAGTTTGTTCCAGCAGCTGTGTAAATAGACCTGATAAAAGCTTATTACAATAAAATAAGTGAGAGATGATAATAGCTTGGAGTAGATGGATGAAATGGTGGGAGTAGATTATATATAGGAGGTAAAATTGACAGAACTGGGTGATGGATTGGGTATGGACTTATTTGATGATGTATATTTGGCACTAAAACCAGTGTCTGGTACATAATAGCACTTAAATATTTGTGGAATAAATCTTGAATAAGAATACACAAGAGTGCAGCAAATGAGCTGTCAGGGTGACTCCTGAGATTCTAGATGGTATACCTTAGATCAGAGAGTTTCAACTTTTTCATCTCACAGCATATACAAACTAATTACCAAAATTCTTCAGCGCACCAAAAAATATATTAGATTTTTTGCTGATCTGACAAAAAAATTAGCTACAATTTTGATTCATTCACATTGGACAGCTGTTGTTGTGTTGGCTGTTGTCATTTTTTAATTTGACATTCTAAGGAAAAGAGGTCAGTGCCTCTAACTACATAGTCAGGTATTGCTTGTTTTAAAATTCTTGTGGCACACCAGTTGAAAATGGCCACCTTTTAGATGAATGGTGATGCCATCCAGAGATGGGACACACAAGAAGACTGTCAGGCTTTGGGGTAAGAGTTCATGAGTTTAGTTTTAATTTCATTGATTTTAAGATGTCTATGACTCAGCTAAGAGAGAGTTGAAGAAATAAGAGTGGATAACCTGGAGCCAGGAGGAGAGGTCTTATCTACAGATAAAAATATCTGTCTACCTTTATCAGGACCTTCTGAAGAGAAGTGGCTTTGCCAACGCAGAATATGGTCATTGCTGAGTCCCCTGGGCTAATAGTGAGTTTCAGTTGCTCACATACGAACCAAACATTGGCTAAGATTTTAAATTGGAGTTTTAAATATTTTAATGACAAAAGGGAAGTGAAATATGCCCAAGTTCCAGAAATTGAGTGTCAGCAGATTTTGAAAAAGGACCTAAAATTATTGTCTCCTTCAATGGATTTATTCAAAAGGAAAGAAGCTGTAAACCAAAAGTTCCTTGGTCACGAAAAATGTAACTGCTATATAATACACCCCCAAGCATACTGCTCTGTCTCCTGCCCTTTGAACTAAATGCAAGAAAATCAAGGGTAGCAGGTTTGGGGTTGATTCTGAAGTCATTTTGTGGTAATTTAAAGTAATTGGGAATTTTTTATGTCCGTTGCTATAAAGAAGAATATATGGCTTTGCTATTCCTTGTGACAGTTCCTTGAATTACACCTCCAGAATAAGAAGTATGAGACATGGCTGTTAATTTACAGCAATACACCCATTCCACCACCACTGGCTGGCATTACAAATGAGCAAAGGGAAAAATCAGCCTCTGGATAAAAGGAGAAGTGCCTGGGAATGCTCATATCCACTTCAGCCTCATTTCTCCCCACGTGCTCATCCACACTGGCTCTAAAACAGCCCTCTGAAGCTCAACTCCAAGCTGCTTCTCGGAGCCAAATGGCAACTCATCTGGAATCCTCAGCGCTAAGTGAAATGCTCAAAACATGCAAGAGTCATAATTAGTAAATGATCAGGAGAAAAATAAGTGTTCTATTAATAATTGGGCAAAATCCAAGCATGATGACAAATGCTCTGACTGCCTGTCTCCGAGATGCTAGCTGGGGGTAAAGCCTGTCAGTCACCACCTCCTCAGCACAGACTGCATTTGATCTCGGGAAGGGCTCTTCAGAGCAGAAGAGCATAAAGATGTTTTCAGTCTCTCCTCTTCCCTGCAGTGCCCCTGCTGTGTGGGCCCCGCCATAATTAGATGCAGGCTTTTAGTGGGATGCTTTGAGTGTTCAATTAGGTCTCCTTTCTTCCTAGCACTCCTGTTTTAATATGAATGAACACAAAGCCAATTTCCTTTTAGAAACATGCTTTGGAGTTGCACTGACAGTCTTCCTACATGTTTGACAACTATCACCATGAGACATTGCCCTTAATTCAGATGTGGGGAAAGGGAAAAGAGAATGGCTTCAATTCTGTTTGAATCCAACTAAAATTATAATGTCTCTTCCTCTCTAAATAGAGTTATAGACCAAAAGACTTGCTATTCAAAGTGTGATCTGAGGGCCAGCAGCCTCATCACCTGAGAGCTTTTTAAAAAAAAATGCAGAATCTGGCCCTGGCTGGTGTGGCTCAGTTGGCTGGGTTACTCTTCCATATCCAAAGTGTTCAGGGAAGCATATGTTGAGGCAAAGGTGCTATGAGAGAAAAGAATCTAAGAAAAACAGGAGAACATTTGTGTCTTTTTTTGTGTGTCTTACAAAAACAGGGAACATGAAGTAGAGTGTTTCAGCAATATTGAAAGAAATAAGTCAGAGAGCATAACTCCAGGAACACACGGAGGAGAGCTGCCCCCCAGAGAGATGTCTTGACCCTCAGCAGATTTTATGTGAGTAAAAAGTAAGCCTCTGGGATGTGGGGGTTTTATTATTATTGGAGCATACCCCCCATCCTCCTGACTGATGCAACTGGCAACGTGTAAGTGAAATGAGGTAGAGAAAGTAATCACTGCCGCTGGGCAGTGGAGAACTCAAGAGCTTAGAGGTACAGTACAGTCTCCCCTCAAACACACTCATGTCGCCATAATAGCCAGTGGCATTGGGAAATGATCTGCTACCTTCAAATGAGGCACTGCACAGCTGTATACTGATAGATACTATGAGTTACAACCTCTAAAAGTAGGACAGTAGTCTTTTCTTGATTTTGAGGAGAATGAAGAGGCTCTAACATAATTCTTATATACTATTTTGTATTCATTGCAAGTTTTCCCCATCTTTTTCTGAGGTGGTTAGAAATATCTACAGGTTTTGTATACAGCAAATATGTCAGTGGAGATCTTTTCTTTCCTTCAGGGCATGAATATTCCTGGATAGTACAAGTACAACTATATTGGTTTCATTGATTACTCACTGCCCACTGCTTATGGACCTGCTGCTCACCCTCGTTTTTCAAAGCACTGAGAGACATTCCTTGGCTAATGATACTGAAATGTCTTTAGTGGTGTCACTGGAAACTCTCCGAGTTCAGAGATTCCAATCTAATCAGATTCTAATAAAACTCCCGTGTCAAGCACGCAAACACCACTCACTTTTGTCAAAGATCTACTGACATTATGAGGGACAGATTGGGGGAAAAAACCACAACTGAACAAAATGCTGTATTTGCATCCATTTCTAGTTATTTGTGGCAGGAGTATTACTCCAAATAAGACACGTGTACAATCATAGAGAAAAAACTCATCAGCCAAGGCCATTTGATGAAGAAATATTGATATATGTAAGAGAAATACTGCTAAAAGACAGTTATTGGACAAAAAACTGTCATGAACATTAGTAGGTTTGAACATAATATACATCATGATAATTTGTGAAGAAATGTAATGGAAACTTTGAGACAAAAGAATGATTATTTTTATATAAGTATGGTGTTCAAATTCTCTCTGATCAATGCAACAGAAAAATATGAAACACAAATCAAGAAAATGTGTTAGGTTTGGTAATGCTACAATTATTTTGCTAAGGAAAAGACATTGTCATTTAAAATTATATTGAAACATCTCAAATGAAATAGTTATAGAGTCCAGGCTTTACCTTCATCATAATCTGGGTAGAGGCAAGATGTGGCAAGTATCTGTTGTAGATGAAATATGATCAACCAATTATGATCATTGCTGAGCCTAGATTATATTTACATCAGATGTATTATACCATGCTCTTTATTCCTATGAGTGTTTGAATATTTCATAATAAGTAGTAAGCAAAAAACAAAATAGATTACACAAACCAACCAAGGCCTATGAACTAACAGCTTGCCACACCAAGCCCTGTGACTTGTGAATCACAGTGAGTCAGCAACATGAGCACAGGTGAGCCTATCCTCCTTGTTATACTTGCCCTGTACACAGGGTTGTTTCTCATTAAACTTAATAAACTCCAATTATTTACATTTGATAGTTGGACATTTCAAAGGAATATCCATTGATGGGGAGAAATAAAGGAAAGTTTTTATAATGGCAGTTAAAGCTTATTGCTCTGAGGTGCCTTACCTCATATGCCTGTCTCTTATGCCCCAGTCGCAAGACTGGCTCCCAATTTGGGCATGTCTTTTATTTGTTTCTTCTGAAATTCAAAATGAGTCATTTTTTCCTTCTTTAAATTTAATTGGCTTGTATTACAAGTCTAATTTTCTAAATTTTCACATACTGATCCAAATTTCCAAAGTGAATTAGATATACTTCAAACTTCATCTTAATCATGCTTCTCTTTGAAAAATAAAATTTCCTGGCTGTGTGGAAGATTTTTTTCTCTCTGATAGGAATTTACAGAATAGATACTGGATATTTTTCTCACTCATAGGAATTTATAGAATAGATAAGGGGGAGGGATGTTTAAGACATAATAAACTTGCAATAAGCATGAAATTCCAAAATAATTTATAGACTACAATTTGGTGAATTTTGATCTCAAAATATAAGGCAACGTTGCCGAAACCGGTTTGGCTCAGTGGATAGAGCGTCGGCTTGCGGACTGAAAGGTCCCAGGTTCGATTCCGGTCAAGGGCATGTACCTGGGTTGCGGGCACATCCCCATTAGGGGGTGTGCAAGAGGCAGCTGGTCGATGATTCTCTCTCATCGATGTTTCTAACTCTCTATCCCTCTCTCTTCCTCGCTGTAAAAAAATCAATAAAATATATTAAATATATATATATATATATATGTATATAAGGCAACGCATAATTGCAAGATGACGCTTGGTCTTATTCTAGTCATCATATGTTTTAAAAATAATAAAATGAAGAAATTTAAACCAAGATGGTGGCATAGGTAAACGCCTAACTGCAGCCTCACACAACAATTTCAAAAAAAATGCAACTAAAATACAAAATGGACATTATCCAGAACTACAGGAAAGTTGACTGACTGGAAATTCTACAACTAGAACGAAAGAGAAAACCAGAAAGAAAATCAGAGGAGCTGTAAAAGTCTAAGGTACAGAGACAAGGTGTGTATGGGGAGAGGACAGAGCTGGAGAGCAGGTGGCAGCTGAGTGCCTGGCTGTCGTTCCCTAGTGGGAAGGAGATAAAAGCTCCAGACTGTGCTGAACCCCAGTTCCTACTGCACTGAACCCCAGTTCTGGGCGAGACCCTGGGGACCCAGGCTCATACAGAGGGATTCTAGGCTATAAGGCAGAAACTCAGGGTAGCTGAGAAAGGCAGAACCCCAGAGTCATGCATATTGCGCACAGAGGAGGGACTGTTGACTGTGCTGCTGGATTGCCCTAACGGGAAGGAGACAGGACATGTTCCAGACTGCTCTTAACCCCACTTCCAACTGCACTGAACCCCAGTTCCGGGCTCATTGGGGGAGAGACTAGACTGCCTGGTAGTGGGCGAAACTTGAGGGCACCTTTCTCTCAGAGGTGCTTACAGTGAGTACCAAAGCAGTGAGTACCAAAGGACACTGAGGAACATAGACTCAGGAACCTCATATGGCAGGGCTGACAGAAAGCCAAGGCTGTAGGCTCCAACCTGAAACTCTGCCCCATCCAAGCTGAACACAGAGGCTTTTGCAATATTCCAAGTCTAGTCGAATAAGGCTGTCTCCTGCATAGACACAGCTGATCCTCACAGCCAATTGGCCTGGAGGTCAGTTCCTCCCAGTGATATCAACAACAATCAAGACTTAACTACAATAAGGCTGTACACACAGTCCACAAAGCGGTGCACCAAGAGTGTCCACCTCAGGTAACTGGGAGGCTGACCGAATGAACCATATAGGACACCTTAACACACAAAGCTACCCTACCAACTCAGGGAATCAGCAAAAATGCCAAGACAAGGAAACAGATCACAAACAAAAGAAATGGAGGACAAAAAGTGACTGGATATAGAGTTCAAAACCATGGTTATAAGGTTTTTCAAGAATTTCCTAGAAAAGGCAGATAAAATAAACTAGACCTATGAGGATATGAAAAGGGATCAACTAGAAATAATGAAGGATCAAATAGAAATAAAGAATGCATTGTCTGAAAAAAAATATATTATATAGAGTCCTAAAAACAGAATGGAAGATCACAAAAATCAAGTCAAAGATTTGGAACATAAAGAGCTAGAAGACACTCCTCTGCAGAAGCAAGACAAGAGAATCCAGAAAGTTGAAGATAGTGTAAGAAACCTCTGGGTCAACTTCAAGCAAACCAACATCAGAAGAATAGAGAGAGCAAGATACAGAAAACATACTGGAAGAAATAGTGACAGAAAACTTCCCCCACCTGGTGAAAGAAATACATTTACAGTAAGTCCAGGAAGCGCACAGAACCCCAAACAAAAGGAATCCAAATAAGACCACACCAAGACACATCATAATTAAAATTCCAAAAGCAAAAGACAAAGAGAGAATATTAAAAGCAGCAAGAGAAAAGCAGGTAGTTACCTATAAAGGAGCACCCATATGATTGTCAGCTGATTTCTCAACAGAAACCATGCAGGCCAGATGGGAATGGCAAGAAATATTCAAGGTGATGAATAGCAAGAACCTACAGCCAAAAATACTCTACCCAGCAAAGCTATCAATCAGAATCAAAGGCCAGATAGAGAGCTTCACAAAAAAAAAAAAAAAAAAAAGCGAAAGGAGTTCATCACCACCAAACCAGAATTATATGAATTGCTGAAGGAGGTTCTTTAGGAAGAGGAAGAAAATAAAGATAAAAATTATGAACAACAAATATGTAACTATCAACAAGTGAATCTAAAAGCCAAGGGAATTAAAAAATCTGATGAACAATATTAACTGGTGAATATAATAGAATCAGAGGTATGGAAGGGGAGTGAACTGACAATTCTCAGGAGAAAGAGGAGTGTGGGGTGTGGGAGAGACTGAACAAAAACTGTGCACCTATGGATGAGGACAATGGGGGTGGGGAAAGGGAAGAGGGTGGGGTGGTAACCTGGTGGAGGGGAGCAATAGAGGGGGAAAAAATGAGGAACATTTGTAATAATATGAACAATAAAGATTTATTTTTAAAAATAAAAATAATAATAATAAAATGAAAAAAGGATTTGGACATAGAAATCATTAATAAAAATATTCAGTTAATAAAAGCAAATCACTGGTAGGTATTGTTTAAAAGAACAACCAAACCACTGTCTTCTGTAAGGTAAAACTTAGAGTTAAGTACCTTTTAAAATAATTAGCTGATTTATATATAAAAGAAGTCAACAAGAAAGAAATGTCCTTAAAAACCAAGGAAGCCTGTGACAATTTTCTACCATCTAAAGATTATCAGCATGGTACAAGCATTTCATAAAACTCTTTATAACATCCAATAAAGTTGAAAACATTATCTTATTGCTAATTAATTCTATTCCCAATAGAAATTAATACATTTATTTACCAAAACACACATACTAATGTCCATAGTAGTAGTTAGCTGGAAACTACCCAAATGACTGTTATCAGTAGAATAAATGAATTATGAAATATTCTCACAGCCTCAGGAGCAGAACCCTTTGGTATAAATCATTAATATCTCTATTTCAGTAAATAATGCTGCCAAACCAGTATAAACTTTCCCACATGCTGACCGATGATTACAAAGCAATGCCTTTACCATGAAGTCAGTGCTGTTGAGGTGCATTTCTTAATCCATTAGGACAGAGGCGAATTCTAGCCCTGCTGGAATTAACCCACAGAACACACCAATTTAGCCAATTTTAAATCTATTCCATATTGCTTCCTGAAATGAGTATCACTGGAGATAATTTTAGGGTTGCCATACCATTTGCAGGAAATCCCTGGTAGCTTACAAGTCTCTAAACCATGAATATCAATACATTAAATCACTGACAACCTGGAAGAATTAAGCACTGTTTATTTCCAAATGACTAAGCAGAAAAGATGCTAAAACAATGGGATATGGGGTTAGAAGAGGAAGTGGGGAAAGTTCTGCATGTGGAGGGGGCACTGTCCATTGCCTGCACCAAAGAGAGTGACCCTAGCCCACAGATGTAGCGTGTACACTCTAGAGGCCTGCAGAATGCAGGAGCTAGCTGCACAAGGAATCTCTACTCCGGGGTTTTGTTTAGCTACATATGAGATTGTTCTACATATTCATTCTTTACCCAAAATAAACTTTCAAAATAGCACCTATCCTTTTAAATAGAAGTATATGCAATATGTATACATATATTCATAATTACACGGATGTCATCTTATATCAGTCCCTCCAACATTTACCATCCAGGCCACCCAAATCTATTCCATTCTTCTGATGGACTAATTTAATTTGTCCAAAAGAAATTTGGAGAAATTTCTAATTTCTCATACTGCATATATATTGGAAAGATGTACAAGTATGCTTGGTTCCTTTTTGCTTATTATAGCACTTTTTTTCATTTATGGGGGTCTCAAAATGAATGTGGCTTTAATATTTTCAGGATTATTAAAGTAATATATGTTAATTATTAAACACATGGAATACAAACAACTTAAAAAACAAATCATTCTTATTTAAGAGGGAAAAAATTAATTCACTGAAATTTGTTTTCTCTCCAAACCAAACTGAAACCAGAATAAAGGGATTTTTAAAGACATAACCTCATAAGGAAAAGGTGAAAAGGAGAGGAGGCAGTAAAACACTGAATGCTGCAAAGCAGATGGGTGTGTAGTAAATGGGAGAAAACTAAATCCCCTGCTAATAGAGGAGAACAGTTTGAAATGACCTTATTTATACCACAGAATCCTTGCATGCTCAGGAACTGGCAACACTTGATACCTATGGAACTGAGGAAGAATTGGGAAGGGGACTATAATTTAAAGGACTGGGAAAACTGAAAAGCAGTAAATCTATAACTACTAAATCTCTAATCCATATTGCTGGACAACTTTCCTTACTTCATTACAGCAAAAAATTGTGGATTTAATCTCTGAGGCTCTCTGGCTGGAGGAATACCATGCACAGTTGACAGCATATCTAATTTTAAACTGTATGTCTATAGTTATTCCCAATTCTGAAAGCAAAAACTCTAACTTCAGTTCTGGAATCGCAGCAACCATATTTTTTATCCCCCACACAAAATAATGGACGCTTCTATTTTAGAGAAGCTGTCCAGCTGAGGAGAAACACCAAGGGATACTGTCATTACAAATTGGCCCCACAAACAGCCCACCCAAGTCACACTACAATAAAGCTTAATATCAACAAACCTAACACATAGGAGCAGGACATCTTCATCATTAGCCGATAGCCAAGGATGAACAGACATATGAGAAAAATCTCTAACGTAGCAGGTAGAATCCAAACAACCTTACATATTAAATGCCTTTGAGGAAACAGACACTATATCAGAAGAAAAAAATTAAATAATCATTTTTGTTAGCACTTCAAAGAGATAAAAGAAGATACTGTAATACAAACTGAAAGAATATTCTTAAAATACAAATAACTCATGAAAATTAAGACATGATGACAGAAATGAAAAACCCAATAAAAGTATTCATAGGTCAAGAAGAAAAACATTTTTGAAAGTAGCACAAAAGACCAAGAGATGGAAAATAGCTTGGAAAAAATCAAAGAATTAGGGGAAATAGTTTCTCAGATGCAGCATCCAAATAATAGTTTTTAAATGAGAGAGAAAATTTAAAAAAATGAAAGAAAGCTTTATCAATAAAATCATTTGACATGAGTTACCAGATCTTGAGTGCCCAGCACAAAGAATCAAAAATATTTATACCAAGGTATAACTTGGTTTTTCAGAACATTGATAACAGAGAAAATTATACATATTTCTGGTAGAAAGAGAGAGAGAATGTGGGAAGAATGCATCACATGGGCAGTATGAGGAATCAGATGGCCTTGGACTTCTCAATAGCAACCTTGAAAGATGACACTGAAGAAATGCTTCAAAACTCTATAGGATAATGATTTCCAAAATAGTATTCTATATCCAGCTAAATTGCTAATCAAGTATGAAGACTAGATAAAGATATTTTCAGACTTAAAATAGCTTTTAAAAACGTATATTTCTCCCACTATTTCTCAAAAAAATATGCTAAGGGTGTGTGCCAACAAAGCACACAAGTAAACAAGCAAGCAAAGAAAATATTAGAATAGGAAATCAGGGGCCTCAACCCAGGAGAGAGGCAAGCAGACAAAAAGAATCCTCAAGGCAAGAGAGAGAGATCCCAGGATAGCAGCTGTGCACAGGGATATATGCAGTTAGTCCAGTGGAGCAGTGTCACTCAAGAGACAGATATTCAAGGGTTCTAATAATCTCTATATATAAAAGCCTAAGCAACCATTGCATCCGAACTGATGACCAAACAGGCTACATGGGGCAACTAGGCCAGCAGGGAGGTTAGTGAGGGACTACCAAACAACCAAGCAACAAGCTGCGTGGGATGACCAGGACAGCATGGGGGCTGTATGGGGCAACCAGGCTGGCAGGGGGGGGGGGCAGTTAGGGGCAACCAGGCCAGCAGGGGGGCAGTTAGGGGCAATCAGGCAGGCAGGAAGGTGAGCAGGTAGGAGCCAGTGGTCCCGAATTGTGAGAGGGATGTCTGACTGCCGGTTTAGGCCCAATCCAGCAGCCAGATATCCCCCAAGGGGTCTCAGATTGGAGAAGGTGTAGGCTCGGCTGAGGGGATCCCCCCTCTCATGCACAAATTTTGTGCACTGGGCCTCTAGTATAATAGTATAATTCTATTTCTCTGAAGAGATAATGCTTGGGTAAGGTTGGCACAAATGATCTGTATGTCTTTTTTGTCTTGATTATGTGCTGATGAAACTCCACCTCTCCTCTAAATGCCCTATACCCTGAAACAAGCAAGTTCACTCATTTCATCTCCACAGAAATATTCTGTATTCAGATAAATCTGAGACTTAAAAAGTAGCCATGGTGACCTTAAAAGGATAAAACAGAAAACATCTACTCCCTCTGACTATGTTTCTATTGGGCATTCAGTACTAGGCCCGCTAGATACCTTGATTAATTGTGTGAGCCCTGTTTGCTTAGGACTCAATCAGAACCATGTAGACTGACTTTTCTGAGAAAGGACTCTTGGAAACTATAAAGATGCCTGAAGCCAATGAATCAGAGACTGTTCATTTTATCTTCTCCTGGGTGTTTTCACCTAAAGGAAATAGATTTGTGTGTGCTACTCAGTTTTTCCAGACTAAGCAATAAATTGTTGAGATAAAATACATGAAAGTAAATCATCTTTTAAAGCAAATGAGTCAGGCAAAAGACAAATAGTGCTTACCTGATGATAGGGAAGTGGGATAAAAGCAGATGCACTTGGTGAGGGACATACTGGTAGCTTGGGTGGGTAAAGACTTCATGTAATTATATAAATATTAGAGGCCTGTTGCCCAAAATTTGTGCACAGGTGGTGTGGGGTGACAGGGAAGGAGGGTGATTCCCTCAGCCCAGCCTGCACCCTCTCTAATCCTGAACCCCTTGGTGGATGTCACTGGTTCCAACTAGCTTGCCTGCCTGCCTGGTCCCCCATAACTGTCCCCCTGACAGCTTTATTGCCCCTCACTGTCTCGGTGTGCTGGCTTGATCGCCCCAATTGCACCCCCCTCTGCCAGCCTGGTTGCCCTAATTCCTCCCACCCCGCTAGCCTGGTCACCTATTACTGCCCTCCCTGCTGGCCTGGTTACCCCAACTGCTTCCCCAACTCCCCCCCCCACACACACACCCTACCCCACTGGCCTTGGTTGCCCCATGCAGCCTGCTTGTTCAATTGTTGGGACATCCTCACTAACACCCCTGCCATCCTGGTCGCCCCACGCAGCCTGCTTGTTCAGCCGTTTGATTGACCCTCACTAACCACCCGCTGGCCTCATTGTAGGCAGCCATCTTGTGAAGGTGTGAGGGTCAATTTGCATTATATAGGATATATCATGTATAAATGTATGTGGTGTATATATGTATACACATATGTGTATATTATACTTTTATGTTTAAATTTGAAGATAAAAAGTTAAAACAAGTGAAATAATCCAATCAGATGACTATAACGCCTTTTTATCACAGCAATGTTTCTATGTGAGTTTGGGTACATTCTGTGTGGCATTTTGAATTGTTTTAGTTTTATTTTGTTTTTTGTTTTTTCATCTCACAACACATTGCAGATATCTTCTAAGTCAAAATATATCCACACCTTGAAGGGGAAGGTGGGGGAAGAGATTAATCAAAGAATGTATATGCATATATGCATAACCCAACTACACAAACTATAGTGCTGTAAATTCCTGGGTAAAGGTGGGGTGGAAAAAATGGATATCAGTAATTCTTGCAATAAAAGATAAATTTTAATATATTATATGAATGTTCCATAATTTATTCAACTATTCTCAGTAAGCAACTTTCCATCTTAAGGTTTTTTTCCTCCTGAAATGGACCAAGTATATCTGTCCCTTTCCCTCTGCTAAAAATGGAGTAATCAAAAAAAAAAAAAATATATATATATATATATATATATATATATATATATATATATATGGCCATATATATATATGGCTACAAAGCCCTGCAAGCTGACTGGAAGGCAAATACTCTGAAAATGACTCTGTTCACTGAGAGAGATAATTAGTATTAGCTGATTTTTTAATTGTGATTTTACATCCATACACTTCAGTATCCCACCATTTTTGTTGTTGTTTTTAAAAGTATTGAGGTTATTGTCCAGACAGCTTGGCTCAGTGGTTGAGCATTGACCTGTGAACCAGGAGGTCATGATTCGATTCCTGGTCAGGGTACATGCCCAGGTTGCAGGCCCCATCCCCAGTGTGGGGCATGTGGAATGCAGCAGATCAATGATTCTATCAGAACTGATGTTCCTATCTCCCTCTCCATTCCTCTTAAAGTGTTGAAGTTACATAATCCTAATAACAAACATAATAACAAATCCTCTTGGAAGAAAATAAAAATCTATTGTATTCCCTTTCGTTGTAATTAATATTTTTGGTATTCAAATAGTGAGAAATGTATAAATAAAACAGCTTAAAATCTCCCTGTCCCTATCACTATTACTATGATTTCATATTCCTGCTACTACCCAACCAAGGTAATTAGTGACACTAGTTTGCTATACATCCTTCCACACATTTCTCTTTTGAGATACGACTTGCAGTACAGACTGTTCCACACAGCCTCTCTAGAGACTTCTTAGCATCTGAGATAACGAGAAGCCGGGTGTCAGCTGACAGGATTGCAGAAACAAAGGGACTGTGTAATAACCTTGTTCTTAGATGTGCCGTGATTCTTTTCCCTTTCCTTTCTATATCCATCTACCCAAATCACTACACAACTGTGCAGTTTTCTGTTAATGGCTCCACGGGGCCCAATTCCATGGACAGAGACCATTTGAATTCATTCAGGAAATCTTTTCCAGGCACCCCCCCCTTAAACCAACTCAGACGCCAGAATCCTGGGAACCAAATTTCTTCCCAGCCTATTCAGAAGAGGTGGCGACTACCAGGGACGCCTATGTCTAGGCTGGCTTCAAATCAAACAGTCTCTTCAGAAACACAGATACCTTTAACTGACCATCAGGGCCTGACACAAAGCTCAGCATTCACATGAAGACATCAGTCTGTACTTTTTGCCAAAGCAGCACAATGTCCTTCTTGAGTGCTTGTTACTGAGGGAATGAGAAAACACTTGAAGCCCAGAATCATGTCCGTAACCCCAGTTCAAACCTCTTCCCACCCCATGCCTGCTCTTGTTCCCACCGCCCTCTTCCTCCCCCTCCTTCCTGTGGTTTAATAAAAGGGGTTAACGGCTTACAAGAAGTGGAGAATCAGAAACAGACCTCAAAATCTTGCCAAATGACAAAACAATTAAGCTGGATCTACAATTCCCAAACATCAGTCAGGATCACAGTGGCAGAGGTCACAATAAATTCATACATGTTCCTTCTCTGTGTATCAAGTAAAAATAAAATACCATGAGCTGATGGGAGTGAGGTCCAGATTTTATAAGGTTACCCACTAAATCCTAACTTATTCAAAGTTTAGAGACTGCAATGAGTAGAAGCAGTCACAAAGCACCCTTACTGTGGAACTTGGTGAACAAAAATAAGAGCATAAAATTTTATAAATATGTTTTTCTAAAACTAAATACAATTAACCATTTTAAACACATTCACCCATTTAAAAAAGTAGAAGTACCAGAACATATATCATTTTTATTCATTTGTCATGGTTTTCTTAATGTGCCATCTTATTTTCTATTACTACCATAATCGGGGTGTGTTTTCTCTAGTATTTTATCATGGTTTTTATGAATTGATTATTATTTCTATTGCTGCCTTAGATTTATTGAATGTCACCACAGTAATATCCCATGGTATCATGTGAAATATGAAGCTATTAACAAATAATCAAGTGAAGAATGAGTCTAAATTTCTTTTCTGTAGAAGTTCCTCCATTTCAGGGTATTATTTCCACTGATTGAGAGAACACAGATTTGTACTCATTCAGTGAAAGTGAATATACTATATTTATTTATTGGTGGCTGGCTATCCTTGATTTTGTTTTCAAATTTGAAATTTTAGTTTACATTTAATTTATTCAAGAATTTTTTTTTTTCAAAAGAGGTGTTCTGTAGAAAAACATAAGACAGTTCTCAGAGCCATAGTAATCAGATCTATGTGAAATAGTTTCCAGTCCTCTGGAGGAAGATGAATGAAGCTTCTCTCTTCTATAATTACAAGTTCTCTGAGAACCAGGATCAAGTTTTAGTCACTACCAGTATCTTGAACAGTTCTAGGCACATCTAAAGCAGCTAATAATTATGTGGAAAATGAATAAAATTAAATGAATTAATTAATTAATATTAAAATTATCACAAACTAACAATATTACCTTTATCAGAATAAATAGGGCATGGATGGACCTGGAGAGCATTATGCTAAGCAAAAGAAGCCAGTCAGAGAAAGATAAATATCACATGATCTCACTTATATGTAGGATATAAGGAACAACATAAACTGATGAACAAAAATAGATTCAGAGACAAAGAAATACCTAACAGACCATCCAACTTCAGGGAGAAGGCAGGGGAGGGGGAAGGTAAGAGATCAACCAAAGGACCTGTATGCATGCATATTAGCATAACCAATGGACACGGACACTGGGGTGGTAGGGGCTTATCCTGGGAGGCAGGAGTGGTGGGGGAGGGGGGTGTCAATTGATGAAAAAGGAAATATATATATAATAAACAATAAAAAATGAGGATTCTTAGATGTGAGTATTTGAATCAATGTAATATTATATGACTCTCTAATGAATTTATTCATTCATTTATTCATTTATTTGTTATAAAGAGAAATAGAGGCCCAATGCACAAAGATTCGTGAAAGAATAGGCCTTCTTTCCCCTGGATGTCAGCACCCAGGACCTGGGCCTTCGCTCTGGCCACTGCCTTCCGCCCTCGCTCCAGCCCTACTGCCCTCCTGTAGCTCAATCCATTCTCACCCACCCCTCATAGCAGGCATCCTGCAACACCCTGGCAACTCCATGCCTGCATACATAGCTGCCCAAAGACCCAGAGCATCCGCAGCCTTCTTTGTTACATCAATTTGCATATTCCCTCCTTATTGGCTGAGGGCACTGCCATCTTTGCCATGGATTGATGGTCAATTTGCATATTCCATCTTTATTTGATAGGATAAATGTTTTCTCCAACCAAACTGCAGCTGCCATTTTCTTCTATACAGTATAGAATCATTTATATATAAAAGAAAATAGTTTCTACCTTTTCCCTTGGTATTAACTGAAAAAGTGAATCCAGGAAATGTTGGGAACCTGACTCGGCGCTAAAGAGAGGTATAAGGGGAAAGTTAGAATCTATCTGCCCATATGTCTTAGAGCCTAGGAGGAACAGAGAGCTCCCAATATATCTAATGGAAGAAACCACTTTCATCGGAATATCAAAACCACTTTGGTTAATAAGTATGATATATATCTAGTAAGATTAGTGGTAAGAGAGGCAAGTAAATGAATGATACTGTAACATTATGCACAATGTATTCAAAAGGAAGAAGGAGCTCTAGCCCATAAGTTTGGGGGCTTAGGATTAGGGAGGTCTTCCTCAAAATGGTGATGCTGAGCTGGGCCCAGAAGCTAAGAGCAAGGTGAAAGTCAGTGGCAGAGTAGGAGGTGGAAGAGGACACATTAAAAGCTTCCAAGGCAAGGAAAAGCCTTGGCACATCTAGGCAACTGTGAGTTCCTCAGTCGACTGGACCAGAGTTGGTAAAACTGATGATGCTACTGACCAGGACAAAACCTGAATGGCCTTGAACACCACACTAATGAGCACAGACTATCCTATAGGTAAAAAAATAAATAAATGAGGGGTTCTAGATTAGAATATGTTATGATCAATTTGCATCCAAGAACAAAATGTCTATGAAAACTTATCTCCTTTTATTTGCATAATTTCCCTCTATTTCTTCTTTCCCTTGCTTAAAAGGGTTCACTCAGATATCTGACCAAATATGTGTGTATATATGTGATTATATATGCATATACCATATTTGCTGGTGTATAAGACGATTTTTTGGCCCTGAAAAATACCGTATTTGCCGGCGTATAAGAGACTGGGCGTATAAGACAAACCCCTAACATTTCCACTCAAAATACAGAGTTTGTTATATACTCGCCGTATAAGACTTGGAGGCATATTTTTCAGGGCCAAAAAATCGTCTTATACGCCAGCAAATACAGTATATGCACCATGGGACTTCCACTTTCTGGGATAACTATACAGTTAAAAATGCCAGCTAGCCAGTAACAGAGATACCCTGTATATACACAAAATTGATTTCCATGTCTAACTACATAAAGCTGCAACTTCAAAAAAGGATGCTCGCTACTCTGATGTTCTTTCTTGTATTTATTCTTTATTTTTTTAATCTTTATTGTTGAAAATATTACATTGACCTCTTCTAGCTGACCCCCAACCCAAACCCTCATTTTTTATCTATTTTAGTACTCTTGTTATAATACATCCAAAATTTTATCTCAGGGCAGGCACAATACATAATTAGAGAGCACTGTGCACTATTTGATGTGAAAATATGAAATGGTAATTATTTTTAGCTCTTCCTAACAGTGGTAGATATTACAATTTTATAATTGCTCCAAATGACCATTTGAAATTAAATAACTCAATTTATACATGATCAGAAAAATAAAAATTTATTTTCTATAATAATTATTTAATCATTTACTTGATTCTTAAACAAACCTAGATATTAAATTATTCCATACTCTATATGATGTGATCTGCATATCATTACTATAGGTGCTGTTTGCTAATACAGAAAGATGTTTTGTAAAATCTATATAATAGAGAGTCAATATGCAAATTGTCTGTCTGTGTCACAGTAACGACCATTCAATAGGCTGTGCGCAGGAGGGGGACTTGCATGAGGCTCCCTGGGGGCCTGGGCCGGGGAAATGAGGCTGTGTCACCAGCCCAGCCCCAAGTCCTCTTTTTCTCCTCGTGCACACACCCAACAAACACCCCTGCGACACTCTGCCCCACTGAGAGCACTCTGCACGGGGAGGCCAACACCCTCCTTGAGGTGGGAGGGCCAGGGTGTGACCCCCCCCACACACACACACACACAGCAAAAGGACAGTTCTCCCTACGCAGTCCGCAGACACCAACCAGAGTGTGCAAGTGCATGTGCAAACTGAGAGGGTGTGGACCCAACATGAAGGAAGGGTCCGGTCACTGCAGAGAGTGGACTTTGGGCTAAGGCACCGGACCTGGGGATCCCACCACCACAGACACTCAGGGTGGCCCCACTACGCCCGGGATGCCCTTGGATCCTCCCAAGCACACAACCTCGAAGTCCCCGTTTGCTGTGCGGACCTGACCCCATCACCGTGGAGACCACAGGCAACCCTCACCCCACAGGAAGCCGCCACAACCGTCCATCCATTCATCTGCCCTGTCCAACCTGGACAGGGGCCGGCATTCTGGGCGGAATGCCCCCCGAGGACAAGCCAGCCCTACCATGCCTGTGCCTGTGCAAGCACGCCCATCGCCTGCGAATTCAGGACAGGAGCGGATGAAGTGCCACTTGAGGCATGGGATGGGCATGCTGGGGGATGGGAAAGGCCTCTGCATACTCCCTCTACCCCCCTTGGTACAAAACTGGAGAAAAGCCTCATGCGCACACACATGAATGCACATGCGTGCGCACATACCGCAGCGCTACCCGCATTGGATGCTGGCCCTGGCCCAGTGAGACCCTCCCGGACTGGGAGAGGGGAGGCAGACTGTGTCACCCCTCAGCTCCTCAAAGCGGGTGCAAGAGGGGTCCTAGTGCCCAAACAGGCGGCTACAGGTCCCAAGAGGAAAGCAGTCAGTACTAAGGATGAAAGCATAGAATTTTTAATTAGGATGTAAAAGGAGTAAAAGAGTGAGAGAGATGGGGGGGTGGAAAGAAGGGAAGAGGGAGGGAAGAACTTTATAAAGGAGTCAGTAGAGAGCAGAGTTAAAGAAGGAAAGAGGATGTGTGAGTGAACTGTAGGAGCTATAATGAAAATCAAGTATACTTAAGTACTGGGATCAGATTTTAAAAGTAAGAGTCTGAAAGGAAAGAAGATAGTGAAAAATTAGGCAGGTGGATAGATAGATATTTAAAAAGTGGAAGTAAGTAGAGAAGAATGTATGGGAAAGGTAGGATGAGAGAGAAAGAGGGAGGGAAGAAAAGTTTTAAAGGGGAGCCGGTAGAGTTTAAAAGGAGAATGGGAAGAAGGAAGAAATGGGGGAGGGAGGAAGTGAAGAAAAAATTAAGGTGGGAAGAAAAGGAAAGGGGTGGGAGGGCAGGCTCAGAGATAAAGGAAAGAAGAAATGTGGGGAGGGAGGGTAGGAGAAAGATGGGAAGAAGGATGATGGAACAGAAGTGGGATATTAAAGAGGAAAGAAAAGTTTATAAATGATGAGTCAGTAGGAAAAAGCGTTACATAAAGGAGAGAGAGCAATTGTGGAGAGGAAGAAGCTAATAAGGAAGTCAAATGCAATTGTGTGGGAAGGGGATAAGATTAAAAAAAAAAAAAGTTAATAGGGGCAACCAGGCCAGCAGGGGAAGGCAGTTAAGGGTGACCAAGCTGGCAGGTGAAGACAGTTAGGGGTGACCAGGCCACAGGAGAGGGCAGTTAGGGGAATCAGGCAGCAGGGGAGGGCAGTTAGGGGGATCATGCATAAATAAAATACTGCACTTAACCAGTAAGAACTGCAACTACACAGACCTTACCATAGCCTAGTTCTTCAAAACCACCTGAGGATTGCTCTGCAACCCTGAGATAACCTGTGGCAACACTAAGACGGCAACTGGTTTCTGAAATGTTTGTAGTTTTTCTTTAAAAATATTTTTTTTTTTTTACTCTAAAAGATAGGTTTCTTCTCATTGTACCCAGAGAGAAAGAGCTCCTACATATTTCCATTTGGTATAATCTCAATGAAAAATGAGTGTTTATTCTCAAATAGCATGTAAGTTAGTTGCATTTTCAGTCAAGAAATACACAACATAACTTTTAATAGAATTATTCAAGAAGTTAATGGAGGTCAAAGTGAACAATGGTCACTATGCCTGGAAGCAGAAATAATAACTGCTGCATGAAAAATTCCTGGCTATTGCTCTCTTCTCTCTGAAGAAAGGAGGCTTATAATGATGTTTGGTATTATTCTGTTTGTAAATGTGTAGTAAAAAGAAGAAATAGAGAAGGAGGAAGAACTGGGAAGTCACTGATTTTCCATTATGCTACCTGACTTGAAACTCATGAACACTTTAGATTTCCTAAGTATAAAATAATAGTTATAGAGTAAAATGATCATTTTTCTGAGATGATCAATGCCAAAAGAGGGAATTTAGAACTTCCCTAATTAACACATGAAGTTAGAAAAATGGGGACAGGGAGCAGGAAATTTTATTATTTTTATTTTTTAAAATATATTTTATTGATTTTTTAACAGAGAGGAAGAGAGAGGGATAAATTAGAAACACCGATGAGAGAGAATCATCGATCAGCTGCCTCTTGCACACCCCCTACTGGGGATGTGCCTGCAACCAAGGTACATGCCCTTGACTGGAATCGAACCCGGGACCTTTCAGTCTGCAGGCCAATGCTCTATCCACTGAGCCAAACCGGTTTCGGCGAGCAGGAAATTTTAAAAGAAAACAGAAAGGAGAGGAGAGTGTGAAAGGAAGAGAGACTAGAAAGAAAATAGAGCAATGAAAAAAAGAAGAAAAATAAATGCAAGGCAGAATAAGTATCCTTTTCTTCCCTACAGAGCTTAACATGTTCTGAGTAGACATATTTGTTGCTTGTCTATCCTAAGAAAGTAAGAATGAGGCCATTGAATAAAACAAAAACCATTTTGCCTTTCCTTGGCACAAAACCGGAGAAAAGCCTAATAAGTTTTGTAAAAAACAGCAAAAATGTAAATAAAAAGTCATTTAGAAAAAGTTAAAACCATTTAAAATAATATTAAAATATGCTTCTACACATAATTTACACATAGCACATGTGTTACAGAAAAAACATGTTACACAGAAGCACTGTCATGATTCATCCTATGTTTGCCCAATATTTTCAAGAATGTATAGTCCAAGTAAAGAAACAGTGGACTGGCAATAATTTCAAGCAGAGAATGATTTGTAATGAATCAATTATTTAAGAGGCACTTTACCAATCAGCATAAAATAATAAATAATAATTCAAAAATTATATTGAAGCATTCTAAACTGGAGTACACTCCAACAAGTTGGCAATATTCTGCTTTTGCAATCTGCTTTTCATCTCTCCAGAAAATAAATTGCTCCTGCATAAACAATATTTCAGTAACTGACAGGGTTGGCAGCTAGGCTGAAGACAGCAGGGATATTAGCAACCGTGACTGATAGCAAAATTGGGTGTTGCAGAGAGAGGAAAAAGTATACATTCAAATCTAAGGCATGGCTGTTGTATTTCAGATCCCTTTCAAAGATGTGGGATGACATATTGAGGTCACCACTGATTAAAAAGATGTATCTGCCAAGGGAGCCTTTCACCTCCTCTGAAATCGTCGGAGGAGCCACTTGGGGATGGGGTGGCCTGACCCTTGCCGCTGTGGGCACATCCTATGGCTAAATTCCTCTACACTGGGTTCAGCCACTGGCTGGCGTGGCTAATTAGTGAATGAAGCTGAAGACTTAGTCCTCCTGGAGGTAACAGCAGTATGAAACCTCAAATCCACCAGAGCAGAGCTGGAAGAGTAAATTGATAAAATCTGGATGCAAAATCCACAGTTTTGTTATATAAGTCTTTCTCACCAATTTCCTCTATATTTACTGGGACAGCCTATCAAATACTGTTTTTCATTCAGTTAATACCATAACAAAACCTATTCTAAAAATACAAAAGACAGACATTAATATTTCCTGGGCTGCTTTCTCAAAACATTTTTCTCAGGAATTTTTATTATGTGATTTATCTTTTAAAAAGAGACATTTACTGAGTACACAGAAAAACAATATATTTCTCCATCTCCCAAAGGAAAGCACTCCACTCTAAAAGTTTATAGTTATTTACCTAAAAGGAAACGTTCCAATTCATTCTTTGTAGCAGAGACTATTTGTTGTCTCTAAATACCCAGTCTCCTCTCCTTCCTCTTGCTAATAGCCCCTGAGTTTAACTAGAAATCTGGCCCCCACTCATATGTTCCTAGCTTCCCTGACAGCTGTGTACCCTTGTGGCTACTGTCTTGTGATGTAATGAAAAGTGATGAGTACAACTTCCAGGAGCTTGCCTCCTTCTGCCCTTCTCCCCTCCTTGCTTTTTTTACGTTAAAAAGAGCAACCAACTCAGACCCGGTGACCATATAGGGTGATTTACCAGGACACTCCCATTTGCTCCTGTTGTCCCAGGGTCTTGTGGCCACCCTAACCTGAAACCTTTAAATGGAAACTCTGAGGGTAGCCAAGTTACAAAGCAGAAAAAGCCACTCCTATGTTAGCCTTTGTTAGAACAGTTGAAAGGGCAGATAATGTAAAAAAAAAATCTGAAATGCTTGTTAAATTTCAAAATCAGACAATTCTTTCCTTCAAAATGTCTAATATCTAGTAAGTTGTTAAAGATTGAAACAAACAGTTTTAATTAAGGCAGGATTTTTGTAAGTGCTTGGAAAATTAAATAAAGAAAAGGAAAAAAATAAGAAAGACTGCAGGTGGTTGAAGGTGGAAGGAAAAAAAAAAAAAGCCAGTAGTTTTTTTCTGAGGAAACCCAAGAAGGCTTTTGGATGAAGTAGTATTTAACCTGAACCTTGCATAATAAATATCAACAGTCTTTCAAAAGCCATCAAAAATACTCTCGATAAAGAGATCAGCACTAGCAAAGATATAAAGGTGGAAATGTAAATGACATTTTCAATAAGTGAAATAGTAGAGTATCAGATGGATAAGACATGGGAAAAACTGAAACAAGTGTTATAACTGGGAGGTAATTTGGGAGAAATGTGAGTGCTATTTGCATGAACACAAACATATCAAGATTTCCCAAGGGCTGGGAGAAGAGAAAGGGTAGTTTTCATCAGAACCAAGGCACTGATTTGTCCATGAGAAATGGGCCCTGACTATCCCCAGAACTTCCAGGAAATTTTGTGGGACCTGGGGGTAGAAGACTTGGCAGACTCTGTCCTAAGTAGAAGAATGGAGGGAATCTTCAGATAAAAAATAACAGCATGTTGTTTCATAAGTAATAAAACGTTAGCCAACTGTAAGGGTTTATCATGACGCAGCATGGGCAGGCTATAGCGAAGTAGCAGAAGTGTGGTAGACAAGCAAGAGCCTTTCAAATAAAAATTTAGTCTGTCGGGTACCTTGCTTGTTCCAGTGACCAAGGACCAGACAGAAGATGCATATATGAGCATTGCCAGATGGCACAATGGGTCAGGTAGATGCACCTCACCAACAACACTGTGACATTATGAAAGCCTTCTAGTACTTAGGTTCAGTTCAGCACAAAAGATGAGAAAAATTCTAATCAGAACAATTTTTTGACTCTGCAGGAAATAGTTGCTCAAAATAGAAATTATATTCAGTTGTAGAAAAAGTTAAATAAAGAATTTTTGCTCACCTGGGTTTTAAGAATGATGGGAAATATCAGATCACATACTGTCTCTGAAATGTCTACCCCAGACACTTGAAATACTACTCCAACTATAATAGGTAACATGGATGGAGAAGAAAATTACTAGCCTAACACAATTTTAAAATATTCTGCCTCAATTAATGATGGGAATCATCTTTTTAAGCAATTACTCTTCTTAATTTCTTTATTTCTTCAAAGAAAGACTATTGATTACATTGCCTCATGCATATTTTCTCTAAATCAAGTTAAATGAAAATGTGGACTAAATGATTTAATAAGTTAAAATATTAAAATTGAACTACAAGTTATAGTGAACCAGAAAATTAAGTTAAAATGAGAGCAAATTAAATACAAAATATGATTCAAAATTAGAAGTTATCCTTGCCAACTAAATGTCTAGTTTTAATTAAACGTTTTCTGTTGAGTTTAATCATCAATATTGCAACAAAGTTGTCTTATCATCTCAATATAAAACTTTAACAACACTAATAATTAAATTTTATGAATGAATTAGAATGGAATCTAACTTATCATTTACAATATCATTTTATTGTAAAGTATACCCCATGTGCCAAAACAGCTCACCAAGTCATTTTGAGGAAATTGAAGGCAACACCAAAATGGGGTATAAGGGGAGAGGAGGAATTTAAAAAAAGTAAGAATTTCCACCATCTGAATGTGACTTTAGCAATGTAAACAATGAATCTCAAAATGTTGTCCAAATTCTCTATGCCCTTTAACTCATGCTGCCCAAGCCAGTGAACATGCCCAGTTTAACAATGTAGACCTCCAGATGAAGTGCTTAAGAGAAAGGAGTCAGCAGAGAGCAAGATGAAAGGGAAACCCCATACAGAAACATCACAACTGTAGGGTCCCTCAGAACCTGAAGGACATGGGAAGCATTAATTCTAACAGATCAATACATAGAAAATGCAGCCCTGGTGGTGGTGGTGGGGGGGGGTGTCCAATGACCTGTAATCTTTGGGACAGGTGTTCCTTATGTTCCTAGTTATTGCCTCATTTTCAGTAACCTCATAAACACTACCTAGTCCCACCTGTTTCATCCAAAGCAGGGTGATTGTGAGACATGTTTTTATCTTTTGATTGTTGAACATGTTTTAAACCCTGAATAAAGAGAAACAAAATTAAAAGGAAAATTCATTTGCTGGCCCTAAATAAAAACCAGTGTGCAATAAAATAAATTGTCCCTCTTTTGGAGGGCTGAAAAATTTCAATCCCTACTCTCAGTAATTATAATAAGTAGGCATATTTATGTCAGAATTAAAATCTGATTTGCAGTTATTTTGAAATCATATCCCTTTTTTCCTTTTAATAAGCCAGTTGATTTACTTTTACTTAATGTATGAACATAATTTTAAATAAAGAGGCATTTAATCTACTTTAATTAGGGCTATTTTGCAGTCAAAGTTTAACTCTACTAATTTCCCTATAAATAATATACATGAAAGATATTTTACTGTTATTATGTGAGTTCATCATGCAATTACACCATGAATTCTTTGGAAGAAAACATATTAAGATGTAATTCAAAATAGAAGACAAAGGCAAAAGCACAGCAACTGATTCATTTGCAAGAAAATTTTCAATGTCAGCGATTGGCTCCAGAAACTTAAAAAAAAAATTCTTATCAGATTCTTTTTTCTAGTTGGAAAATTTATGAGAGAAAAAGAAGAAATATTTATGAGCAAACAACTCCATGCAAAATCTGTGAACACCTGATATGCTAAAATATTAAGATTAGGTTGAACAAAACAAAAAAAAATTGCAGTTTTTGACCCACATAAATGGAAACTTTATATGATTCACCTAATAATTACCTTCTCATACATAAAGCAAAATACACATAACACATATACCCCATTCAATTAATAAAGAATTCCATGTTTTAAATGTCCCTAATAATTACACTTACCCAAAGGGCCTTTTCCTGAATTCTCAAGGCAGGGTGAGTGAATAAGAAAAGTAGTCTGATGAGTATCCTTCCCCCAGAACCATCCAGATAAGCTACCAATGGGAAGAAACTAAATACCGTCATAACAAGGGTTGGTCAACATATACAACTAACCACTAGTGATGTCCTAACTCTCACAAAGCCCTAGCAGCTCCATGGTTGGCAAACTGATGCTCAAACTGCTGCTCGCAAGCCACACACATGTGGCTCTTTGACCCCTTGAGTGTGGCTCTTCCACAAAATACCACGGCCTGAGTGAGTCTATTTTGAAGAAGTGGTGTTCAAAGAAGTTTAAGTCTAAAAAATTTGGCTCTCAAAAGAAATTTCAATCATTGTACTAAAGATATTTGACTCTGTTGACTAATGAGTTTGCCGACCACTTCCCTAGCTGCAGTAATGTCACAGCCATGGTGATGCCCTAGCTGTCCTAACATCTTATCACAACACATTACTCAGGTGTTTGTAGTGATGCAGGCGTAAACAAACCTATTGGTGCTGCCAGTCCTTCAAAAAGTATAGCACATACAACTGCAGTAGTCCGTTATACCATCTAACTTGCGCAAGTGCACGCTATAGTGTTTGCATAAAGACACATCTCTCAGAATGTATCCCCATGGTTAAGCACCACATGGCTGTATTTAAGATGTAAATTTAAAAATAGATAGCTTCTGTGGATTCACATATTTCAGGATAATTCATTTTCTTAAAGTGTTAGAATTCCTCCAGATCCTAATGTAGGATTTCCCCTCCCAAAAAAAATGGCCTCTCAGGCAAACTAGGAAAAGAGAAAGACATTAAATTCATTGGATGTCCTCATGATGACATAAGAAAGCTTCCTAGGAGAAAATAAAATGATTCTTGGAAGAAAAAAAATAGAAAATGCAAACCAGAACCTCCTGACCTTCCTTCCCAAGACCCTTACAGGATCAGTCTTTTCTCACTGATGTGTAAAAGCAAAGCTCTGGAGGAAAGCAGGATATTGGAAAGGGGGAGAGATTAAAATATTATACAAGTAATACCTCTAAAAGGTCCTGCTTCACCGTCTTCTCAATAATGTCAGCACTAGTTGGAGAAACACATCAAGTACCAGGGCTCTGTGGGCCTTTTCTGCCAGGCCTCATGCTGCTGGGCAGCAGAAAGGCGGTGAGAGGGCTTCCCGGAATTTCCAACGTTAGGATTTATGGACCTTCCTGCTGGTCTCTTTCCTATGACTGAGTTGTTTGTCACTCTCGTGATAAGTATTTCAAAGCTCAGAGCGTTCTGTTCTCAGAACATTGAAATAATTAACACAATAACTCTAAAACCTTAAGAAATGAGTTGTTCTCAATCTATTCTGAATTAGCCAATATTCTTTAGAGCTGGGAGATACATCTCTTTACATTAGCACTTTTGATGGACCCCTTTTTAAGATAAATGTGTAGGTTTTGCCTTCTTTAATAACCACGCTGTACCCGGTGAGGGACTCGGAAAGCACTGTGGATGAGCTTGAATTGGAATGAGACCATGAAAGCTGTGTAATCATAGGAATGTTACTTAATATCTCAGTCTCGGGTTTCTATCTCTAAGCATCTATCTCTTTGTTGAGAAGCAGAAATGTGATAATGTATCCGAAACAAAAATCAATGCCAAGAACCTAAATTCTCAATAAATGTTAGTTAATTCATCCCTTCTTCTCTAACCTAAACTTTCTCCCCGACTGATCAAAACTGTGAAACATACCTTAAGTCTTTAAGATACAAGGGGCTTTTTGAGTCATTCTTGCCCCAGATCAGTGGTCAGCAAACTCATTAGTCAACAGAGCCAAATATCAACAGTACAATGATTGAAATTTCTTTTGAGAGCCAAATTTTTTAAGCTTAAACTTCTTATAATGCCACTTCTTCAAAATAGACTCACCCAGGCCTTGGTATTTTGTGGAAAAGCCACACTCAAGGGGCCAAAGAGCCGCATATGGCTCTGGAGCTGCAGTTTGCTGACCACTGCCCCAGGCTATTACCTCTAGCTTTCCAATTCATTATGTAAATGTCCCCAATAGGGATGTCAATTACCCAGGACCACAATGGGTTCTTAAACTAGACCTGAGGGCCAGAACAAAAGCAACCTGACCATGCTGGCACTCTCATCTTGGGCTGCTGGTGAAGGAGCAGAGGGGAGAGCAAGAGAACCCTCCACTCTTTAGGCTCTGGGGGCTGGATAGAACAGCGGATAGAACAGCGGAACGGGCTGGATCCAGCCCGAGGGCCGTAGTTTGCCCATGGCTGACCCAGCCCCAATCTACTACTCTCTGCAATCAATGTATGCCCAGATAAGGGATTTGGGACACACACACACACACACACACACACACACACACACACACACACACCAGAAACACTGTCTGACATTGGGAAGTGTATTGTCTTATGTAACAACAAACCCAGAGATAGGGAACACTTTCAGAGCTGTGTGGTTTGCCCAGAATCATTCTCTCCCTTTTATACTACATACAGGATCTATTTCATCCCCAAACTGTTTTACCTTGGTCTAAAGAAGGTTATCAGAAGCAGTGGGTCGAGGTGGGCTTCCTTAGCGCATGCAAAAGGAGAGGGAGACGCTTTCCCAGTTGTGAAACTAAAGAATATCAGCTGAGTCGGATTAGGTTAAATTAGGTTACATGAACACCCACTACTAATGAAAGTCACCTGTGAAATGAACGGGCAGTATAAGATTAGATTATTGAAAACAGCTAAAATGGGATTATCTTGATTGTATAAAAACTAATAATTACCTATTCTTAGTGTGGAGTTGAAGTGGGGTTAAGTCTCTTGGTTTCATTTTTTTAAATCCTCACATGAGGATATGTGTTTTATTGATTTTAGAGGGAGAGGAAGGGGGGAAGAGAGAGAGAGAGAGAGAGAGGTTGCCCCAGCTGGGCATCGGCCCCACAACACAACCCAGGTATGTGCTCTGACTGGGCATCGAACCTCCAACCTTTTGATGTACAATCAACTTAGCCACCCAGTTAGAGCTCAGTTTCCTCTTAAGTTATAAGCACTAACTGGGAAAGGGAAGACACCTGAACACCTGTGGGTTCTATTGGACTAGAATGTCAGTTATTTAGGCAAGAAAAGCCCATTGCACTTTTGCTGTGCCAGTGACTGATTGTGCCAATCAGGCCCAGCATGCAACCTGGCTCAGCCTCAAAACCTTCTCGACAAAGGTAATAGAAATAATATTAAACTGACTGTTGTTTCACTCCAAGTAAATAATTTTGTCCTGCTTCCTATAGCTACCTTTTAAATCAAAGGCAAGACTCCTCCATAGGAAAGGCTGATCCCAGCCTAGAATTTAGAAGTCATCACTCCGGTTTTGCATTTCCACTTAGATTATTGTTCATAACATAAGGAGCATTTGTTGAGAAAGAATCTTCTAAGTTCACAAAGTTTCACTTCACTAATCAAAAGCTGGGAGGGCTGAGCATAAAGTCTTATAGGAATCTACCGGGTAGAGCGGCAGGTGGTAGAGAAAATGGGGAAACACCTTCCCAGGTGAGGGAATTGTCCTTCTAGGATTGGGGGCGAGAGTGAGAGGAGAGAAAAAGAGCAAGTAAAGATCAAATTGTTTACCAGGCTTCCACATCCCAGGTTGAAAATTCACAATAATAATATCAAAACCAATCAGCAAAGTCTAGCAAAAAGCTAGCAGAGAACTTGTATCTTACTGCCTAAAGAATAATTTAGAAAAATACCAGGTGCCTTAGGAAAGACTTACAAGGCAATAGAACAGCAACAGTGAAGTAGAAATTGCAATATAACATCATGGAGCAGAGAAAAGCAACCACAATTGGTGTTATGTATTGAACACTGGGATCCAGATGCTCTTCACACTCCAAGGAGAATGCAGAGGATAGCTGAGGGCACTGTCTGTGAGTTCACCTGCACACTAGCAGCAGGGGCTGTGGTAGGGAGAGAATCCGCCCAGTGAAGGACAAGATGACCCTGTAGCAGAAGATCACAGGGCAGACTGCCCAAACCAAGAATAAAATAAGAGGCACAGCAAGGCCTCAGAGAAATAGCAGTCTCCTCTCTCTCACCATTACCCTACAGTAACTGACACAGTCCATCAGAGGCAGGAGCAGTAGGCAATGGAGGTGGCAAACCTGAGAGCTAGAAGCAGAAGGTGGCCAGTGCAGTTTCAAACACGTCATGAAAGCCAAGCAGATCACCAGAAATAACAAGGAATTGTCACCTCTGTGAATTTTTATCCCCACTCCCATGTTCTAGGAACCACATGGTTATGCATGCCTCTGCAACTTCACCCCATTTGCCCTTCCCTGTGCTCACCAAGCTCCACCATACTGGTCTCCATCCTTTTCTTGACTTACACTATATGCAATGCCCTCCCCTGCCTCTTTGTGTGGCTGGCTACTCTCACCATTTAGGTCTCAGGCTATTGTTTTGATTTCTTTTTTTTCATAAAGATGTATTTCAACCCAAATCAGCATGCTTTATGGTGAACTTTTGAAGCATTTCCATTAACCATTGGGAAGAAGGACTCAAAGATTACCACTATCACCATTATTACTTTACTTTTCCTAAAAGTACCAGCCAATACAATTGCCAGGTAAAATAAAACATAGATATCGGCAAGATATAGACATGACTCCTGAACTCCACCAAAATCATAGACAGAAAAAGGAATTTTTTAAGGACATAACATGGGGAACATCAGAGAGAAAATATAGTAGAAATATGAAAGCTGCAACAGAAATGGACACATGATAACCAACTCAAAAAAAGCCAAATCTCAAATCAGTATGGAAAATTGAGAACTTACCCAATTTATATAATTCTCAAAAGGCACAAAATAAATACAGAACAATCTACTTTTGGTCATGCATCTGCTTGATGTCAGGTTGTGTGTGTTTTTTTCCCCTTAAAACAGTTTATTGATAATATATATCATAATGTGTACCTGAATAAAGTGTACAAATCTATGGGTTGGGTTTTTTTAGTATATTATCAGAATTTTGCAACCATCATCATAACCAAATTTTAGACTATTTTATAATTGCAGGTCTCAGTTTAAATGGCACCTCCTTTCAGATGTCCTCCCTGATTATTCTTAATAAACCCACACCCCTTATTTCCTGCTGCTTTTCTTCAAGCAATAATAGTGATTTGCAGTTACTTTACTTAGTTATTGGCTTCCTTGTTTGCCATCAGCCTTTCCTACTTGAATGTAACCTCCATAAATAGGGAGTTTGTTTCTCTTGGTCATCTCTGTTGTCCCACTGTAGCACAGCATGCAGCCTGGCACATAATAGGTAGTCACTAAAAACATTTGCTGAGTGAATGAACTGGTGAGACATAATGACAGCAGAAAAGGAGCCTGTGGCATCATGGGATACTACCATCAAGAGCAACACTATACTGCACAGAGGAGAAAAGGAGCAACAAGAATGAGGGTACTGAGCAGATAACCCAACTGTGCACCTGGTGTGTGGGAGATGAACTGATCCTGTGGGACTGAATATATCCTTTCGGTTCTTGGACAGTTAGGGAGAGTGAGAATAGAAGACTTCAAAAGAAAATAGTACCATTAATAAGGGTGGGCCCACCTCATTCAATTAACTGAAAAAATAAAACAATATGATTATATAAGCAGTTTATGCTAGCAAACTGTTCCTATTGCTTACAATAGCACATTAAAATATACAGAGTAGATATACCTTTGATGCATCCACTTCATAACTGGCAGTATTAATTAGATGCTCAGAGCTAGAATTTTTATCCCAATTCTGTCATTTACTAGCTATGGACCCTGAGCAAGTTACTTAACTGCCTTGCGTTTTGATTTGTACATTTACAAAATAGACATATTAATAGTCCCTCATAAGAGCTGTTGTATTAAATGAAAATAATCAGAATAGTGTCTGACATATACTGAGTGCCTTATAAAAGTTACCTAGTTTTGTAGAAGGAGCAGCGGTCCTTATTACAGTACAGGCAGTGGTGGTGATAGAGGTTGAAACAGTAGTGGGTAGCAGTAAAATGATAAAAGTGTTGCCCATCATGCCTGTTGTATGAGGCAAGACAGAGTTCGTTCAGTGTCAAGCAGTGTCAAATATAGAGTACTATATTAATGTTGAATTGACTTGTGCACACAATGCTTCCTACCATGCTGCAAGGTGATTTGACACAATTGATTTTTTTCCGCAAGAGCTGAGTGAATCACCAGGTTTGTAGTTCCTGTCGTTGGTACACCGATTCCAAGTAATTCATTCTCAACTTTGGCCCAGAGTGGCCACATTCCTGTGTGCGTGCACGTGTGTATCACAGAGGATAGGTATTAGACTGTGACTCCGTGTGTTGCAAGAACATGAGAACATTTTTTTAAGGAAGAAAAAGTGAGGAAAAAGTGGACATTCTTGAAAGAATTAGCCATGGTATTTCTAGATCAAGAGAATCATTTATTTCGAGGAGTCACTGGTTACATTTATTATCTTCAGAGCTTCTTTTTCAAAGATGACCGAAATAAGCCCTCGTTGAGCTTTTTAGTTGCCTTCACAATTGATTTGCCCAGTGGGGTCTACTCAACCAACCACATGTATTATCTAAGGGAACTGGAAAGCACAGTGAAAAGTGGTTTTATCTCATTACCTGCATCAAAATCAGTTGCAGAGTCGGGGCAAGCCTCCAGGTCCAAAACACAAGGAGCTAGACCAGTTAGTTAATTATCCAAGGAGAGTTCTCTAAAAGAAGAGATTTTCAGAATAAACAAGGGTAAGTGAGCTGACTTCAAGTTAAAAGAGAATGTGTTATATTTTTTAAATAGCCTAAAGGAGTATTTCCCATTTATGAAATAAAACACACATCCAATGCAGGTTCTGAGAATGGTTAACGGAATAAAGTTAAACACTCAAAATAATCACAGAGCAGAATTATACAACTGACACTGTAAGAAGATAAGCAGTGAAGGAAGTAACAATAAGTAGCTCTTATAAGATGCCTGATTTTTCCACTTCTGGCGCTGCCTAAAAAATAAAATTTCAGGCATATGAAGAAAGGGAAAAAATCTCCAAATCAATCCTAGGATTTGTGCTCATAAACATAATTATGTAAGATAAGATCATTAGGGTAAGCCCTAATCCAATATAATTGGTATCCTTTAAAAGATGGAAATTTGGGCAGTCAGGTGAACAAGAATGAAATAGAGCAATGGAGGAAGAGACTGGAGTTATGCAGCTGCGAGCTAAGGAATGCCAAGGCTTGCTGGCAGGGCCCCCGAAGCGAAGACAAAAGCATGCCATAAATTCCCCCTAAAGCATCCAAGAGAGCACTGTCCTCCCAACATCTTGATTTTCAGTTTCTAGCCTCCAAAACTGTTAGAGAATACATTTCTATTATGGTAAGCCACCCAGTTTGTGGTACATGGTTATGGCAGCCCAAGCAAACTAATACACATCTCGCCCCTATTTTCAGCCAAATCGTTTGGATAGGATGGAACCTATCTTGAACTCAATGAGAATAGCAAAGTCCGTCCATCTCACTGGCCACGTGTCTGCTTCAGGGACAAACACGTGATTGAGCAAGAGCCAGTAAGAATTGAGATAGTTGTTGAGCTTCTGGAAAAGAAAAACTCCTTCCTTTCCTGAGTTGCTGTCAAAAACTCTTTTTCTGTTTGGTGTGAACAGGAATGTCTTAGCCCAGGAAATGGCCAGTAGCAACCTTGATACAATGGTGCGGGGACCGAGGAAACAAAGCAGAGATAGTAAGAAACACAAACCAAGCTTTATTTACAAGTTTCAGTTACAGGAACCAGTACACTCCCTTTATCACTAAAGTCAGTGAGCTGACTTCTAGAGAAGCAACAGAAACAAGACTTTTTAGGGGTGAAAAAGACAGGTTTAGAAATTTTGAAAATTAAGGGGACCGTGGAAGAAGCACAGGGCTGCAGAGCAGCAGAAGGTACATTTCCACAGAATAGGGCATCTGAAAACAGCAGAAGATCTATATTTATAAAATAAAGGGGAGGAAACCCCTCATTCAAAGGGAGAAGAAGAAAGCCCACTGAAACCGGTTTGGCTCAGTAGATAGAGCATCGGCCTGCAGACTGAAGGGTCCCGGGTTCGATTCCGGTCAAGGGCATGTACCTTGGTTGCAGGCACATCCCGAGTAGGGGGTGTGCAGGAGGCAGCTGATCGATGATTCTCTCTCATAGATGTTTCTAACTCTCTATCCCTCTCTCTTCCTCTCTGTAAAAAAATCAATAAAATATATTTATTTAAAAAAAAAAGAAAGAAAGAAAGCCCAAAGGGGATAGGAAAACAGTAAGGGAGGAGGGGGAGGAAAAACCTCACATGTGTCCCCTGTGAGGTTCAACCTTTGAGCTCAGGAGTTACTACAGTAAGTGCCTAAGCCTTAGACTCTAAGGGAATAGTGACCAATCAGAAGGGCTATCAAGGCACAAAGATCTGCAGCCTTTAGAAACCTTGGAAAAGGGAACTCAGTAGGATTCTTTTCCCCTCTCCACGTGGGAGTCTGATCTGAGATTCTTTCCCCTTCCCCACTTGGAAATCTGTACTTGTTCTTCAATAAGTTTCCACCTTTGCTATACTACTCTCCTTCCCTGGATTCATTCTTTGACTCTGATAAAAAGCCTGGGAACCATTCTGCCCAGGGTAACACCATGTGTTCCAGCCCCAAAACCCCGCTTCACAGCCCTTTAGATGTTTACCCCGATCTCACTGGCCTCTGAACACCCCATCAGACCCTAACATGTTAACCAAGATGGATTTACTGAACTCAGCTTCACTGAACTTCAGAAAGCCCTCTTCCTCACAACAGCCTCAATGTCCCTTTACTTAAAGCATTTACTTTAGAAAATTTTCTGCTGTAAATTCTTTCTCTGCCCCTTTGAGATTCTTCCCCTGGCCCTTTGTGTAACTAGTTTAAAAAGTTTTACAACCCAGGAATGTCTTTCTCAAGAACCTGGGTGCCCTTCCTTTGAAAGGTAATCATCAAAGGAGACAGCATCTCTGTCTTCCAGTCTCTGAGGTGGGGTAGGAGCTTAGCTTCAATCAGCACCAATTAGCTAGCACAGATAGCCTAATCACACCGACCAGCAGGCCCCTGACAGCTCCCTTGATTTCCACTTGCTCAGCTCACTCACAACACTCCTGCCTTGGGTTCCCGGAGAGCTGAGTTCAGCCTGTCTATCGTATTGCAATTGTCTTGAATAGTCCCTCTTGCCTGTTTAATTACATCCGGTGCGATTTTTCTTTTATCTCTCAGGATCTACTCTACTCCACATTCTGCTTTCTCAAAACCAGGCACTACACAAAATATTCAAAACGTGCACAATAGTGCTTGCTAGTGTACCCTTCGTGGGACATTTTCCCGAGTAACAACACAAGAAAGGCTTGTTTCTGTGAGATGAGCATTTTTAGTCCTTCACCCAGAGAGAGGCCACATTACCAGAAGGAATAATGCCAGCAGTCCTTCCCACTGCACCTTGAATTTTTTTTTAGGTCATTTTATTTTGTCAATTTTCTTCCTCTGACTCTCCCCTCCATCTTTTCCTCTTGGCCCTGAAGCTTTCTCTCTCCTACAGCCAGGTTTCCCTTCCAAGTCAGAACACCTGAATGTGCTCCCTTGTTTATAGGAAGATGATCAGCTACATCTTCTCACACTGAGGGGGCAGACCCTTCAGACAGGAATGGTCTTTCTGTGAAGGCAGCCCAGTTTAATTGTTAGGAAAGCATGCCCGAGGCCAAACACTTTGGTCTGTTTCCTTCTGGAGTATTTCTCTTGAGTAACCACTAGGACTAGGCTCTAGGTGAAATTCTCCACTAAAAAGAAATCCCTTTTTTGCCTTTTGTTTTAGTTTTACAATACAAACACTCAGTTTTACAATACAAACACTTAAACAAGTAAAAATTAGAAATCAGACTTTCGATTTAAGGTTTGCTCTGGTGACATTAGTAATCCTGTCACCAAACAAGAACATGGCAAAAAGATAAAATAATTAGCCTTTAACTTTCTCATTTCCCCAGGCCACATCTTCAAACCTGACTGTTTGAGTGTTCTGTTTCTAGTTACACTTCCCTTAATTATTCCAAGCTCTCACCCTGAGGTTTTTTTGTTTTTGTTTTGTTGGGGTGTTTTTGTTTTGTTTTTTTAACTTCCTTGAAAGAATCATCGGAAAAAAATGAATAGAAGACAGGTCCTCCTCAGATCTCAGGAGTCTCATGCTGGGATGGTGGATAAGAATGAGAGGCTTTCTCTCCTTCTCTCCCTAGAGGAATACTCCAGCAGCTCAGCACAATGGCTTGGAGCTCTCTCATTTCATTGTTCCAATACTGGAGAGCTCAGCCCTGCTGCTAGCACTAATAAGGGAGCCACTCACTAGTGTGATAGTGATATGATCAGACCATTGGAAGTAGATTTGTCTGTACTATGAAGATTGCCAAGGAGGGGACAGGAAGACACTAGGAAATTCAGTTACCAGGATATTTTGTTTGTTTATTTATTTTTTATTGACTTTAGAGAGAGAAAGGGGGAGATAGATAGAAAGAGAAAGAGAGACACATCAATCAGTTACCTTCTGTCAACCAGGGACTGAACCACAACCTGGGAATGTGCCCTGACCAGGAATCAAACCTGCCACGTTAGTGTATGGGACAGTGCTCCAACCAACGGAACCACATTGGCCTGGGCATGTTTTTCGGTAAAAAAAAAAAAAAATGGGAAGAAGATTGTAGTAATAATGGCAATGGCAGTTCATAAGGAGATTTTAGTTGGAAAAATCACTAGGATTTGGTGATGACTGATTGGATGTAAATGAGGGGTTAGGGAAAAAGTTTCAAGAATGACACCAGGTTTCATGTTGGAGCAACAGGGGTTGAAAATAATCGCTGACATTCATTTGCATTTTCTATTAGTCTAGCACTGTTCTCAGCCCTTCTATATGTAGGTCCTCCTCTGCCAGGAACAGGACCTTTATGTACACCGGGTATTAGTCAGAGGAGAGGGCACAGGAGTAATCACATGCATATAAAAGAGTCTTTATTGCAGCCCTAGTAGCCATTACTACCAAGGAGCCACTAGATAAAGCAGTTCTTCAAAGTAGCCTCACAAAGTAGTTACATAAGAGCCATTGCTAACAAAGTAGCCCGAGCCAATAGCCTAGCCCAACACAAAAGCAGCCTCTCACTGGCTGGTCAACAACACGTCTTTATACCAACTTAGACAAAAGAGGCTTCTTGGCAAATAGTGATATCAGTATGTGGGTTATAGAAAAGTACACCTGTGCAGTGTATACAGTACAATTGCTGTGGCCTTGCTTTTGCACCTGCATTTGACAAATTGGCTTTGAGCATCCGGTGTACTTTGATTAGGGTTCCCATATAGGCTCATTAATAAAACAAAAGATTGAGGTACATATGGCTGCTATTATTCACATCAGACAAATTGGGAGACAAGAGTATAAGATAAGTAGTTTGCCCTAAATCATACAGCCAGTAAGTGTGGGAGCCATACTGCTTCAGAGTTCTAACTACTATAACATTCATTTGAGGAGGGCATTCCAAAAATCAGATGTTTAGATGAGGTCTGAACAGGGTGAGTTTCAAATACTTTGTATATATCCTAGGGAAAATGTTATGTAAGTCATTGAAATCAATTGGACTCGAGATCAAGAGTAAGGACTAGATGGAAAGAAGATATTTGAGTTATTAGTGTGTTGCTAGTAATTGAAACCCAAACCCTAACCCTCCTTGACTGTGTCAAAATTTCCTAACTTCTTAAAACCTGGTTTGTCAAATTTGTACCAGGGAACTAGTACTGCTTAATATCTGAGGACCGGCACTCAGATAGTTGAGTAAATTGAGACGGATGTTTAATATTATATTTCAAGTCCAATCCTAATGAATCAAGACAATAAATATTTTAAAGATGCTATAGTCTGGATATTTGTGTCCTCCCATATTCATATGTTGTAACCTATAACCTAATGTGATGGTGCTTGGAGATGGGGCCTTTGGGAGATGATTAAGTAGAGGGCAGAAGTCTCATGAATGGGATTAATGTCCTTACAAAAGAAAGCCCAGGGAGCTCCCTCACCCTTACTTCCATTTGAAGTTACAGACAGAGGAGAGGGTATGAGTAAGCGTAGGCATATAAAAGAGTCTTTATTGAAACAAGAGCCATCTATGAAACCAGAAGCAGTCTCACCAGACACGGGATTTGTGATCACTCTAAGCTTCATCTCCCACATTCTGTCGTTAAAACTACCTGGTCTATGATATTCCTGTCATAACAGCCTGAAGGGCCTGTGACAGAAATAAACTGTAGGTACTAAGGAAAAGATGGATCATAGGTGGATCACTATATATGATTTTTAATCATTCAACAAATATTTATGATCACCTACTATGTGTATTGGAGATACAGCAGTTAACAAAGCAAACAAAACCCCACTCTTGAGAAATTCACATTCTTAAAATTTTACTTATTTCTATGTGTCACTTGTCATGTGGACTTGAATACAAGCTTTAGTTGTTGTTAATCGGTGCTGTTACTTTTTTAATTAAATTTATTGGTCAACATGAACATACAGGTTTCAGTGTTGGTGTCTATGTTACAAGATTTGTATATTGCACCAAAGTCAAATTTGTGCTAATTTGTATATTGTACCAAAGTCAAATCTTCTCCCGTTACCATATATTAGGATCCTTTTCTTCCCCCACTGCTACTTTTTTAAAAGTAGGTATATGCCACCTTTTCTAAGGCTCCCATATTGCCTAATTTTCCAACAGTGTAATAACCATAATTGGTATCAATGCCCATTTAGAATTACATTAGCAGTGATGATTCTACAGTCCCCAAATGGATATAATCAACAAAGGAAAATGTTTACTGAACATTAGTTAGTCTGGAGACAGAGATGATACTCTACCACTCATATAATGACAGACTTTACTTAACAGACAATTTGAAATAAATGTCACTCTCTTTATTCAAATGGTACAATAGTGCAATTAAAACCAGACATTTGTCTCTAAATGTCCCTTCTCTATCAAGACTAATGCACTGGGTCATTAGCTCCAACACTGTGAATAGGTTCGCACCACCCCATTCAACTTAATCAGTGTACCACACAATATATAAGAGCACACTTTGTACTGCAGCTAATAGTGGATAATGTCTCCTAAAAAAAAGAGCAATTGCCTTTCTATTTGATGGCTACAGAGAAGAAAAAACATTATATATATATATATATATATATATATATATATATATATATATATATATAAAGTCACTGAAATATGTCAAAACAGCTTTCTCTCAAGAGTAAAGGTCATGAACATCTCTTAAGAAATTAAGAATAATCTCACAAAGAGCAAATATGACCACACAAAGAGAAGATACGTCCAAGGAGTCTTACCTTTTTTATTTTTTTAATCACGGTAAGCAGACAGACCACAGCTTTTGCCGACCTGATGATTATTTCATACTTCTTGATAGAGTGTTCAAATCCAAATACTTAAGCAATATACTATAACATGTTCTTATAATGTAGGCTGATACTGTGTCAATTTACCCTCAAATATGAAATTGAATCAATATTAAAATTGTATCCTTAACAAAGAAAGGAAGATTTTTTTTTTCTCACAGTGATGGTGTAATTCTACACATGGAAGGATTTAAACTAACTCATCTGTTGAATTCACTAATTCCTTAAATCTATCTTCAAACTCTATCTTTTGGTAGTTATTAAGAAAATCACTAGGATATTCTAACAACAGAGAACTTTCATATTCAAGAAAGCTCAGCTAAGTGCCAGCCATGTGTCAAGCAGAATGCTAAGTCCTGGCACTAAAAGTCCACCCAGGCTTCAAGTTGCTCAAGATTTAGTAAGAAAGACAGACAAGCAAAATTGTAATTTTTTTATTAAATAGTTTGGCTATCCAAGAATTAGGCTTTGAAATCCATCCATGACCTCATATTTAAACAATTTCCTGTATCACCCTGTATATACTGACTCAATAGGTAATGGATCAGATCAGGAATATGTAAATACCTCTTAAAACAATAGAAGGGCTCCTAGCCTAGAAATGCATGGTTGATTTAAGGCATTGTAGAGAATCAAAGTCTTGAATAAATATCTGAGATCAACTTGCTAGCATTAAATTAATGGTACCATTAAATTAATGTCTTGAGCATTTGGGGAGAGATTGATTTTGAATGTACCACCATCCACCATCCCCTAACAGGCTTTCAGACAGCCCAGTTTAATTTGGATGAAGGTATAATATTTATGTAAATCCAGAATGCCTAGGGCAGAAGAAGGAAAATGGCTTTTCCCCAAGATAAGTGATGGTGATAAGAGTCAAATTGTTACTGTTTTGTACTTTAAAAGACCAGTAGGTCTTAGAGTTAGGAGTGCCTCCATCTTTTAACCAACATGCAACATGGTTGTTTTCTTGTAAAAGAACTCAAAAGACTGGCAAGGGCTGATCTTATTTCCACAAAAGGTGCAATAGAAAACTTTTACATTCAGTGGATCTCTACCAAGCACCAACCTATTGAATCAGAAATGGAGCCAATTCCACTTGGCCAGCTGTGTGAGGAATCGTGGGGAAATCCAAAGCTGGTTAGGTCACTTTGCAGCTTTTTACCCTGGCCAGCTGTCTGGCTAATCTGGCCATGGTTCAGCTCTGCCTACAGGGAGAAAAAATGAAGTGGCCAAGCAGTCACAAATACCTGCTTTGCACAACAGCTAAATTTCTCATTTTAAATAGATAGCATGAGTTTCTCAGCATGAAGTTGCAGTATGACCATATCTATCTATCCTGAAACCCTGATTAAATGAAGTTCCTAGTCCTGCAAAGCCAACTCTAGCTTAATATAAATTTACCAATAAAGTGCAACCTGGTAAGGATATGATTTGAACATGATCCCGCCCTAGCTTGTTTGCCTCAGTGGAAAGAGCATAGGCCTGCGGACTGAAGGGTCCCAGGTTCAATTCAGGTTAAGGGCACATATCTTTGTAGTGGGTTTGATCTTTAGTAGGGGGCATGCAGGAAGCAACTGGTCAATGATTCTCTCTCACCATTGATGTTTCTATCCCTCTCACCTTCCTCTCTCTGAAATCAATACAAAAAAATATATATTTTTTAAAAATTAACTTGATCCCTCCCACACTGACCATACCTGACTGAACTGAGCATTGGTGTCCAAACCATAGCAGGCTATAGATAGCCTTAGCAGAAGAAATAGGTGATTAAAATATAGGGTCTGTCAGATTATTTTTAGAAAATTTGACATTACTTTAAAAAGAGTCAACAAACATCAGGATGGATTACAGTGGAGAGATGCAGAAAGAATGCAGTAAATAGAAGCCCAGAGACAACAGAGACAAGACAGCAGCAGAAATAACAGATAAGTAGAATGCATAAGGATGGTTGGTAGTAGCTGGTGGATACAAGTTGCAGAGTCACCATAACACTAGAAAGCTGTTGTCTACTTGTCAACAACTAGGATATTGTGAAGGCTGTGACAACTACAGCTGTTGTCACAGCCTTCACAATATCCTGATTCTACTCGGGGTCTGCCTGCAGTTATATAAACAATTCCTTGCCGCTGTACCTATCCTTCCTAGAAAACCTAACTAAGCAAGATAGCTAGCTGTGTTCTATTTCTTGCAATATTGAAAAGCTACCATATTTTAAGAAACATTAAAATATAGCCCTTCTTATTTCAGCAATTTATTTTCACAACACTGTTTTTAAAAGATGATAAAATACCAGTACCATGCTATTTTGATTACTATGGCCCTGGCATAAAAACAGACACATAGATCAATGGAACAGAATAGAGAGCCCAGAAATAAACCCATGTCTATATGGTCAATTAATATTTGACAAAGGAGGCAAGAATATACAATGGGATAAAGACAGTAATTCAATAAATTATGCTGGGAAAATTGGACAGATACTTGCAAAAAATGAAAATAAAATAAACTAGACCACCTCCTTTCACCATATAAAAGAATAAACTCAAAATGGATTAAAGATTTAAATGTAAGACTTAAAACCATAAAAATTCTAGGAGAAAACATAGGCAGTAAAACTTCAGACATTTCTCATAGCAATATTTTTTTCTGATATATCTACTCAGGAAAGAAAACAAAATAAAATATAAATAAATGGGACTATATCACACTAAAAAGCTTTGCACAGCAAAAGAAACCATCCACCTACCAAATGGGAGAAGATATTCACCAATGATACATCTGATAACACATTAATATGCAAAATTTATAAAGAACTCATACTACTCAACATCAAAAGAATAATCCAATTTAAAAAATAAGCAAAGGACCTGAACAGACATCTCTCCAAAGAAGACATAGAGAATTGCAAGAGAAATGCAAGTTAAAACCACAATGAGGTATCACTTCACAATGGTCAGAATGGCTATTATAAATAAATTCACAAGTGACAAGGGTTGGCAAGGATGTGGAGAAAATGGAATCATTGTGCACTGTTGTTGGGAATGCAGACTAGTGCAGTCACTATTAAAAAATAGTATGGAGTTTTCTCAAAATAAAAATAGAACTGCCTTTGACCCAGTGATTTCACTTCTGGGGATCTATCTGAAGAAAATCAAACACTAATTCAAAAGAATATATGTACCCCTATGTTCACTGCAGCATTATTTACATTATCCAAGCTATGGAAGCAACCTAAGTACCAGCAATAGAAAAATGGATAAAAAAGCTGTGTGTGGTACATGTATACAATGGAATATTAATCAGTCATAAAAAAGAATGAAGTCTGCCAAAACCAGTTTGGCTCAGTGGATAGAGCGTTGGTCTGTGGACTGAAAGGTCCCAGGTCCTATTCCGGTCAAGGGCATGTACCTTGGTTGCGGGCACATCCCCAGTAGGGGGTGTGCAATAGGCAGCTGATTAATGATTCTCTCTCATCGAAGTTTCTGACTCTCTATCCCTCTCTCTTCCTCTCTGTAAAAAATCAATAAAATAAAATAGAAAAAAAATGAAGTCTTACCATTTGTGACAACATGGACTGACCAACAGAATATTAAGTTTAGTAAAATTACTAAAGAGAAAGACAAATACCATATGATTTCACTGATATGTGAACTCTAAAGAGTGAAATAAAGGAACAAACAAAATTGAAACAGGCTCATAAACACAGAGAGAGAGAGAGAGGGAGCTGGTGGTTGTTAGAGTAGAGTGGGAGTTAGAAGACTGGGTTTTCAAAAGATGGGAGGAAATATAGTCACCAATAATAAAAGAGAAACATGCAACTTAACCATCACTCTGCTATGCCCACAGCCAATCAGAGTGAGTATACAAATTAACCCAACAAAGATGGCAGTAGGTGCAGAGCGAAGTGAAGCCTGCTATGAGGGGAAGAGGGGCAGCGGAGGGAGCTACTGGAGTGGTGGTCCAGACAGAAGGGAGGATGTGCTGGCTCTGGGCAGCTGGAGAGTGGGGACTTGCTGGCTCCCAGTTAGCTGGGAGTAAAGCCAGGGGCCTATTCTTACATGAATATCATGCAATGGGCCTCTAGTATTATAATAACCATGTTTGGTGTCAGATGGGTACTAGGTTTATCAGAGTGATCATTCTATAACTTACATAATGTCCAATTACTGTTTTTATACACCTGAAACTAACATAATATTGCACGTCAACTGTAATTGAAAAATAAAAGTTATTTTTAAATACACAAATAAAATCATGTGTTAATTAAACAATACTACATAATAAAAGAATAATATGCAAATTGACTGAACAGTGGAATGACCTGTCGCTATGTTGTGTACTGACCACCAGGGGGCAGACATTCAATTTAGGAGCTATCCCCTGGTCGTCAGTGCACTCCCACAGGACTCCCTGACTGCTAAAGGGCACGAATGTCATGCACCAGGGCTCTAGTATATAAATAAAAGATGATAAAATGGTTTCTTATGTTCATGTGCTAATGTATTAACAAAATAAAACCATTTTTGTATGGAAACTTCAATATTTTTTCAATCAAACCAATAATCATATTTTTATAAATGTATGACCAAATGAATCAAAAAGTCATGAATTGTCCACCCCTCATAAATAGAAATGTATTACTTGCCATGTTCTGAAAACAAAGCAAAATAGTCCAATTGAATCATTTTCTAATCTATGAGAAACAGAATACATGATGCATTTTGTCACTGTTGATTTAATACAGTTTATATTTTCCTGAGGTTTAGTAACTTGATCCAAGCATTATCTTTTAGCTCAACGTATTCCTGTTCTTATATAAAACTGTTCTATTTTCATTTCTGTTACCAAGTGAACCTCTTATCTCCAGCTAAAGAGACAAGATTTTGTTTAAATTTTCTCCTTGAAAATTTAAACAAAAATCTAATATGTGCTTAATCTGCACAAACCACTAGTCTCAAATCAAAATGTAGAAAGAAAAGTCTCTCCAAATATTTTTTAAAGCTTGACCACTGGGTCTCCAGTTATTTGTGTGGTATCTGTGGTAAGCTTGTAATTATGACTCCCAAATACATACCTATACATATGTATGGTATAGTTCCCTTTTGAAGTTACTTTTCAAACAAAATTGTCCTATTATTACTTTCAACTTCATTATATAAATTAAACTTTATTTAATCTACTATCAAAAGTCCTTGAGTAAAAAATACATTATTACTTTTTTATATAAGCTACTAGAGGCCTGGTGCATGAACTTTGTGCATGGGGAGAGGGTCCCCTCAGCCCAGCCTGCACTCTCCAATCTGGAACCCCACAAGGAATGTCTGGTTTCCTGGGATCAGGCCTAAACCAGCAGTAAGACATCCTTCTCACAATCCTGGACTGCTGGCTCCTAACCTATCACCTGCCTACCTGCTTGACCTTCCCTAATTGCACCCCTGCCAGCCTAATCATCCCTAACTGCCCCCCCCCCTGCTTGCCTGATCACCCTTAACTCCCCCCCCCTGCTGGCCTAATCACCCCTAAGTGCTTCTGCCTGCCATCCTGATTGTCCTTTCTTTCCCCCCATGCCAGTCTGGTTGCCCCATGCAGCCTGCTGCTCGGTCATTTGGTTGCCCCTCACTGACCTCGCCCTTCCAGCCCGGTCGCCCCACCCAATCTGCTGCTCAGTCGTTTGATCACCTGTCAATGACCCCCCTGCCGACTGGGTTGCCCCACACAGCCTGCTGCTAGGTCTTATGCTCATCCCTCACTAACCCCTCTGCCAGCCTGGTCGCCCCATGCAGACTAGTCATTCAGTTGCAACTGTCGCTTAGGCTTTTATATAAATAGATAGTTGCATCACAGAATAACTATATGCTAATAACTGTATTTCAGAAGAACTAAAAATATAAACATGAGCCCTTAGTAAGTATCTCAAGATGCTTTCTTTTTATAATTCACTATTTCATACCCTAAAAGACTTAAGTTTTACTAACCCTAAAAAATATTCTTTCTGTTAAGTATATCAAATCTGAATGTCTTCACTATGAAAAAGATTATACTATAAAATCTATTATGATAAGTTTAGTGCCTTGAATATTATGAACACTTTCCTTAAGGGAAGATGTTTTTTGATTAGTAAAAACAAGAAAATCTATCCATCAAAAGTTAATTAATCTGGCTCAGTATTTTGTTTCAACTTCTATATCAAAACCAGGCTAGAGACATTATTTATGGGCTAGCTTTTTGTTATTGTTGTTAATCCTCACCCAAGGATATTTCTCCATTGATTTTTAGAAAGAGTAAAATGGAGGGAGGAAGACAAGGAGAGAAACATCTATGTGAGAGAAACACATCTATTGGTTGCCTCCCAGATGTACCTGATTTGTGCCATGGATTGAACCTGTAACCAGGTATGTGCCTTTGACCAGGAATCAAACCCATAGTCCATTGGTCCAAGGGCCTAAGCTCTAACCACTAAGAAACACTGGCTTGTGGCTAGCTTTGATTTTGTTTTATTTTTATTGTAAGTTTATTTGGGAGGGTGTTTTGTTTTGTTTTGATTTGGTTTGGTTTGGTTTAATATTGCTCAGGTGGTCTGGGCTTCCTCTTGTTTTGCCAATAGTCTGAAAGAATGATCAGGGAAAATGACCTTGCTGTCTCCTACTCAAGGGAGATGCCTACTTGCCTTTAGACCTATTATCTAATACTCTTCACTGGTTGAATAAATGAGGACAGACCTCAATTCTTTATCATCCAGGGTACAAACAAGTGATCAGGATGTTGTTCTTGTCCAAAACCACCATGCCCATTCTCCCTGACTGAGCCCACACTGATGTGCACGCATGAGCATTTCTTTCCCAGAGGCTCCAGACAAGCATCACAAAACAAATCACAGAGACAAGATTGGGAATTGAGGTTCTGTTTCTAATTCTTTTTCTCAGGGCAGCTCAAGGAGTACCCAAGATATTTATATTTAGGCCTTGGGAGGTTCCCCCAAGTAGATATCACCTCCCTTACTCACTCCCTTTTCTTTCCACCTCTCCCACATCATTTTTCCTCAGCCAATGACTAAGCAACTGTCTCCTGGCCAGGATTCCAACTCCTGCCTCCAGAAAATCCTACTCTCCACCATTTAAGTGACAGCAGCCCCCTATTTCTAATTGTATGATGCAAATTCAACTCTAGCTGGAGGCTTATGTAGGTGTCATTCTACCTAAAGCTCCTGTTGGCTTCAAAGGATGGATGAGCTCTAGTATTATAAATGTGTGGAGGGAAACAGTACATAGTCTGGTTTTGCTTGACTCTCCACGAATGAAGTGAGAGAGTGAATATACAAATAATGGCCAGACCACATATAAAAATGGAACTCTAACCAACCATCTGCAGCAACCACCAACCCAGTATCAACAGAACCCCGCCCAAGAAGCCAGCCTGCTTTTGTCAGCCTTGTAGGTAGTCAGAGCACTGTCTCTAGCAACTGATCCAGGAAGCCAAACAATCTATACTCATAAAAACATAATATGCTAAGTAGACCGGAGTCCTTCTGGGTGTCCTTCCTTCCAGACAAAGCTGCAGTGGGCAGGGGGCAGGGCCAAGGACCTTGCATGAATTTTATGCATCGGGCCTCTAGTAACCTCTATAACAACCAACCAAACCCAAGTAGCCAGAATTCAATAACTGATAGGTTCCTTCATATTTTTGTCCCTGCTTTCAACTTAGGGCCAACCAGAGAAAGCTAAATATGAACCCCTTGCCAGTAAGTACCCTGTACTGCCCCATTTCCAGTTCGCCCACCTAAGTTTCCCCAGGCAAACAGCCTCCACTCAGGGCATATCTGAAGCCTTCCTCTTTTCTTCACTATAAACTTTTCCAGGTCCTCTGCCTGCCTTTATGTCTCTGCCAAGATGAAAAGTGATTGTGGCTGACTCCTTTGCAACCTCTGAATAAATAGCCTGTGCTTGTGCTCATTTGGCCAGTCTTCATTTATTTCCACAGAAGCCTGGTGCTTAGTTTCTCCCTGGCTAAGGGCAAACACACCTTATCGCATTGGGAACTAATAAATTATTGAGTAATTAATTAATTATCCTAGGGAGGCTCGATTTACTAGTCTCACATGAAGGAAACATGTTCCTCATATTAAGATGACTTTAAGGCAACTTCTTGGGAACCTTGAGAAGTAACTGACATCATTTTGCTGAAGGAACATTTGACTCCTACTTGTTCTGTTTTTATTGCCAGGAGCCCACACATTAGCTGAAAATGGCTTTGTTTGAGTCAATTGGAATCAGAAATTGATAGCACAGTCTGCCAATAGATTATTTGGGGTCTCAATTCTATCTCACTACATTTAGTTTTCTTTCTTTCCCCCAACTTAAAAGCAAAATATTTTTTTGAAAAGCCATACAGACCAATTTAATAAAGGGGCTGTAATTGAAGATACATCTTTGGGGAAACCAGGAGATGCAGAAAAAGCTGAAAGACAACAAGCCTTTACTTAAATGAATTCCTCACACTAAGAGTTTGTTTAATCACTTTCTTCCATTATTTTTATTAATTTCTTTATTGATTAAGGTATTACAAATTTATCCTCAACCCCCCACACCAATCCCCTCTCCCCCCCCCCCCCCGCTCATGCCTCACCCCCCTATTGTCCTTGACCACTGGTTAGGCTCATATGTGTGCAAATAAGTCCTTTTGTTGATCTCTCTCTTTTATTATTATGGAATGATGGGAGTGGGGACAGAATTCAAATGTTTCAAGGGTTTCTTTAATTTTTTTGAGACCATTTGGCAACCCAAGAAATGAGGTCAAAAGATTTCCAAAGAAGTGCTTGGTACATTTTCAGATTTATACAGAAAGCTTTAAATCTGTAATTTGTTTAAATTATATGTGGAGGTAAGAGCCTCGATTAAGAATAAATTTACTACCATGGTGATATAATGTCTGAAATGAGTTCAAAGAGCCTACAGATTATGCTTTTGCATAAGGAATTAAGGACCCTCTCAAAGATCAAACATACAAAAAGTGTCCCAAAAGAGGAAAGAGGCCTTGACCCAATAGCAACACCCAGGCACCTCTAGTCACTAAAAGGAGAGCATCAGGTTAGATTTGCTCTACTCTGGCACAGCCCATATGGAACTATGTGATGAGTGGCAAGTTGATAGTGAATGAGATTTTTACCCTCACGAGTCCCAGAAAGATGCTGAGAAGTGTGAATAGTATACCAGGAAGTGTGAGACCTTCTTGCCACTTTCTCATGGCCCAGTGTGTGGAGGGCTCTGCAACTCCTGAGTACAGCCAGGGCAAGGTCGGAAGCAGCCAGGAGGCACCGCACTCCCCACTGGTGGCAGTTTCACAGCCACAGGAGTCACCGGGGACCCTGCATCAAGAATTTCCACAGCAGCGGAGGGCACTCTGTTCACAGGTAACTGGAGACAGTGTCTTTGGCTTGAGCATCATCACTCTTGTCCTCAAAGCTGAACTCCCATGAGACAGGTATATTGGGCTTCCCAGACAGCACAGGCCACCAGAGGAGGATTGGTGCCAGATCACAGTACTTTGAGAAATATGCGAGGAAGAACCATGGAAATAAATACAAAAACTCCAAGTGGGACTAGAGTCCCCAAATAAAAGATAAAGATGAGAACCAGAGCAATAGTACACATTCCCATTCACATGATCCCCTTTTTTCTTTAAGGCTGATATGTGGTTTAGGAAAACACTAGTTACAAGTATGTAATTTTATTTTCAAGGATGCTATTTTGAAAATTTTAAAATGAAGTGTTGTCTACTTCTCTCCCTCTATTCGCCTCAACTTGAATCATGATATCTGGCAGCCTCTTGGCCATCATGGCCACAGAGAGAGTTCCTTGCAGGCTGGAAGAGGAAATAAACGAAAATCTCTATGGCAGAAGAACAGTAAAAGAGGAGGAAGCAAGGAGAAAGATACAGCCCGACACAAATGTCCTACTTCCAGCTGCAGGTGAAAACCCTGGGAGACAATGAGAGAAACATAGGATATCCAGACAGAAGTTGGCCTCCTCAGGGAGCATGGCACATGGCTCAGTGCCACACCCACCTTGCACAGGAGTGAGGCAGCCATGACAGAGGTAGGTGGCAAGCCACCTTCACATGGCTTCATGAGCTCCCGAGCCCATATGACAGGAGGAGTGCATCCAGACATGCATAGGTGCTAAGAGAGCTGCTGGATTGGCAGACGCACGGAGCCCAGATCAACAGAAAATAGAGTCTCACTTCAGCAATCAGTGACTGCACACATTTCCATGAGTCCAGGTGGGGTCAGATGCACATCAATCACACCAGGCCAATCAGAACAGAGAGGATATGAAGGTTGCCTGGCAGACAATGAGGCCTCCTATCCCCATAATGAGGACTCCTGATCCAAGCACCAGAGTATGACATAAGGCCTTTCTCCCACATATAGCAAGGTACTATCTTGGGAGCTAATGAGGGAGAGAAAACATGAAAACTGACCATTTACCTGAAGGAAAATGCCATATGAAAGAGATAAGTAGAGAATTACCTTCCAGCTTCAGAATTCCTGTTTTTCAGCACCCCTTACTCCACCCTATACATACACTCAAGGACATCAGCCTCATGAGGAAATTATATCAATTTCAAAAAAGAGAGTTTTGTTATCTTCACATCCAAGTTGACCCCATACATTTCTATTCTAAAATTCCCTCAAAATATTACACACACACACACACACACACACACACACACACACACACACCTGAAATATTATAGCTTATGAGAGAAAACACAATTGGCATGGAAGGAGAGAAAGAAAGTTTATAAGACAAATGGTTGAGGACTATTTTGGAAATTCCCTGATTGATCTGAGGATGGCCAGTAGACTTGGTAGAAAGTTGAAGGTGAGTGCATACAGAACACTGGGGAGAGAGCCACCCTGAGGTAGGTAAACACAGGTCAGGGTGTAAAATAAAGGATTGCAGTGTGAGTTAAGAATACAATGGTACCTCAGGAGCTGTCAGCCTTAATATGACCAATCTTTAACTGATAGAGATATTGGCACCTTCAAAATATGTTTTCAAAGTTGTGATGAATCTATGCCTATACCTGCAAATGACAGCAAGAAGAATGGGGAGTTTTTTCCCCATACACTGCATACTAAGCTTTAAAATTCTGTATTATTTCAGAATCATATTTTATTGACTCCAGTGGAGTTTGAGGTACATGAGTTGTATACAAATAAGGAATCGTGACAGAAAGATCATTCTTGCTCTAACTTACTGCAGGTGCTGTATGGAATTATTTACAATAAAGAAGGCACTTGTTTCCAGTAAGAAGCTAGAATTTTTAAATGCCATTTTTCACAATACTGTATTGGCTTGGATATAGGACAGAGAGAACTACATAGAGTTATTCCCTAAAGCAGTGTTTCCCAAACTTTTGACTTGTGTACCCCTTCTATAATTTTCATAACGCTGAGTACTCCTCATAAAAAAATGGATGTATTTAATAACAATCAAAATATATTTATTTTTTATTTTTTGGGTACATACACAAAATAATAATAAACAAAAAATAAAATTATTCATAATAAAATATAAATAAAAATTATATTATAAATAACATTTATTTGGATCAACGAGAAGGATGAAATTGACTTGACTCATGAGAGTGTAGAATTAGGCGCAGCTAAGCACGGTGCAGTGCATATCCTCACCAAACTCCGGTGCAACGTGTACCCCCAACCAAACTCTTCCCATACCCCTGAGGGTACGCGTACCACACTTTGGAAAACACTGCAAAGGAACACCACAAACACCTGGACAAACTCTCCAAAATACCCCCTAACAATATTATGTCTAAGCCCCGAAGGTCACACTATTGTCTACATTATTCTTAAATATTGTTGTCCTGAATTTCCTAGTATAAATATCTGCCAGGTCCATTGCTTTCTGAGCAGCACTTCTGAACATGCTTGGTAAGCGGTAGGCATGCCCCTGCCTGGGATAGCACTTGCCCAAGGAGCTCCCAAAGAGACAGTGAGTTGGGAAAATGCCACTGGACTGGAGACCAACTTCAATCATGGGAGAGCACTGGGTACAATCCAGGATTACCTGGGTTTTCATGTCACCCCAATGAGAAGGAGCATGGAATGGAAGTTAAAGATCTACCTTGCTCAAGACACTTGAATCACAACTCATAAAAAACCATCTAATAATAAGGACACTTCCACAGAAGAGAGAAAATCTTTTTCCCTGACACAGTCCATGAAATCTTGGAAATTCTGGAAAAGATTCAAAGGCTCTTGGGCTTTTGCACAAGGAGAACGTGGCCCAGACAAAGTGGTAATGATATGCACGCTAGGCTCCAGTGCCTGACCAAGAGGGACGGAGGGGGACCCAGCAGAGAGGGTGTCAACATCCAGTAAAGACATCAGGACCCAGAGAACATTATGTGACCACATCTTGGCTCATTCCTGAACACAACAGAAATATCTCAAAGACTTTCAGATATAATGACTTAGGGAGACAGAAAGGTTTTGTAGAAGATGGAGCTCCTGAATTGGCAGATTGACATGAAAGCCACATAGTATGGGTTATTACTAGCAACATCTCCCCATAAATAAGATGAGTGTAGTTGGGATGCAAATTACATAGACGTCCAAGGCAAGTTTCTATAATCCTCCTCCAAGTTCCCGGATTCATAACCTTGGGTGCAGGACTCCTAAATAACCCAGAGAGTAATTTAGAGGATACACTTTTCAGTTTTATAAATAAACCCACAAGTTTGCAAAAATTATACATATATGTCTGACTTTTTGAATATTTTTATGAGAAGAATGTTCATGATTTTTATCTGATTTTCAAGGAAGTATGTGAGCCCCCAAAAGTTAAGAACCTGAAACTTTTCTTGCTGTATCTCAAATATGCATCTCACTTCTTAGGACCCAGTGCAGTTTGGAAAGACCTCTTTTTGTCCACTCTGAGAGCTCTGGGGTTGTTATCAAAGCTCCATGATCAAGGGTATCTTTGACGTTGCAATGTCAGAAACTTCCATTTAAGGAGCGAGGTTACTTTTTTCCCCCTCCATCCCTTAGTAGCAAACAACTGTTTTCAGTTGATCCAAAAGAATCTCAAAAGATACCAGTTGAAAACACACACAAGTTGTAAAAATATAGCAAATTTTGCCCAGCTGGTGTGGCTAAGGGGTTGAGTGCCCACCCATGAACCAGGAAGTCATGGTTTGATTCCTAGTTAGGGCACATGCTCTGATTTCAGGCTTGGTCCCCAATGAGGAGTGTGCAGGAAGCAGAAGATCAATGATTCCCTCTCATCAATAATGCTTCTCTTGCCCACTACATTGGAGGACATATTTGCCAATGTTATATCCAATAAGGGTCTAATCTCCAAAATTTACAGGGAATTCATACAACTTAACAAAAGGAAGATAAACAATCCAACCAAAAAATGGGCAAAGGACCTAAATAGACACTTTTCAAAACTGGACATACAGAAGGCCAAGAGACATATGAAAACATGCTCAAAGTCAGTAATCATCTGACAGATGCAAAACAACAATGAGGTACCATCACACACCTGTCAAAATGGCTATCATCAACAAATTAACAAATGACAAGTGCTGGCAAAGATATGGAGAAAAAGGAACCCTCATGCACTGCTGGTGGGAATGCAGACTGGTGCAGTCACTGTGGCAAACAGTGTGGATTTTCCTCAAAAATTAAAAATGGAACTCCTGGCTGACCCAGTAATCTCACTTTTAGGAATACATCCTAAGAAAACAAAAACACCAAAGAAACATAAGGAGCATGTATCATTTCTTGGTCCAGCACCACAGAAATGATACATGATCCTTATGTTCATAGAAGCACAATTTACAATAGCTAAGATTTGGAAATAGCCTAAGTGACCATCAGCAGATGAGCGGATTAAACAACTGTGGTACATCTACACAGTGGTATACTATGCTGCTGTGAAAAAGAAAGACCTCTTACCATTTGCAACAGCATGGATGGAACTGGAGAGCATTCATGAAAGAAGCCATTCACAGAAAGATAAATATCACATGATCTCACTCATTTGTGGAATATAACAAGCAACATAAACTGATGAACAAAAATAGATCCAGAGATAGAGAAGTATCAAACAGACCATCAAACCTCAGAGGGAAGGCAGGGAAAGACGGGTGGAGAGTGTAAGAGATCAACCAAAGGACTTTTACTAGTATGCATGCATATAAGCATAACCAATGGACACAAACACTAGTGGGGTGAGGGCATGTGCTGGGGATGAGGGCCAGTGGCTGAGGAGAGGTCAGGGAGAAAAGGAGATACATGTAATACTTTAAACAATAAATAATTAAATAATAATATTAATAATGTTTCTTCCTCTCTGAAGTCAATTAAAATATATAAAACATATAGCTCATTTTGCACATCATTTATGACATTTTCATAAGAATTTTCCCCCACTGTAATGGTGGAAACCAGACTTGAATAAAGATGGAGAGATAAGATACTGGACTTGCTCTGCTGAGTATTCATTATGGGCAAAGACACAAAATATAATTTAGTTTACATTTGCAGTAGCTCAGCTGAGAACAAAGAAATATCTCATTTTCTCATTGAGATCTTAGGCATTGTATAAGTACCTTGAAACTAAAAAGAAGAGAATAAAAAGCATAAGGGCATGGATAAACATCAGATGGTCAACAGACATTTTCCCCCCTCTTTTTAGCTACATTCTAGCTCTTTTCAACACTATTAAGTTGGGGTATTGTAATGATAAATCCAATAAAACATTCAAGGTTACCAGTATGTAACCTTGGTCCAGCATCACTGACCTTGTAGATATTTCAGCTTTATTGAGATAATTACCAGGAGAACAAATTATAAATATAGGCTGTTATTGCGGTAAGCAAAATCCACTGCAAAAGCAGTTAGTTCTGAGATAAATTGCCTAAGGAACTCACCATATCCCCAAGGTCTTCCCATTGTGTTCACTAGTCAAGATTCTAACATGAGCACTAAATCAAAAATTCTGGTTTCCAGAGACCTCTCTCCTCCAAATTTTAAACAGCATCTTAAAAATGCATTTCACTATGCACATTGAAACCTAAAACAGAATTGGTCACTTCAAAAATTATTACCCTGTGACCTATAGTATTTAGATCAAAATATAACAAATTTTGGTGACACAGAAGGACACATTTATACCAAAAAGGATTTTTTTTTCTTCTGGTGAAACTATTATTTTTTAATGACAATAATTACCTATTCTGGAGACACTTAACTACTAATGGTGGGATAATCTCAAGATACAAGCACACATTTTTACAAAGTTAAGCCAAAATTAATCAATCTATCTAACTTATACTAAAGGGAGAAGAAATATTCTCTGAAGACCACCCTTTCTTACGAGGCTATAAATTTAAGGCAGCAGTGTAATTGGAAAGAAATTTATTAAAGGGCTGGAAATGATCCTCAAATTAAAACATTTACAGCCTAAAGCTGTAATTAGGGCAAAGGTAAAGGCAAGAGATTCACAAAGCCATCCTGGCTGCTTCTGACTGCTCCTTGGATGCATCTTCGCTAATTCATTATCTTGCTTCCATTGTTAATTATGGCAGCTCCCCAAGGCTTGATAATGACTCTTTCACTTTTCCTTTTGCTCCACTTTATTCATTAATGTACACTATTTTAACAATTCTTCCTGACTACAACGAGATTGAGCTAAAGTTGACTGATGCCTGCTCATTGCTAAGTACTATAGTAGGCGCCTTTAGGGCTAACTGAAAACATTATGTAACTTGCCCAATTTCCCTGATTATTCCTTTCCACCAAAGACTTCCACATGACTTTCTCAGCTCCATCAAAAAACCTGTTCCGAGTGTGGTGCACTAGGAAAACTACTGGGAGCCAAGGGGCAGGGTTCTACTGTGGATGAGCTACGTGACTTGGTCAAGTCCCAAGATCTCTCCCAGGCTCAGTAAAATAAAGATGTTGAACTAGATCAAAAATTGCTACCTGGTTGTCCATTGGACAAACCCAGACTTCAGACATATTTGCTCAGCCTGCATGATGACCTTTAAAACTGGGAGGTTACATAAAAATCTGGATCTTTGTCTTCTCTCGAAAGCAGATCTAAGCCTGATTTCTTTGACAGCAATAATTGGCTACTGCCAAGCAGCAGCTGCCCCATTAGATCTCTCCCTACAATTGCCAGTATCCCCTGTTGTTATAAGTGTTCCCCTTTATCATTTAACTTTATGTGACTTGCCTTTCAACCAGATGGTCAACTTCAGCACTAAAATGCACTTCTAAATGCAGCTCATTATTCACTTTATTCCAGGCTTTCTCCCTACCCTAATCCAGTATCATACAATTGAAATATACCTAGACATTTTTAGTGTTAAATAAACTCTTATCGCTTATTGTGAGGTACTCAATCCTTTCTAAACTTCTGTTTCATCATTTTTGTCTTATATAAACCCTCAAGACTTTAAAATCTTTTCACCTCCTTCCATACTTTACTGTGTTTTAAAAATGTTTTCTATTGATTTCTAGAGAGATAGGAAAAGAAAGAGAGAGAAACATTAATGAGGAAAAAAATCGATACCTCCTGCATGGCCCCCACTTGGGATCAATCCTGCAACTAGGGCTTATACCCTGACTGGGAATGGAACTGGTAACTTGGTACATGGGTTGACACTCAATCACTAAGCCACACTGGCTGGGTTCCATACTTTACTCTTAATCAAATGCTATAAACCCCTCCTCAGAAACAATAATTTCTGCCTTAGCTTGTTTGGCTCGGTGGATAGAGTGTCAGCCTTCAGACTGAAAGGTCCCAGGTTTGATTCCAGTCAAAGACACATGCCTGGGTTGCAGGCTTGGTTCCCAGTAGGGGGCCTCCAAGGCAGCTGATCAATGATTCTCATCATTGATGTTTCTATCTCTCTCTCTCTCCCTCTCCCTTCTTCTATGGAAAAAAAATATATTAAGAAATAATAATTTCCATCCTTTTATGCCCAGATCATTATATCTAAGGCCAATATTTCTAGTAAGACTCTACATTTTTAATTCATACATTGAAAATAAGGAAAACCATATTCCTTATAAGGCCATAAAGCTTCTAACAACTTATTGCATCTCCCAAAGAAGCAACCTTGGGTTCATGACCTTTGGTAGCAGAGTACAAGTTGCTGTGCAAGAGTCATTCTCTCCTTTCTTAGTTACCAAGGCCAGATTTTACTTGGCATGAGAAAGCAATTAAAAGACTACATTTCTCAGACATACTTTCAGTCATATATGACCATGTGACCAAGCTCTGGTGAATGATATAAGCAGAAGCCTTGTGTGAGAATTCTGGGAAATCAACTCAGCTAGGAGAAAGCATCTTCTACTCTTTTGCTTCTTTTCCTTCTTTCTGACTGCAACACAGATTTGATAATCAGAGCTTCAAAAGTCATTTTGGAGCAAAAGGTAATCAATACCTTTGTAAATGGAAACCATGACCTTAAATTATAAGAAAAAAATGATAGGAGACTGGTTCCCTGATGATCACAAAGCACAGTACTAGCATTTAATGTGTTACATTAACATATTAACATACTAATGTTTGATAAACTTTTTTTAAAAATCTAAGTCTAGTCTTTCCTAATAGCTGCTGAATCTAATTCTGACAAACGTGGATAGTGTTCTCCAGCTGGCCTGCCCTCTTAGCAATCCCTTACGCTTTCTCTACTTAATTGTAGACTTTCCAGATTAAGAGCATTGAGCCCTTATACCTCTCTTACCTCAGCAACTTTCCCGTCTCTCTTTGCTAGCTTCTTTCCTAGCTATTTCCTTATCATTTATGCCTAAATGTCTTACCCAATGGATCAGAATTCAAAAACCAGAGGGAGAACCTCAGTAGAAAAGAAGAGAAGTGGAAGTAATCAAAGAAAGAGAGAGCCAAGAATGAAGAGAACTTCAGTTTCTTCTTAATTTGCTATGGAAGAGTTATGTTTTGTTTGCTTTTTACCCCATGAGGCAGAGGATGAGCCATTAAAAAATAAGATATGGGGTGGGGGGGAAGTTCCTATTAAAACAATGTAACAATTTACCAAAAGGTATAGAATGGGAGCTTTTCCCACAGGCAGACTGACCCAGAGTTTGAAACACAGATTGGGCTTCAACACAACACCCAGAACAAATCTTCATCCTCACACAGCGATGAAAGATAGGGCAAGATTTCTGGCCTTTAGTCATTGTATGATTAGAGTCATAAGAGCACAGTGATCTTCAAATGTATTGTTTAAACTCCACTTCTCAGGTCAGCTTTAAGTTTCTCAAAAAACCACGAGATATGTGATAGTAAGAACCAAGGAACTGCTTTGCCTTTAACTATTTCTTTGCTTTCCCTGCCAGTCTGATCTTATTATAGTAAAACCAATTACAAAAATCTCTTTCATCATTTCTTTCCTTTATGAGCAGTTACCCTAATCCCTTCCAGCCAAGTATAATGTCACAAAGGTCACTACCAAGGAAAGTATAATGATATAGCAATGTCCACAATAGAAAGAGAAAAACTAATGAGCTACTGACCTTAATATATTTATGTATGCAGGGGTCAGTTATGTGAAATTCCTTAAAACCTCCCCTCTTTTAGTTATTAAAGAGATAATTTATTTGTTGTCATTAAGCTTTCCTAAAATACTTAAGAGGAAAAACAGTTATTATCTCTCTATATAAAAGTCTAAGCAACCATTTGACTGGTAGTTATGATGCACACACTGACCACCAGAGAGAAGACACTCAATACACTGGCATGGAAACATGGAACAGACTGATAAATCTCAGAGGGAAAGGGGGAGAAAGAGGGGACTGGGGAAGGCAGAAAAAGATTAACCAAAGATTTTATATGCATACTAGAGGCCCCTCCTCCTGGGGTGGTCCCTCAGCCTGGCCTGTGGGGACCAGGCCAAAACTAGCAGTCCAACATCCCTCAATGGGTCCCCGATTACGAGAGGGCCCAGGCCAGGCCAGGCCAAGGGACCCCACCAATGCACGAATCCATATCAGACTATAAAAGTGCATCAGGATTAAATGTGAGATATCAGGATGTCCAAACAGGGTGTAAATCCAGTATAGAAAATATAAAATATAGTAGAGAAATCAAAGACCGAGGCCATGGGGGACATCAAGAAGACTGTCAGCAAGTAGCCAACCCAACCATTATATTGAAACTCTGTCACTTTTTAATTTTTATTTTAAGCTATGGAAAATCCAACAGACACTTGTTTAAACAGAGCAAAGAATAAATTGACTCAGAGTTGGTTGAAGACATACCTGCTTGAAAGGACTCAAACGATGTTCTCCATCTATCACCTCTACTTGGCTCTGCTCTCCTCTGCATATTAGCTTCACTTTTTAACAGTCATCCACAGTGGCCCACAGTGGGCACTGCAGCTCCAGACCTTAGACCTTAACATGCCTAGCCTTGAACATGCAGGACTTAAAACTGGGGCGTGTACTCCATCCCTATAAGTGGGGGACTAGGGGGTATTGTTGCCAAAGAAAATAACATGGTAAGGAATAGCCATAAATAAACACTTATTACACAAGTATATTGGACCCTGATTATAGAAAAGTGGACAAGAAACAAAGATACAGGCACTAAGAAAAGCCGGAGAGAGAAACTGCTTTTAATAAAAGGGGAATCCTAGTTATGACAATAGGAGTGCAGGTCAGTAGCAGAGTAACAGCAAGAAGAGATTTGGGTAAAACTCTGTAACTCCCATATGCTGAAGTCAAGATGTGTCTTAGTTTCTGGTAAGGGTATGGCTATGTCACCCCACCTGTGGCAATAGAATCACGTAGAAGCAGGGCCTAGCATTCTTCTGCTGAAGAGTGGAGTGGGCCTGAGCTGGGTCCAGTTCACTAAAACCTTTGGTCTTTTCTCTTCCTTGTCAATGATGAGAATGAGAAGAAGGCGCCCAGCTGCTTAGCTTTCATGATCCATGGCTCAGTCCTTCTGAAGAAATCAACGGTTGTACCTAAGGTCTTCAAATTGTCAAAACTATGCAAACTTTGCCCAAAGTGCAAAAAAAAAAAAAAAAAAAAAAAAAAAGTGAGCAGGAGAGCAACCGAATGCCTCAGTATAGATGCTAAGCTTGTATCTTATCACTCCTATCAAAAGATTCAAATGCAAAGTTTGAGAGCGAAGGACACTCTGTGAAAGGCCCTGTGAGCCGACGGGGGGCTGTCTGATGGAGGATGGCAGTCTGACGCCTCTCCTGGAAAGCACTGTGACAGGTCTGGATGCTTGAAATCATCAGCTGCCAAAGGCGAGCTTCCAAGCAGCTACTGCCGGGCATGAACAAAACAGAGAATCATGTGAGCAGCCAGCATGCTAACCCCCCAAAGTAGCAACTGAATGGGCAGGAAAAGGGTGTGTTGTGTTCTGATCCTGATTCCCACACAAAGCTCAGATCTCGAATTAGCAAGCACATGCCTACCAGCAGTGGAGCTCGATTTCCAGGGATCTTCCTAACTGCATTTTCTGTCCTTGCTGGACCAGATTCTCCAACTTTCCCTGGGTCCTTGTTCCCAGAGGTCACTGTTGACTGCATTTCACCCCACAGTCCTATGTGGAAGGTCTGAATTCCATTCTAACGAAGTTATTTGTAATTTGATATTCTCATTCTACTACATTTTATTTCATATTCCTAAGTTGGTTTGAAAAATAAAGTTGTCCTATTCTAAATCTGAGTCTATGCCATAGTATGCATTATATTCCTTGTCCAGTTAATTTCCTGCCAAGCTTAAAGATGGTTTCTGTTTCCAAAATTCTTTTGCAAATTCAAATTATTTAGTACACATATTAAAATACCACAGTATGTACTGACATTTACTTTGAACATGTTTATGTGTTATGACACCAAATAGGTATCCACCTGGCTAGACTTTTCCTGCTCTCCTAAAGCTCAATAGGGGCGTCTCCTGACTTCTGTCAAGACAGAAACAGAAACTTCCATCTTCCTTGCACCTGCAGAACAACTGGAGATGTGCCAGTGACTTTCCTTACTCCTTACCTGAGGCTGTACAACTACCTCCTGCATGTGCTGCCCCGTTCTGCATTAGGAATCAGTCCTTTTCTTGGACGGATAACGTGGTGGGGGATCAGCATGGTCACCCTTGCTGTCAGTCCCACTCCAAACCCATTTGAGTAAGCAGGCTGCTGAGAAGCATAAACAGACTTGATCACAGATCCCTGTTAGTGCCTGTCAGAGAGAGCTAGAGCTTTGCATGAGCACTGCTGCTCTGAATTGCTTTGGGTTCATGTATTCTTCTAAATTCTTCCTGACTACGCCAGAGTAGGTTCCTTCTTGAACCCTACTCGTTACACTAACTGTTGGGTCTGAGCCCCTCTGCCTAGGGCTGGACATTCTTGGACACCCGGTGGTAGATGAAGAAGCCATGAGAAGTTGTGGGTGTATATTGCAGAAGCCAGTGGCCATATAACCATCAGATAAGACAGTCCTTCATAACAGTGTCCCAATCAGGCAGCTGCATACCACTGATAAATACATATCCATTCTACATAGCAGCATTAATCTCTGAACACACAGCTATTATTTGAGCAGCCGCACGCTGCCTCGAAATTCATTGCCTTACATCATAGCAGTATCTGAGCTCTCTCCCTCATCAGCTTCTCCTGTCTCCCCTGCCTGGCACACTGGCTGGTCTCGGTAGCCTTACATCTCTGTTTAGCACACTCCAGCAAACTAGCTGGTCAATAACTTGTATATTACACCTTAGACAAAGAAGGCTTCATGTCAATATTACATCAATCATATTTTGGCTACAGAAAGACACGCATGCTCAGTGTACCATGGGATTGTTGTGCTTGTGTCCTTGCACCTGCTTATGGTATCTTAGCCTAGGCAGAGTGGCCTTGGACATTCGGTGTGTTGACAACAAGGCCTCTGTATTTTAATTGGCCTTGACTATTAGGCATCTCTGGCATGGTTCTACCTCAATTCCTCTAAAATGGAAATCCTGCTCTTTTCTTGCCTGCCACCTTCCCCAGCTCCCGAGGACCCAGTTTTCCAACCAGCAACCCGACCTCCTAGATGCTGTCCAGATGCTTCCTCCTAGATGTTTCATTGTTTTGCCTTGCCTGCCTGTCTATAGATTATTTTTGTCTCTTCTAGACCAGCCTGGGGTCTCTGACTTGCTTAGAAACACCCTGTATCTACTTGCCAATTATGGTATGTTATGGGGCATTATGTTCTATTCACCTGGCTAGATCTTTCCGGCTCCCCTAAAGCTTGGACAGGGCCTCTCCTGCCTACTGCCTTGAACACTGCCTTTCCTGGCCACTTCCCTAGATACAGTCTGGTTTGTACACAACAGGTATTAACAATGGTATTTATTTGTTTTGTTTTTATATGCTCAAATAATTAAAACTGGGAAAATGGTCATCTTACCATAGCCTGGATCTGTGCAGTATTTCTAAATACCTGAAGCCAAGTATTATTTTCCTTTTTAGACCATAAAAGTATATAGTAGTTTATTTCTTATTCAAACACTATTTTTCTCCATCATAGAGTTTGGCACTCTCAAGCTTTGCCACAAAAAAAGCCCATAATTCAAAAAATAAATACATATTTTATGAGTCAGACTTGCTTCCCCATAAGGTATAAATGTCTTTGATAAAAATTTGCTCCTATCACATTATATATATATGTATTTATATAATATTTATATCAATATTTCTAATATACATAAAATATATTGCGTTTTAAAATAGTTGATTACTTATGATCAAGTAGGAACTGCATTTGCTTTAAGAATATGGATTCAGGTAATTGTGTGGTTTCATACACTGTCTTATACCTCCAGGTTTCCCCACCAGGCACTCCCACCCTCATCTGATAATGCATGCGAACTAAGATTAATATTCTTTTAGAATAAAATCTCATTGTGTGTTAAATTGATTATAAAGATGACTGAGAAAGTTAACCTACTTTAGCCTCCTTAAAAACCTACCTTATTATTTTCTTTCTCTGTGTCCCCTATGAAATAGGACAGATGTTTCCCTAAGAATGTGAAAAGCTTTGTTTCCTTCCAAAAGCTACCTCAAGTGTGATAAAATACATGACATGATTTCCCCCCTAACTTTCCTGAAAACACATTAAATCTAAGTAATAATTTGGGGATCTACATTCATTTCTATTATTAGTAATTATCAATATACACTTCTTTTTTAACTTTTAAAAAATGATTTCATCTCTGACCCCAACCCTTCAGAAGAAAAAAAAAATTAACCATAACACACTTGAAATAAAGTTACTTCACCTCAATGAAATAAAAAAGTCAACTTTAGCCCTAGCCTGTTTGGCTCAGTGAATAGAGGGTCGGCTTGCGGACTAAAGGGTCCCACGTTCCATTACAGTCAAGGGCATGTACCTCAGCTACAGGCTCCTTCCCAGCCCAGGCCCTGGTCAGGGATCTTCCAGGAGGCAACCAATCAATGTATTTCTCTCACATCAATATTTATGTCTTTCTCTCTCTCTTCCACTCTCTAAAAATCAATGGAAAATAACCTCAAGTTAGGGTTAAAAAAAAAAAGTCAACTTCATTGACTCAGTTAAGATACTTTTTAGTGCCCATTAATAGGGAAAATTTATGTCAATTAAGATATTCAAGTAGATAATATAGCACTCTAATGGGAATTTGATAAAACTTTACACAGAAGACTTAAAACAAAACAAATCCCAATTGACCCAGGAGCTTAGTCCTTCAAAGCTGAAAAGGCAGGTTTTCTTATACAGTAATGTTTTATGAAACAGTAGCATTTATTACAATGTAGAAGGGTGGGAAGAAAGGAAAGGTAGTGACTAGAATGGCAGCTTTCACCACTAGAAGATCATAGTCCTGGGGGAGTCCTCTGGTGTTTTTGCTCACCATGTCCTGGAGTATTGGACACGACTCCCTTTGGAGGAAACAGGAGGAGAGAGAAATAAAGGCGTCTTTGAAATTCAGGGATAAAGGGGTCCCTGAGAGATTTCTGAGCTCTTGAAACCATCTTCATGGCAACAGTGTGACTCTGCTTCCTACTTCAGTGAAGGTTGCTGGAATATGAATGAGGGTAAAGCGCTGGGGCTATTTGCAAGTTTGTGGTGAAATTTGTTTTCCCAAACTCAAGAATACAGTCGATTCAAAATGAAATTAAAATGGTGCTTTAAAGGGGCCCTTACAAAGGAGCTCAGTGAATTAAAAAGCACCAACCAGCTTTGCTCTGACAAGTGGTTTGCCGGGGAAATGTAGAAAAGATTCCATCATCTCATGTTAAAGACAGAAATGTCTACAGAATACATTGCCTCACCGATGGTCATAATATCAGAAATGACATAGAAAATTATGTATGGACATTGGGTCTTAGGTCAGTATTCAATCACCCATATACCACTTCCCACTTATTTTTAAATTTTAATAAATTTAGTCAATGCCTTCTTTCTATTATGGCATTCCTTCCCCATCCCAAACCACTGCATGTTTTTCTTGAATAAAAGTACATACTTTAAAAATAAATAAACCAACAATCCTGAAAAACAGGCAGTAGTGGAATATTAAAATAGGCACCTTGTATAAAATATATATTCGGATACTTACTACCTGCACCTGTCCTAGGGCACTTTTGATGTATGGCTCCATGTTTCCTTATTTCCTCAATTCTCAATCCATCAACTGTAACATAAACTTAACAATACCTTGGGGGGGAGGGGGAGACAAATACTAGATAGTAACCTCTTTATTATTCAGTATGAAGTGTAAGTGATCTTCCAACTCAAAAGTCTAAAGATTCCTCAGCATCACTTTTGGCACCAACAATTTTTATAGCATCATGATGATACACTGTTCTTAGGCCACACTTTCAAATCTTTTCTTATTTAGCAACCTTAGGATTGATGATATAATTTCAAGTGTTTCATCTGTACTTCCCATTTAATTAAATGTGTTGGGTTATTGGAATTCCCCGTTGAGTTGGTTACTAGAGTGAAATAGCTTCTCTTGCATGTCACCTGGAAGCTGGTGATGGTGGCACATATCAGTGTGAGTCCTTCCTGACACATGAATTGTTCCTGCAGGCCTGTGCTAGCTTAAAGGAACAACAACAAAAACAAAAACAACAACAACAAAAACAACAACAAATAGAAGAAGAAGAAGCTCTATCTAAGAGTGGTGTTTTCCACTCCATAATTATACTGCTTGGGACTTGACAATTATCTGCATTCGCATTCTCATTCCATGCTGTCCCATGATATGATTGTTTCAAAGGCATTTGCATGACACATGGTGCTACCAGTACTTATAATGAAGTAGAGTGACCATAATCTGAACGGACACCGTCTGTGCATGGGCAAATTCCCATGTGCACCCAAAATGTGTCCTAGTTTTGGCTTATTGTTGGCCACCTGGTTTCTTTTCCTATTAATCAAACAGAAGGGCTCAATTTCAGAAACACCTCTAAAACAGACCTAAAGGGAACTCACTGGAGTTACAAGCAAGGTAACAGCGCTTTGTTAATGGACCAATAGCTATAGATACAGAAGACTGACTGGCCTCTATCTGGAAAAGTTGTCTTTTCTGAAAGTGTGCTAGACAGAATTTCTAAGACGGCTTATTTAAGAATTGCCCTGCCCTAGTTCCCAGAAACTGTGAGTAGAAAGTATCGTTTGTTTTATTATATGACAAAAGGGATTTTGTAGATAGAGCTAAGCTTACTAGCCTGCTGACCTTAATGAACATGTGGAGATTGTCCTGGACTATCTAGGTAGCCAATAATATCACATGAGCCCTTTAAGACACAGAGGTTTTCTGGCTGGTGGCAGAAGAAGAAGGCAGAGAGGAAGTGTGGGAGATTCCCAGACAGAGAAGGACTCAATGTTCCATTTCTGGCTTAAAGATGGAGGGTTCTCGGGGAGAAACCAAGATGGCGGCATAGGTAACTGCCTAACTGGAGCCTCACACAACAACTTCAAAAAATACAACTAAAATATAAAGTGGACACTATCCAGAACTACAGGAAAGTTGATTGACTGGAAATTCTATAACTAGAAGGAAAGAGAAAACCAGAAGGAAAATCAGAGGAGCTGTTAAGCCTAAGGTAGAGAGACATGGTGCATGCGTTGGGAGAGGATGGAGCTGGAGAGGAGGGGGCGGCTGAGTGCCTGGCTGGCGTTCCCTAGCAGGAAGGAGATAAAAGTTCCAGACTGTGCTGAACCCCAATTCCAACTGCACTGAACCCCAGTTCTTGGTGACATCCTGGGATCCCAGGCTCATACAGAGGGAATCTGGGCTAAAAGGTGGAAGCTCAGGGGAGCAGCAAAAGGCAGAGCCCCCGAGTCACGTACATTGTGCGCAGAGGACAGACTGTTGACTGAGCTGCTAGATTGCCCTAGCGGGAAGGAGACAAAGGCTCCGGACTATCCTGAGCCCCAGTTCCGACCACACTGAACCCCAGTTCTGGGCGAGACCCTTGGGACCCAGGCTAATACAGAGGGAACCTGGATTGTAAGATGGAAGTTCAAGGGAGCAGTGAAAGGCAGAGCCCCCGAGTCATGCACATTGCATGCAGAGGACAGACTGTTGATTATGCCACTGGATTGCCCTAAAGGGAAGGAGACAAAGCTCTGGACTGCTCTTAACCCCACTTTCAACTGCACTAAACCCCAGTTCCAGGCTCATTGGGGGAGAGACTAGACTGTCTGGTAGTGGGTGAAACTCTAGGGCACCTTTCTCTCAGAATGCTTGCAGTGAGTACCAAAGGACACTGAGGAACACTGAGACCCAGGAACCTCAGAGGACAGGGCTAATGGGAACCAAGGCTGTAGGCTCCACCCTGAAACTCTGCCCCATCCAACCTGAACACAGAGGCTTTAGCAGTTTTCCAAGTCTAGTGGAATAAGGCTATCTCCTGGCATAGACACAGCTGATCCTCACAGCCAATTGGCCTGGAGGTCAGTTCCTCCCAGTGATACCAACAACAATCACGATTTAACTACAATAAGGCTGTACATACAGTCCACAAAGGGGTGCACCAAGAGTGTCCACCTCAGATAACTGGGAGGCTGGCCCACTGAACCATATAGGACACCTTAACCCACAAAGCCACCCTACCAAGTCAGGCAAGCAGCGACAATTTTGAGACAAATAAACAAATTACAAACGAAAGAAATAAGGACAAAAAGCAACTGGATATAGAGTTCAAAACCACGCTTAAAAGATTTTTCAAGAATTTCCTAGAAAAGGCCAATAAAATAAACGAGACCTATGAGGATATGAAAAGGGATCAACTAGAAATAAAAAGGGATCAACTAGAAATAATGAAGGATCAACTAGAAATAAAGAATACATTGTCTGAAATAAAAAATATTATACAGAGTCCTAAAAACAGAATGGAAGATTACAAGAAACAAGTCAAAGATTTGGAACCCAGAGAGCCAGAGGACACTCCTCCACAGAAGCAAGAAGACAAGAGAATCCAGAAAGTTGAAGATAGTGTAAGAAACTTCTGGGACAACTTCAGGCGAACCAACATCAGAATTATGGGCTTCCCAGAAGATGATAGAGAGCAAGATACCAAAAACATATTGAAAGAAATAGTGACAGAAAACTTCCCCACCTGGTGAAAGAAATGGACTTACAAGTCCAGGAAGCTCTCAGAACCCCAAACAAAAGGAATCCAAAGAGAACCACACCAAGACACATCATAATTAAAATTCCAAGAGCAAAAGACAAAGAGAGAATATTAAAAGCAGCAAGAGGAAAACAGGTAGTTACCTATAAAGGAGTACCCATACGATTGTTAGCTGATTTCTCAACAGAAACCATGCAGGCCAGATGTGAATGGCAAGAAATATTAAAGGTGATGAATTATAAGAACCTACAGCAAAAAATACTCTACCCAGCAAAACTATCACTCAGAATTGAAGGCCAGATAAAGAGCTTCACAAATTAATTTAAGCTAAAGGAGTGTATCACTCCCAAACCATAATTGTATGAATTGCTGAAAGGAGTTCTTTAGGAAGAGGAAGAAAATAAAGATAAAAATTATGAATAACATATACATAACTATCAAAAAGTGAATCTAAAAACCAAGGGAAGTAAAAAACATGATGAACAATATTAACTGTTGAATAGAATATAATCAGAGGTATGGAAGGGGAGTGGATTGATGATTCTTGGGGAAAAAGGGAGGGGGGGTGTGGGAAGAGAGTGAACATAAACTTTTCACCTATGGATGAGGTCAATGGGGGATGGGGAAAGGGCAGAGGATGGGATGGGAACCTGGTGGAGGGGAGCAATGGAGGGGAAAAAATGAGGAATATTTGTAATAATATGAACAATAAAGATTTATTTTTTTAAAAATTAAAAAAATAAAAATGGGGGGGGGAGATGGAGGGTGCCACATGGGAACGAATACAAAGGGTGCCCAAAGCAGAGAGCAAACCCTGGTTGACAGCCAGTAAGGAAGTGAGAATCCTACAAATGCAACAAACTAATTCTGCCAACAATCATAACAAGCCTGGAAATTGATTCTTCCCAAGAGCCTCCAGAGATGAGGCCAGCCCAGCCAACATCTTGGCCTTGTGAGACCCTCAACATAGAAGCCAGCTGAATCGACAAGGACTTCAACCTAAGACCTGTGAGTGCTATTTTAAGCCAGTGAATTTAAGCCTTGTGATGGCAGCAGTAGGTAAGTAGGCAGACAGCGCATGAAACAATAAGAAAAAATGGAGAGCCTTGTCCAGTCAGCCTGAAAAGGGAGAGCATTCCAGGTGATCAAGGTCTGACCAGTGTCCTAGCTAATTCAACCCCACCTGCAAGAGGTAGAGATAACAACATTACTACTTGAGGTATGCAAGTGGACCATCAGGGCACAGTTATCTGTATTTATGATTAAGATTTTTGTAGGGCTTCTCTTTCTTTAGGAAAGAGGTACATAAAAACTTGGTCTTAAAATCTTAATTCTTAAGTGGATATTATACAAAGAATTGCTCCTGGGTCAGAGTTTAAAAAGTCAAAAATCCTTAAGATCCAGACCAAATGGCTTTGTTATAAATCAATGGTTTTGGTGAATTCAGTTAAGGTACTATTCATTCAACATATCATGTGTCATGCTGGGTGGGTGGGGGGTTCCCACTTTCTCAATTATTTATATCAATTTAGTTTACTAGTAACTCCTTCTTTCACCCAATCTCACCCTGAAAACAATGATCCCCTCTCACAGATGGGCAGACATGTGTCCTTATTCTGCAGCACAGATTAAATGAGCCCTGTTAGGTGCCAAGACATTTTATTAGGAACTGAAGGTGACCAAAGATGAAGAAGATATAATCCTTACTTTCAAGGAGATTCAAGAAATGCAGTCGAGAAGCCAAAACAAGAAAGCATTCACTTACTGAGCTATCACAGACCTTGAGAAGAAACCTGGACACCTGGAAACGGGAGGACAAACAGCTTGCTGAGGTTCAAAGTGTCGCCGCACACAGAGAGAATGAAAAACACTGCCATGGCCCTCATGACAGATACTGTGTGTTTGTTTGATTTTTCAGTTCACCTTAAAAGCAGACCTCCAGATAAAGAAATGGTAGGGAGCTGTGGTGAATACATTTAATAAGTGAAAAATAAAAGTCAGAAAAAATACCTAGTGTTAAAATTTTATTTGCATATAGCTTACTTAGACTATCAAGAGGAATTTGATCTGTGTTTTCTTGATATTGTTAGTTCCATAGCTAATCCAGCCTCCTAGGAGCTGGGATTTGTTTTTCTTACTTGTGTTGTTATTAGTGTAAATTTATTCCTGTCAACACAGATTTACAGAAGTGGAACTGCCTGCCACAAATATTATAGGCTTCAAGGACACAGAGTTAAGAACTCAAAACATTTAAATTGCTATAACACTTGCTAATATATTTCAGTTTCACTTACATGAAAAGATAAATAGCCAGAGTTCTTCTAGAAAAATTAGTTTAGTAATAATCCTGACTTTTTTCCACCTGGCTTTTCTTAAAAATTCTGAAGTGATTTTCATCTATGAATCAATGTTTCCAGTACTGACTAATGATAATAGTAATTCTGTCCACATGGGGACACTACATAGAAGACAGCTAAATTTCACTCCCTGTCTTGAAGCAATTCAAATACTAAAATACTTGCCTACTTGGCAGACATTTCCATTCAGATTCTTGCCATTTTCATAGCAAACACAGCTCTTAGCATTGTAGGCATGAGGAATATGAGATTCCTGTGCTAGGACTTGTGTTGTGAGGCCAAGAGACCATGAGATGAGTCTTGTCCTCAAGAAGCATTCAAGTTGGTCCACAGGACTCATGGACAACCTTCCATTCCCACCGCTCCTCACCTAAGCCATGCCCATGTTATCTCTTACCTGGAGAACTGCAATAGTCTCCTAACTGCCCTCCCATGTGATATTCAAATACCTTCCAAACAAATTCCCTACAGCATACAGGAAACAATGAATAAAATTCAAACTCAGTAATTTTTCAAGAAATGCATGCCCTGGCCTCTGCCCTCATCCCCCTCTAGCCTCTCCTCTGTGTGTGCCTCTTGCCCTGCCCTGTCAGTGGGTGGTCCAGCCATACTGAGTGTTCACCATTAGACAACACACCTGGATGCCTTTCCTACCCTAGTGCCTTCTTGTTGCCTGGACTGTTTTCCCTTTTGAGCCTCTTTTCAGTTCTCCCTCCCCTGACCCAGGTCTTCCTGGTTTCTGACAAAGATTGGCTCATCACTCACAACTAAAGTATTATCTGTCTATGGAATATTTCCTGTTCCCACCCACCTTTACCCCAGTCTCTACAGGGAGAAGAGACCATCCCTCCTTCATGTTGCCCCGAATGCTCTTTAGACTGCCATCAGACTCCTGGTAATGAGTTAGGAAATGTCTTCTTTTTTTTTTTCCTCATGTCTGTAATTCAGTGTGAAGCCAGCATGAGGCAGAAGCCACATCTTTGTATTTCCTAGAACTGCCTTCAAGCACATTAAAACATTGCTGGCAATAGAAAACCCACACATGAAACATTTGCAAATGCCAAGTGGTGTACAAAAGTGCTAAGGCATGTGTATCTTGCTCTAAGCAACCTGTCAATTCTAAGATGCCACCTGGTATGGTAGAAAGAGTTCTACTGTTACACAGACCTGAATTCACATCCCAACTCTTCCACCTCCTAGCTATGTGACCATGGCTATACCAGTTCATGTCCCCAAGCTAACTCAGGTGGCAGTACCTACCTCACATTGTATTTGAGTCAAGATTAGATGAGTATGTGACTTTTCAACACAGTAGTTGCTAAGAAAATATCTATTCCTTTCCCTTTCCTCTAAGAAGGGAGAGTGTTTAAACTGCTCAAGTACAACTTCTCAAAGGAGGTGAGATTTAAACTTGACCTTTAAGCAAGAAGAATTTGGACAGATTTTGATAGAAAGTGCCATTCACATGGAGAAATAGCTTGAGCAAAGGCAGTTGACCAGCTTAAAACTATTCCCAGATGGACCCTACATCCAACCTTCAGATGCTGTATAATTCCCACAATTCGGCTTCTTATAGCAATGTGAGAGCAATTATTCATGAACATAATCCAACTTCAAAGCCCAAGAACATTGTGAATTAGAGAGAAGACATAAAATAGTCATAATGTATTTAGGGAAAATCATTCTTTGGTGGAAGAATGTTCCCAAAAATGATGTTGAAGGGTATTGGGCTGTTCACTCATTTGCACAGAAGTAGCATTATACTAACAGACAGCAGAGCTGGCATGACAACATTCACCAACATTTAAACAAACACAGGGTAGATAATAATTTCCATGTGTGGATGGTTCCAGTGTTAACAGAGCCGTCGAAAGCAATCTCGTTTACTTTTATGGTTAAGTGTTCAAGAAGCATCTTCTTTCTTTCTTTTCTTTTTTTTAACATCTGAATGTTTTCATGGCTGAAGGGAGGCCAGTATAACCTGAAAAACAATTTACAATGATGTGTAAAGTAGTTACATTTTCCAAGTCTGCTTGCTCAATTATTCCACCTATATTAATAGCTCTTAGTGGCATTTGATGTATAATGGTCTCAATCCAATCACCCACTTGAGCAGAAGGAGAGCAAGCGTTATCCAAACGGAATAGAGTCCAAGTCTGAAGTTGATTACAAACCCAGGCCTTTGTCCTGACCTTATCCAGCATTAGCTTGCTGTCACCAGGAAGGGTGCTGTCGGCAGGCTGCCCTGCTATCACTCTAATGCCAGCTCACTTCGTTTCAAATCTGCAGCTAGGTTCACACTATCAGAAAACCAAAGCAATTGATTTCTTTCTACCTCTGTTGAGATAAGGGGAACAGGATGTAATTTGGTTTAGGGTGGGTTTTTTTTGTTTGGTTTTTTTTTTTTTTTTTTTTTTTGTGTGTGTGTGTGTTGTTGTTTTTTTTAAATCTACATTGTAGGCAAAGGTTTAAAGAAAGGGATAAAGACACAAGTGGCGATTTTCACAGTACCTTCAACAAATAGGAATTTGATCCATTCAGAGAAAATTGCAAAGAATTGAAATTTAAAAATCCAAAGATCAGATCAGAAAATGAAAGGAATGAAATACTAAAACTTCTGTTTTGATACCATTCATGTTGGTTTTCGGATGTGTTGCCAAATGCAATAGACTCTGAACTCGGCTCCCTGCCCCCTAAAGTCTAATCTACACATAATATCCACAGTGATCCTTTTCAAATGTTAAGTCAGATCCTATCACACTTCTCTGCTCAAAGTTCTATAATGGCTTCCAACCTCACCCAAAACAATATCTCAGTTCTTCATTAAAGTCCACAAGCCTCTCCTGAACTTTCCAGCTTCACTCCTATAACTCTCCTGGGTTTACTCCAACCCAGGCACACGCTGAACTTAGAAAACACCATGCAGCTCATGCTTCAAACTTTGCACATGCCTTCCCAATCCCACCCATGTGCAGGCTTCTTCCTCCTTCAGGTTTGCTCAAGTGTCAGCCACTGAGCAAGGCCTTCCCTAGGGGAGACCTTCCCAACCACATCTGTCACAGAAGCACCATCACAATTATCCCCTTGCCTTGCTTTATTTTTTTTCACAGTTACCATTACCACACATTATATTATTTGTTCATCAACTTATCTGTCTAGTCCTTTAGATTGGTAGCTGCATTCTCCATGGGGGATGCTGTACCCTACAGCTTGGAACACAGCATGCCCATAACATTGATGGAGGAGGGAGGACAAGATGGATTCATTTCTCTTATGGGAGGAGGGAGGACAAGAGGAAGACTTCTTTGATGATTCAAATGCTATGCTTTTGTTTTCCAAATGCCTGGACATGGGACTGTTTGGACAGCAGCTCCATATCTCCTTTGATCCATCTGTTAGAGGCAGTAGCATCATGGAAAGAGCATAGGCTTTGGAACCAAAGAGACCAGAATTTAAATCCCATCTCCACCATCAAACATATTTTTGTACTTTGGACACGTTTTTTTTTAAAAAAACAAAAAACATCTCTATGGAATTTTATAGCTGATAAAACTTTAAACACCCGTAAGTATTAGACTAGGTGCTGGGGATACCTCAGATACCTGAGATATTTAAATTAGCTAACTTCCATTAAAACTAACATGGCAAAAAATGATGCATAACTGATAAATATTGGCAATCTGTCCCCTACACCCCATTCTCCTGGCAGCCTTACAGGGTATTATGCCCAACAAATGCACCCAGGAAGAGAGTGAATAGCTGCTGTGAGTCTCTGAAAACCAATAGTGAGCAAATAAAACAACTCAGGTGAAAATACTTTGAAAATGGTAGCACAGTATACAAATTAATTGCAGAAATTACCTTAACACTGTAAAACTTATTTTAGAATCAGATTTCTGTGTCTTAAACTTCTAATCAAGTAAATTAGCTTGAGGGTAATCTAAGTAAAGTGGACTCCAGGATAAAGAATAAGCCAAGTGAAAATAAAACTGAGAATAAAGGGAGGGCGAGCTGCAAGATGAATGTTTATACATGAGAAAACACTCGGGAATGCCGGGTATCTGAATGATAGAGGTTTGGCTTGCCAGAGGCTTCAGTAATGTACCACCAGACTCACCATGACTCACGTTTCCATCTTTGTGGGAGAAGAAATGGAAGGAGGCAACACTACAAACAGGCACACAGCTCTGCCAAGGCCATCTCTCTGGCTGCCATGGAGCCACCAGCCACCACAGGTAAGCACAGGACTTATAATACCGTGAAAATCACCCCTCCAGTTGACAGAGATGAGTAAAATACAAGTAACAGGAGAATTTGGTTCCTATTCATCATCAACCTATATGACTCTTCCTGAATCACCACCATCAAGCACACAGCAGCGCTCCTGAGAAGAGAGCCAACACCGTTCCCAGTCCCCGCAATACACTGGGTATTGTGCTAGATGCCATCACATGCATTATCTCATTTTTATCCTCACAATAACCCAAGTGTTTTACTATCCCAATTTTCTAATGCAGAGCAATAAAAACCTGAAATTTGGGAAGCTATTGAAACTACTGAAGCTAGAAAATAGCATTTAGCTTCAGCTCTGTAAAAATAAAAAAAAGAACCAAGTCATGCCTCCCATTCGTATAATAGCACTTTATACTTTCCAGAGTGTTTTCATGAGCATTCCTCTAATTTGACCTCCACACGCACCTTGACAGGCAAATAATGCAATACTATTATTCTTACAAAAGAATGGAAAAGGCTGAGGCTCAAAGTAATTGAGTTATTTGCCTAAAATTGCAGACCTGGGACTTGGACCACTTCCCTAATTCTAAAACTAGTGCTCTTTACACTAAAAGATGACTCCCTGCTTTTCAGAAGAGGAGTGCTTGAGTAAACCATATGTATTTTAAATCTGAGCTGGGGAAGAACACAGTTATCTCTAAGAACCTTCTAAGTAAAACCCACGCTCCATGAATTACCTGCAGTAACAAAAGTTGTTGATACTTCAAAATCTCTATGGCTCAACACTGTAAAAGCTTATTTCCCAAGTCAAAGTCCAAAACAGATTCGCCTGGCACTTGGTAATTCAGGGATATAGGCTCCATTCATCCCTCACTTGGGCCTCAAAATCTTCTGCACCCAGGCAGAAGGGGAAAGAGATGGACACACATCACTTCAGCTCCATTCCAGTAGGGGACAGGCCAAGTGGATTTGAGTAGGCCAAGTAATTTATGGCTCAGCAACCACGTTCCAGGAGCAGCTCTGTGATACATGGAAGGAAAAGCATAAATTGTCGGTGATGAGCCAATCATCTCTACCATACCCTAACACTACCAATGATGAAATGAAAAGTGGCTATGGATTAGGCCTTAAAGTCAGAAATCATCTTACCGTAGATAGTTTTAGATAGCCAAAACAAGGATCATATTCTTCATTATTTGCTGCTGCTGTTATATTTGAAGCATACAAATAATAATTAATATGTGTGCCCTTGAACCCTAGGATCGTGGGTTCTTAGCCATCAGGGAGTATGAAATTACCTGGTTGCACACTAAGACAAAATAAAAGATTTGAGATTTTATATGACTGATTCTGATGCCTCAGGCCTACAGACCATACTTTGAAAGATTGGCATAGGACCACAGTTATTTCATAACTGCTGATGACACAATGGCTGCTTAATGTTAGATTGGACAGAAAAGAAATGCATCCATCTTTTCTCACCCCTCACAAAACCCCAGCACAAGTCAGCTCCAGAAAAGAGGAGGAAACCTATGTAATTGCAGATTTTCCACAGCAAGCTACACCCACTCCTACAAAGGATTTGTTTTATTCTCCAGGTTCTAGTTTCTGGTCTCCCTGACAATGTGGAAACCACTTGGCCTTCACAGAGACTCAGATCACTTCAAATGGCAGGAGTCACTTCACAAGGACAAAGGAGACAAAGATGGATTGGGCGGATCTAAGACCTGAAAAATATAATGTCTGTATTTAATAACTTCTATTTTACCTACAATGCTGCGGCTCTCTGGAGCAGGGAGAAACGAGGGTATGTGGTATGGGCCATTCACAAGCTATGAAAGAGTTGTTGCTCATTAACCTTCAACAACATGACACCTGATTCTTTCTCAACAAGGGTAACAAATCACTTCTCATATCAGGTGGCTGCCCCTGAAGCCTTCCAACTATTTTAAGGTTTGTGCTGTGTCCCAGAAACCATCCTGAATGTGATCAATGGTGATCCTCAGGAATTCAAGAACAGTCAGTCAAATAAAATAATTCAAAAACACTTTCCACTTTGGGTGTTTTGAAAAGACCTTTTTATTGGAAAAACAGAAAAATACATTAAGATTTAGAATGCTTGGCTTCACCCTGATTGCCAGGTTTTACAATTGTTTATTGAACTAGATATGATAAAAGAAAGGGAGACATTCTGGGAGCGCCTTAATGTGAGCTGGGACAGGTGACTGGGGACAAAAGTAAAACAAACATAAATGACTAGACCTGTAGCAAGGCCCAGTTACTAGAAGGAAGTAGTCTGGACCCACCGAAATGCCCCCACCTGTGCGAGTGAGCTTCTGAAGCATGATGTTTAGATAAGGCTCCAATCACAATCACGAGAATACTGGAAGGTAACTCAGTAAAACACATGCACCCTCCCCAGACCCTTAAGAAATTCCAAATTCTGCAACATGGTGAATCAAAATCATAGCCCATGAGCTTTGAGCTCCTCAAGCACCAGACACTCCTCAGGCACTGAGAGTGATTATCTTCCATCAGTCTTAATAGCTTTAATCTGCCAACCTTCTTCTACCATGTTGTTTTCCTAATGCTCGGGTCACCAAGCTTCTCTCTTATTTCACAGGTTATCTCCAATCCTTCACCTATGAGGTGTGAGTAGGTTACCTGCCTGGTATGGTCAACCCTGCCTCCTCCATAGCCAAGCCAAGCAATATCTCTGACCACTTCACTCCCATTTTCCCAATCACCCCCAGATTCTGATATGCTATTGTCCTCCTGGACAGGTTCTCATATGTGCTTCCTTCCTCTGATTCCTCCCTACTCCAATCTCCCTACTTCAAACTCTGTTCAGACAATCCTATATAATAAAAGTCTAATATGCAAATAAACTGAATGGCAGAACAAGGGGTGGAATGATTAGTCGCTGTGACGTGCACTGATCATGAGGGAGCAGATGCTCAATGCAAGAGCTGTCCCCAGCCTGAAGGCCCCATGCCAGCCAAGGCAGGTGCCAGCAGGGGCCTCCCTGATTGCTCCACTGGTCGCCTTTCAGTGGGAGGCAACTGATGGTGGCAGTGGGGTGCAGGGCCGGTACCATCCTCATCCCCTCTGCATCACCCTGCCAGTCATCTCCAAGGTGCTGGTCACTCCACAGATCAGCCCAGATCACCAGCCAGGTCTAGGGACCCTACCCCTGCACAGATTTTGTGCACCAAGTCTCTAGTTTATTGTATAAGTAATCATTAACATTCCAACACTGTATAACCTGTGATGTTGCAGGTCACATTAATGGTTTCAATTCTTCACCTATCTTTGATTCCATATTCTTTTCCAAATAAATCTGCACTTGCCTTCCACACTGACTCTGGGCTTAATCATGAGACTAGCTTGGCCAATAAGATGCTTGTTGCCCTAGCCCTATGATCAGCAAAATGCAGCTCATGATCCACCTGCAGCTCTTCGGACCCTTGAGTGTGGCCCTTCCACAAAATACCACAGCCTGGGCAAGTCTATTTTGAAGAAGTGGCATTAGAAGAAGTTTAAGTCTAAAAAATTTGGCCCTCAAAAGAAATTTCAATCCTTGTACTGTTGATATTTGGCTCTGTTGACTAATGAGTTTGCCGACCACTGCCCAATTCTGGTCAAGGGCTCGTACCTTGGTTGCAGGCTACTTCTTGGCCCAGACCCTGGTCAGGGTCCATGCAGGAGGCAACCAATCGATGTATTCCTCTCACAGTGATGTTTCTTTCTGTCTTTTTCTCTCTTCCACTCTCCCTAAAAATCAACAGAAAAATATTATCTGGTGAGAATTAATGCCCCCCCCTTCAAAAAAAAGATGCTTGCTTAGAAAGCATTTGCACCATTGGCCTTGATTGCTCTCACTCCTCTATAATTACTCTGAGAAATGCATGGGCTGGTCTACGGGATGAAAGACATGTGAAGAGCATAGTGGACCCAGTCACCACAGCAAAAGCAATGTGGACCAGCCAAAAGCCCTACACCAGACATAGCAATGAGCGTATCTATGATAACTCAGGACAACTTAGCTAAGTCCAGCCTGTGTCATCAATCCACAGGCTAAATAAATGCGTATTGCTTTTAAGCCACTGGGGTACAAGATGGTTTGTTATAAGGCATTATTGTGGCAATAGATAACCAATGCAATAATACATGCTACAGTTACTTATTTCAGAGGAGAATATCTCTCTCAATCTTGGTCAGAATTAACACTTCCCCATCATTTCACTTATCTCTAGAGGTCCTGAGTTTTTCACCCTCCTGTCTATGGAGTTCGCATGCTTCTGGGCTAGCGGGCAGAATACATACGATGTGGACAAACTTTCTCATGGAAACAAGCATAACTCCCCACTGGATGAAAGGAGAAGATGGGTGATTAGTGATAATCAAAAGGAAAGAAGTAATTTAGCAGTGACTTGGTTTCCTCACAGCTGGCTGAAACTGGTGATAGACGGAATTAGCTTTAGTAACAGTTGAGGTCTTATGGTACTTATTCTCAGATTAGGGAAAATGAACATGAAAAATGTGTATCTAAATCTTTCCCTTACACTGACCAGCAGCTTCCCAACAGAATGATTGAGTTTTTACAGGATTTGTCTTTTATTTGTTTTATGTATATGTTTGAGGGCTTCTTGGGACAGAGTGGGGGATATAGAAGTCCCAGGGATACCAGTGAAGGGACTTTGTGAAGTTTGTGAAGAAGGGGGGGAAAACAAATAGTACTTAGAAATGTATCCCATAACATATCTGTGCTTTCTCTCTCCAACTTGCATATTCTTTAAGAATAGTTTCTCAAGCCAACTCCCTTTTGAGGTGGCAGTGAAGCAATGGGGGGGAGGGTTAAAGTCATGAACTCTGTTATCAAGGAAAGTGACTTAATCTCTGCTCTCTGAGAATAAACAGGAGTCATTATATTGTCTTATGCCTTATGTAAGCAAAGAAGATAGGGTAGATAGAGAGATGATAGATGGACAGAATACATAGATCAGCCAAATGTTATCTCCCCAATACTCTTTATTTTCTTCATAGTACATTATCATAATTAAAAACTATCATATATATGTATATATGATATCTTATATACTTATTTACATATTTTTTCTGTTCTCTCCAAATCAAATGCAAGCATCATGAGGAAGGGTCTCTATGAGGGAAGGAACTTACTATTTAACTACTGTGTCTCCAAATTTTAGGAATTGTGAGGTATATGGTGGGTGTTTAGTAAATAATAATTGGAAACAAGGAAGGAAGGGAGGGAGGGAAGGAGAAGATAAATGCACACATCATCTTTAGGGTTATATGAATTCTTGTTAATAAGGTCAAGTTCATCAAAGAAATTGTATTTTGGGAGGCACACTTGGGTTTATAGAAATAATTTCAATTCACAAAAAGAAAGATAATATTTTCTATGTATTATAAACTTTCATTTGTTGTTCATAGAAATATTTCAGCCAAACATTTCAGTGTTATTTGATAATTCATTTTCTAAATAATCATGAGTTTGGTAATTCTGTATATAGCAAACATGCAGACCCAATCAAGACTATTTAACTCTTCTGAGCATATTTCTTTGTTTGCATAATTAAAGGCTTGGATATATGACTTTTATGGTTGCTTTTTAAATTCTATGAGTTAATGATAATGAGGAACACTACCACTTCTGGATGCAAGTTCTCCCCAAGAAACCATAATCTCTACCAGGCATATTCTCAAAAGTAAATAACTACAGAAAATCACTAAGCATGGGTCTTTAAGGTACTATGCAAGCATGTTTAAACTTGTTACAGAAAGGTCAACTGGAATTGCAAAATCCTGATTTAAAAACACCCCCTGCCAACATTAATTTTGTATGTGAGAATCAGATGCCTTTAGCCAGAGCCTAAAGAAGCATTCTATAGTCAGGACTTAACCCCCATAATGCATAGCCTTTCATAAGCTCCAACTATGGTTGTAGAAGTACAAAATTCTCCCTGGGTGACAGAATAATGATATTACTCTGAATCTTTCTACAGGCTTTCTTGAAATTAAGCATGAATGAGAAAACGAGATGTCAATATACTCTCCTTCCCATCCTCTTCATTTATCTCCATCATAATAGGTGCTTTAGTCAAGGTTCTTTTGTTTGCATGTAACAGAAAAACTCTCAGCAAGATTAAGGGAGGAGGGGAGCACATTTTAAAAAATAACGGTACAATGTTATATTGTAGAATCTGGGGCAAGAATATGCCTAGGCCCCAGTAGGGATAATGCTGACTGAGAGCCAGAAGAAACAGACCACTACCTTCTTGGTCTTTCTCCAAGACCCTCATCTCTGCTTTGCTCTCTCCATCAGCCTCATGTTCCCCTTCTTATAGGCCTGATTTTTTTTTTTTACATTTTTCTGTGTCCATGGCTACTACCCAGTCCACAAGTGTATTCTATCTTAGTTCACGTTGCATGCAGATGCTAAAACTAATCCCTCCCTCAACCCAAATCAAACTCCTTGGGAAGAGATTCTGATTGCCCGGACTTGGCCAAGTTACCTTTTCTGTTCAAAATCAACTGTGACCGACATCTCTCATAGCAATATGTTTATGATACATCTCCTAGGGCAAATGAAACTAAGGAAAAATAAACAAATGGGACTACGTCAGAATAAAAAGCTTTTGAACAGCAAAATAAACCATCAATTAAATGAAAAAGGAGCCCACTGTATGGGAGAAAATATTTGGCAATGATACATCTGATAATGGGTTAATATCCAAAATATGCAAGGAACTCATACAGCCTAACTGAAGGAAGACAAACAATCCAATTTAAAAATGGGCAAAGGCCAAAAATAAGACACTCCTCCAAAGTGGAAATACAGATGGCCAAGAGACATATGAAAAAAATGCTCAAAGTCACTGATCATCAGAGAGTTGCAAATTAAAATGACAGTGAGGTATCACCTCACACCTGTCAGAATAACTAACATTACCAAATCAATAAATGATAAGTGCTGATGAGGATGTGGAGAAAAAGGAACCTTGCTGGTGGGAATGTAGACTGGTGCAGCCATTATGGAAAACACAATGAAGTTGGGGACATAGTTTCTTCAGTAAATTAAATATGGAACTGCCATTTGACCCAGTGATACCACTTTTAGGAATATATCTTGAAAAACCCGAAACATCAATCAGAAAGAATGTATGCACCCCTATGTTCATAGCAGCACAGTCTATAGTAGCTAAGATCTGAAAACATCCCAAGTGCCTATCAGTAGATTAGTGGATAAAATGAGTGGATAAGATGACTAGGAGGTACTTTTATACCATGGAATACTATGCAGCAGTAAAAAAGAATATCTTACCCTTTGAGACACCATGGAGGGCCCTGGAGAGTATCATGCTAAGTGAAATAAGCCAGTCAGAGAAAGACAAGTACCATATGATCTCACTTATATATGGAATTAAAGTAACAAAATTAACTGATGAATGGAGTGGATCCAGAGACGTGGAAACACAGAACAGAGTGCAGGATCTCAGAGCGAAGGCAGGGAAGGGTGAGTGGGTGGGTGGGAGGTAATCAACTAAGGACCTTGTATGCATATATGAATGGTCCATGGACACATACAATGGAGCAGAGAGAGTCTGGGATGGAGGGTGGGAGCAGACTGGAAATGGTTGGGGGGGGGGCAGTGGGACATATGTAATTCTTTCAACAATAAAGTTTTTTTTTAAGTGGGAAGAAAAATCAACCAAGTGAGCAATCCGACAGTGCAAACATGACTCTGGGGAGATCATCTATGAGTCAAAAAGGGGCAGGCCACAGAAAAATATAGTCACTGTTGTCTTTCCCAAATAGGTCTACCATAGCATAACTTCAGCACATAAAGGGACTTCATTAGGAGCAAAGACTAGGAAACTTCCAGAGTTGAGACTAGTCTCAAAAAGTATCAGGAGAACAAAGGCAGCTATATCACTAACATCTACACAAATTAATGACAAAACAGAAGTCCACATGGATTTCACTAGGCTAAAATCAAGGTGTGGTGACAAGGTAATGCTTCTTTCTGGGGACCTTTCTCTGACTTTTCCAGCTTCCAGAGGCTACACACATTCCTGGGCTCATAATGCTCTCCATCTTCAAAGCCAGTCATGTTGCATCTCTCTGGCCATTTTTCCATGATCACATTACCCTCTCTGACCAGAATCTAAAAGATTCTTCAATTTTAAGTACCCATGTGATTATATTTAAGTCATTCTGTCTGCTACAGAAGGGTCTTGAAATTAAAAGGCTTTTACATTTTTCTCTTTCAACTGGATTTCCCCCATTTGCCAAATATCGTAATTATTTTGATTTAGTGATCATTTGATAGTAGAAATATAAATCCATGTGCATATGAAAATATGAAGTTTTTAGCCTCACTGACAAAGGCCTGATCAACTTTGGATTTGTTTGATATCATATATCAATAATTACCAGTTACCAATTCTATTGGGAGGGGAAAAAGCAGAAGTAGCACACATTGAACCTCTACTAATTTTCAAGCACTTTCCTAAGCACTCTATAGCTCCCATTTCACTTAATCATCATAATGACCTTGTGAAGTGAATGCAATTATCTCCATTTTCCAAGGGAATAAAACAATGATAAAAAAAATTGTCCGAAGTCAAGCCAATAGTAATCAATGGCATCAAGATTCAAGTTCAAAACCTGTCCAACTCTAGAGTTACTATGTTTTGCTTTTTATCCAACAGCCACTAAAGAATAAAACCTTATCCTATGTGACCTTATAATGTTCTGCTATCCCACAATGAGAAATAACAACTACTCTGTTAACAATATCAATCAATCCATTAAATACCTTAGCAGTGTGAGACATGGAGACACATGATTTGCTCTTCAGCAGAGCTGCAGGGGTGGAGCTGACAAGGTTCTGAGGATGATCAGGATCTTGTGGACAGCTGCTTTTATTTATTTATTTATTTATTTATCTATTCATTTATTTAAATCTCTTTATTGATTATGGTGTCCTTATTCCCCATTATCCCTCTTATTCTTCCCTTACCACCACCCCCCCTTGGACAGCTGCTTTTTATTACTTATCATGATGAGGGTTTTCTTTCTGATTCTTCTCAATTATTTAAGTAGAAGTAGATGTGAATATGAAAAATAGAAATAAAATTGTGCTTCAGTATCCTCATCTATAAAATGGACATAACCAATGACCTTTAACTAACTCCAAATGATTGTTGCAGGATTAAATTAATTAATATAGAGAGAGAGCACTTAGTACCTGGCATATAAAAAGCATTAGTATCCATACTACCACCACCACCACCTCTAGCATCACCATCACCATCATCATTATCTTCATCTTCATCAAGATTCCCAGACTTAAATATTAGGTCAAGCCCTGACTGGTTTGACTCAGTGGATAGAGTGTCGGCCTATGGACTGAAAAGTCCCAGATTCTCTTCTGGTCAAGGGCATGTACCTTGGTTGCAGGCACATCCCCAGGGGGAGGTGTGCGGGAGGCAGCTGATCGATGTTTCTCTCCCATCCATGTTTCTGACTCTCTATCCCTCTCTCTTCCTCTCTGTGAAAAATCAATAAAATATATTTTTTAAATATTAGGTCAAAATAAAAGGAACAGATGTCTCTATATATGAGGAAGAACCTCTTTGTGTTTCTGGTGGGTATTTTTTTTTCTAATCTCAAATGCAGGCATTGATTAAACAATAAACACTCCCCTATTGCATTTTTATTGTCTCATTGCAATTACATGCCTTTAGTCTTTGAAGCTATTTATTTCCCTTAGTAATCCAAGAAAATACAATTCCCAGCCCACCCACTTTTTAAATTTATATATGTATAATTTCTCTTATAATAAAATGTCATCAAATTTAACTTTTAAGAACATCTTAGAAATATAATATAGCCTTTCTTATAAGTAGGGAACTCAAAATAGGTGAGGTACTATACTCTCTCAACCAAACTATTTTCTTATGTCAAAAACTGAATCAACTCACTATTTTCATCCGCAATAGGTTTCAACCCCCATTTTTTTTTACCATTTCTTCTACACACTTTCATGCTTTATTGTCCATCCCTAATGTTCTCTTTGAACTTTCTGTTTGTGCTTTTATTTTATTCCCCCTCATCGTCTCCCACTGTCTCCAATCTTTCCTATTTATTTTTGGACACTTAAGGCCAACTGTTCCCCTGCTTCTTTGCTTGGGCTTCCCAGCTCTCTCCTCAGGGAAGCTCACCCGGCTGCTCCAAAGACTTCCGGAGTTTCTCCTGCAGTTTTCTCTCTCCTCTCATGCTGACTCCCTCTGTTCCTTCTTGCTCCATATGCCACCTCCCTCTTACTTCCACATTAGCTGTTGATAGTAAGAGTTTAGCTAAAGCTGATCAACTATCTTCTCATCAGCACACAGTTGTTTGCCTCAATAGAGTTGAAAGCAATTTCAACCCTTCCTTTTTACCAGTGTCTCATGATTTTTATCCTGCTGTGCTCTTTCCCACTTCCTCCTCAGCAAGGCTCAACCTTAGCAGACTGTCGCTCCTCCTTTCCATTTCCAGTTCTTCATTTTTGTTCCTTTTCTGGAAGTTCCCAATCTCTCTCTCGCCTAAACTCTGCAACAGAATCTCATCTGCTAGGCTTTTAGTATAATTCATTTCCTCATGGCTTACTACGTGAGCAATGTGCTTTTTAGAAAGTGTACCACTTGAGTACAGAGGCCTGAAGTTGAGTTTTAACTGCATAAACATGTAAGACTGTCTGACATCAACACCTAGGAAGGTACATGTCAGAAATAGTGCATGGAGCTTCAAGCCAGAAACCCAGTTCTTAAGAATGGATTCTACCATCAGTCTTTTGAATAAAATGATTCTCTCTACTGCATGGCAAACTACCCTAATTTCAGTAGCATAAAAGAACAACCATTTTACTATGCTTATGATAATCTCGGGCTTCATGAAGAGACACAAATGGCTGAGACTAGAACAGGAGGGGATGGAAGATCCACTTTCAAGATAGCTTCTTTATTCACTTATGACTTCCTCAGAGCATGGTGGCCTCAGAGCAATTGAACTTCTTACAGGGGACTGGCAACATCCTGCTCAAAAAGGAAGAACCTGAATGACATTGTATGACCTAATCTCAGAAGTCCTAGCGTGTCCCTGGCACTGTATTCTACTGACTTGAAGTTGTTACAAGCTTGTTCCAATTCAAGGGAGAAGAATGAGACTTTGCCTCTTGATGGGGGAATGGCAAGGTCACCTGGTAGAGGAGCATGAAGGAGGAAAGTTATTGTGGTGACCATCCTGAAAAATAAAACATGATATATTCCTACATTCCTTTAGCTCTAAAAATCTAATTCTATAGTTTACTTAGACTCTCAGGAGATGCTCAATTAAAATTTAGCCTCTCCAGCAGGCAACCTGAAAAACATGGAGTTTTGGCTTTTTATACAGACAACATAGCAATAGAAGAATTCAAAACTATACTTCTTCAAAGACAAGGGGTGTGCCACAGATTAAAGTCTCAGAAATGTAATAGGAATTCAAATAAAAAGGGTGTCACTCATAGGCAGAGTAGTCAAAGAGAACATCATAAAGTGGAAACAAAGTAACGACCACTAATTGCTCACATTATCTCATTTAATGCTCATAATAATCATGAGTGGTCAATACTAGACTGTGTTTTACAGATCATGAAGCTAAAACCCAGAGATGTTACAGATACTGAGCCAAGGTCCCATTGCCAGTCACACTTGTCTCAGGGACACATTAGAGGAAGTAGTACTATGCTCAACTGGGATTGAAGGTGGGTTCTCTGTGTAAGATGTGCCATTACTAAAAGCAACAACAACAACAAAAGAAAAAAATTCTTAGCTTGAGGGTAATATAAATGAATTAAAGAGCAAAATAAATAAGAAGGGCATTAGCATGAATTGGGGCTTGGAGGCATTGCCTGGGCTACTCAACAAGGAGGGTTACAGTTGGGTTGCAGTAAATTATAATTTCTGTCCAGGGCAGCAATGGCCATATGTAACAACATACAGACCCCAGTCACTTTACTTCATTAGAGAAAAAGGACATTTGCACCCTTTGCCATTCACCAGCCTCTATGAAGCCTCCCAAATACACACTGGCCAGCCTAATCTATAATGATTAAAAAAATAATCTATAATGATAAAAAGCATAATATGCAAATTGATTGAACAGCCAAATGACCTACCAGATGTCATTCCGGACGTCCTTCTGAATAAAGCCACGGCAGAAGGGACTGAGGCAGAGGTGGTTAGGGGTGATGAGGCTGGCAGGTGAGCAGTTAGGGAAGATCAGGCATGCAGGCAGAGTGGTTAGGGGTGATCAGGCAGGCAGGTGAGCTGTTAAGAGCCAGTGGTTCCAGATTACAAGAAGGATGTCTGACTGCCAGATTACAAGGGGGATGTCTGACCGCCAGTTTAGGCCCCATCCCTGTGGGATTGGGTCTAAACCTGCAGTCAGATACCCCCCAAGGGGTCCCAGATTGTGAGAGGGTGCAGTCCAGGCTGAGGGGACTGCCCTCCCCCCATGCACGAATTTCAGGCACCAAGCCTCTAGTCTTGTTATAAAGACTGTTTCCTGGCTTTGCCATGCAAATTACTACTATGATTTAGCATTTCAGATTTCCAAAATATTTGACAATAATCCAGTAGCTACTACTTCCATCCACAAAGGGAAGTGGGTAACAACCAGTATGATCTTCATTTGCAAATCCATTAAAGTAAATATGGATATTAAAATTATCATTTCAAGTTTTTTTTATTAAATCCTCATAGCCATTTACACTCACCTATCACTTCATTTTTTCAAATTGCTTTGAAATGTTGAGCACTCATGAGATCAGTTAAAATTGTATAACCCCATGTACTTCTGCCTTCAGTTTTAATTCTCAGTCATATTTCCATAGTTACAGATGAAGAACCCAAAGCGTATTGGGAGAGAAGATAGAACTAAGACAAAGGCACAAACCCAGTCTCCCTTCATGAGTTAATTACTTCAGCACAAATTTTTTACTGCCCTCTTTGATGAGAGCCCACTAAGTCTCTAGAGGGCAAACAACCCAAGGAGGAGAAAGTGGGCCGGGAAAACTACCAGAGCCAGGAGTATATTTAAATTGCTATCCAGGATCTGCTATTTAACCAAGAAATCTTACTCTCCCAAATGTCTACCACTGGAAGATATATTGACTAGACTATGGTGTATCCACTCAGTGGGATACAATGATTTTTAAAAATAGAAAAGATTGACTTATACGTCTACAAGAGATCTCCAGGACATACTGTTAAGTGAATAAAGGCAAAGCAAAAAACTGCACAGTATACCACATTTATGTGACAAGAAGGGGTGGGGAACGAGTCTATATACACTTATTTCCTCATAGTTTAAACAATCAACAGTTGGGTAGGAGACAAAAATTAATAAAATTGGTTAAAGGGCACAACAGAAAAGAAAAAAGAGTTTCCCTTCCCACAGACATGGGGACGAGAAGCTTGAGCTGTACATAGGGAGGGCTCTTTAGGAGCACAGGTGCCTTGCAGAAATAAGAGCAGGCATCTCAGACCTCTCTGTTGCCACCACCGGCTCCATCCCCAGGCCTAAAAGTGGCCCTGCAGCAGCTCTGGGTGAGATTTCAGATGCTGAGATTGTGGGACCCGCTGACATCGATGCTACCATGCCTCTGGGCTGACCTGTTTGGCTAGCCTGGTGTTCCCCTTTCCCCTTTCTACAATGTGCACGTACATTGCACAGGTATAGGAGGAACACATTTCAGCCCAAAATACAGGGTGCTCCTCCCCCCCCCAAGAAAAAAATCTATACACTATAACAGCTGATAGCCCAATTTTGAAAATGAAATGTATTTTAATAAACACTGCCTTTGTAATTATTCAGTGTGTTTATACATTTCAGGTCACCCTATATATCAGTAACTGCTCATCAGCTACAGCCACATGGATAAGGGTGGCACTCCCTGCCTCTAAGATCTGCAAGGAGTTACCCCAGATAAAGAGATCCCAATCTCAGCTGTACTACTTACTTGCCAGGACCCTGACCTGTGGCCTCAACAATGCAAAGTCAAGAACAATGAAGCTTTATCCGGCACATAGTAAGTCCTAGTCGTTACTGTAACAGTTTCAAATACTTGTCTCACTGAATCCTCACAATAACCCTTGCAAGTACCTATATATTACTTCTGTTTTACTGATGAGTAGAAGTGAGTCCAACAAGAGTCATAAAATATCACTGGTAGGTGACAGAGGAGCTTTGCAAACCCAGGCATCTTAAAGCCATGCTCTTAACCCCATGCCAGTCTGTATGGCAGGCAGACTGTGAGAGTCTGCAACCCTCTGCTCAGACAAGTACTGGCTATTGCAAAAATAAATAAATAAATAAAACACACACACACACAAAACACACACACACACACACATACACACAACAACAACAACAACACAGAGGGCAGTGCCATAACCAAGTCAACAGGATAATACACATGGCCCTGTCCTCCAGGCCAAAGTGTTGTCAATATCAGATATTCAAACAAATTGGAATTAGTAAATAATAGCACGAGGCATAATGCTACCAAACTGCCCATCAAACCCTCAGTATTCCAGAGAGATATACGAGATATTCCAAGAAACCCCGAACTCATAAATTCCCTCTTAGCATGCATTTTTTTCATAAATTGTTACTACTCATGGCTTCATACATAGAATCACTTCATACATGATCAGAGTACAGAGAGAATGAGCAGCATGTGGGGCTTGCTCAATCACTGAGAGACTCACTGGGCCCACAGCTACAGAAAGTTTGAAATTCATCCCTTTGCACAGTTACCAGCCAATCCCCAATGAACCATGGGACAAACTCAGATTTTAAATAGTTAAACCTGTGAATGATAATCCAGAAATTCCCAGAGTAAGGGTTAGTGACTATGTTTAAGGCCAAAATGAAAGAGACAAATAATCAATGACAGGGCCAAAACCGGTTTGACTCAGTGAATAGAGCATCGGCCTGCGGACTGAAAGGTCCTGGGTTCGATTCCGGTCAAGGGCATGTACCTTGGTTGTGGGCACATCCCCAGTAGAGGGTGTGCAAGAGGCAGCTGATCGATGTTTCTCACTCATTGATGTTTCTAACTCTCTATCCCTCTCTCTTCCTCTCTGTAATAAATCAATAAAATATATTTTAAAAAATAATAATCAATGACAGAATCACCAGATCCCCTTCGGATGGACTTGCCCATTCTCCCACTTGTTAGCACATCTCTGATATTTACTCGGACCTCTAAGGCTAAATTACATCCCTAGAGATGCTTTTTGTCTTCCTTTTCGCTTCCAGGATGCTTCATGAATGGAGCTTTGGGTTCCATGGAACCACACACAGAGCGCTTTACACCTCTCACCAGTGCTGGGCAGAGGGAGATCAGTTACTGTTAATTACAGATGCTTTCTGTCATAATGGGCCCGATTTTCAAAAGAGTCTCAATTGCATGGCTCCCAAATGCCATGCACAAACCTGGTAATGGTCCATGCAAATTGAATACTTAGTGGATCTGTGTGCCTTACGTTCCAAGGACTGCCTTTGAAAATTTAGCCTCATAACTCCAAAGCATTTGTAGCATCATAATCTGTCATCATTAGCAACAATGCTTGACTTGGTGCTCAACATTCTTATTAACCATGCAATTATGAATGCAGACAATGTTTAATCACTTTTACAAAAATACAGCTGTGTTGTTGGGGCCCTGTCATTTGCTGCTCATTAATGATTGATTTTTTTTTTTTTTTACCATCTAGATTGTTTTCACGAGAACAGCAGATTAACTATAAAGAATTCGTTATTGGTCATTAAAGGACATTGAAATGAGAAACCTTTACAAGATGTGTCCTGTATTGCTGCATGTGGATGGCTAAGGCTCTCTTGCTAATGTGTGTGGGGGCTGGGGGAGGAGACAAAAAAAAATCATTCTTTCAGAGCTCTCGGGTGAGGAGAAGTAGAGTGAAGAGAAAAAAATGAAGAAAAATATCTCCTTTTGCTGTGATAAAACATTGATTAGACTTTACAATGGCAATAATTTACCCCAAATAATTACTTCAGCTATTGTCCAGCTTGTTTAAGAGCTGACTGAGCTGTGGGTACCAATCGATTTGGTGCAGATTGCTAATAATGGGCTATTTTGAAAACAGCTCTTTCTCCACACCTCCCGTACACTGAAGGCACTAATTCCTTTCCCACATTGCACACTTAATTTAAAATGGATTGGGGCATTCATTTATGTCCAGACTTTCTTAGACCTTGGATACAGAGGGCTGAGTTCTACTCCATCAAATGTCTCCTGGACACCCTGTGATAAAATGCACTTTACCACTGCCGACCTACAAAGATAATAAGTTTCAAAACCTGTTAGGACATTAGAAAAATCCGACTGCTCAATGCCATGCCCTCCCTGGCTCTCCAGTTTCGACGCTCACCAAGCCCACCCATGGCGCTCTTTAATTCCACCCTTGCTCAACAGCTGCCAGGATCCTGGAAGATTTAAACTGAGAGAGAAGCTTTTTAGTAAATTGCAACTCTTTTTTTCTTTTGTTCTGGCTCACCCTTACTTTGGGTCTTTTTTAAACTGCTGTCTTAGTTCTTTTCAATAATGGTTTGTGGATTTTTTAAAATGTATTTTATTGATATTTCACAGAGAGGAAGGGAGAGAGATAGAGAGCTAGAAACGTCGATGAGAGAGAAACATCGACCAGCAGCCTCTTGCACACCCCCTACCGGGGATGTGCCCGCAACCAATGTACATGTCCTTGACCAGAATCGAACCCGGGACCTTTCAGTCTGCAGACCGATTCTCTACCACTGAGCCAAACCGGTTTCAGCCATGGATTTTTTTTCTAATAACAAGTGTAATATGTATTTGTTTGGGGATACAGAAGAGCACATGAAGAAATTTAAAGCTAGCTATAGTCCCATACCCAAACATTACCACTGCTGCCATTTCACATTTGTTTCCAGTATTTCTCCTATTAGCATTGTTAATAGTTGCATAACCTTTGGGCAGGTTACTTATCCTCTCTGTCTTCAGTTTCCTTCTCTGTGAAAGAGAAATCATAGCACCTATTTCACCAGGTGATAATAGGGATTAAATGATATTTGAAAAGCATTTAGAAATATATCTGACACAAATTAAGGGCTATGTACATTTTAACTGTCATATTTCTATAAATTTTGGAGTGGGAAATATTATAAAGGAAAGAAAAATATCTCATGCAGAGAAAGACAAATAACAGGTGATTTCACTTACATGTGGCATCTTGAACGACTGCAACAATGACAACAAATTAATAAGCAAAGCAAAACAAAAGCAGGCTCATAAAAAGAGAGGCCAAAGGGATAGATACCAGGTGGGAAGATGGATGAAAGGGGAAGGGGAATATAAGCAATAATATTGTGATAAGTTTGCACAGAGACAGATGATTACCAGAATTAGTAGGATGATCACATTGTAAGGTACAAAAATGTTGAATCACTATGTTATACCCTGTTTTTCAGAAAATAAGACAGTGACTTATATTAATTTTTGCTCCCAAAGATGCGCTAGGTCTTATTTTCAGGGGATGTCTTATTTCTCCATGAAGAAGAATACGGTAGACATTTATTGTTAAATGAAAATAAAGGAAATTTATTACCTGTATACAGTATGGTAGTACGGTAGTTGTCAACACAAACCAGACAAACTGTGAATCCTACCGTATCAAGAATTTACTCATTTATTCAATGACAATCATGTCATCCATCATCATCTTCTGGAACATCATCATAACAATCCAATTCCTGAATTTCCTGGTGAATTTCTTGTGACTCCATTTCTTTCAGAATCAGTGGACCAAACCTCTCATGTTTAGCAATAGCACTGTCTTTAAATGAGTACTTTTGTCAAGGTAGCCTGCTCGCAGGGCATTTGCAATGCAACTGTCAGTGATTTTCTCCCATGAATTCTTCACCCAAGTCACAACTTCTTGAAGTTTAGGTTTCACAAAGTTTCCACGCTGATTTCTCTCCATTCACACAGCAGTGACGACAGGACTCCGCGTAACGTCACTGGTTGCTAGACGCCAGTTGGGGCGGCCCTAGCGACCAGTTTATGGTAAATTAATTTTCATTCTGAGACAGAGCCTGGGGGCCTTATTTTCGGGGGGATGCTTTATATTTCACTCAGAAGGAAACCTGTAAGTAGGTCTTATTTTCGGAGGATGTCTTATTTTCGGGAAAACATGGTACATCTGAAATTAATATAACCAAAATAATATTGTATGCCAACTATATGTATATAAATTATTTTAAAAAGAAAAATATCATAACTAGTAAATACTTTAAAATTTTTAATTATTTTTATATTTTATTGATTTTTTACAGAGAGTCAGAAATATCGATGAGAGAGAATCATTGATCAGCTGCCTCTTGCACACCCCCTACTGGGGATGTGCCCACAACCAAGGTACATGCCCTTGACCAGAATCGAACCTGGGACCTTTCAGTCTGCAGGCCGACGCTCTATCCAACGAGCCAAACTGGTTTTGGCAACTTTAAAATTTTTAAATTCCCAGATGATGCTGATGCTGCAAGCCCAGGAAACCACTGCCTTATCTATATATCTATATCTATATCTATATCTATATCTATATCTATATCTATATCTATATCTATATCTATCTATATTTATATCTATAAAGCCTAAGCTACTGAACAATCAATTGACTGATTGCTATGATGTACACTGATCACCAGAAAGCAGATGCTCAGCAGCTGCCCCTAGTTGTCAATGCATTCCCACAGCCAACCCCACAGCTGGCCAACCTCGTATGGTCCCTCCCCCAGGCCATCCAACCCTGATTGGCCCTGATAGGGACTGGGCGAGATGGCCCCCATCAACCCAATCACAAGCCAGGCCAAGGGACCCTACCTGTGCATGAATTTGTGCACTGGGCCTCTTGTGTTATCTACACTAATAAAAGAGAAAGATGCAAATTGACCGACACCCACCAGCCAATCAGGAGTGAGTATCCAAATTAACCCAACAAAGAGAGTGGTTTAATTTGCATACACAGGCACCAAACAGCTGGGGGCAGGATGCTTGTGTCCTCACCATGGCAACAATTCAGGCATTTTACACCACCCCAGCCACTCCAGGACTCTGGGCAGCTTGGGAAGGTGGAAAGGCAGATCCAGGTTGGAGCGAAAAGGTAGTGCCAGCAGCCAGGGAAAGGAAGGCCCATTCTATTTTTTTTAATTTTATTTTATTGTTTAAAGTATTACACATATGACTCCTTTTTTTCCCCCATTGACCTTCCCCCCCTGTCGCATGCCCTCATACCACCCCAACAAGTGTTGTCGAGGATCCAGAGAAAAAGGAACTCTTTTGCACTGCTGGTGGGAATGCAGACTGGTACAACCACTGTAGATAATAGTATGGAGTGCACCAGTGGGGTCGCTCGGCCTGGCCTGCAGGGATCGGGCTGAATCCATGCACCAGGCCTCCAACATCCTCCAAAGGTCCCAGATTGCGAGAGGGTGCAGATCAGGCCAAGGGACCCCACCAGTGCATGAATCCATGCACTGGGCCTCTAGTCTGCAATAAAACTCTCAGTTCCAATTCCTTCTTCATGATAGCTCCCAGACTTCTAAAACATGACTGATTTCTGACAAAAGGTTCTCCTCTTATTACACAGTGTGACAAAGGGATCATCATTTTCCATAGATGGAAAAGTGAATTACTTGGGTAATTGCTGAATTACCTCCTGGGGAGTTTTTTAAAGGAGGGTTGCTGTTGGGTTTTTTTGTTTGTTTGTTTGTTTGTTTGTTTGTTTGTTTGTTTTTATTGTTTTTTTATAGTGAGGAAGAGAGAGGGATAGAGAATTAGAAACTTAGAAACATCGATGAGAGAAAATCATCGATCAGCTACCTCTTGCACACCCCCTACTGGGGATGTGCCCACAACTAAGGTACATGGCCTTGACTGAAATCGAACCCAGGACCTTTCAGTCCGCAGGCCGACGCTCTATTCACTGAGCCAAACCAGTTTTGGCGTTTTTTGTTTGTTGTATTTCTTTAGGGGAAGCCTACTAGAATTAACTGAGGAGCTTCCAAAAACTACTGACTCCCATCTCAGGGTAGTCAGAATGACCAGATTTCGGTATTTCATACAAGGTTCTCCATTGAGTCTAATGTGCCACCACAGTTGAGAAGCACTGATTTAGAGGAGGTGGATAACAGTATAACATAACTTCAGGTACCCCATGACTTCAAAAAGTTGCCTCCAAAAGTCCTACAGCATCACTTTGCTATGCAAAGACAAATTCATTCAGGCATTGATTAGCTCTGTCAGTGCCAGAAGGAATACACCTCCCCAGAGGCTATAAATAAAGCTTGTCAAGTTGCAATGCTGTGGAGTAAGATGGGGAAGAGTACCAAAATGCCAACCTGGGATAATTGGTGGGCAATCCTGGCACCAACACGTTTTTGGGATAAACTGGGAAAAGGGGGTAAAACATCTATTAATAGTAACTACTAAAATGAAAATGGATGTACTTGCACTCAAATTAATAACACCCTTAAGTGGCAAGAATGTCTCTTCTCAGTTTATTGGGACCCATTATCTCTGAGGATTTCTGTGAGATAAATTGTACCTTATCCTCAGAAAACCACCACCCCTAAAGCTTATCAGTTCATTCCACTGAGAGTCAAATAAATTAGCAATCCGAATCTGTTCAAGTTCATAACTGAATAATGAAGGTGTATAACTTTGATCTTAGAGTCAGCAACTTATTATCTAATTTACTTTATCTCACACACACACACACACACACACACACACATGCACACACAGAGAGAGCAAGCAGTTAGCAGAAAGAAATACTGCTAGGTGAGGCTAGATTTTCATATAGGGTCTTTTAATGAAATACAGGGTGTCCTAAAACAATGTATATACACTTTGGATAATAATTAATTCCAATGGGTTCAATCTGAAGAGAAAGAAACATTAATTGAGCTATCAGGGGGAAAAAGTGTGTATACATTTTTGGGGACACTCTATAGGTACTTGAAGCTAGACAAATACTTAATCTCTTTTGGTCTCATCTTTCTCAATTGTAAGCCATAAATAAGAGTAGGCAATTTTTATGATCCCCTCAATTTCAAAAAAAAAAAAAAGACATCTGTGAAAGTTTATCACTTTCCTGGAAATGGCCTCAGTGAAGTATGGGTAGCTGGTAAAAATCCAAGGATTGAACAACTACAAATCCAATGGCCACAGTCCTTCAGCAGTACATGGGAGACAATGTAATGATGTAAATGCAGAGACTGCAAATATTATTTAACCTATGGAACTAGGATTTCTCAAACCAATTATTCACCAATACAGTTACTATAATGTGAGCACTAACATTTTAGAGAACATTTTTCTTCAAAATGTTCTTACTTACATTTATTCAGGAACTGGCCGACATGGACATTTCAAGCGGAACCACCTCAGATCACATATTAAGTACTTCTGAAAATCTATTATTGTTCTAACGCATCATTATTAGAGAAGGCCAGAGGTAATTAAATGGCAGAAGGTATAATACAACAAGTCTACCCATGCAGATTTCCAGGATGACCAAGACTCACTTCCAAACACAAAGTCAGTGGGCAAAGAAGGGAAAACATTTTCTCTTATAAAACTAGGAACAGCCGAAACCGGTTTGGCTCAGTGGATAGAGCGTTGGTCTGCGGACTGAAAGGTCCCGGGTTTGATTCCGGTCAAGGGCACATCCCCAGTGGGGGGTGTGCAAGAGGCAGCTGGTCAATGTTTTTCTCTCATCGACGTTTCTAACTCTCTATCCCTCTCAATTCCTCTCTGTGTAAAATCCATAAAAAATATATTTATAAAAATAAATAAATAAATAAATAAAACTAGGAACATCTTTTTATGGGGTTGAAGCTAGGCATTGCCATGTGAATAAACAAGATCAATAATGGTCCATTCATAACATCAACTCCTGGTGATTTAAGACCTGAGGAAACATTTTTAAGATAGATACATACAAAGCTTTAAAGCAATATGTAAGCCACCTCTGCAAAGCCTTCAAATAATACAGTTCGTAATGGAAACAATGCTAGATCTTTAATGGCAGGAACATTAGCAGACCCTGTGACTGTATAGTAAATCATTTCTAAATAACAATATTGATAAGATGAGACTTTCAGAATCACCCAGGACACCTCTTTAACAGCTAATTAAAACTAGAGAGTGGAGGCAGTCCTTTTATCAGTCACAATATTGTAGCTCTGATCATCCTTCAGTGAATGATTTCACTTCAGTAATAACCCCGACATTCAGTTAGCAATTACCACATCAGATTTTATCTACTGGTAACAACTGGTTCGAAAGATATTGCCCTGCGTGCATTAATTTCATCATGCTAATAAAGTTTCCTGTTATAAAATGCAAAGACATATTAACCTGTCGAATGTAATAAAAGATACATATATATCTTTCCTGCAAAATGGTGATACACCAGCATTTCATTTCTGTTTCAAATTTTAAGTGGGTAAAGTGTATTAGAGGAATAGAAAGTAGCAAACTATAATCTGCCGTGAACACAATAACATCTCCGAGCGCCAACAAATTTTCTGTGAGTAATTGCACTTATTGTGATTTATGCATATTATAATACCTTGGTACTTGCATAACAATGAAAGACTGCTCATTTCCAGACACTGAACCCTGTAATAGCAGAAGCATATGCATTTTGTCTTTCCCACAGAACTCGGGGAGACCACTGCTGACTCCAGTTAACTCCCTTGGAGCACCTCGCAAGCATGGACTGATGGAAACGTTTAATAAAGATGCAGAAGTGACTAATGATGACAGCCAGTGTCCCCAGGGCACAATCCCTGGCAGGGAGCTAGCAATCTGTAAGGATGTGCTGAAGGTAGGAGGAGAGGAGCTCTATTGTCTTCCTCAGGGGTAATGAGCTGTCTGTTTATGGTTCCAGGATCTACGCTGATACCCTTTCCCTTCCCACTCTCCCCTTCCCCTCCCGGCTGGCCCAAATACCAGCTCCTCCCCCAAGTAGGCATCCAAAGCAGGAATGCCTCTCTCCCCATCTTAGTACCCCCATCCACCTTCACTAACCTCCCTGTCCTGCTGTTTTCAAGGTGACTCATCACCACTGCGTTAACCAGACTCAGCATTTGGCCTGTTCTATTTCTTCCCCTCCGGCCACAGGTTCCCCACTGGCTCGTGTCTCTTTTAGAATTTTAAGCACGAAGATGTTACAACTGTTAAAATCCCAGCGGAAAAGTTGAATTGTGGTTAAAACTAAAATGTGTGACACCTTGCTCTGCTGTCTCCAAGGACTTGCCCACAGTCATGGACTCGCTGTGGAAGCCAGGCCTCGACCCTACAGGAGATGGTTTCCTTGATGGTGCTGCCCACCTGGGAAGCCCAGTCAACCTACTGGAATGGAAAAGAAAAGTGCCCGAAGCAATTAAACTGAACCAAAGTGAACACGTCGCCCCCTTCCATAGGGTAAGCACAGTGGTCCCACGCACCATCAGGGGCAGCGGAGGGTATCTGCACAGAGCCTGGGCACTGCCCTGGGACCCTGTGCCCACCAGAGCTGTGCCTGCCCAGCGCCTCAGGCTGTCTGCGCAGTGAGGCAGGAGTGCTCGCTTTTGGGCAATGGATCACTCAGCACTGACTGGAGGCCTGGAGAACAGGCACGGGAATGTGGGAGATTTATGGACTGAAAATGTGTGCCCAGACAGCAGCACCGAGTTCACTCAGGAAACATATGTGCCGCGGCCTCACGGTGGGAGGCCTAGGTGGGACCCCCAGAGCTTGGCAGAAACTCGTGGGGACCCAGTGTGGAAATGCACACACCCAGGGCTGTAAATCTGGTAACAAATACTCCTCAGTGGTCTTACAAAGACTGTGAAAACACAGGCACTTTTAAGACGGCTACATCGGGAAAGAGGGGGCCCATTTGGAAAGAAGACGCGCACAGAATTGTTTCTAGGCATCGACGAGTACACAGGATAAGCCAGAGACTGGCCTCCCTGTTAACCCTGCGGAGCAGCTGTGTCCACACGGCATAGCCCGGAGAGGGCCGGGCCTCCGAAGGGAAACACACTAATTCGATGACAGTTTCCGGTTCACCCCCAAAATGCGAGGCAAGTCATCTCCTTAAAATGTATAATACAACTCTCTAAAATTTTACCCAGCCCAAAATGTAATCATGTCATTAATTCTCTTTTAATTGCGGGTCACACTCCAAAAGCAACAAGTGAGCTAAAGGAAGAGGAAGAGGTAGAGGAGCCCAGAGACAACACACCAACTGTGCTCCACCATCCAGGACCAAGCCTGGGTCTCTCAGCCTCACACGTGCTTAGCCCGTGCTCTGGGCTGTCATAGCACTATCGTTCTGGAATCTATTTCCAGAGTTTATGGCCTCCAAGGTTTTATGGTCCTTCCCAAGAAAGCTTTCTTCACTTATTAATAAGCATTATGGTTTCCTCGTCTCAGTGGTTCTTGTGAAAGCCAAGCACTTTTTATGTAATACACACGTAGTTTGTGTAGACACTTTTCCATGGATATGGCTACAACTTTTGTTTTGTGTTTTTGGACTGTGCATGTGTGTGTGTGTGTGTGTGTGTGTGTGTGTGTGTGTGAGAGAGAGAGAGAGAGAGAGAGAGAGAGAGAGAGAGAGAGAGAGGTGAATTATACGCAGATTCTAACAGTTCTACCTGTCCATTCTACTTAGTCTGAAGAAAGAAGGAAAAGAAAGATATTAAAAATACTCACATAGTAATTTTCATTCCATTTCAAATAGAGTCCTTTATTGCTTGCTTTGTGGTTTCTGAATGGACTATTGGTTTGAAAGTATAACCCACTAACACTTAATTTGCCTAAACTTAATTCTACAGTGACACCAGAGAAAATAGCAAAATTACAACAGAAGACTGTCAGGCCAACTCTTCTGTAACTAAAATGGCCAGTCATTTTGTTTCCTAGTACTTATCTTCTCAAGTCCATTTCTCTAATTCACCCTCTAACAACCTGTCCACCATCATCACAAAGGAATTTTGACAACAAGAAAGCAAACACTGTCACCCTGACTTTACTGCTGAGAGGCTGTTTACAAATAACGTTACTCCAGGTCTCAGCTAGGAAGAATGAGCAGATTCCACAGGTTCTCCATCTTTCCCAGAACAACACTGGAATTCATTTTCTAATTTTGTTTTCTCATTTACATTTGGCCACACTGCAACTGCGTGGGCTCAGGGGCTACTACCGCATCCCAGTCTACCTAAATGCAAATAAACCCTTCCTTTAAGTGCTCAGATGGCCACAATATAGATTAGACTAACTCTAAACAATGACACCTCTTCAACACGTTTAGCACCCAGCCTGTTTTGTCTTCCAGACAAAATATTGTGTCAGTCACCGGTGACTGACATGGTGTTTAACGTGTTAAGAGAGCAGCTATGCCTTGAGGTAAGCAAACAAATGTTTTATCATAATTATTTCACTGCTTTGGCATGCTTCCTGAGGCATCTCAGTCAGGCTCTCAAAACTATCTGCCTCCCAGGGACTATCTAGTGCCATAATATACATGCATGCATGCATACATACATATACATATGTGTGTTTATATGTATATACAGGATGTGACAAAAATAGGTTTACAGTTGTTCATATAGAAAATAATACAATAATTAATAATAATATGAAAATAAACTGTTTTGCATACAACACACACATATATATTTTAAAAGTGAGAATAATATTTCCTTCCTGTCTCTTCTATATAAAGGACTTGGCAATATGTGTTTTGGCAATGTATGTCCTCTATCGGCTACTGGTTTTTAACAAAATGGAAGGAAAGAGTAAGAGCAGTAATAATGATGGCAAATATTTATCAAGTTCTTCCCTTAATTCTTTTTTTTTTAATATATTTTATTGATATTTTACAGAGAGGAAGGGAGAGAGATAGAGAGCTAGAAACGTCGATGAGAGAGAAACATCAACCAGCTGCCTCTTGCACACCCCCTACCGGGGATGTGCCCGCAACCAATGTACATGCCCTTGACCGGAATCGAACCCAGGACCTTTCAGTCCGCAGACCGACGCTCTACCACTGAGCCAAACCGGTTTCGGCTCTTCCCTTAATTCTTACTAGGTCCCGTACTAAGCATTTTCCATAGGTGCAGTCTCATTTAATCCTATGACTCTTCTGTGAGAGAAGTCCTATTATTACAGGGGAATAAACGGAGGCATATCCCTATGTCATAGAGGTAGACAGAGATTCAAACTCACATCCTATTGCCTCACATCCAAGCTCTAACTGCTAAGGACTAGGCTATAGGAACAGAATTATTGGTCTTTGCTTTGACTCAAAAGAAAAAATATATAATAAATATGTACGTGCAAGGATGTATATCTTAAGTATTTAGATATATATAAAATGCCAAATGTTTTTTCACTTCTCCAGTATAATACACACATAATTTGTGAATTAAACTTAATTGAGCACACTATTCTTTGCCAATTACAAAATAGAAAAGAAAAAACAACAACAAAAACACCAAAAAACAAAAAAAAAACCTTATATCAACTCAGCCTCCATTCCATTATCAAGAGAGAAACTGCTTAGGCATTTTTATTTTGGCAATTAAGGGCAAGTGTGTTTTGTAAAGGGAAGGTTATTTTGACTTTGATAAGTCTATTGCTCACTGTCTGATCATAAAGGGCCAGAGCTGGAGATGAAAAACAGAATACTTTGTCCTTCACTTCAGGCAGGATGGCTGGACCTCCCTTGGCTGTAAATTTCCCAATATTTGATGGCCCCATGTCGGCAGCAAAATGATGCATAATAAACAGAACAATGCATTATGTGCTACTTCTTGATTCGGTGCCGAATTAGGAAAGGAAACAATCTACTTTTGAATGGCTTTTCTGAAATAATACACAGACAGTGTACATTGGAGAGATGTGAAGAGGAAAACTGAAGCTTATTTTTTCCCCCTAAACTAGTCTTTGAAATTGACAACCTGGAGTGACATGAATCCCAGTGCCACCATCACTGGGTTGATATCAGGAAGAGCAGGGTACCCAGGCTTTCAGCCAGCCAGGGAAAAGGAAGCAGAGCTTATGTAATAGGAAGGCGGTGTGTGTGGGTGGGGAGGGGAATGCTTGATGAAAGCCAGAGAAACAAACGGCTCAAACTCTTTGATGAACAAAGGGAGCGGGTTTGCTAAATAATGTGCAAGCCTACAAATAACGTTTCAATGACACTTTTAATTGTTCTGTTTTATCCAGAATGTTGTTTACAAAATCCAAAATCATGTTGTAGAGTAAAAAGAGAAAAGACTATGCTCACACCATCATCTATGAAGTGGTAGTGTTTAACCGCTAAGGAGATGTGAGCTATGAAAAGGGAATGTCGCCGGGTGCACACAGAGCCTCCCCTGCATCTGTCTGCATCCAGATCAGAGACTTCCAGTGCTAGCGGGGACCTCTCAAGTCACTGGGTCCGACCCTGAGATTTCATAGATGTCAGTCTCAAAACTGTTGACTGACTTGCCAAAGTCGTGTGTAGAGTGGTTTTCTTTTTATTTGCTGAGTAACAAATGGCAAGTGGACAACAGCAAAAGAGATCCTCTTGCAAATTATGCAAAGACTTCTTATAAGAAGCATGGTGGTAACAATGGTTCCTAAATTCACTTATCTACCAAAGCGTATCAGAAATGCAAGAAACACACCCACACCATGTTTCCTAAGGCAATAGTTAATTTTAAAGCTTTGACATTCTTCCAGGTATGCCTGCTTTACTCAGTATCAGATTAGGGTTGCTCACCAAGTTGTTCTTTCCAGAAAGGACAGTGAAAAAGTCTAGCAGTGCTTCTCAGGGAGTAAAATAAAGCTGGACATTTGGGCACCTCTTTCTTTGGATCTCATGTCAAGTCCACAAGTACAAAAGCACCAGCATGTCAGTCAACTAACTCCCCACTGGCAAACCCAGATGTAGAGAGCCTGCAGTAGAGAAATGGGGATATTTCCCAGCTTCTCTGCACTCTGCCATCTCACCCCAGGAGCTCAAAAATGGTCCTACACTTTCCTGGAAAAAGAAGAAATGAAAATCCTTGAGTTGTGTCCCTTCTCTCAGAGCTTGGGCCACATCTTAAAGTTCCAAATGACATCCATCCACCCCAGGAGCCCTGCTCTAGTTCACAGGATGGTCTGCCCAAGGCCACTCTCCATATGGAAAGTCCTTGGAATATGGGCAGACTCCAAACATGCCAGAGGGTACACACTCTCCATGCAATCTCAGACCCTCACTCAGGAAATGCTAACGTGGGCATCCAAATTGGGAAAAAAAGGACTCCTCCTGACACCCAAGCTCCCCCTGATTCCACCTCTTACCATCATAACTTTCCCATAAAACCATGAGAGTTCAGGAGGGTACTATTTTCTCAAGGCCAGGCTTGCTATGCCCTGGTTCCAGGAACTGCCTACAATAATTGACTGCTGTGAGTTGATCCCAACCACTATCTGTACAAGCGTTATGTTCATTCAGATTTCCCAAAACTGAAGTCTGAGTTAGCCAACATTCGGACTGTTCCCCAATCCCTGCTTCCCTCCTATCTCTTACAGAATCCTACCTGCAATGAGGACTCTCAGAGTGTGGTTCCTGAGACAAAACTATATTCCTCTCTTCCCCTCTCCTTCTTGTTAGTCATTGCATGCAAATGACAGGGTGTGGAAAGAAAATCAGAGAAACAGATTCACTGAGGAGCAATCCTGGGCATATGTACAGACACAGAGGGAGGCATTCCCTCCCTATTGTCCTTCACTCTGATGGGTGTGGGCAGTGGGCCATGTGTGGTGTATAAGCTCAGGTGTCTGTCAGCACTGGTAGTGGAACCTGTCTCTCTCCAAACAGAAGACTTTCAGTTTCTCATCATCAACAAGATTCCTCAAAACAGTGGCTAGAGCCTTCTAGATTCTTTATTTTCTTTCTTATTTTAAAATTTATCGTTATTGTTGAAAGTATTACAGATGGCCCCTTTGGGGTTTTTTACAGTTGTCCCCCTCCATCCCACACCCACTGCTCACTGGCTTTCACCACACGATTGTCTGTATCCATGGGCTATGCATATTTGCATATAAGTTCCCCCTGATTAAAAAAAAAAAAGGAATTTACCGTTTTGCTGCTAACCTACCATAGTTTGAGTCATCTCTCATATATGGCAGCCCAATTATGTGCCCAGTACTGGTCACATACCCTATATAAACCTAAGAATGAATGAGGTCCAGGATTTAGACAAATGCACCTATGACCAGATATAAATTCATAAGCCAACATCCAAATTAACATGCAAAGGGGAATGACCTCTCTTTATCCTTTTAAATAGATATTCCAAATAAATGGAGTATTTGTCCCATACATTGTTTAGAATTGAGTGCTTATGTTGGTAATAATAATAATAATAAAAAAAAACCTCAGTAACTTACTGGTTCTATTATTTTAAATTTCCTATAAACAAGACATCTTCTTGCCGAAACCGGTTTGGCTCAGTGGGTAGAGCATTGGCCTGCAAACTGAAGGGTCCCAGGTTCCATTCCGGTCGGGGGCATGTGCCTTGGTTGGGGGCACATCCCCATTGGGGGTGTGCAGGAGGCAGGTGATCGATGTTTCTCTCTCATCGATGTTTCTAACTCTCTATCTCTCTCCCTTCCTCTCTGTAAAATATATATATATATATATATATATATATATATATATATATATATATATATATTTTTTTTTTTTAAAGACATCTTCTTATTGCTTGCCCCCTGGGTAAACTGCTTCCAAATCCCCTGTGCCCACCCCTGCCTTCATATACCACCACTTCCCAGGGGCACAGCACTCCAATAGACTCAGTGGTGTTCAATCTATATTATTCTTTTTTTTAAATATATTTTATTGATTTCAGAGAGAAAGGGATATATATATATATATATATATATATATATATATATCAATGATGAGAGAGAATCATTGATTAGTTGCCTTCTGCATGCTCCCCACTGGTGATGGAAACCGAAATCTGGGCGTATGCCCTGATCAGGAATGGAACCATGACCTCCTGGTTCATAAGGCAATGTTCAACCCCTGAGCAACACCAGCCAGCTTGATTTGATTCTTTGTAGTGGGTGCAATCAGAGTCTAATGAATAGAATGGAGGATCAGACCTGGCAATACTGTCGTAAGTCAGAGAGCAAGGATCGCTTTACACAATACTGTGGTTCTCATATGCTACCCCTGAAAGCAATTCTTCCAGGAGAATCACCAAAATGTTTTGAGCAGAGGCAGAGTTAGTGGTACATGTATAATCTCCTCTATGAGTCTAGGTGGGTCATGAACAACCTAAGTTTCAGTGGTGCAATGCAGCAAAAGCCAATTTCTCATGCTATATTTTTAACACAGATTCTCAGAGAGCCTGTTCTTATAGTATTTCATGGGCCCAGACTGACATGAGCCCCATTCCAAACTCTGCTTCCACTATCATGGCAATGAGAATGGAATGTTTCAAATCTCCTGGAAGTGACACAAGCCACTGCCCACATGTCACTGTCCACAGCAAATCGCATGGTGTGCCTCACTCCCTAGGGGATAGAGGAGTATAATGCAGCTATGTTCCCAGGGGGAGGACAGTCAGAATGAGGGTGAATAGACCTAGGACTACCACACCTCCCCTGTGTGATTATTCTTTGATGAGAATCATGTGGCCTTATGAACTTTGGAAGGTTAGTTTTCAGAAAACCGTGCTCACTATTACAGGGTCACTTCCCTATGTTGGATTTCTTTATATTGCAGAACTATGACAAAGTTTAAGTCACCACAATGCCAGTAGGTCACTTACAGGCAGGTTTGTCACAGGCATGGCTGACAGGGGATGCAGTGTGGCATAAAAGAAGTGGGAATATAGCAAACATTCCAAGAAGATTCACATGTGCCAGACATTGCACTAGACACTGCACTCATGGCATCTCATTTACTTATGCCAACAACCCATAAAGTATGTATCGTTCTTCTCATTTAACAAAGCAGAGAAATGGACACTGAGAGAGCCCAGAATACACCATGCCGACCAATGTCATGGGCAATAGGTATTGGATTCAGTGTTCAAACTCAGACCTGCCTAATTGTAGAATCCTTAGCATGAGCTATAGGAAGTTCAACCCATACAAATCCCCTCATTACTTTACCTTTTCCCCTTTTATCCCTTCCCAATCAAGCAGCTAATTTTTTAAATGAGAATGTGCTAAGCTACTTAAGAATAGGGACTTAGCTTCATTCATCTTTGTATGACCTGTAATGACCAGCAAATAATCCTGCACAGGGTAGGTGCTCAAGAAAATAATGGTTGTTAAATGCATGCTGAAAGTCAGGTTTAATCCCCAAATCAATATCCCTTTCCTTTCCCCTGAACAGCTCGTGAAAGGAGATTGACAAGAAGAAATGTTCCCTTAGTGATTCTCAACAAAGGCGAAGTTGTCAACATTTTCTCTTATCGAGGATGTTCTCTAAGGGGGAAAATAGAGAACAGCTCCCACAATGTCGACCTGAATGTGAAGATAATGGTCAGCAGGGCTCCGGGAGCTACCCGTGTCCCCAATTCGAACAAGCTCTTGACAGGAACATTCCTGCCAGGGGAGCAGAAAGAAGCTCATTTTGCTAGAAGACAACACAGCTGCACAGTTCTATGCTTCACTTAATCCCAGAGATAAATTCACAAGTTGTCCTAAACGTATCAGTCTACTGGGGATTCTCCTCCCTCCCCCTATTTCTAGCCAGTAAATAACTCATATCTCCTCTCTCTCTCTCTCTCTCTCTCTCTCTCTCTCTCTCTCACACACACACACACACACACACACACACACACACACCCTCCTATCTTAAAAAAGACTACATTTATTTTTAGTCTCTTTTAAAATCCCCACACAGGACACTGGAGGTCACAACACAGGCTGTTTCTTCACAATGGTGCTATGATTTCCTCTGTGATGAGGAATTGCTCCTGTCACTGTTCCTTCCCAGAATCCTTTCTGAGCTTTCCTTTAAAGCCCGTGACCTATGCTTTTAATTGGGCATTTCATTAGAGAAGAATGAGGCATAAAGAAAAATAAAATGGTCGGTAGTCATTTGTTTGGAGGAGACCATGCCAGTCATCAGCATCTGAAGCCTGCTGAAGTACAGTTTCCATTTCCCTTCTCAGCCATGAGTAAAGCAATGTTGACAACACATATTTCTCTCTGTCAAAACATTTCACTTACTCGGCAATCTGTAGACAGTTTGAGAGTCATATCACCAATGAGCAGTGCCATAGCGTTCTTCCCATTATTTTAAAATCATAATGGCACGTGCTTCAGGAGAGGGGTACGATACAGGCCAAGATCCAAATTGAAAAGCAAAATGCTAACAGAGTCGGGGAGCCGAGAGAGCACTGTAAATAATGGCCTTGTTATTTAGCAGCAGAGAAAGATGGGGCCATCTGCATCCCATTTCATCTGGAGAGCTTGGCCCCATTGCCCTTGGAGTTGAGTCTCCAGGGGGAGTTACTCGGGGAATTCTGTGAGCTCTGTGCTCAATTAAAGTAGTGGGCATTGACTCACATTTGAGAAATGGATTTCATACCATTGGACCTAGCTAAAGGATTCTTTTTTTGCTGGGGATAAGGAGAGATAAAGTAAAGTAATCACTTATTAAAGAATTATAAATAAGTACTAGTGAAAGACCAGCCTTGTGTGTGTCCCTGACACTAGAAAAGAAATTATCAAGGAACTGAACTTAAACATATACTGACAAAATTGCTTATGTTTCCCACAGAAAGATGTTGATGTGGTGTAATCCTCTCAAAACGGCTCATTTTCTACCAGAAATTTAAAAGAGTTAATGTTCGAGGAAATGGAAATATGCTGCCCAGATAATAGCCTTGGGCTGCAAGACAGATACTGCAGGGCCTCAAGGCCATGGCATTACCAGAAAACAAACACTTAAGCAAAGCAGAAACACTTGTTTCAAGGCCAGACGGAGAACATTTACCAGTTATGAGGTTCAGATTCATAGGCATTACTGTTAAAGCTTATGGGGGAGATATACTAAAAACAAAAAAAACAAAAACTGCAAATAAAGTGCCCTCCAAGCAATGAGAAGGCTCACCAACAGGGTGGCCAGTTCTGTCTCTGTGCTCTCAGGGCAGAAGGCAGTTTCCCAATTCTTGCTGACTGGCTGGGTTAGTAAAATTGCTCTGACCTCAATTCCACTCATTTCTAGCCTATCTTTCAATATGTCCTTCTGGGTTTTGCTAAACTTCCTTCCCTCTGCTTAGGAAAGGGCAACGGGGCTGTGTGTTGACGTGACAGTAGTAAGTGCTTCTGGTATAATCCCTATAATATTAGTTGCTCTGGGTTTTGCAGAAAGTGTTCCATTTATCATTCTCATAAAAGTTCTTGATTTGTCAAGTTGGGGCCAGCTGTTATCACTTTAATGGAGATTATTGTATAATTTCAAAATATCTTACTCTCTCTAAAATGATTCTAGTGCTCAAAACTGTCTGCAGCTCTGAAATGTACTTCTTGTTTCTGTCGCTTATCTGGATGGGTTAATAGACCTCCCCCCTCATGCTGTGAAGCTGTGCTACTAGCCAGGCATCGAGCTTTCCCATAGCAATCACCTTCCAGCGCATTCCTGTAGACACATATGTGTGTGGCCAAGAGGAGAACTTTGTGTTTTATTTTGTTTTAATTCTCTCATCAAGAGGGGCAATTAGGTGGTAACTAATTGGTGGTAGAAGGTGGCAGCCGTTCAAAGTAAACTTCTATAGTTTGAGGCAACTCAGGCAGTTGATAGCAAAAACAAAGGCAGTTGAGGAGAGACCAGTAGAAAGGGAGATAATAACAGATGTACAAAAAGCAGTAAATAAATCCTATCTAATAAAAGGATAATATGCAAATTAACCATCACTCTATCACAAAGATGGTGGTGCCCATAGCCACAAGATGGCGGAGGCCCAGTACCGTCAGCCTTGCTGGAGTCCCCCAGTCCTGAGAGGTTGCCGCTGAGAGCAGGCAGTGTGAGCGGCCTGTTGGAATGCTTACTTTGTTACCACAGCGATGGAGGGCCTCTGGGCAGCGGGCATGGAGCAGTCAGGGCAAGACACTTGCTTCATCACCATGGCAATGCCCCGGGCCATGGAGAGCCTAGGGGGACTGAGGGGAGGGTGGCGGTGGGGTCAGCCTGCATCCTCCCCAGCCGAGTGCAAACCCAGAGAGGAGACAGCGGGCCCCTCTCCAGTGAAAGTAGTACAGCTCCTGGTGGCACACTGCAGTTCCCGCCGGCTCCTGGGGAAGCAGTGAGCAGCCATATCGCATGATAGACTACTAGTATTTAATAAAAGAATAAAGAATCTCATATAGTAGTATGTATGCCTCTGTACAAAGCTAAGAAGCATTTTAATTCTTACTTTCTAATATAAAGTAAGTAATCCTGGTGGATACCCACCTTGAATATTTCCCAAGTTGTCTAGCAGAGCCACTTTGTCCTGAGATAGCATGAAGTTCAAAGTGTTCATGGTCACAGCCTTCATCTCCTTTGCTTCCCAGAACTGAAGACCCAAGTTTAGGAGAAGAATGCCAACCTGGTATAAAAAGAGCTAAATTCTCCAGAGAGCATCCATTTACTATACAGGAAACTGCCCTAGATATTCAAGAAAGGCAGATGGGACTGTCACAGAGAAGTGAGTAATAAGAAATTCTCACCTGGGCAGAGCCATTGGGCTGAGTAAATTAGGGGTTGATGTCACTCTTGTTTCTGTGTACCCTAGACCCTTGTTTAGAACAAAGCAAACTCTCTCTAGAGTGAGTGTTCTGTTATCCTCTGGTTTGCTGTGACTCCATTTAAAATACTTAAATAAAAATATGGCAAAAAGGTTCAAGTGAAAATAACAATAGTGGAGAGAGGAATGTGTCTAGGGGAAAGTAAAAAGGTCAGGAGTTTGGAAATGCAGTTGGTTTATTTTAAAGGTTCAAATGTCTTGATATCAAATAAGGACCTTGCATATGCCAGAAAACTCAATTTTTTTGTCAAAGTCATAAATTTATAGGTATATGAACAGGCTTGAACTAAGCTACACTGAGCTCCCACTTTAAGGGTCACAGGTTGGCCATTATTGAATATTTCAAACTTGCCTAGTCCTGACTTGCTCTCCTCCCTTCAGTTTACCTGGATAATGTCCAAAGACACCTGCATTTATTTTCCTCTTAGAATATTCTATAGTCAGCTCCTAGTGGTTAGTCTACAGCTAGCATTTCTTCACCATACTGATTCACCAAGTTGATACTATCTGACTGTTTACCTCAATAATGGAGAGGACACCTGTGGTTTGGGCAGTAACCCTGATTGCCTGGACATCCATACACTGGTGCATATATATAGACCAAAAAAGCAACAGATAACTGAGAGCAATTACTTCCAAAATGGGGGTAACAGGTCTGTTTTTTCTCCTTGTCCTAATAGTTGTCTATATACTATCCTACTTAACTGAGAGGGGACTTAGGTCAAGCACTCTGCACATCAAAGGCATACTTCCCTGAGTAAGGACTAACAGAACCAGTAAGATCCTCCTCCTAGGATGTTTGAACCTGAGACACCAAGAGGGATATAATATGAGATGCAGAAACAGATGAGACAATAGAAGCCACCAGTAAAAATAAGACATTGGGTAGGGAATATAGAAGAGAGAGATGGCAGTCAGTATCTTCAGAAGGAGAAAAATCACAGTGAAAACAATAGAGAAGTAGAGACACAAAGGCAAAACATTTGGGCTCAGAGAGTGGACTCATATGTTTATGTTGCACCCAAATATTGTTCCATTTCTCTTTGTGGTCTTCTGGAATGACTACTGAGGTGGCTTTTCCTTCTCCCAATTATTTACATCCTAATGAACTCTGGGACTTGCCCCCTTCAGTGTAGTACCAATGTGACCATTGCTCATGGTATCTGGGAACTCTAGAAAACTTCAAAGCCTAAATCAGATTCCCTCAAATGTCCATAAAGTGAAATAAAATATTTTTTCTTTGAGGAAAAGTTTGAGTTTTGAAAATTGGGGAAAAAAGTTATCCAGAACCAAATCTGTGGAAGGCAGTAAAGGATCTAATTGAAGAATCTTAAAAATTAAAATTAGACATAATCCTAAAGACAGGATTCTGCAAAGGACCAGATAGTAAACATTTTAGTCTTTGAGGGCCATATGGTCTCTGTCAAAACTACTCAACTTTACCATTGGAGCATGACAGCAGCCACAGACAATAAATACATAAATGAATAAACATTGTTGTGTTCCAATAAAATGTTATTTATGAACATTGAATTTGAATTTCATATGATTTTCATGTGTCACAACATATCATTCCTCTTTTGATTTTTTCAATTATCATTTTTAAATGAAATAACTATTCTTAGTTCAGGGGCCATACCAAATAGGCAGCAGGCTGGATTTGATTAGAAGGCCATATTTTGTTGAGACCAGTTCTAGAGACATGAAAGTGACAATGGATATACCTGTGTGTGCTTGTCTGCATCAAATGTGTTACACTGGCTCTGAAGACAGCCCCAAAGAAGGAGTTCCTGAATGTTTAGCAGATTGAAAAAAAAAAGATGATAGTTTCCCAAGACGATTACATTGAAGTACAAAATTATTATAATACATAAGCACCTTCGAGGCACAGACCATGCCTTTTGCATTTTAGTTTCCCTCACTTGCCTTACAAATAGTCTACATTCAATTTATTTTTTGTCAATTGAGTGCGTTTTAATGACTTTGTTAAAAGCCATCTCATTACATGATAGCTATCCCTTGAATACTAATTAATAATTCAAAGTTTCCTGAATAATTTAAATCAATATACCTTTAACAGAATGTTAAAATATTATCCATCATTAACATTTAATTTGATCGTTAGCAATTTCAATCTGGAAAACTATAACCTGTTTTTTATAATATCTTCTTCAAATTACTGGGAAACTAAAGCTATTCTTCTCTACTCCTTACCATGTTATCAAAATTCTATTTGACAACAGAAATACACTATTCAAAACTCAAGCATCCAATCACATTATATAGCGCTAGGCTGAAGATGAAGTCAGAAGTTAAGTTGTTTTTTAACTCAACAATACTCTTTCTACAAGCTTTTATTGTAAATCCTTAAATTCAGAACTATAGATAGCATCAAAAACTACATCCAGTGTCACAGTGTCTCAGACTGATAAGCCCAACACTTCCAACACAAAAGGACAGTTTTGCATGTTTTTTTGTTTGTTTGTTTTAAGTTTCAGGAATTTTACCTTTATCCTCAAAGGGCAGGGCACACCTTAGAACATTTTCTACAAAACATTCTGGAGGATAAACTGAACTGAGAATGTCAAAACCTCTCACTTTCTCTTTTCTTCCTTTATCCCTCTTCCTCTCTTGGTTGTTCGCCCTACCCACTCCCCACAAAAACACACACATCCACAAACACAGAAATGTACACCTTCTTTCCAGCCTGAGCAACCTACAATGAAGCTTTCTCAGAAAATTTCATGACCTAATTTTCCTTCACAAAGGCCCAACTAAGAGAAATCAACCCCCAGGAAGGAATTATTATGATGCCCTGACACAGAAACAGGAGCACAGACCTAGCAAATACACCATGCTGTGGGGGAGGAACTCATTGGGTGGATCACAAACACGTTCAGCAGTCTTCCCTGAGTGTCAGTTTCAGACCAAACTGAAAACCAGAGAGAGGGCCATGGGCAATCTTCCACCCCACTCCACCCCACCTCCACCATGTCACACTATGAGCCTCAAACAGTACCCCAGCACGTCACATGTAGGTGTGGTCTGGACAAATGATCGACCACCTTTGCCACATTAGGAAGGGTCCAGGGCCAGTTTGCAGTGATTGGTCCTACTGTGCAGAGGTTCAGTGGCAGTTGTGACCCATAGTAGGGGTCTCCTAACAGGGTATCCTGCCTCCACTTCTGCCTCATAGTTAAGTCTCCACACAGCAGCTGGAGGAATCTCTTCAAAATAGACATCTGACCCCGTCACTTCCCCTGTCAGAATCCCCCAGGGGCTTTCCATTATGCATGGGATTAAAATACAAATTAGTCTGCCGCCATCAACTGAACTTTTCTTCACACCCTTGTGAGCTCAACCTTCGGCCTGCATCCATGGGCTCTCTTGCCTTCCGTTGGTTTGGCTAGTGGGAGGCATCTATAGGAACTCTGGAATGTGGAGGGGAATGAAGAGATAGTTTGTCCCCAGCCTCCTCCCCACTGGGTCAAGGTGACTTGGCTGCATCCTTCCACAGTCAAGAGTTTGCCTCCTCCCCTGCCCAACCTCCTTCACCAGTCCTGGAAAACTGCACTAACACTGCTGCTTGTTTTCCTAAACCATGAAACATCTAAACTCTCTTCAAATAACCCAGTTTAATTATGCCTTTGGTTTCCTCCCAGAGCTCTGGCCAAAACATATGGCCTATAATGCCCTAAATGATCTGACCTCTGCTTCCCACTCTAGCTTCATGTTATTAAACTTACCTGGTTCTGTCATTTACTTCCCATTCAGCCACTCAGGTCTTCTCTCTGCTCCTTAAACACTCCTAGGCTGCCCCTATCTCTGGATCTTTGTCTTCGTCTGCACCCCACATACATACACACATACACCACCACCATCATTGGATGGTTCTCTCCTTCCCATCTCACAGGGGTTCAAACATTTCCTCCTCAGGCCTCCCTGATACCCCACCTTGTCAAAATCTAGAACAATATGCTGCTTCTTTTTTTAATCCTTACTGGAGGACATTTTTGTTGATTTTTTAGAGAGTAGAAGGGAGAGAAAAATAAACATCAATGTGAGAGAGAAAAAAACATTGATTGGTGCACCTGGACTAGATACCAAACTGACAACTTAGGCATGTAACCTGACTGAGAATCAAACCCACAATCTTTTGGTGCATGGGAAAATGCTCCAACTGAGTCACACCTGGCAGGGCTACTTAAAAAAAAATAGTACACAACACTATCTAAAATGTCCCTATTTCTTTCTTTCTTAATTTAGTTACTATTTTTCTCCTCTTACCCTTCAGAACAGCAAGGATGTTGTCTGTCTTGTTGAGCCCTTTAATCTCTGAACTCAGAACTATTCTTGATACATAAAAATGATGATGCAAAAACATTTACTGTTTAATTAATAAATGGCATCTAATATGTTCAGTCTCTCAGGAGAGAAGTGTAATATAACTACAGAAATGCTGAGTTGAAGAAAACCAATAAAAGCTATCCTAGAAACTTTAAAGTGGCCTTTGAAAAAAAGGCAAATTACTATTTTAATTATCAACATTTTTTAATTCAATAAACATCAGCCACTGAGAAAAAAAATAGCTCGACAAATATGACCCTTGTCTTTGTGAAGCTTACAGAAATTTGGGAGACAGATATAGTTGTGTATTGCTTAATTACAGGGATACATTTTGAGAAATGCATTGTTCAGTGATTTAGTCACTGCGAGAGCATCACAGACTGCAATTACACAAACCTAGATGGCATAGCCTTCTATATACATAAGCTATATGGTAAAGCCCATTGCTCTAACACTACATACTTATATATCATATTACTGTACTGAATACCATAGGAAACTGTCACATAATGATAAGTACTTATGTATCTAAGCATATCTAAACATAGAAAGAGTACAGTAAAAATATAGTATAAAAGATAAAAAAATGGAATCTGTGTACTCCTCATTAAAATACCAATGACATATTTCACAGAACTAGAAAAATTCATCTAGAATAAAAAAAGACCACGAATAGCCACAGCAATCCTGAGAAAGAAGATCAAAGTAGAAGGGATCTCACTACCAGATTTCAAGCTGTATTACAAAGCCACTGTTCTCAAAACAGCCTGGTCCTGGCACAAGAACAGACATATAGATCAATGGAATAGAATAGAGAATCCAGATATCAACCCAAATCACTATGCTCAGTTAATATTTGACAAAGGAGGCACAAATATACAATGGAGTCAAGACAGTCTCTTCAATAAATGGTTTTGGGGAAAATGGACAGATACATGCAAAAAAATGAAACTAGATCACCAACTTACACCATACACACAAAAAAAACTCAAAATGGATATAGGACTTAAACATCAGATGGGAAACCATAAAAATTCTAGAGGAATCCACAGGCAGCAAAATCTCAGACATATGCCTAAAGAAAGTCTTCACTGATACTGGCCCTAAGGCTAAAGAGAAAATAAACAAATGGCACTGCATCAAAATAAAAAGCTTTTTCAAAGCAAAAGATACTATCAACAAAACAAGAAATCCCACTATATGGGGGAACATATTTGCAAATGTTATCTCTGATAAAGGTTTAATCTCCAACATCTACAGGCAGCTTATACAACTTAATAAAAGGAAAATAAATAATCCAATAAAGAAATGTCAATGAACTTAAATAGAATCTTTTCAAAAGAAGACAGAAGGAAGGCCAAGAGACACATGAATACATGCTCAAAGTCACTAATTATCGAGAGATGCAAATCAAAACGACAATGCAGTACCGTCTCACACCTGCCAGGATGGCTATCATCAACAAATCAACAAAGGACAAGTGCTGGCGAGGATGCAGAGAAAAAGGAACCTTTGAGCACTGCTGATGGGAATGTATCTGGTGCAGCCACTGTGGAGAACAGTATGGATTTTCCTCAAAAAACTGAAAATGTAACTCCCATTTGACCCAGTAATCCTACTCCTAGGAATATATCCCAAGAAACTAGAAGCACCAATCAGAAAGGATATATGCACCCCTATGTTCATAGCAGCACATTTTACAATAGCTAAGATTTGGAAACAGCCTACGTGCCCATCAGCAGATAACTGGATCAGAGAACTATAGTACACCTATGAAATGGAATACTATGCTGCCATAAAAAGAAGGAATTCTTACCATTTGCAGCAACCTGGATGGAATTGGAGAACATTATGCTAAGTGAAATAAGCCAGTCAATGAAAGAAAAATACCACATGATCTCACTCATTTGTGGATAATAAAGAAAATTATAAACTGTTGAACAAAAAGATAGATACAGAGACAGTAAAGCATCAAAAAGAATGTCAAAATACAGTGGGAAGGTTAGGGAGAGGTGGGGAAGATAAGAGATCAACCGAAAGACTTGTGTGCATGCATATAAGCATAACCAATGGACGCAAAACTCTGGGGGGTGAGGGCATGTATGGGAGTAGGGTGGGGGGACAATGGTAAGATATGTTCACATATAATACCTTAATAAAAAAATTTTAAAATAAGTAAATAAATAATTTTAAAATTGGTATCTGTGTAAAGGCACTTACCATGAATGGAGATTGAAGGACTGGGAACTGCCCTGGGTGAGTCAGAAAGTGAGTGGTGAACAAACATGAAGGCCCAGGACATTCCTATATGATACTGTACTTTACAGACACTGTACTCTTGGGCTAAAATAAACTTCTAAAAATATGCTTTTCACCCTGACTGGTTTGGCTCAGTGTATAGAGCGTCAGCCTGTGGACTGAAAGGTCCTAGGTTCGATTCCGGTCAAGGGCATGTACCTTGGTTGCGGACACATCCCCAGTGGGGAGTGTGCAGGAGGCAATTGATCGATGTTTCTTTCTCATCGATGTTTCTAACTCTCTGTCCCTTTCCCTTCCTCTCTGTAAAAAAAATCAATTATATAAAATAAAATATGCTTTTCTTTCTTCAATAATAAATTAACCTTAGCTGTGACTTTATAAATTTTTCAATTATTTTAGCTTTTCAACTCCTCAGTAAGAGCATTTTGTTTAAAAGACACACAATCCTGTGGTACAAAAGTATTTTCTATCTTTATATTCTTATTCTATAACCATTTTTATATTTTAAAAAATGTTTTTTAATTTGTAAACTTTTTTGTGAAAACTAAGATACAAACACATTAGCTGAGCCTGCACACAGGCATCCTCACCACTGTCACCATCTTCTACCTCCACGTTTTATCTCACTAGAAGGTCTCCAGCCGCAATAACAGCCATGGAGCATCCTCTCTTGTGATAACAATGCCATCTTCTGGAATACCTTCTGAAGGACCTGCCTCAGGCTCTTCTTAAGGAGGAGGTGTCCTTCTTTTCAGAAATATGTCCATGGTGGTTTGGGTTGTTGTTGTTTTTTTCACCATGGGTTTACTTATAGGTAGATAATGCACCAAGAACATTACTCTATTGATGATATCCTTTCAGTGTTGGGAGTTCATGTTTCCAAATTTTTAATGGAGCTTGGTGTAATCAAAAGCTTCTGCTATGCCTTCACTGTGAATTTTATGGGTGGTTATTCTTTTTCTTCTCCTGCAGTTTTCTTTACTCTTGTCTCTTCTTCAGCTGTGTTCAGGTTTCAGCGACTTATCATTAGTTTGTTCATCAAGATCCACCTCTATGAACTCCTAGATATCATCACTCGGGTTAAAGTTTTTGTCTTCTCAGCTAAAGTCTTGCTGATTTTTGCAACCTCTTCATCTTTGGCAAATTCTCTGAATGAACCTCTTGAGTGTCTTCTTCCAGGTGCCATTCATACACTCCCTGGTGACATCACCCCAAGCCCAAGCAATGTTCCTAATGTACTCACAGATGTTGTAATTCTTCCAGAATTGTACCAGTGTCTTCCCAGTGTCAACCTCATTGCAGCAATAGCCTGGGCAAAGGTCTCCTCAGGTAGTAGACCTTAAAACTGGTGTAACTCCTTGATCCATTGGCTGGATCCAGAGATTGTGTTTAGATAGAAAAACACTACTTTGATATTGGGATGAATAACACCAAAGAAGAATGATGTCTGGGAGCATTATAAACAAAAAGAAAAATCTTGTAAGGTATGTTATTCTCCAAACAGTACTTCATTTCACTGGCACAGCAATTCGGCAAGGCATCTTCTAAGATGATGGGTGGGTGGGTCATCCATTACTTCTTATTGCTCCTACAGTAAATCTGGCAGTGTGTGGTTATTGATGTCCGTGAAGAACCTGGTGTTCTCACGGTGCCAGATTGCAGAGGGTTTCAATTTGTAACCTGCAACATTGTTCCCAAGCAAGACTAATATCTTGTCCTTAAAAGGACTTGAAATCTGGCACTGACTTGGCTTCCTTATGGATGAAAGTCCTTTCAGGCATCCATTTCCCGGATAGGGAGGTCTCATCCATATTGAATATTTACTCTGGGAAATAATTTTCCTTCACAATTAAGTCATCTAGGCCTTCCCAAAATTCTTCAGTTGCCTTCACTTTAGCACTCTCAGACTCACAGCTAACTTTCACATTATGAATGAATAATGATTCCAGAGCTAGCAGTAAATCCAACATCACAGGCAGGTACAGCCTTTTCTTTCAACAACACAAACTTTTTGCTTTGGCCACGATCATCATGGTGCTGAGAGGAATATACTTCTGTATCTGGTCTTCCATCAAAGTCATTAGAAGTTTTTTCAGGTCTGATATGGGCCCTTCTCAAATTTTTACTACATGATAGTCTAGACTTTATAAACACTGTACATTAGGACTAAACTAAACTTAAAAAATGTTTTTCTTTCTCTAATAAGAAACTAACCTTACCGTACCGTTACTTTACAAACTTTTCAATTATTTTAGCTTTTCAACTCTTTAGTAATAGCACTTAGCTTAAAGCGCATACAATCCTGCAGATCAATGAAGCAGATCATTTAACAGCTTCTGTCACTTTCTTGTTCTTCGAGATCATAGTTACGGTGGAATAGGATATGCTTGGCAGGCAAGTAATAATCATCACTGATTTTTCCCACCTTTTTTTAGTCCCTAATCACTTTTTTTAATCCTCACTCAATGATATGTTTTTATAGGTTTTAGAAAGAGGGGGAGGGAGAGAGACTGGAGGAAGAGAAAGAAATATCATTGTGAGAGAAAAAAACCAATTGGTTGCCTCCTGTATGTACTCTGATCAGTGATCAAACCTGCAGCCTAGGTTCGTACTCTGACTGGAAATGTAACCCACAACCTTTTGGTGTAGAGGATGATGCGCCAACCAAATGAGCCACCGGACCAGGGCAGTCTTATACACCTTCAGTTTTGTTTCTGGTTCAAACACTTGACATAGCCTCTTATTGGAAACATTAGCAGTGAATTTTGTATGCTTAGGGGCCATGATGTAAAAAAACACCACAAAATTAAATCAAGCACAAGAGATAATGATGAAACCAGGAGATGCAGTAAGCATGAGATGTATGAGGCTGCTGCCGGTATTACACAGCATACTGCTTTACAGCAAACCATTTTATAAGTACCAAGATTACTAATGATAAAATTTATAGCAAATATATAAGCCAATGACAATCATTTATTATCATTATCAAGTAGTATGTCCTGTACATACTTGTAGGTTCTATACTTTATAGGACTGGCAGCGCTGGTTTGTTTACATCAGCATCACCACAAACACCTGAGTAATGCATTGCACTATGGCCTTAGGATGGCTAAGACACCACTAGGCAATAGGAACCTTTTAGCTCCGTTATAATCTTATGGGACTACCACCGTATATCATTCTGACCTTGACCAAAACATCATCATGCAGTGCATGACTGTAACTGAATAAGAAATCAGATATATATTAACTCCCCTTGGGAAGTACAGGGTGATGTGGAGCACATAGAAGAAGCTCCTCCTCTCATCCAGAGAGGGTCAGGGAGAACCAAAATGCAGAGATTTCTAGACTGAAATGAGCCAACAGGCCATAGATGCCAAAGCTTCACAGACAAACCCTCTACCATATGTGGTGAAACAAGCTATAAAGAACATTCCCACCTACTCACACACCACCCAATCCTCACCTGGTTCCTCCACACTTAAGAGCTGCATATTTATTTCTGAGGAATCTCATTTCTGTATCACCTAACTCTTTCTTATCCGTATGTCTTATCTCCAACTCCTGTCACTCAGAATGGCAGTCATATTTTATCTCTCTCACCCAACGCCATAAAATCCAGCATAAGAAAGAAGGCAAAATAGTTTTCCCTCGTCCACAAAAATAATGTTTGAGGACAACAAGAGGCACATTAAACGGAGCTCATTGCACACGTAGCCTTGACATCTTAACTAGGAAGAACGAGCTGAGTCTGAGTATATAATTCTTTTTAAGAATCAATAGAAATATCACAATCTTGAATTGAAATATTAACTACTTGGAAACAAGGAGTCCAAGATCTATTTTTTTTTTTAACTCCCGAAGAAAGTGGTGTTAGCTCTACTTCTCTGAATAAGGAATCTGCATGCAATTCTGGCCATTCCTCAGGAGTGAGAAGCACAGCAGCAAAGGTGCTGACCCCTTGGCACAGATGGCAAGGCCCCGTCAGCCACCATGTTGTTTGGACATCACAAAGCCGGGTGCACCATAAGGCTAAAATCACCTGTGTATCCACACTGACTGTCCACCAACAGCCCTCAGAAAACTGCGGAACTGGAGCTTCCATGGGCCCCCAGCTTTCGCCCGCCTTCCCCACCATTTCCAAGTTAGGCCGCTGAAGGCCTGTCAGGTTAAACGTCTCACAGAGCCTGTGAGTGGCAGAAGGGGAGCTGGAGCGCCTACGTTAACCTCGGGACTCTTTCGAAAGAATAGCTCGGTTATCTGGTCACTGGAAAGCTTTGTTGAGCTGGGAAAACAATTTCTCATCACTCATAGCTTTCCTCTACAATCTGCAGCCACACGCCCAAAGTAAATTGGCTTAACAGAGCTTCTTCAGGCGTGGTTGTCGCCTTGTCTGAAGAGCATGAGGTGATTCTCTGAAAAGAAAAACAAATGAGGGAGTTTCTGGCTCAGTGCTGAGAAGAGCTGAAACCCATCCACCCCTCAGCTCCTCAGCATGGCTAGTGCATCCCTTCACCGGCGATTGCTTCAACAAGCATTGTTGAACTACATTAAGTCAGGATCAATTCGTGGCACAGCTCTGAGCTTCCAAATGCATGTTTCAGTGGATTTCAGAAATGACTCACTAAATCAATCTCTTTTTTTTTCCCCCTCTAAAAAGTAGAGCTTGAAAACAGGGAAATCAGTCCTTTCCTGAGAGGCCCCACAATCTGAGCTAAAAACGGATGTCCAGTTTTATACAGACCACCTCCTCAATTTCTACCCACATTGTCCCTCCTTTATTCCTGAAAGAGCCCCCACAGCAACAGTGGAAAGAAAATGTGTCGTCCACCCAGGCTGCGGCTGTGAACATGACTCCTAACCCACTGCCAATCCTCACTGCAGCCCTGGCTCTTATATCCAAAGAACACTCGAGGCAATGACGGGAAGAGGGATTGGAGGGTGAGAAGAGGAAAATGGGGTTAAAGAGGAAGGCCGAACAGAAGCAATGCTCACAGAATTTAGCCTTGAGAATGCGGCAGAGTCAGAGGAAAGCACTCCAAGGCTGTTAGCCTGCATGCCAGTAAGCCACAACAAACAGAGACCAGATATGCATGAGGGGCTTGATGTGAGATCACCTCTGAATCAGACTCTGGTCTACTCTAATGTGGACTCATCGTGAGGGAGAAAATTCCACCTTTCCTCAGACTGGCTGAATGTGTTTTAAAAGATTACCTAGGGCCCTAACTGGTTTGGCTCAGTGGATAGAGCTTTGGCCCTCAGTCTGAAGGGCCTAGGGTTCAATTTCAGTCAAGGGCATATATCTTGGTTTCGAGCTCAGTCCCTAGTGGGGGGCGTGAAGGAGGCAGCTGACCGGTGTTTCTCATCAATGTTTCTAACTCTCTAGCCCTCTCCTTTCCTCTCTGTAAAAAAGTCAATAAAAAAAATATTTTTAAAAAACCAAAAAGATGACCCAGGACTCTATCTAAAGCTAATCTGCATGGGTGTACAGGCAAACCTCAGAGATAGTGCTGGTTCCATTCCAGACCACTGTAATAATGCAAGTATCTCAATAAAGTGAGTCATAATCTTTTTTGCTGGCGGAGGGTCTTGCCTTCAATTTGTTAAAAACGCAACATCTGTGAAGCTCAATAAAGCGAAGCACAATAAAATGAGGTCTGGCTGTTCCAGGAAATGGACAGTAACAGCTGTAGTTGTTTAGCCGAACAAGCCACACACCATAGGGTACAAGCAGAAAACAACCGACTCTTACATTTACTACCCATTCAAACCTCATCTGCAAACTCATTCTTCCCTGCCTCTTGGACTAAATCTCTGGCAGATCCCTTAAGTTTTTTTTTTTTTTTCCAATTTGTTTTAAGCATAACAATTTCATTTTGGAAATAATTGGAAAGTAAAACATGAAAATCAAAACCCCAAACTTTTCTCTAATTTAGAGTCCCTTTCCTTCTCTAGCATGTTATTGTTTTAGGCCTAAAGAATAAGGGGGGAGGAGTCACATTGAGCTGCCTGTCTGGTCCCCAGCTTTATTCTCCCCTTCCTCCTCCCTCCAGGATTGGGCCCAAAACAGGAAGACATTACGGAAAGGACGCTTTTAGCACGGCTAGTGCTTTTGTAATCTGACATTTGGCAAACACTAATCCAGCTCATTATCTCCTGAGGCTTAAGGAAGGTAATGCAGAGACTTCCTCCCAGCGATGTCTGACCCAGGCGCCCTGGGTGTGGTGATGCCTCCTCCAGCTCCTGGGCCCCAGCAGGCTCCTCATAGAGACTCTGATGTGTTGCCTCACCCAGGTGGGCTCCCAGGGCTGCTGATTCCAGCCACTCCCTAGGTCAGTCCTGCATGGGAGATCTGGCACTCGTCGTGAAAGGTGAGGTTCTGTTGTTTTGTTCTCAACGTTTAGCACCTCAGCAAAACTAAGAGGGGGGGAAAAAATCCCATTTTGACAACTGATTGCACAATCATGATACTTCCCCGACATCAAGTAGATCCCTTACTTGAGCCAAGGTGGATGCGAAAAGGAGGAATCTCACTTATATAACCAGTCCCTTCTACTTACATATGGATGCTCTTGCCTTTGAAAGGAGTTCCAGGCCCTATTGTTTTATCTTTTTTTTTAATATATATTTTATTGATATTTTACAGAGAGGAAGGGAGAGAGATAGAGAGCTAGAAACGTCGATGAGAGAGACACATCGACCAGCCGCCTCTTGCACACCCCCTACCAGGGATGTGCCTGCAACCAATGTACATGGCCTTGACCGGAATCGAACCCAGGACCTTTCAGTCCGCAGACCTACGCTCTACCACTGAGCCAAACCGGTTTCGGACAGGCCCTATTGTTTTAAACCTTACCATTGCAGATGTCATAGGCGAGCAGCAGGTGCCCTAATGGAATCTAGTGGGGTTTATTTTCCTGTTTTCCAAGCGTTAATTACTAAGGACCATAGCGATGAACAAGGACACTAAGCAAACCATGTTCTCCTGTGAGAACTTCCCTGAGCTGTGTCCAGCCTTGCACTCGCTGGCCCTCTCTCAATCTCTCTCTCTATCTCACACATACACACACAGGGGCTGCTATAACGAATGACCACAAACTTGGTAGCTTCCAACAACACACATTTATTCTCTTATTGCTCTTGAGGTCAGAAGCCCAATGTCAGATTCACTGGGCCAAAGTCCAAGTGTCCGCAAGACCGCCCTCCTCCCAGAGGCTCCAGGGGCGAAACTGCTTCCCTGCCTTTTCTAGCTCCTTGAGCTGCATTTCTTGGCTTATGACCCTTCTTCCATCTCCAAGACCAGAAGCTTTTCACTTGTTTCAGTCATTATAGTACCTCTGTCTCTCCAGTCACATCTTCCTCTGCCCTCCTGAGGCGAACACTCCTGATTCCCTTTATTCATGTGGGTAATCCAGGTAATTTCCCCATCTCAGGATGCTTAACTTGATCCCATTCTCTAAGTCCTTTTTCCATGTAAGGGCTGCAAGGATTCAAGGACAAGCCCCTGGGGTCAGGAACTGAATATGTATGGGGAACATCATTCAGCCTCCCACCGGGAATAACAGTGCTCATGGAAAGAGAATGTCCTTTTCCCGGAATCTTCCCCAAAGCCAAATAGGAGAGATCTGCACAAAGTCAAGCACTGTGAATGGCACTGCCAACTGTCTCACCCCACAACCAAGGCCAAACCACTGCTCATTCGCCCATTTAACTAGAAAGGTTACAAAGCTAAAATACTCACTATCCCACCTTCCTCTGTAGCTAGAAATAGCCAAATGACAGAGCTCTAGGCAGACACCTGGAAATCTCACAATACCAACCTTCCCCTACATCATCTTGAAGGTTTAATGTGATAGCTTAAACTACAGCATCCACCTTGGAGGGAAAGCTCAGGAAATTGACAGAAGCACTGGCCCTGATATGTCTGGGTCACTAAACTAATTTGAACCCCCAACGACACCGGGGAGAGGGCTCAGTGGGTGAGAGCCTGGGCTCTGGGGTTAGGTTGGCAGGGACAGATCCTAGCCTCACTATTCAGTGATCAAGTGACCTTGTGCAAATCACTCACCTTCTCTGTGCTGCACCTTTCCCTTCTGTTCTCATTAAGTGAGATGATGCAAACCAATACCAGTATACTAAAAAAGTTATACTGACAAATGTTAGCTATGGTATTCTTTTAATGCCACTATATTAAAAGTTTGTGCACATTCCTTATACAAAAGGGGATTTACAATGAATATAAGCATCTGCCAAAACGCATGGTGCAGAAGCTTAAGTCCTATGGGTCTGTCCATGGACAAAGGGAGCCAAAGAGTAACTGGAACCACAGAGTCCTTGCCAGCAGTTACAGTGGGGGCAGAGTGGGGCTGTCCACCACAGTGAGCAACTATGATGCCTTGCTGCCCACTCCCCCACACACCTGCTGAGCACAGCACCCAGGCCTCCATGTGCCACCCAGACCACAGGCAGGGTCTCTGAGGACCCTCTCTTACATTGTCCTAACAGCATATGAATGGGATGAAAGAGTTCCTAGGAGGCCAGACTGATGTTTAATTTCCTTGTATTGCTGAGCCTCCTGCTCTTATTCAAAAGTTAAGAGCATAAAAACACAGGCAAGATGACTGCCCTATGCATAAGGGCCATTAGCAAGAGTGTGTCATGCTCTTTCTATTTCTGCATTTCCAAAGCAGGGCTACAGGATGCAAGGAGATGATTTCAAAGACAGGATGGGAACCAGAGGAGGGTAAGTGAAAAATCTAATTTGGGCCATTATTACCATGACACCTCATCACTGTCCCTTTGGGTATTTTCTCCCCCGATATCCTGAAGTGAGTCACAGTGAGGAAGTCGGTGAGAATTACAGAGTCCATGGGTTGGAAGGAAAATATCAGCCCTGGGCCCACCTGCAGTGGGCAGGGGTATGAAATTGGGACAGTTGAGGGGATCAGAGGAGAGAAAGGGAGGTCTGAGCGGGGAATAGCATGGGGAAACATGATGAGTGAACTCCCAGAAAAGAAGCCAGCCTCATAAAGACACAAGTTTGATGTCAGAAGACACAAGCTCGGAAAGGTAGGGTGGGCCAGGTAAAAACAAGCAGTCAATTACAATGAAACTTTCTTTTTCCAGAGAATGCAAAAGGCATTCTGACATTTGGGCATTTATCAGGTGCTCATTGGGATTGCTGACATCTTGCTCTGAGTAAGAAGATGGCCAGGGTTGGTGGGACTTTGCGAGTATATTGGAAGAGTTCCCGTGACTCCAAACCAACACATACATTTCCAGGAAGAGCAGAGCACCGTTACTTTGCAGTTGGTTCCGAGAAACTTAAAAGTATCGCACAACCATCCTCTGAAATAATGTGAGCCAAGCACTTTTTGTTTTTAATATTGCAAAACACCTTTCTCCTTAGCGAGGGAGCTAGCTCAGCATGCAGTCACCTTATCTGACTCCTGTCCCCAGAAGGGCAAGTCAGCTCCAGGTAGGAAAATAAAGATGCTGCTCGCAGGAGCTGCCCGTGGAGGAGCGGGGTGTCCTGGGCACTCCCCTGATTTATCTTCGGTATCAACTTCTTGGAGAAGAAAGACAACGGTGAGAATGAATTGCATTGCATGTAATGTTTTGCTCCAAAGAATGCTCTGCCTCATTTTCCTGCTGCTCGTACATGCTGAAAATGAGAAAGTACCAGCTGACAACTTCCCTTCTGATTTATAGGAAAGGTTCTTTAATCCCAACTAAGCATTTCACTAAGTGTGGAGCTCTCTCAGCCTCCCCACCCTCTCCCCACTTCCTTACCATGTTCTCAGTGTACCTCCGGATTGTGATCTGCAGAGAGCCAAAGCGCTCTAATGACTGTTGCTCAAGGTCACTCGGTGTGAATAAGCAAAATTTTGAAGGATGTAATTCAGGTCATATATCTATGGCTTTCATAAGTACTTCAAATGTAAACAAGATGACATTATATATTTGTCGTGCATGTAGCTAGAATAGTCATGGAATTAAACAGTAAATACTATTTGGATCAATGACATTGTCATTGAATATTTATGTCACTGTCATAAAAAGCTTGGACCCTACAAAATACAACAGTCTTAGAAAGAAAAACATAACCCATTTTCCCTTATTGGTTAACTTCTGAATTTTAAGTTATTATCTTATAATATTGGTTCATGTTTTTAAAAATGGCATGGAACCACATATCATTACAATATTTTGTAATTGTATGCCACTTGAATTGTAAATAATGACCTATTTCTCTTTCAAACTATCAAACTACTTAATGACATGATTTACAATGATCACAGACCCCCCCCCCGCCCCCAATATAAAATAACAGTCTCAAAACAATTCTCTTCCTTATAGGCAAAAAAAAAAAAAAAAAAAAAAAAACACCATCACCAGAGATATCAGAAAATAAATGAACAGAAACAGAGATATTTACATCTCCTCAATAAAGTTGCATCACCAGGAAACCAGAACATAAATAAATGCAGAGGAAAAACCCTCCCACTTGCCCTCAAAAAAATCTGCTGCAGCTTCCAGAACCTCACAGTCTATAACACTTCCTATATTAAAACAGTATATCACACCTGCCAAAGCCCCAAGGTGAGAACAGAAGGTCACTGGTGATCACTGCTGCTAGGTAATTGTTTGCCCGGTAACAAAGTTATCAGGAAGGAGATCCTGGGATTGGGACGGGGCAGAAGAAGTCTGGTAGAGTGGTCTGACATGCGTACTTGTCAAAGTCACAAGTAGGGACACCGACCTGCCCAGAGAACTAGGAAGGGGCAGGTCAAGACAAGCTCACCCCCAGAGCTGAATAAAGCCTCAGACTGTCTGAAGCTCAGCCAACCCTGTACTGTTATTATTCCCCTTCAGGTTCCAAAGACTTATTTTCAATTCAAATGGCTATTCTCAAAATTAAATTGAGCCCATTTTGAAAGCCAAATTTCATGGGACACTGCATTCTAAGACAATACTTCACCCTGTACCAATGTGTTCCTTCTCCTGCTTTCCCTTGATCCAATTCCTTCAAAGTGGCTCACTTGGGCAATTCTATTAAGACCATTCATTATTTGTCTCACTTTTGACAAATTCGCTCGGCTTGCATATTAGCTAACCTGGGGGGAAGGAACCTTCCCAAAGGTATTTCTGCCTTCTATGATAAATCCTTTCCGATTTCCCTTCAATGTCTCTTCTGGTAGTTTTTTCATTTGAGCCTCAGAAGACCTTGTGATTTCTTGAGTCATCTTACCCTTCACAATAATGTAGTTGTTTTTATCAGAACAAAAATCGCTATAGATTTCTAAGAATAAATGCAGTTTCAGCCTTCACCGAATTGCGCTGATTCCCTAGAACCTGAGAATTTGGGTTGTTCTTCAAGAAGTGGTCATCTATCATGTTTAACTTGCTTTTCAGATACTTTTCTTGCGAATAATAGGTGAGTTTCCCCTTTCAGCCATGGCAGAATCCTACTTTACTTCAGGTGCCTAACTGACAGAGTGCGCATTCCTAGGCTGCAGGGTGGGCCACAGGCTTGTTCTGGTGCCCTCCTCCTCCCACCCACTCCCCCACTTCCCCACTGTCAGCCTGAGAAATGGGGTGATATTTGGCTGAAATGCATCCCTGTGCTATTTCCCGTACTGAACACAGTGGTCTTCAAAGTGGGGCATGCACTCCCCTGAGGGTAACACAAAGACATTCCAGAGTGGGAGGCTGATGTGTAGATCTTCCGCATCTCTACTGCGTACCCTTTCCTAAAACTGATGCTCTTAGGACGGTACCCAAGGTCGCACTGCTCCCCACCCCTTTCACAATCACTTAGACGTGACTTAAAAGAAAAGTATCTATGGCAAGTCCTACCTTGGTGCATTTTCCCAAGTGGCCAAACTGGGTGGCCAAAAAGGAACAAGAGGAACACTTTCAAGCAAGGCTCTTTTTTAAGGTTAAATTTTTTAAAATCTATTTTTCAGTTACAGTTTATATTCAATATTATTTTATTAGTTTCAAATGTATAGTGGTTAGAGACAGTCATATACTTAACAAAGTGTTCCTCTCAATATTTCCAGTACCCACCTAGCACCATGTAGTAATTATAATTCTACTGACTATATTCCCTATGCTGTACTTTACATCTATGTGGCTATTTTGTAACTACCAATTTGTACTTCTTAATCCCTTCACCTTTCTCACCCATCCCCCCAATCCTCTCCCCTCTGGCAACCACCAGTCTATTATCTGGATATATGAGTCTGTTTCAATTTTATTTGTTTATATTGTTCTTTAGATTCCACATATGAGTAAAACATATGGTATTTTGTCTTTCTCTGAGTGATTTATTTCACTTAGCATAATACCCTCTAGGTCCATCCATGCTGTTGCAAATGGTAAGATTTCATTCTTTTTTGTGGCCAAGAAATATTACACACACACACACACACACACACTTTTTTATCCACTCATCTATTGGCAGGCACTAGGTTGCTGCTATATCTTGGCTATTATAAATAATCCTGCAATGAACATGGACTGCATACTTTCTTTTAAAAAAATTAGTGTTTTAGTGTGTATAGCCAGAAGCGGAATCACTGGGCCATAAGGCAGTTCCCATTTTTAATTTTTTGAGGACCCCCCAGACTGCTTTCTACACTGGCTGCACCAGTCTGCATTCACACCAACAGTGCACAACGGCCACCTTTTCTCCACACCCTCGCCAACACGTGTTTGTTGATTTGGTGGTGGTAGCCATTCCTGACAGGTGTGAGGAGATATCTGATTATGGTTTTGGTTTTAATTTACATTTCTCTACTAATTAGTGATATGGGATATCTTTTCATATGTTTATTTTCCATTCGTATGTCCTCTTTGTAGAACATAACAAGTCCTCTGTCTACTCAGGTCTCCTGATCATATCTGAATTGGGTTGTTCTTTGTGTGTGTACGTTTGTGCATGGTTTTTTTGTTTGTTTGTTTGTTTGTTTGTTTGTTTGTTTGTTTTGGTGTTGAGTTGTGTGCTTTACAAATTTTAGATATTAACCTCTTGTCAGATGTACCATTGGCAAATATTTTCTCCCATTTAGTAGGTTGTCTTTTCATTTTTTAATGGTTTCCCTTGCTGTGCAAAAGCTTTTTAGTTTATGTTGTTCCATTTATTAATATTATTTTTTGTTTCTCTTGCCTGAGGAGATATATCAGAAAAATTATTGCTATGGGAAATGTCAGAGATTTTACTGCCTATGTTTTCTTCTAGGAGTTTTATGGTTTTGGATCTTACATTCAGGTCTTTAATTCATTCCTAGTTTATTCTTGTAAATACTATAAAATAGTGGTCTAGTTTTATTATTTTGCAAATTTTCCTAACACCATTTATTTAATAGGCTGTCTTTGCCCCAGTGTATGTTCTTAAGCAAGGCATTTTAACAGTCACTTCTAATCCATTTCATTATGGAATGCATTCCCCATAAAAATTTTACTTTCATGCATAATTGATCATACTTTATAATAAATTCATGTTTTTTTGATCCAGTGTATATCAATAATAATTATAATGATAATTTAATCTAGAAGGACAATATTCACACTTAAGACACTTAAAATCATAGGAAAAATTTAAATTTAAATAGTTAATTTTGTTCTAGAGAAATATTAGGATGTGAAAAACTTTCAAATATAATAATATATTACATTATAAAACATTTCTGTGCAGAAAGTGAAATAGAAATATGATTTCTGGAACCATATTGTTAATAAAATAGCTTCTTATTCATTTTTGAAAAAGATAATAGAATCAAATTGCTATAAAATTCATATTTGGTGGATACATTCAAAAGGCCATCAAAATGGTCTTTTGAATTTTAATGTGTCAATATTTACCAATTACATCCTTTGGAACATTTATAATAAAAAATGTTAAATGACAACATAAAAATAGGAAAAGTAGTGTGTAATCTAAATAGTACTGTCACACTACATCTAGGTGTAGGGGAGAGAGAGAGAAAGAGAGTGAAAGGAGAGAAGAGAGGAAGGGCATACAGGAATCCATATCTGTAAGGTGACTGACAGATTATCTATTATATCCACCAAGAGGTCAAAGTGTTGTAGTCTAGAAGAATTAAGTAGTTTTACCTTTATATTCTTATGTCAAATAATCTAATACAAAAATAAGTAAGTTCAAATGCTCTCTTAATTTCCACTTATTACATTCAAGCCACTATATCCAGTGCAATGTAATTTGCTGTAATTTTGGCAATACTCATGAGATGTGCTATACTAAAAAAATAGTGATTGGGTCAAAGTATAGGTAGAGCAAACTGAAACACTCAACTTAGAAAGACAAGATGTGGCTGTGAACTTTTGCATAAAATGCAAATCAAAACAGCAATGAGGTACCACTCACACCTATCAGAATAGCTATCATCAACAAATCAACAAAGAACAAGTGCTGGCAAGGATATGGAGGAAAAGGAACCCTCATGCACTGCTGGTGGGAATGCAGACTGGTGTAGCTACTGTGGAAAATAGTATGGAGTTTTCTCCAAAAATTAAAAATGGCCATTAGATAACTTTGGTATATCTACACAATGGAATACTTCGCTGCTGTAAAAAAGAAGGAATTTTTATCATTAGTATCAGCATGGATGGAACTGGAGAGCATTATGATAAGCAAAATAAGTAATTCAGAGAAAGATAAATATAAAATGATCTCACTCACTTGTAGAATATAATGAACAACATAAACTGATGGACAAAAATAGAACCAGAGTCATAGAAGCATTGAACAGACTGTTCAACCTATAAGGGAAGACAGGGGGTGAGGGGGTAAAAGATCAACCAAAGGACTTGTATCCATGCATATGAGCAAAACCAATGGACACAGACACAAGGGGGTTAGGGGCACATGCTGGCGGCAGCCAGGAAGAGGTCAATGGGGGTAAAAGGAGACTCATGTAATACTTTAAACAATAAAGATTTTTTGGGGGGAAAAGAACTGGACACGTACACACACACACACACACACACACACACACAAAAGACCATTTAAAGATGTCAAAATAGAATATTTTCTGCATAAGAGGGATGAATTTAATAGTCTTGCTGTCTTTATCTCTGAACATCTCAATTTAGCTTTTAGACCCTTATGGTGGGAAACTAATCATGTCAATTCAAGTTAACTGTGCCAGTGTCAGAGGTTTATTGCCCCCAAACCCCAGACTCAAGAGGATAAACATGCAGTCTTTATCCCCTCCCACCCCTTCTTCTTCTTCCTTTCTTCCTGAGGGTGATCTGTGGACTGTGAGTGATCTGCTGGCATCAGGAGGAATGGGGCATTCTGTTCATGAAAATTCTCTGCCCACATTGGCCTCTGCTAGATGTAATTTACCTCACCTGGGTCTCAATATTCCATGCTGGCATCCCATGTGAAGTCTGCAATCCTGCAGGTGGCCAGGTCATAATACTAAGACATCACTCTAAGGTAGGATTGGGCAAACTGTGTCATACATCACCAGGGGTGTGCTATATATGGCTTAGACTCACACTAAAAGTGGTGATTATACTAACCATTCTTTTAATATCTGTAGATCAGTGCCTTGACACCTACAATATGGCTACTAACTATTCCCAAATAAACCTTGGCTCTCCCAAAAACATCTGGAAACTTTACATAGCCCCAAACCATATCATGGAGGCATCACTTTCAAATTTAGGAAGCCAATCCTAAGACTGCCCGCGCTGCCTTTCCCATTCCTTCCCAAGGGGAAGCAAGATAAAGGCTCTTGCCCACAGCCCTACTCCCTCCCTCTGAGTCCTAAGGTGGCTGGGATCTTCCCCTGAGGGTCCCCATGTAGCATGACTGTGTTCCTTGCAGGAAACTGCAAGTCTCACAAAGCTGTAAAGCTCTTTCTGGTTTCTCTTTCTTGATCTGCCTCTGGGCTCACTTTACCTCACGCAAGGTAATATGGACAAAACAGAGATGGGAGCAGTTTCTGAGGGCCCCAGGGCCAGAAGGAGGGATAGATACTTAAAAGAAAATGGAGGTTCTATTGGGAAAAACACTGTGTGGGGAAGGTGACGGTGGATGCTGAATTGGTAAGCACTGTCTAGTTCAAGAAGCAGAGAACTGAGACAGACCCCAATTTCACTTCCTTAAAATGTTGTTAGGAATTCAAAATAAAAGCCTGTCGACTGAAATTAGTGAAAAGAAACAGGTAAATTAAGCAAATTGGTTGTTCATTAAATTGTCTTTTAGCAAATTAACCTAGAACGGACATAATTGGTAATAAAGGAAGAATAGAATTTAACTAAGATTTAGTAATTGTCCCTGTGGGGATGACCTACCAATTGCAAATGTTGAATGCCATTGCAAATAAGCCTTTTAAAGATCACTTTTAAAGCAATACAGTGAGTGGTTAGGGTATGGAAATCATAAACACATACTCACTGGAAAAATGAGGGGGTTGGGGGAGACTGTCCTAATATTACACAAATGGATTCTAGTGGCTTGGGATAAATTTCTAGTGACAGCATCATGCATGATTCAGAAAGAGCTGTGGCTCAAACAACTTAGATGGAAGTGAAGATGACATGTCTTACAAAAGTGCATTAGAAAATTCAAAAGTGGTTTTAGTGATGATGAAGACACAATGTCAAAGATGAATGTGAAGAGCATGGAGAAAATGAATGTTAGAAAAGCATAAATGTACACTATTTTATTTAATGGGATTTAAAACATAGTGTACGCCTAAATTAAATATAACAACTGGACTCCTGACTGTTTTATCTATAACTCTTAAAGTTTACTTATTCGGGTTTGAAAACAAAATTAGATTTTTCTCATTGAGAAAGTAGAAGATGGGGGTCACGTACAGATGGAGGTTTCTAGCAAGAAAGGGACCACAGTCCTACAACCCATATGACAAAGCACATGATGTGACCTCGAGAGCCAGGAAAGCTGCTCTGGAGAACCACAACTTAAACTGCTGGCGAGGTAAAGGATGAGAGGAAAGAATGTTCCAGAGAAAGTCACAAGTAGGTCCAGAGTGCTGGGGCAGGAAGGGACCCAGTGCTAGGGAAATAACCCATGGCTGTGGCTGGAGCACAGGAGGAAGGGGAGTAAAGTAAAAGATGAGGCAGCAGAGTCACAGACAGACAATGCAGAGCCTGGGAGAGACACGGGTGTTTTCATCAAAGGGTGAAACTAAGCCAATAAAGAGGTGGCTGCTGCAGCTACCTGAACAATAGATGCTGGCATCCCCAGAGGCCACAGCAGGTTCCGGGTCACAACAGGTTCCCTGTGAGTCATGGTAAGGGTTTAATGGATGCCGGTTTGGGTTTTGGTTGGTTTTGGTTTGCTGAAATGCAACTGGGAAGCCATTGAAAGGCAGCAACTATTAGAGTAAATGGATCTGACTTGTATTTCTTGAAAACAGCAGTCTAGTTGCTGGGATGAATAGCAAAAGGGCAAGATTTTCAAAGGGATGATGATTAGATGGTTATTACCCTCATCCTGTATTACAGGTGGGTGCTTGGTCATAGTGGTGGCAGCGAAAACGAAAATAAGTACATGCATTGACAACAGGGAGGGAGTTCCAAAGGTGCCTCCTTTGACTGAATGAGCCTTCCTTCCTTTGTGCCTTTCTTTCAGTGGCGAAATGCACAATACCATGTATTTCACAGGCATGGAAACTTTCAGGGTCCACATGCTGGATAAACAAAGAAAAGTTCCAGGAAACGTAGAATCACCCAATTTGTTCCATGTGATGTGGGGTTTAGAGTGATTAGCACCTGACCTGTTTTGGAGAAAGGATGACTTACAGTGTTTTTGAAGGAAGCCCCATGGTCATCACCCCGTGATGGTGCTCTTAGCTGGACACCAGTGGATCAAGAAGCTGATCCTGGGATTCTGAATCCAGGGAAAGGTGCTGAGAGACTAAAACAACTGTGGCCCATTGGAGGGGACCTCCTCACACACAGAATGTCTGTAGAAGGGAGTATCTTTTTTACAGAAGAGAATACTGGTTTTGGTACCTTACACCACAAGAAGGAAATTTTCACATTTGTTACCTGATTGGATGGCCTCTCCTGTGGTCCCACCTTCCTCCTCCATTGAGAATACTGTAAGATGGAGCCTTGGGAGCAGATGGAGAATGCCTTTGTGTATAATACTGGAGCCACGGGGCAGCCCACCAGCACAGACACCAGGAACCAGCACCCACTCAGAACCCCAGGCTGTCTATCACTTACGCACATGCTGAGCAAACAACTGCCAATACGGAGAAACATGTGCCCTTTCCTGTGGGAATAGTAAGGGAGAAAGTGCCTCTCTGACACATTCAGAGAAGAGAGAGTTAAGAGTTCTGGGACCCTCTTCCCTAACTGTGTGGGTCATAGGGGAGTCAAGAAGGTCACCATGGATACATCTGGCTGCATCTGCCTGAGTTATTTGTATTGAACAGATTGCTACAGGGTGTTTTTTCCTCATCTCATTATGTGTGTGCAATGCCAATTAAATAACAGGAATGAAAATTAAAAAGGAAAATATCTGCCCCTGCTGGGTTTAATCTCATTAGTGCAAAGTCAAATGATTAGCCCTAAAAGGGCTCCAATAGGCAGCAAAGACAGCATTCAAATTGCAAGCTACCTTCTGCATCACAACGAGAAAATGAGTCAGAATGGCTCCCTCTGTTGAGGACACCGGAGCCATGCCTATAATAAGGCCACGCTATGGCTTGAGTAGCACTCACTGTGTCTCTACTGAGTTGAACAGCGGGGAGATGGCTATAGCATGCCCCAAACTTCAAGTTCACAGCATAGAATACTGCCCGGCACTCTGAGGACAGGTGTCACGTTCCCTGGGTTGTTTGTGAAACCAGGGAGATGCTTACTTGACAGTGCTCCGTGACGTCCGTAATCCTCAAGCATGAGACTTTTTTTTTCCCTAATTAACCAAACCAGCCAGCTATAAATTTGCCAGCAGCACAGAGTAGCTCTCAGAGAAAAATGCAACGTGGAAAGGTCTGTCCAATTTAAGCCTCGGAGTGCATGTAAAATGAAAGGATTTGAGCAGCTGGGAAGCACATCAGCCGACGCTGGGCCTTCGCTAAGCCTCAGGTGGAATACCAAATTTTCCCTTCCTTCAGAACGCCTGAGGAATGTCAGCTGCAGCTGTTTTGAATCAACATGATTCAAGAAGGAGCCTTGGAATGGTAGGCCGAGCCCAGGGGGTGTTCCTGAGGGACACGTTGACATTTAGCTTCACTTTAAAAGTGCTCTTATACCGCATCCTGTGATACCTTCACTCTGATAAGCAGAGAAAACTGGAGTCATGCCAGTATTCCAGGTGGTAAAAGTGAGGCACAGATACGACCCAGCAGTATCAATCATCTTTACTTAATTGCCCTACTCATCTTGCCGGTCCAAGGAGGCCCGGTACACACACGCAAACATCCATCTAGGAAAAACTTCACCTGGTATGAAGCATGGGCACCATGCCCTTCCCTGCCTGGTGCTGAAAATGAATTACTTTGCCTGCCCAGGACAGAGAAAATTGGACATTTTTCCAGGTGAGGACCAGTGAAGAGTGAACTTCCTGATCAAACAACCTTTAACAGAGGGGCAGAGTTAGGCCTCAGGGATGTCTCTGAATATCCTAAAATGATATGCAGCCCGGCTTGTGTGGCTCAGTGGTTGAGCATTGACCTACACTGAACCAGGAGGTCCTTGTTCAATTCCCCGTCGAGACACATGCCCGAGTGTGGGCTCGATCCCAGGTAGGAAGCTCGCAGGAGAAAGCCAGTCAATGATTCTCTCACCATTCATGTTTCTCTTGCTCCCTCTCCATTCCTCTCTGAAATCAAGGATGGGGGGGGGGGGGGGCGGCGCGTGCTCGTGAATTCATGAGGATAACTGCTGTTGGATTATCTACCCCCACGGTCTGTAAAAGATTACGAATTGTGATATGTACACATGAAGGGACCCCAAGTTATCCTGGAGAGGCTGAAAGGAAGCTGGAACTGCCTGCCTTAGGGCAGAGTTAGGCACAGTGAGGAGGGAAAGACTTGTGTGCAGCACCCACTCATCAAAACTGGGTCGTGGTCAGCTCCTCAGAGCACTGGGAACCTCGGGAGCAGGACCTCTAGTGGGAGGCCGTGCTCTGCACTGGGAAGGGCATGGCGTTTTGCACTTAGATGTGGGTTTGCCAACATTACCTATCAATCTCAGCCTAGGTATTTAATATCACTTATGTTCCGTTCCCTCCTCCTTGAAATGAACATAGAAATATTTTTAAATGAAAATAATCAGTCACATCACTCAGCATTGTTGCAAGGATTCAGTAGCATGATATAGGTCAAGTTCCCAGCAAATAGAAGACCCTCAACTAATGTCAGTGCACTCTCCCTTCCCCTGTGTGAATGCCTTAAGAAAGGATAGTAAGAAGCAAAAAAGGATAGAGGAGAAGAAGGGAGAGGAGAAGAGGGGAGGGATTTAAAAGGTGGGGAGAAGAAGGGAAGGAAGAGGAAAAGAGGGAGGGAGGGAAGAAGGGAGAAAGGGAGGAAGGAAAGAAAGAAAAAAGAATTGACCCTGCCCCTGGCCTGAAAAAATTGTAAGGAATTAAAACAGGAGGTTCGGTATGTAGCCTGACAAGAGAATAGAGGAAAGACACGTGGGGACTTCACAGAATGAACCAAGCAGTAGAAAGGGCCTCAGGTGTCCTCGGACCAACCCCAGCAGATGGGAACCTGAGCAGCAGAACTCAAACTCAACCCTTGGCACTCCCAGTCTAGTGATCTTCCCATCGTTTCTCCCTAACTCCTGTTCCCAGATAGCTTTTTTTTCCCTTTCATATTTGCATTCTGTCCCTCTCCACTTAACTATAAAGCTAAACATAGTTTGCAACTAAATGAGTAGATCCATTAGTTCTAAGAAACAAAAGGTAATGTACCTGAATAAAATAATATCCATATCACCAGCCAGCTGTGAGCAAAATAAATGAGCCAGCACAGAGCTATTAGCACCTGTAAATAATGCCACGTGGAATAATAGTGCCCAGTGATTGACATTCTGTGAGGTAGGGCTTCACGCTGAGAGGACACACGACAGGTGCCCTTCCTCCCCATCCCTACTTTGGTGGCTGATGGTAATCTAATCCAGGGCTTCCCAGCATGCCCTGCTTTCTGGGCCTGGATTCCCTAGGACAGTTCTGATTTTAAATTACACAGCGTGACAGTTCCTTTGAACTCCTTGCCAGAGCTGTGGAAACTAAAAGGGCCTTGACATTGGGCCTCACAGCAGATGAAGGCCAGGAGGCTGCCCTGGGTGGTCCAACAATGAGAAAAATTCCACCTTGATGAGGGGAAGAGGTACCGCATGCATGACAAGGAGCCCCCTCCATGGCTTCTGAAGAGCAAAACTAGGGCACGCCCCAAGACACAAACAGGCACGTCCCTACATGCTGTGGGGGTGAATTGATTTTTCCCCTCTTAAAGTAACGGAAACCTACACCAGGCAAAATCTTATAAAGCTTTTGTTAAAGAAATAAAACAAAGGTAATCATCCGAGGGCAATTTGTTTTAACCCATGCATGCTGGTATACTTTTTACTTCATCTGCACATCTCTAAATATTTCTTACCGGAAACAATCAAATTGGCCCACCAGTAGATTAATGGCCGAACATCAACTCTCTTGGTTTATTCAGAGGAACAACAACAACAAAAAAAAACTAATAGCTACGGTACCATGATTCTCACATTCTTTCCTAAATATATATTGATCCTTACCTCTCTCAGCTCATACAAATGCATGGACCCAACCTGCCCCGGAATTAAGTGACCTGGAGGTAGCCGATGTAACACTGTTTATTTCTCTGGTGGCTGTCAGAAAAGATAGCACAGGGACCTTGTTTATTTCTTTGGTGTCTGTCACCGAGACAGCAGAGTGACAGCCTAATGAGATTTGGATTGACTGCAGAAGGTCTGAGAGCACCAGGTTCCTCAAGAACTGGGGAGGAGACAGAACAGCCGGTACGGCCTAACCCCAGTCTCCTTGCAGTGGGTGTAAAGCTGATGGAAAACACAAACCAAGGGGAATGGAGGGCAGGCCTAACGCTGTGTCCAAACAGCCTCTGACAGACATGCAGCCGGGCACCATGCTCCTCTCCCCTTTCTTGGGCTGCCCTACTCTTGGTACTCTGATACACCTGGATGCTTTCTACTGGGGGAGACAGAGGAATTTGCCATCTTAAATTTTGTTTGGTTTTGTTTCTCAGCACAGAACTTTGAGAAGGCTCCTGTTGGACCTCTTCTGGTACTTGACAAGGGGGAAACTTGGACATGCAATGCTTTCTGTTTGGGAAATAGATATTCAGAAGGTAAAGGGATATTTTCTCCTTTGCACATAGCAGGTGGTAAGGAAATAGTGACAGTCCTAGTGGAGTGGGAGGTAGCTCTTGTATCAGAGCACACTGACACCAGTGCATCTTTATGATCTATGTGGAGCCAAAGAGGATCCTTGAGACAGAATTTCAATAGGAATTTATATTCAGAAAACCAAATTGGCCTCCAACAAGAAAATGACTCATGTCTGTTAGGCCAAGTCGTAGAGGAGAACGTATACAACTGTGAAGTGATTCCCTCCTCCCCTCCCGGGAAATGCCAGTGTGGAGGAGTTAGTCCTCTAATGGACACTTTGGATAGCTTCTGGAAATAGGGAATAAATTATATGGCCCTATATAGAAGGAGTTTTATCTAAGGTGTAGTATTTGGGAAAGAAGCAGAGATCTTAGGAATTAGCCTTGGCCTTCACCTAAGGAATTCTAATTATTCTAATTATTTAATTAATTAGTGGTCAGCAGCCACTAATGGACATGAAGTCTGGTTTCCCTTAGCATGATATAGCAGCAAATGGCTAAGGTTTGAAATCATGACAATCACAACCACAGCACTACTTGAGCACTTGCTCAAAGGCAAAAGTAACTGGGCTACTTCCAACACATGCTAAACCTGAAACTTGAGTTATTGACTTATTTACAACTTTATGGAGCAGACATTTTAAGGCACAGAGAGGTTAGTAACTTGACCAGAATCATATAGCTAGTAAGTGTCAAAGCCAGGATTCAAAGCTAATCTGAAGATTTGATTCAAGGGTAGTTTTTATCTCTTATACTATTTGGGGGTCATTTGGTAATACCAAACTTGCTTTTGGATCCTGTTTAGCGTCCTGTTTATTCCTCTAAAGCAATCCTTTCAGAGGATAAACTCTGAGTAACTTTAAGGAAATTGCTTTTTAAAAAATCTTATTTCCTAGTCCTGTTTATTCTTCCCAGGAGCACCATCTTCTAGAAGAGGAACATTGGAAATAACCATACATCAGAAACCTGAAGCAATCAGGCCTCAGAAGGTAACATTATTAAACAATCTCAAGGTGGGTTAGTCCTCAAGCATTTAATGTTTCTTTACCAGCAACTTCAGTCTCTATATAACCTTCTTTGGAACAGATAGGAACACTTTTCCCTTGAAAATACTGTGTTATATTTACCGTGCATAGACTATAGCCCCATTTGATCCTACATTTCTTTCATCTGCAACAATGAACTTGAAAAATAAAATGCATGTGTTCACTAGGGCTCTGCAGAAAATTAATTCCCAGCAAATTTTGTCAATGACTGTCACTCACGCTCTCCCTTAAAGGATTGTTCTGTTGTTGCACAGACACATCATTAAGCATTGCTGTGAGAGGAGATAGGTAACATAGTTCTATTTTGCAGGTCTCAAACCTAAAGGGAAATCAGATATTGCTTAGTATTGTCACAGTTGCATAATTGCCCTTAAAATCCAGCTATGAAGGGTTTTCCTACATGAAGTTACACGTGACCCACATCTTTTCAGAGCTGAGTATATAAATGCCCTCTCCTCTGGCTCATGCCTGTGACAGCTGCTCACTGGCTGTCATTGTTCCCACTTCAGTTCATTCCCTTCACAGAGATAAGACTAAATCACTCCCAGATATATTCTCCTTGAGGGCAGGAAACCTATAGTTCATGTATCTTAGAATGTTGATATCCAAATAGTATGGGCTCACTAAATAAAGATTAAATGAGTAAACTGTTTAACCGTGCCAACAATGGTTCAATAATATAGCAACAATTTCTTCCTAAAAATCTATGGCAATCCCACAAATCTGTGTGGCATCCCTGTTTTTCTTATCCAGTGATATTTTGCTAAACATAAGACAAAGGGCATCACATCTGCCTTCCATACGACAATTACTTAGAAATATTATCCAGGAGCAGGTGAGAGGAGAGAGCCATCTAATTATATAGGTTTGTGGGATTTTGGTGTGTATTTTGTTGTTGTTGTTGTTGTTGTTTTTGTTTTTTAAAATAATGACTCTTCGGCATCTTTGACCCAATTATTCTGGCTCTGGCCCTCAAGATGTGAGTTCAACTTTCATTCAAATCAAACTCTCCCAGATGGACCAGGCAAGAAGGCAAAATCACAAGCAAACTGAATCCTAAGCTTTGACTGACAGTCCTGGCTACCATCCTCAGGAAATAAACTCTAATTACAAGGGTTGCAAGGTGCCCAAGAGAGAGTGTGCGAGGCAGACGGGACACTGCAGGAGGGAGTGCAGTCCTAAAGGACACTGAGCACAGAGGGAACAGATGGGCCTGGACAGTGTCCACCCTCACTATTCATTCGAGTGAACACAGACAGTTGTGTGGTCTCATCAGTAAGCGTGAGCTTCTGAGCATCACAAAAGGTATATTAAACTGTTTAGCTGTATCATTTAAAATAATGGATTGCACCCAATAATCAGCCCCAGAAAAGGCAGGAATTTAATTTAATCTAAAAGGATTGTTGTCATGGCTCTCGCCCAATTATTATCTACAAACAACGTCCAGATTTACCATCATTATCCAAAACACCTATTATACTGTGACTAAAAACCCAAATACAAACTTAGTCAATAAAATCCACATAAATATAGACATGCACTTTGAGAGTTGAGTCTCAAAAATTTTATTCTAGATCTCTAAACATCCCATACGTTTTCTGGGAGGCTGGATTTTATCTATCCAATAAATTATTGAGGAGCATTCTTTTGTGTGTTCTTTTTTTTTTACCACCCCAAGTCAAGTCTCCTTCCATCATCATTTATCCCCATTTTATCCTCTACTGAGGAGCATTCTTTACCTTTCCTGGAATTCAGAATGAAATGCAAATGGAAGGAAATGCTGGCTATAATCTTTAAGCCCTACTCCACCCAACAAAAGTACGAAGCTTATTCAGGAAATGCAAAGGACACAGTTTTACATTATGCCATCACCAGTTTGGGATACTAGGCAAGCTTCATAGAACCCTTCTAGAAATGACCACAATACTTGCCAACATCGATATACCATTTGGAGGCTCTGACACAAGTGTACCTGCCTTAATGAAGAAGGAAAGTGTCCTAGATCTGAGAGCCTGCTTTTCCTACCCCCATGTCCATAACAAGATAGGGACAACACCTGAGACGGGAGCTCCATCTATGTGTGGACTCATAAGGGCAGATCCATAGAGGAACCTGATCCCAGTCTGTGACCAAGGCCATCAGTAACTCATCTGACAACACTGCCAGCAAGACGAGGGCTGAACAGTTAATTACCAGGCTGGCTTCTGAACCTAAGGGGAATCTTAATAGACAGAACTAATTAAAATCAATACTCATAGGATAATTGTGAAAAGAGGAAAAATACTGCTCAAGGTAAATTTTAAAATGGAGAAAAATAAGCTATCTCAATTCCTCACACCAATCTTGCTATCTGGACCACCAGCTAATGTGTACCAACCGATAGTCTTTTCAGGAAGGCACAAGCATGGGGTGGGAAAGGGCCCACACAGAAGCTCACAGAAAGGGTTTCCTGAGCTCCTGAGTCCTGTGGCCAGAAGTGGTCAGAGACCCTGCATTTGTGACAACTGGGTCATGCTAATGTGAAGCGTTCTGAGGCCGGAAGTGGGAAGTTTTGACTTTTCTTTTTTCTGACCTTGAGAAATCAATTTAATTTGATTTCTCTAAGCCACAGTTTGTTTGGTTTTTAAATCTGTAAAATAAGAGAGGTGAAGGAGAGGGATCTCTGAGATCCTTTCAGTTGTGTGATTCTGAAATACTTTGTCTCAAACTTACAGGCAGGAGCCAAGAATATATATTTGAAGAGATAGATGCAAATAATGGCCATGTCTTGAAAAAAATAATAATAATGTCTTGTTCCGATTTTCCTCGAAAACGGTGGGAGTGTGTCACACTGCGTTCTTCTTCAATAGCATCCCCAGCCTCATACTCATGTGTGACCCAGCGAAACTAGAGTTGGGTTTTGTTTTCAAAAATACCTTTTGCAAAGTGATAAATGGAAGCTTAAAATCATGTCCCAAAATTTAATTATAACACTGTATTCTGGTTTCTCTCTGTATTGTTATAGCACTATTTATATAGGGCAGACTCTAGTAAAAGGCTATTCTTCCCAATACAGCAAAAACTGCCCTGGCACAAGATTCCAGGGTAGCTAAAATACCATTTCAGTTCTTCTCCTTTTCAATTTACTACCATGTACTACTGCCAGCTGAGGACAGCTTTACATGGCCATATAATAGAATGACACGAAATGAATTTGATACATTGAGGTTATGGTAACAGAAAGGAAAGATTTTTTTTTGTGATTTATCTTTTCATTGTTAATTGTTTTATTAGTCATACATACTCATGTTAAAAACATTTGGATAGCACTAAAAGAAATAATGAAAAGTAGTCTCTTTGTCTCGTCCAGTCTCCTAATGTCCCCCTACTGGATATGCCCCCAGGGCAGCCACTGTCAATTGTTTGTCACTTGACCTCCCAAAGTGATATGTGTATCTATAAGACTGCTTTTTTGAAACACCAATGTTAGAATATTTTACCATTGTTTTACATCTTTTTAAACTTAAACTTATATCTTGGATAATGTGCCTTACCATTACGTGCCTCGTTATTTGAAAGGCATGCTTTTCATTTTATAACTAGACCTACTTTATGTAATTGGTTCCCTATTGACAGGCATTTACGTTGTCTCCAATCTTGCACTGTCACAATCATTGCTTAAACAAGTAACTTGGGACATACTGTTCTGTGTGTGTGTGAATGCATCTATGCAATTCATTAGAAAGACAGAATTGCTGGGCCACAGGCATGTGCATTTGTGATTTCTAGAGATATGGAAACTTGTCTCCAGGAAGGTTAGACCAATTTATATTCCTATAAAGGAGGGACGAGAGTGCTGTTTCCCCCATCTCTGTCAATGTACTGTCCAACAGTTTTACTATTTTATCTGTATGAGTGATGAAAAAGAATTTCCTTGTCATTGTGTTAATTTTAAATTCATTTATTGTTATGAGGAAAGTTGTGCATCTCTTAATGTGTTTTAACATCTTTGAGGTAACAGTGGTGACCAGAGACTGTGGTCATTGACCAAGGGTCCCAGCTGCTCCCAGCCAATAGCTAGGTAAGGCAGGCCTATCCCATGAGACTCCTTAGATGGTGGTGACTCTGGCTCAAGGACTCCACAACAGCCTTGCCGAAATGTCCACTAGACTGCACCATGGGTTAGGACACTTTTACTCTAACTTCCTTTCCTCTCTCCTTCACTTAGTATCAGACTCACACTGTGATCTGAGACCTGTCCCAGTCTCTCCCCACTCCTTCCTTCTTTCCTCTCCAACACACTTTCCCTTGTACATTTAATCCTGCCTTGGTATTTACTTCTCAGAAGACCTAGACCAGGGATGGGCAAACTTTTTGACTCGAGGGCCACAATGGGTTCTTAAACTGGCCAAGAGGGCTGGAACAAAAGCATGGATGGAGTGTTTGTGTGAACTAATATAAAGTCAAAGTAAACATCATTACATAAAAAGGTACGGTCTTTTTTCCCCCCCAATAGTTTAGAACAGCCATCCGGCCCACGGGCCGTAGTTTGCCCACGCCTGACCAAGACTAACACATTAACTGTTCATATCTTTTCCACATCATTTTTATTGTGTTGGACTTTTTGTCACTTATTATTATTATTATTATTATTATTATTATTGATTTCATAGAGGAAGGGAGAGGAGATGGAAAGAGAGAGAAACATCAATAATGAAAGAGAATCACTGATTGGCTGCCTTCTGCACACCCCTACTGGAGATGGAGCTTGTACCTTGGGCGTGTGCCCTGACCAGGAATCGAATCATGACCTCCTGATTCATAGGTCGATGCTCTACCACTGAGCCACACCTGCTGGGCTTGATTTTTCTTTATTGACTATAGGTATTCCTAATAATCATGTAGCCATTTTCTGTCATGTGTCGTAATTATCGTTCCTTAGTTGGTCTTGGAATTATGGCTTAGTTTATATTTTCTCCATGTCAAAGCATGTCTAGTATTTCTGAGCAATACATGGGAGTCTCTATAAAGGTGTAGTTATAACTCCTCTTTATCTTAAAATCTAGGGACCAGAAAGTTGGAGGCCCAACTCACATTCATATAGAAAGTTCAAATGAGAGAAGAAATGGAAGACCTTCAGCAGTCAAGGGTCTGCACAAATTGTGAAATCCCTCCGGGCAGGCACAGCAAGGCCCCCACCCTGGGGGTGGAGAACTCCTAGAATAGGTTCCAATTATGCTCCCCAGGAGGAGCTCTGCAACTCTTAGCCTCGATGGCCTTTGGCTGTTTCTTTTCCCATCGCCATCCTTGGTGATCTCTAGCACAAGTATTGAATAACATACGCTCAATGAGGACTGAGAGCTTTCTCTGTGCATTTCCACCCAAAACTTGTTTTAGGTCTTTAATCATCATAGTTTTCCTTAGTGTAAGCTAGTTGTTCTTTTGACAATACAGCTCTCTAAAAACTTAACTGTGTTATTGCAATGTCAGCTCCTTGTGCCAATAGCTATGCCCATGATTCTCTTCTAGATATACTTCTTAGATTTACTGGATTTCTTTGCTTTCTCATTCCTCTGCCTCAACCTAATTCATTCTCATTCTATCTGTTTGTTTATCTATCTATCTATCTATCTATCTATCTATCTATCTTGATTGTGGGGATTGTAAGTCTATCAAATTGCAGAGCCAGAGCCACAGCTTTAGTCCCTTTTCCATGATCACTTTTTCCATGGAAAGAACTTTTTGAGTAATGCCTCATCAGTTGGACCCTCATCCTGAGACACTTTAACCCATCCAAAGATTCTAACAGCATATGACAGCCATACTCTTGATTTGTTATTTGCCACGAGGACGAGTTGCAATCAGTCCTTGTTGCCCAGTTTTCTCTTCCATCGGTTGAGCTTGAGAACAGTTGTCCCTTCCAAGCCCACAAATCTCAAAGTTTCTGGCCTCCCTTCTCTTCCTTTTCATTCCTGCTTGCATCAGCCAGTTCTTTTCTGAACTTGCTAAGCACAATATACAGCAACCAACTCATAGTAAGATTCTGTTTCCCAGCCTCTGTTCCTAGGGCTACAAATTTCTGAGGTAAATTATTTGCCTACAAAGTTACTGCAAGTAACACTTTGACCAAATGTGTTGCCACTATTTGCTATGGATCATGGTGTTTCCAGCTTCTGGTAAGTTGCTTTGCTATTCAGCAGCTAGGCCAACGCCACCTATTTTGTAGTTTGGTTGCACCAGCTCCCTCTTTCCAGGTTCTAATTTCTGCATCAGAGGGGATAAGTAGCTTATCCTGTGAGAACAAAATCTCAATGCCTTAACAAATCTTATATCCTGGCTCACATGACATGTTTGATGCAGGTTGGCAGAGCATCTCTGTTCACCATTGTCACTCAGGGATCAAGCTGACAGGACTTCATGTCAGCGGGCACTTCGATATTACAGCAGAAAGAGGAAGTGTGGAAAGCTGCATCCTTTATGTTTCTGCCTGGAAGTGGCACATAGCATGTCCATTCACACTGTATTAGTCAAGTAAGCTACATGGTCATGACTCACATCAGAAATGGGGGGAGTGTAACTGTCCACTTTCATAGGCAAGGAAACCTGGAAATATTCAGTGAGTTACAATAATTAGTGTATTTCTATTCATTCTCCTCCCTGCCTCTCCTCTTCTATCCCACACCACTTCCTCTTCCTTATCCTCTTCCCAATTTCCCTCCACATTTTCTCCCAAAAGGCTTGATTTAGCTTTAATATAATCTTGTACCCCTTTCTATGAACCCCAAGTTCCCTCTTCTATGAACTGTGTTGCAATTCATAGGCATTAAAGGAAAGTCTTAGAATTGAGTAAAAAGTATTAAAAGTGAATATGGATAGATTGCAATGTCACTTAAAGGAAACCTGTAATTGGGTAATTTGGTCAGATTCCTGGAAGAAAAGATTCCCAAGTCCAATATATGAACCAAGAGCAAGAGTGCTTTCCGTTTGCACAGAATCTGTATCCTGACCCCTCATGAAAGCCATCCTGACAAACCCAGAGCTATGACTGAAGACACATTTACTGTCCAATACAGGGATTGGCACAAATACCCACTGAGCTCAGCACAAGCTCACAGAGTGTTTTTAGTTATCACTCTCATCCAAAAACAGTTAGGGCTCAAGGTAAACCAATTAGGTTGGACAAAAATGCTATCTCGTTCAGTAAGATATCACCTTTCCAGGTGACCTGCTAGACCCACAGATTAAAAGACTCCTACTTAACTTTGAGAAAAGAGGCTTCTATTAAACTATTAAAAAATTTAGCCAAAGAAATTTTATTACATAAAGCACTGCCTTTAAATGCACAGAAACTTGGGAACTTTATAATCAAATTCATTTCAACTTAACAAGAGATCCGCTTCTGTAGCCCTGTTGTGGATTCCACGTCTTAGCCTGTAAATGCAATGTTACGGCACCATTGCTTACATCCTTTTAGAACAAGTGTTTTGCCAAGACAAATAACTCAGGCACCAGTTTTGTTTGTTCCATAAATTCTATAACGTCATGGTTTTTGGAAATTGAACTTCTCTAAGATATGATTTCTACAACTGTGAAGTATATTAGTTGGATTGGATGGTCAGTAGAGTGTATCCCAAATTAATTTTCTGTGGCTCAAATACACACTGGAGCACCCGACACCCACGGATTTAACATTTCCATCAATCTTACCCCAAAGTGTGCAATAAATGTATCAAAGTTGACACCTTTTATAATTTGTTTCAGTTAGTCTAAATAAACTCTCAAGAGACTTCATAATAATTTCTAAACACTATTTTTAACAACAGAATACATCACCATCAGACAACTCTCCCGCCCACCCAGCCCCATCCACACCACTGAACCAGTTTTGTATTGAACTCGCAGACTAATCTGGCCTTACTTAAGCAAGTTCTGAATTTTATAGTCATCTTCCTCAATCCCTCACTTCTGGGCTGCCAGCCAGATTGTGAACAAGAAATGTGAAGGGTCATTTCCTGAGGTGAATGCTCAAAGTTGTTCAAAGTGCTCGTGGGTGGCTTGCACTGCCTCCGCTTCAAAACCACTTTTTCCTGTTTTCATGCTTGATTTCGTGTGTCACTGACCAGCGTGGAGGAGGATTGAAGTTCTTTCAGCTGTGCTGGTGCAGCCGGCTCCTCCCAGCCCTTTTCCAGGCCCCTCTCTATGGGTCAAGCTCTGCTTCAGACAATGCCCCTCACTTTCCAAAATTAACTGCTGCTCTATTCAAATCTAGGTAGCAGAACTCACAGTTTTCTTCTGGCTGCAGCCCTGCAGGCCACAGATACGGACTCTCCCAGGTCCTAAACTACTAGCCCTTACCTCTCTACCTTAAATAAGACTCTTTAAATATAACATGTACTTAAAGAAATCCCTTTTAAAATTTTCTTTAATGAAATTGATTTGTTTCCTCTAGATTTATCCAGAAAAATAATCATGACTACATATCTGGTATTTTCATTACCAGAAACCCTTATTCCCACTATATAGGCATATACTTTATTATATATATTTGAGACAGAAAACTCTGCATCAAGAAGCTATTTTTTTCTTAATTCTTTGTCTATTATTTGGATAGGAAGCCATCAGAAAAAGAAAGGGTGCATGGTTATGCCATAAAAATGTGTGTATTCAAATTTTGTGATAAGCTTGGTGAACTGAAAAAAGGGTGGGGGAGAAGAGAGAAGAGATCCTTTTGCTGCTCAATAATCCTTTTCACCTAAAAATAATAATAATAAAGGAAACTTTTTATATTGAAAGAAGCATCTTATGAGCTTCAATATCAATATTAAGCCTACTAAAATTTATTTTGAATAGTGTCCTTATATGCTTTTAAGGGCTTTCCATTAAAACAAGGTGTAAATAAACACACATATCTGGACTCCTATTAGTTTTGTTATTAAGTCTTAGCAGCTAGTAGCAAATGCTATTTCTAACCCCGGGTTCCTGTTCCCCGCGTGGACTGACCCCTCTTCTAACTTGCTCCGAGTTCTTACCTTGGAGACCAAACTTCACCAGGGGTCCGGGATTCTAGTTCCTCTAGTCTGAGACCAGTTTCACAGCAAAGGCCCTTTCAAGTTGCTTTCATAATGATAAATCATCCTTCTTCCCAGCTTGGGAGTTTTTATTTTTTAAAGACAGCTAACTGGTTTAAAACGAGCACGAAATGAGGCATTTAATTGCCTTCCTGTGGAATGAGCGCCTGGGCCTCGGCGTCCCATCTTAGACAGGAACGGTGGTTGCTGGAGTAAGCATGTGCTCCGCAGCGCGCCTGGGAGGAGCCGCGCTGATGAGCGCTCTGCGCACCTGACTCCAAGCACAGCGGTGGGTGCTCTAGCGAAACCCCGTGCTCCTAACTAAGCTTCCCCACCCGCACCAGGCTGGGCATCCCTGTCCTGGTAAAGAATGTGCCCATAGAGTCCTTCACATGAAATCTCATGATCGCCGTTATTATAAGCGCCAAAAGACATTCCCACTCCTTTCATCTCAGATGTTTGTAGCTAGAGCTTGCTCTATTGCTGATTTTGATGAACTAGGTTCTTAACACCATAAACCAAAGATTAGATACACTATTAATTGCTGTCTGTAAGAGTTTGGGATTGTAAAAGCAGGCATCTGAAATTTAACACTTAAAAAAATGCATTGTCGCCCTAACCCAAACTCAGTGGATAGAGTGTCAGCCTTCGGCCTGAAGGGTCCCTGGTTCGATTCCTGCCAAGGGTATGTACCTTGGTTGCAGCCACATCCCCAGGGGGAGGTGTGCAGGAGGCAGCCGATTATGTTTCTCTCTCATCGATGTTTCTAACTCACTATCCCTCTCCCTTCTTCTCTGTAAAAAAATCAATAAAATATATTTTATTTTTAAAAAATTCATTGTCATGAGTTGGAAGTCTTTACTCAGTCACATTATGATCTCAACACCAATCAGGGCCCCCGTGAAGTCACTGGAAATACTTCTTCAGTACTCTTGACATTTCCCTGACCTCTCGCTGGCCCAGACTCACACTGCTCCTGGTAAATTTGGGGAGCTTAAGAAATACGCTAAGCTCAGCCTCAACCTTCTTTGTAGAAAGGGCCTCCCCTGAGGAAGGCATACATTTCCCTCCACTCCCCCTGCAGAACTTGTGCAGAGCCCATCCTGCAGGGAGAAGCTTGCCTCACTCTAAGGCTAACTTGAACTGAATGGGTAAGTCTGCCTAATGTTGGTGTTCAATAGTAACTTGGCCATTTAGCTAAGATGGTAAACCATATCTGCTATATTTTGGTCGCCATATTTTCTGTGGGGTTCCCCGCCCCCACAACTTGTCTAAAACAAACAAAAGAAAGAGGGTTTCTTTTGTCTTTTTGTGTGTGTATATTTTTATGGTGGGCCCAACTTATGTGGCACAAAATACAATTAGGATTTTAAAGGTGCCTAGAAATAAATATACATTGTGATGCTCTAGTAACCTACAAGGAAATTGTCAATAAATTATGGACTAGGCTATAGACATTACTCAGCATTCGGATATTAGAAACCAAATAATACTATATAGATGATCTATACTTTAACTATACTGCATTACAGAAAACCAGCATGCAAAAGAATCACTTAAAACAGATACTCTCCCATAGATATAATGTTAGAGCTGGAAGTTGTAATCCTGCCTAAAAGACAACATAAGATAAATCAGAGACCTTACCAATATTAATTCCCAAAAAAAATGCAGGTTAAAAGGATCCTTTGGAGCTATTTTCCCCCAAAGGTATTTATGAAATATGAGTCTCATAAGATGCTTCTTTCAATATAAAAAGTTTCCTTAGTCAACAAATCTTTGAGAACATATAATGCTACTATTTCTCCTCTTAAAGCTTGACAATATTCACTGCTATATTAATGGCTCTTTGAAGCCTTGCTTTATTTGTTTTAATCCAGTAGTCATCAAATATGGATAACTAAAGAACATTATTTTCAAGTAGCACCAATTAATTTCTATGGAATGCACTTTGGGAAATGATATTTTAAAACAGCAAATAATATTAAATGTAACACCTGAATTTCATAAGGAATGCTGGCAGACAATGTATCATCCCTGTCTTGGCACTCTTGGGGTTATTATATAAAATGCAAGGAAGATGACCAAACTCATAAACTCCAATTATTTAAGTAGCATAAAATCCTAATATATAAAAATTGTGGGTCCGTCACATCCACAACTACTGGAGGCTCAACCAACTGGAAGTCAGTCCTGCAGTCAACACTGTGTTGCCATGGTGACCCAGCACTGACTGTTGAGGGGGCTGAGAATCAGGCCCAGAGAGAGACCTGAAGAGAGAAGCAGGGTCTGATCCATAGTCTCTGTGGCAGCTATTGATCAGCACATGCTCTTTTTCTCTCTAGATCAGATCAGCAGCCTCATCTTCATTTCTCTCTAGGTCTCCACCAGAATTGCTGATCAGCCTTGCCTTTCTGATCAGGCCCTGTTGTTAGGCCCAGAGATGCTGACTGACATAGAAACTGACCAATAAGAACCAAATCTAGATGAAAAGTGAGGAGCCAATGGTTGCTTCTGAGGCACCTTGATCTAAGAAATCTAAGAACCTCTGCCTCAGAAGTTTAGAGCAAGAAAATATAAAAGAGATATTAGCCTAGACAAGGAAACATCCCTCTACAGATTTTTAACTTCCCCCTTTAAAAAATACTATAACAATGTGAAAAATCTGAAAAGTAATGTGTGTGTGTGTGTGTGTGTGTGTGTGTGTATGTATGTATGAATAACTCTCTACTGATACATGAAAACTAAGCCCAAAATAAGTGCTTTTAAATTTTATTTTTTTAAATGTATCCTTATTCTATATATTTAAAGGCTTAATACAAATTGACTGAACAGCCAAAACCGGTTTGGCTCAGTGGTAGAGCGTCGGTCTGCGGACTGAAAGGTCCCGGGTTCGATTAAGGTCAAGGGCATGTACATTGGTTGTGGGCACATCCCTGGTAGGGGTGTGTAAGAGGCGGCTGGTCGATGTTTCTCTCTCATTGATGTTTCTAGCTCTCTATCTCTCTCCCTTCCTCTCTGTAAAATATCAATTAAAATATTTTTTTAATTGATTGAACAGTAGAATGACTAGTTGCTATGATGTGCACTGACCACCAGAGAGCAGATGCTCAACATAGAAGCTTCCCCATGGTGGTTAGTGCACTCCCACAGAGAGAGTGCCACTCAACCAGAAGCTGGGCTCATGGCTGGTGAGTGCACCCAGAATGAGGGGACCTCCCCCCACACACCAAGTGCACAAACTTCATTCACTGGGCCTCTAGTATAAAATAAAGTAATTAAATGCAGCTTCCATTTTTATGAGTCTAAAGAAGAAATAAAACAGAGATAAATACTCACTTTTGATACTTTAGAGGTGAGAAACCAGCAAGAAGATGGTTCAACTCTAATGAACAGAAGCTGAAAGTGTCACAAAATGCTCTGGCTGGCATGATATCTATCCCCTGTGACCCATTTCTATTTCTTGGTTCTCCTTAAGATCACAGTTAGATGTGCCACTTATACAGCTATAACCCTAGTCCACATGGAGTGATCAATATCTCTTCACTTTATACCACATTCCTCCATAAAGAAAGTCTGCCTGGATTTGTTGAAGACTACATCCCAGAGCCAAGCAAGGGACCAGGAAGCCAAGAAGCTATTTCTGCCACTCATTCTACCTTCTCCCTTTTGTCCAGGTACCCAATGCATAGATTTCTATTTTTCCTTAAGTTCTCAGGGTTAAAGTGATCAAATAACCTAAGGAAAACAGAAAGAAGCTATAACTTATTCAGCTTAGTCTACAAAATATCATCTTGCAAATCCACCCAAAGCACAAAGACTTCTAAACTCCTGCCTGATGTCACCAAAAGGCAAGGCCCTCAATTACTCTTGCTTCTGTTCTCCAGCCAATGTTTTTCCTTCCTTACTAAACTTGTTGCCACCCTCCCCAAGGACTGCTCCAATAGTTATGCTCCTTCTACCAACCCTCATCCCTGGCCATCTGCAAGTCACCATCCTGTATTACAATCTTTCTTCAAAGACTAAGCAAGACCTAATATAACCATTCAAAATCATCTAATTGAGTTCTAAGTTACAAAGTATTCATAGCTATTATAATTTTTTACATCATCTATAATAATAAAAGCGTAATATCTTAATTTGACCAGACATCCTTCCAGACCACCTTCCAGACAAAGCTGGGGCTGCAAGGGAAGCCCAGGTCCTGGGTGACAGAGGGAAGCTGGTGCCCACAGCCGGGAGAAGGAAGGTCTGAATTTCGTGCATCGGTCCTCTAGTTTTATAAGTCCTTGATTCTTCAGATGATAAAAATGGGTAACATTAAATGACTTGCCTATATTTACACAGACTTAGAGAAACCTAAGTATAGACTATCCCACTTCTGTCTTACTACAGGACATATTATTCTTTTTTAAAAGTCTCTGAATAAGCATTAATGTACACCAAATATTAATGCAATATAGGGATCATTAATCTACTGTCACAGCTCTGGGGGGTATTAGAGACTTCAATTCAGCTCCACAAAAACTCTATCCCATTCCTCTGAAGTTCTCAGGGCCCCACCACCCTTCTTGGTCTCACAGATATGCTCGAGAGCTGTGAGAAGAAGACAGATATACATATGGAATGGGTCATTCTCTGTACTGTGTAGGAAGCTCTCCTGGTGGAAAGACTGCTCTAGATTTCTAAGAGAAATCTTCTGAAGACTGTCATGGAAATGAGAGCTAGCCTAGTCCTTGTGAGCAAATGTGGGGAGTTTGCCCTCTAGTGACAGCTGTCTGATCTGCAGGACAAGACAAGTTAGCACAGTGACCTTATTTGATAGCCCTTTGATGTTTCCATGATGGAAATCTTTCCATCAGGAACCTTTTACAAAAGTGCCCATGATCCCATGATCGCATGGTCCCAGAAACACCCATCAATCATTTCTTTTAGGGGTGTGCTGCTAGGAAGGGGGACTTAATAGCCATTCTCCTCCCAGGACCCATGGTCTCTCATGACCACTTAAGTGCTCTTTTAGATGTAGGAAATGCACTTCTCCATTATATTTACCTAAGACATTTTTCCTATGCCCATTAATTCGTTTTCTTTCTTTCTTTGAAGACACGAAAAGAGTACCTATAAAGAGCCTAGAAAAGAGCTTGTTAGTCAAAAGCTATTTTTAGTCATTAGCTTTAGCTAATAATAGTTGACGTTAATTAAGCATTTACTACATGTATGCATTGTCCTAATTGCTTTACATATACTATTAATTTAACTGCCACCACTACTAGAGGTTAGTATACCTTTTATTCCCCTTTTATAGATTAGAAAGCTGTAGCACACAAAAATTAAAGTTTCCCATGGCCATACAACTAACAACTGCTGGAGCTGGGATTGGACCCCAGGCAGTTTTTCCCTCTTTCCTTGGAGGCACAAAAACTTATGCTGTAGACCCCCTTAGGAAAACAAAGAATTTGGAAAGAATAATAAAATGTTTGTGCTCCATATTAAAAGGATGTTCCTATTAATGTTGACACATTACTTATATGAGGGGCCCCAAAGTACTTATAAAACATACAATTGTATTCTATCATAATTTTGATAATTCTAAATATAAATTACTAATTATTATAAACATTAATCTAACAGTTGACTACAAGTAATTTTTCTGGCCTCTTTAGAATTCATATAGTATTCTAGAATACAGTCGTTCTTGATGTTTCAAATGCATATGTATTATTGAAAAAGTTATTCCTATATAAAATAATAAATTGATATATGTGATGTTGTCCAAACTCTTTAACTATTCCATTTTTCCTAAAAGTCATGTGTGAAATTATTTCCCAATGCATATTTATCACAGAAAGTTTTATGCTTAATTATATAATCCAGCATCTAGACTCATTAACTTGAGAAAAATATTGATTTTAATTGTAAATAATTCACAGTAGAAATATTAATAAGTGCTTAAAATTTATTCATTTAAGTCTGTCATAACATGATTAACCACAGCTTAAAAATACTCAATCATATGCATTTTAATTCATGATACCTAATTCTCCTATTAACTTAAAGAAGTATATATAATGAAACATATGTGTCCACTTACATAGGCATAGATTCCTTCTATGCAAAATTCCTACTAGCAAGTTGTCAAAATAAGGCCTAAGGATTAGCGTCCCAACAAGTGTATGTGCACCAAATAGCAATGGCCCCCTGGCATTAAGATCCTGCATCTCAGTTCTGCCACTATTGCAGTTCCCAATGGGCAGCGCGGATGTAACGTATCCTAAATCATGTGTCCCCATTCTCTAAGACCTCCTTAGCCTCCATTTGCTCAAACATCACTAAAACTGATGGCCTGGGGCAAAAACCTACTTGTTCGATACACTTCACCTTCCTATCGGCAGGTGTGTTGCCCAAGAAGGTAGAACGTATGGGTCACCAACAACTGCCTGTTATTTCTCCCTAACAGCCCCACACCCAAGCCCTCCTGTGCTCATCTACTCTATCTCTGCTCTGATACTTCCAATATCTCCATGTATTACATGCAAACCCACCTAGGCTCCCTGACTTCAGTTTTACTCCAATTGATACATATACAGAGTGGTAGCCCTTTTTGTTGAAAATACTATAAAACTAATCTATACCTCCCTAATATTGAAAAGGAAAAAAAATTGTGCAGCACATAAAACAAAGTAAAGTGAGTCTCCAGCTCACCACACACTTCGGCCTACTTCCTACAGGCTATTTTTTTTTTCTGTATCCATCCCATATATGTTTTCTTCCTCTGTGTTAAAAGGGAAAAGAAACTTTGAGTTGGATTTCCTGGTCTTTCCCACTCCCGCCATGAATGGGAGGGCTGGTGAGATAGACAAGTGCACCGAGGGCCAGAACGGCCATTCCTTCGGAATGCACCCATAGTGCCACTTGTCACCATTCAACAGTCTTACAAATGTTATCCTCCTCTTAGGAATATAAGGGGTTGGATGGAAATAACAAGAGAGGCTTTTTCCTTATGACACGGTCTCTAAGCTTTAAGAAGAAAGCACATGGACCTGGAGGCACTTTCCTAGAGAGGTATCACACACAATGGCTAAATACACAGGCTCTGTAGCCAGACCACTGAGATGTGTCCTGGTTGTGTCTCGCATGCACTGTTTGATCTCCAACAAGTTACCTAACCTATCTGTTCGCTGGTTCCTTGTCTACAAAATAGAAGAGATAACAATAGTATTTCTTCAGAAAAATAAGATTTTTTTTGAGTTAATAGATGTAATGTGCTCATAAAATGCCTGGTACATAGTAAGTATTATCAAGTATCTGTTAAACAAATTTTAAAATAGTCCATGACACTAATTATATCAACACACACCTTGATTGCATGCGCTCCCACTCAGCTTGACTTCCAGTACCTCCTCCACATCCTATCTTTCTAAGTATTTGGACCACAGCTTACCAAGTTAATTATTTCATTTGTGAGTAAAATTTCAGGGTAAATCTTCAGTGTTTGGATTTCAAATTAAGCGTGTAATCAAGCACTGAGGATATGATGATGCTTAACCTTAAAATGGGAAATATTTTTACAAAGAAACTTTTATTCTTTTTGAGGCAGTGAAACATTATTTATTATGTATTAAGTTTTTTTTTTCTCTGCACAGCAATAGCAGATTGATGAGCTGTTGGGGCCTGAATAAGTCTTCAGGTTGAAAGCTGCCTTTGGTTGTATTAATCACTGAGCCCAGAACTAAAGTAGACACAGGAGAGCCTTGCTTCTGATGATCTCTTGCAAGCACAGCCCCGGCCAGGCTACACCAGCCTGTACATTGTGAAAACAGATGCTTTCCGTGTAGCATTAGGTAAGCCAAGGGATCCTTATCCAGGTTTTCTTCATCCATCCTGCAGTGTCCGTCAAGGCTCTTTTACACGAATTTTAAGAATTTGAATCAAAAATTAAATTGAAGCTTCAAATGTCATCTTAAGCCAAATGAAAGCCCATCTCTCACCCTGAAAAATCTTCGTGTAAAGAATGCTCCTCTCAGGAGGACAGTTCCACAGCGCTGACCTCACTTGGCTCCTGTCTGTCCTAGGTGAGAAATGGGCAGCAGCCCTCGCACCTCCAGTTACTATTTTAATAACAGTGTAAAACACTGGCTTTAAAAGTTGTAGCACAGATACTTTCTGATGGGTGATTAACTGCTTTTATAGAGAGATGACACATGGGTGTTCACTTATCGAGCACTATGCTAGACTCTGATGATATGGAGTGGATAAGATAGCAATGGTTTATGTCTTCGCAGAGCCTATGTTCTGCTTGGGGGGGGGCGACAAAACAAGCTATCATACAATAAACGACAAATCATGATTGAATTGCACACTGGAATCAAATGAACGGCTAGAAAAAAAGCAGAGAGAACTTACTGTAGAGGAGGGGTTTTCATCCTTGACCATCACATTAGAATCTCTGGGGAAATTTTTCAAACTCCCAAGTTGTACCCAAGATCAACTAAAGAATGTCCGAGAGAGAAGGGAGGATCAAGTACCAGTTTATAGACACCCCTCTCCCCTACAAATGATTCTAAAGGGAAGCCAGGATTGCGAATCATCCCTTCACTCTTCTAACACAAATACTACAAAGCTACAAACACCTAAGAGCAATCTGTTTCCCTTTTGATTAAATTTAACTTATTAATACTATTTGTGTGGCCCTAAACAAGCAAGTTAACCTCTGTATACTTCAATTTCCTCATATGCAAAAGGGGCGTAAAATCATCTTTCTGTGACTACTATATTAAGTAAGATTATGCATGTCAAATGCTGATCACAGTAAAAGCCTCCCCCCCTCCCAAATTGCTCCATAAATGTCAATGGTTCCTACTACTGTTGTTGCTGCTGTCTCTGATATTGTTGTCCCGTTACTTGCTCTATTGCAGTGAATTGGAATTTTGTTAGGGCCCCAAGCTGCCCACCACACAAACGGCACCAGCACTTTAGCAGCATTTTCTGGGGCCTTTGACAAACTACAAAGATTTATCTTCAGATTTCTCCTGTTACTTGTACCTCACTGGCACCATTTTTCTGTTCCCACATGTTCATTGCCATACATCGTAGCAGTATAACACCACCCACAAAAATTAGCCTCTATGACAGGCCTGTGACCCAGTCCCAGTTGACAATACACTGAGTGGCCAGATCTTTATGATCTCTGAATGCTTAATAATCTGGCCATTCAGTGCATACCCTGAATAATAAAAGGCTAATATGTAAATGGTCTCCTCAACCATGAGTTCGACCCGCAGGCAGGCCGGCCAACCATCCATGTCCCCTCCTCCTGGCCAGGCTGGCCAGACCCCACTCATGCACAAATTTATGCACCAGGCCTCTAATATATACCGAATGGCCAGATTATGCATTCAGAAATCATAATAGTCTGGCCACTCAGTGTATACTTATCATGGGTGATATCAGACACAGGGAAATTATGTTCCCAGAAGAGATGCACAAAAACACACTGAACCATGTTGGGGGTGACAGAATCAGTCAAATGTCTGAAGACCCTCAGGCAGGTGTTCAAAGTCCTCACTGGCACAATTCAGAATGCATTACAGCTAGCCCACTGACATGATAGATTATTAATATTTATTTTCATTTCAAATCACCTCTCTTGATTTCATGTATAAGGACTGAGATTCACTATGGTCAGCAGAGTGGAAGAAGCAAATAACCAAGATGTCAACTTGATGTACTGCATGTACACTTCCTGCCAGGGATTGGAGTATGCACACAGCTCCTTGCGTGACTAGGGAGCCCAACCTTGGATGCCTAGGAGGGGATTATAAAGCATCATTATTAAGTCATGAGAGGGCAAAGCATACCATTGCTTTCTCTTCTAACTATAAAGATGAAGATAAATTATCTGCTAGGACCACAATGGCAAATGACCACAACATAGCCCTAACCACCTGCATATGACTGGTATGGTCATATGGGCCACTGGATTCAGAAAATCCACAGATATAGAAAAAAATTTTCTCCTTCTTCCTATTGCTTCTAATGTCTTTGTAACCCAGGACTGTTCCCCTCCTGAGAATAAGGATAGGCTCGGTGCTCGCTGGTCCAGAAATCAGACTCCAAAGCTATGTTTTCTCATTCAGTTGCCTGTTACACACTGGGTTGGAGACATCAAAGACACTGCTAGTCAAGACCTTTACTTCAATTCACAGATACAGCAAGATTGGCCAAAGGAAAACAAACAAACAAACAAATAAACACAATGAGAGCCTAAGGACATTTGCCCAACCTAAAATATCAACTGCAGTTGAAGATTAAAATTTGGCTCTTACATTAGGCATTTAAGTATTTTGTCACAAATTGAATGCAAAATATGACATTTATACTCCACCAATTTTCATTTCTCTATTTTTAAATGATTACAAAATAAAGGATCTGCTTTAAACCCCAACATAATAAATAAATATAACAGATCAAGAAGGAAAACCACCAAGTGACTGCTGCATGAATTACTGAGGAAATGCAACATATTTGAGACATACAATTCGTGACATGTTCTAGCCTCATTGATTTCTACGTTTGGAGGATGCACTCTGGCAAAGAACATTTGCCTTTGAGCACACATTACACAGTGAAATAGAAAGAGACAGTACCTGCCAAAAGAATCTATAAACCTCAGGAAGAAAATAAACATCCCACACTCACACCTTGTTAATATGCATAAGCGCACAACCTAATTGTGTAAGAAGGATTTAGTATTCTGGGTGCTCATGCTTCATCGAGCTAAGCATCAATGAGCACATATCAGGGAGCTCAGTTATTCAAGAAACCTCTCCCCTAACTTTCTATTAAAATCTATTGTTTACGGAGTGTCAGAAGGAAATGCACTTCATGCTAGGGGTTGGAGTAACTACATTAGTTCACCCTGACCTCTGGCATCAGAGTATACCCAAGGACAAGCAATGATCCTCGAGAAGTGTGCTAAGAATGGGCTCACGTTGCTTAACAATGAAATGCCCTTTCTCACAACGAAATGCCTCAAGGAAATTTGGTGCGCAGCTTGGGTCCAAACACATGATGTCTCAGAATCCCCTAAGCATGTGCTTCTCTTTGGGTCCAGAGAGAATACATGGTGCAGAATTCTCATACATTCTTCATGAATCCAGTACATGATGCCATTAAGAAAGTAAACATTGTAAGTAAATTAGGGGGAAAACAAGCAATTCTAATAAATCTCCCATCGCAGAGAGTTTGAGTAGTTCATGGGGATATCTCAATGCACAACTCCAGGGATCACTCTTCACATGGAATCTGGGTGCTATTCACACAGGAGACTATGGAACTGCTGCCTGAAGCACTAAAGAATGGGACCCCACGCCCTTACTCAGGCTCCCTTCTATCTGCTCCCTAGAGAGCTTTCATGTAAGATTTCATGAAAGTCTGACTACACTGATCTAGATTAAGCTGAGAGAAATCATACTGCTTAAAACACCGTGCTTCCTCTACTGGTAGTAGTCCTGCTTGTTTGAGAAGAGTAAAGAAAGAGAAAAAAACATAACTTATGCACATACTGTCACATGTCACCATGAGGGCTGAGCCCCTTAAACACCCACAATTGCAATTAATCATCCTAACAACCCTAGGCTTCATTGTAAGGATCCCAATTGGCAGAATCTCAGGGAAAATGGAGGCCCAGAGAGGTGAAGGGGCTTCCTGAGGAAGAGCAAGCCGGTAGATGAAGAAGGCAGAACCCTTCTTGGAAAACAAGCTGTTGCATGGGTGCACATCTTTGTTTTCCAGGAAGGCAGGAGTGCTCTCGGAGCACCACGCAAGGCAATCTGTTGAAATTAAAATGTTAACTTTTGGGGTTAAATTACATACCATCTTGTTCCAGATGCTACTATAGGTAAGCAACAGCAAAAGCCAAAGATTTGGCAACTTAAATGTCTACCCACTTACTTATTCTTCAATAAAAACTAGGGAAACAATTGCTTTATTTTAGCATAAAAAACGTGTTACTCAGGAGAATAAGTGGGAAATGTTCAGAGGAATCCCGGGACATCTGCAGGCAGCCCCATGCAGTTTCTTCCCTGCAGCTGCACTGAACTAAGCTCATTCTTCCTTCCACCCAGCCCAGCCTCCCCTCCTCTCGGCAAACCTTCAATTCTACAACCTACTTCACTGTAGAAGGGCAGGCAAAAGGCTAGAGAGCTCAAGGGCCTGTCTTTTCCACTTTAAAAATCAGGACGACACAGCACCATACTAGAGTTTCATGCTCAGTAATTTCCATGCAGTATTTTTGTGAAATCATTCTGTTTTTATATTTTGTGTTTGAGATAATTTCGAATCTGCTCTGCTCAATTTTTCTACTCCCCCTTCACCCTGCAATCATGACTATATCCTCAAGTGCCATCAAGAGTAGGGCACCGTACAGCTACCACTTGATCCACATTCAAGAGGCCCCTTTTGAATATAAAAATTCTTCAGCTGCACCAAGTTTTAAGGCCTTTAACCTACTTTTTGCTACCCTCTCTCGTCCTCCTTTCTCAATGCCATTCTTCTCACGACAACATGCAGGGAAGAACAAAAAATAAAGTGAAAATATATCTGGACAAAAGGAAGAAGAAACAAAAGGGTAGTGGTGTTTAAGGTTGTAAAAGTGCCCTCTTTGTGTATAGAATCTAAAGTGGAGTGTGTGTGTGTGTGTGTGTGAGAGAGAGAGAGAGAGAGAGAGAGAGAGAGAGACAGAGAGAGAGACAGAGAGAGAGACAGAGAGAAAGAGATGGTGAGAGAGATGGTGAGAGAGAGGGAGGAGAGGAGGAAGAGAGGGAGGAAGGAGAAGAGGAAGAGAGGGAGAAGAGGGAGGAGAGGGAGAGAGGAATGGAAGGAGGGAGGGAGGAAGGGAGGGAAAGATGGAGAGAGAAAGGGAAGTATGAAAAGACAAAAGTAGAGGAAGGAAGAGAGAGGGGAAGAGAGAGGAAGGGGGAGGGAGGGGTGGAGGAAGTTGTGGCGGTACTGAGTATTTGGGATGCAGATGCTATCAGCATGAATAAATATATCCATGTACACATATAAATAAAGCAAGAACCATTAAGAGTGAGGGAAATTAGCACTTCTCAAACATCTATCTTTCACCAGGCCCTAGATATAGTTACCAAAATAGTCCAAACAACTGGGAAAACATTTATAAAACTAAAAAACATTTTCTCTCACACCAAGGACCTCAATGTCACAAGGATCTAATGTGTCCACTATCTGACCCATTTGTTTTTTTCTCCTCCCCTCTGGCAGGCAGAGAATGGGTTGAACTACTTGTTCAAATAAGGTTTGAAATTATGAGTGGATTTTGATCATCATTGCCACTCATTTCTCTTATTTTCATAAATAATGGACTTAACTGCACAGAGCCATTTAAAAATAAATTAGCATTCTTACTACACAGGACATAGATTGTTACTCTCTCTGGTTACTCTGACTTGGGACACTGATCTGTATGTAAGGGTAAAAATCTCCATATATTACAGTGACATTCCTACAGGGTCACAGACTTGGGCTATGAAAAGCACTTCTAGCAATAAAGGCCATCTTCAGCTAAAAGGTTAATTCTTTTAGCAGCTGAAAAGTTTGCCCCCTCAGGCTATCTCAAAGCTGGGAACTTATCACATAAGGCACAATCTCATTGGGCATGCAGAGTAAATAACCTTGTTAAGAATACAGTGTGAAAAACCTCTGTTCAAATGGGGTCAAAGGGGTGACAAGGTAAGGAAAGGATGCAGTCAAGTGTAAGGCCAGTGTGGGGTGTAATTTACAGTGCCTTGATAATTTGGGCAGGTCCAGTGTTATGAGAACTGTCTGCTTGGCACCTGGCAGAGGCTAAGAAAAGTGCCCAATGAAGAGACCTCAATGTAAGGATGTTAAGAGCTTGCCCCAACACACCAAGGGATGATGGCAAAGGGGCTCTGCAGGGTCAGCCAGCCTGCTGGCCAAAGCTGTCACAGAGGCCAGGCTTGAGGCAGCTGAGAAAGAGCTTAATTTTCTAGCTGTTTTCATTGGAATTGGGGCTAAACAGCAGGAAGAGTGAGCTGGACCACCAATTAGGTTCCCTAGGAGCTTACTCAGTCTAAGATCAGATATAGAGGTGAGGTAGAGCCTGCCCAGGGGCCAAACATCAAAGGTCCTCCTGGCCATCAGGGGGCCCCCCTCCCACTGTGGACCAGACCATTCCCATGACCTAACTCTTGAGTAGGTCCTCATTTCCGGCACCATTGAAATTCTGACCTACTCTCTCAGAGGAGGATGTCACAGCCCAGGATGCCCTCTGAACTTTAGTCAGCACAATTTTAAAATAGTTTACTGCATATTGAATATCACTGCCAAATGCTATTCTATTACAATGTTCTTAGTAAGGGAATTACACTCTAACAAAAGCATGTTTTTCCAACAACAGCCATTCCCAGAGTTCACAGGGTTCACGTCAGTGCCAGGATCCCCGAAGACACATGAGAAAAGAAATGCTCAGGTGGCTCCTACTGCAGTCATGTTCCCAGAGAAACCTCCCCATACTCACCATATTCCAAATCCCTGACCATAAGAGCCTGAATAATAATGTGTACTAACTAGCACTATAGTATGCCCTAAGTCACTAAGTCACAATGGAGAATTTGGTATATGACAGAGTTTAAGAAAATTTTAGCCACTCAACTATTTAGAGGGCATTTTCACTATACTATCAAGGGCAGACACACATCCACTTGGTTTAATACTCCAAACATAAAATATACACAAATGCCTGCTTGGCAGGCATGGCTCAGTGTGAATCCATGAACCAAGAGGTCACTGGTTCAATTCCTGGTCAGAGCACGTGCCCAGGTCTGGGCTCAATCCCCAGTAGGGGGCATGCAGGAGGCAGCTGATTAATGATGTTTCTCTCTCATGGATGTTTCTATTTCTCAATCCCTCTCCCTTCCTCTCTCTCCAAAAAAGCAATAAAAACGTATTGTTAAAATCCGAATTCTACCTCAAATATGTAAACTCCACACCTGAGATAGATAAATAATCCTGGCCAAAAAACATATACTCCTCTCTTAACTATGAGTTGTTTTTTCTTTCAGTTTAAAATACATTTTGAGTTCAGTGTTGGTTTGAGAGGAAAGAAAAAATCCACGTTGTTTCAGTGAAGTTCACTGGTGGACTAGAATGTGGATAAGAATAAATTCCAAAAATGTTACTCCTTTATTAAAATTAATCATTTTGGTATTTTGGGGGGGTTGGGAGTTGGAGGAGGAATGGCTCTGTCCTCAGCACTACCGCAGTTTCCTTTCCAGATGGAGAGTGAGCAGGTGGGAAATGCAGGCTGACCCCAGGACAATAGCTCAGGATAATGCACACATTTCCTGGATTAAAAAAAAATGTATAAGGTATTTTTCCACCTCTGCTTGGAATACAAATGAACATATACCGGTACTTGTCTTATTTTAAATGATTTCTCATTCGGGGCTGAAGAGATGTGAAACACCTTACATTCTATGGGCTTCACTTTTCAGATTATATTATCCAGGATAAGCTAAACAACTAGAGTACTTGGCAAGAGGGTCGCATTCCACATGCCAACCACATATAAATAATCTCCCTTTACTTAGAAGTCCCAGTTGGTTGGAATGGTACAGCCTCGCCGACACAGACACATACACCTGCACCATGTCAATGCAACGTTTTTCAGTATAGACTTCATTCCACGTGAAGTGCATGTGCATCTGGGCACTTAATATACACTCTATATAACATAATAGCCATTTCATGTTTCCAAACGTCACACTCATGCTTGCTGCCAACCATGTGGCAGCACTCCGATGGAATCCTTATGGGGTGGGTAGAGAGGTGAAGTCTTGGGTATGTGCCCATGTAAGCATAACAAAAGTCCAGAGCCTGTCTTTTGGCCCATAAATTACCTAGAGAGGAACCATTTTAATTGTGGGTAGCCAGATAACCGTGTTTAAATACTATGTCACTGGAGAACATTCTTTTTCCCCTTAAAAAGAGGATTGAAATTAATCTACAAATATGTGTTATATTTTGAAAATTTTAATTAATTTGGTTTATCACTGGTAGTGCTGATTAGCAACATCCCTTCTCCTGGGGTGTGTCCCTTCCCCCAGGCCCTTCTCTTCCTTACTTCGCCTTGTACTGTTGCAGCTGCTGTGCGAGAATGCAATGGCATCATAATTTCTGCAATTATAAATAATTCTGTATATAAGTAGACTCAGAGATGACTAAAATCATTGTAATGCCTGAGCAATTTTGTGCTCAAAGGTTTTTGTTAAAAATAAACTACCATTCTAATGAAATAAAAGTGTTATTCATGCTACCCGAAAAGACAGAAAGCTTTTTAAAGCATTAGTAAAAGAATGTCAGAAGAGAACAGAAAAGAAAGGTGTTTGAGAACGAATAAAAATTGAATTCCTATAATCATGTAGGAAGAATGAAATTTAAGCCCCAGGCTCTACATTTCAAGAAAAAGGCTAAGAGTTTCAAGGTGAAAACTCCATTAGAAAGAGATTCAAGAAAAAGGCTGAGAGTTTCAAGGTGAAATCTCCATTAGAAAGATATTTAGCTAGCCATTGTACCCATCTGGGGTGGTGAACGCAACCTTAAAAGCCCAGCAAAAGGCTGCTATCAGAAGTCAACAATGTTTTCTAACAACTAGTCTTACACACACACACATCCACCCGCTCTCCCAAGGGCATTGACTAGCTGTGCTCTCTGAGTTACAGGCCATTTTCCTCAGTCCTTGACCAAGTCCTTGGAAACAAGACACACAAGAAAAAACATTCTACCTCTGTGATTTCCAATATTACAGATATTACAGATAAGTTGTAATAAAATCCCATCTAAAATAACCAACAGGACTGTATAGTTAAACATTTTCTCTTTTTCAAAAATTAGAATTTTACATCTAGAATTTGGAAAGAATTATAGAAACTTACTTAGAGCTTACTGCAATATGGTATGACTAACTCAAAAGAATCAACTGAAAAACTATTTAAATTAATTTATAAAAAGCTAAGTAAAATGGTTACAAGGTACATTTTCAAATATCACCTTTAGTAAACCTACATAAACTACCCTGTTTCCCCGAAAAAATAAGACAGTGTCTTATATTAATTTTTACTTCCAAAGATCTGCTAGGTCTTATTTTCAGGGGATGTCTTATTTTTCCATGAAGAAAAATAGGGCACGCATTTATTGTTAAATTAAAATAAAGGAAATTTACTACCTGTATACAGTATGGTAGTACGGTAGTTGTCAACACAAACCAGACAAACTGTGAATCCTACAGTATCAAGAATTTACTCATTTATTCAATGACAATCATGTCATCATCTTCTGGAACATCATCATAACAATCCAATTCCTGAATTTCTTGTGACTCCATTTCTTTCAGAATCAATGGACCAAATCTCTCATGTTTAGCAATAGCGCTGTCTTTAAATGAGTACTTCTTGTCAAGGTAGCCTGCTCGCAGTGCATTTGCAATGCAACTGTCAGTGATTTTCTCCCAAGAAAACTTCACCCAAGTCACAACTTCTTGCAGTTTAGGTTTCACAGTTTCCACGCTGATTTCTCTCCATTCATACAGCAGTGAGGTCAGGACTCCATGTAACATCACTGGTTGCTAGACGCCAGTCGGGGTGGCCCTAGCGACCAGTTTATGGTAAATTAATTTTCATTCTGAGACAGAGCCTAGGGGCCTTATTTTCGGGGGGATGCCTTATATTTCAGTCAGAAGGAAATCTGTAAGTAGGTCTTATTTTCGGGGAAACAGGTAGTTAGGAAATGTATTAGGATACTAACTCATATTTACAATAGCAATAAAAACATAGTATATATGAGTAATCCAAAGAACAAAAATATATAACTTATATGAAGAAAAACACCAAGTTTGTTAAGAAACATTAAAAAAGACAAAAATGAAGAGAGACCATTTCCTTGGGGGAGAAAAAGGCGTAGCCTTGTAAGGATATCATCTCTTTCAAAATCAAAATATTGTATGATTTAAATCAAAGTCCCAGGGGGATTTAATTTTCCTGGAACTTGGCAAAAATGTTTAGATTAACCAGAAGAATAAGTATGAGGAAATATAAGAAAATTTTGATAAAGAATAGAAACAAAAGAAACTAGTTCAACCAGGTCTGAAAACATGTTATAAAACTACAATCATTGCAAGTGGCATTGAGGGATAAAATCAATTATACAGAAACAAACCCTACTATATAGGACAATTATATAACATTAATGTATATAAGCCATATATGTAATTTAAACATTTTTAATACCCACTATTTAAAAATTTAAAAAGTAAAATTAATTTTAATAGTGTTCATAGTATTATTTATATATATTTTATATATTATATTTTATATATTTTTGTACCCAAAATATTATCACTTCTCCATGTCATAAATAGCAAAGCATTATTGGGGTGCTTTACATTCTTTTGTTGTTGTTCTAAGTTTTAAAAATATGTATTTTACATTTACAGCACATCTCAGCTTGGCCTGGCCATATTTCAGGTGCTTAGTGGTCACATACAGTGAAACTCTAGAGCAAATTATCTCTCTATAAAGCTGTGGCATTGTATCTTCTATCATTTGAAAGAATTCTGTATATAAATAACTTTGTGTATTACAGTGACTAAAATCATCATAATACCTGAAGTATTTAGTGCTGAAATAACTTTATTAAAAGAAGTCAGAAAGAATTGTGGATACCTGAATAGATAGGAACTTAGATCTCTATAAAACAGTGAAAGAATAAATAAATAAATAAATAAATAAATAAATAAATAAATAAAGACAGGGTACATTTGTTTTCCAAACTCTTATAACTACATATCATAGGTGACCTACAATCTATACTAATAAAAGGGTAATATGCTAATTAGACAAGATAGACTGGACATCCTTCTAGACAAAGCCATGGTGGCAGGGGCCAAGACAGAGGTGGTTAGGAGCCATCATGCCAGCAGGGGAGAGCAGTTAGGGGTGATCAAGCTGGCAAGGGAGCAGTTAGAGGCATCAGGCAGGCAGGCAGAGTGGTTAGGAGTGATCAGGCAGGCAGAAAGAGTGGTTAGTTGCAATCAGGCTAGCAGGAGAGCAGTTAGGGGCAATCAGGCAGTCAGACTGGTTAGGAGCAATCAGGCAGATAGGCAGGTGAGTGATTAGGAGCCAGCGGTCCCAGATTGTGAGAGGGATGTCCAACTGCCATTTTGGGTCAGGCCTAAACCAGCAGTCAAACATCCCCTGAAGAGTCCCAGACTGGAGAGGGTGCAGGCCAGGCTGAGGGACTCCCACCCCACCCCACAGCCCCATGCACAAATTTCATGCACCGGGTCTCTCGTAACATAATAAAATAATTAAATAATACCCATGTTCATAGCAATTACAGAAAAGCTTAACTTAAAAGACTTTAAGACTCAGCCTACCCAAATCATAATTAATATAGTAAATATTAATATAGTACCTACTATATGCTGGGAGATTTCAATCTAATCCTCACAATAGCTCTATAATGTATGTGCCATTTTATAAATGGATAACTTAGATACAGAGAACTAAGATCTTTTTTAAGAACACATTGTTAGTAAGAGTATGGATTAATTACTATCCTGTCCATATGGAGACTTAACCACATTCTAAAAAGCAGGCTAAGTTTTAGCTAATTAAATATTTAATGAATGCTCATTATGTTAGCATATTGGTTTTAAAGAGTTCCAATTTAAGATGCAATTGAGTTCCATTTTATATGCTAAAGTCACACTTATAACACTGTGGAATTCCTTACATACACCAAGGTATAAAGTGCATTACAATGATTTCACAAGTTTTAGAATAGCTTTATTACATTATGGTTTTACAGTTTCATGGTTGTCCTATTGTTCCTTCAAAGGTGTGGTGGCTTATATCAACAGCCAACTCTTTGATCAGAAATACAAGCTCCCATCATAAGCATCACTGGCATAATCAACGTATTTTCATTTGAAGTATATTTGAAGTATAGAGCATGAGTTCAGTCTTGAACATGTTGAATTTAAGGTGCTTTGGAAATGTCAAGTAGTTAAATGGAAATAATAGTGGATCTCAAGAGTGTTCTGGGCTGGAGCTACAAGTTGAAAAGTCATCTGTCTAGAGGTAAAATTTGAGGCCATGCAGTTTTATTGGTCACAGTTGTTTGGTTGCAAGAATTAGAAATCCTCCTTAGATAGCTTAAAGAAACAAAAAGATGAATTTAATACAACACACACACACACACACACACACACACACACACACACACACACACATTTAAAGCCTCAGGAGGAAAGTACCAGGCCAGCTCTGGGGATTCGGGCAATGAATGGAAATCAATGAACAACAACTTCAGAGAACCACAACACAAGAAAGCTTTAGCCCCAAATACTCTCCATCCCCTGGCATTTCAGATAAATATTCCCAGGAATAAAATTCTTATTTTCCCTTCAAGAAAGAGCAGGGCACCTTGACTGGCAGTTGCATCAAAACCAGACACAAAGGGAATAAGGAAGGTGGTTCCCTCAAGAAAGATAGGTGAGTTGGCACTAGAAGAGGGGGTTAAAGATATTGGACTAGTAAAACCAACAGAGTTCCATTAAAGATGTGGATGAGGATTCCTAGTGAGAAGAGAAAATAATCCAGCACCTGAGAGATTCCAGCATTTAATGGACAGATAAAGGAGGAGTCAAAACACAGTGGTCAGCAAAGTAGAGGAACACTAGGAAGGTATTGCTTCATCTGAGCAAGGAAGAGGATGTTCCCAGAAGGAAGGCATGCTATAAGTGGTCAGGTAAGATGAGGAATGAAACTGTCATTGGCTTTAGTGAAGAAGTCATGGGTGACTTAAATGAGAGCAGGTTTGGTGACTTGATGAGACAGAAGCCAAAATGAATAGAAGTTGAGGAAGGGAGGACAATGCACATACATAGCTTGAAAGTTAGGTCTTGAAGGAGATGAGATACCCATAGCATAGGATTTGAGTTGAAAGAAGTTTTGTTCTTAGTGTCATTTTTTTTTATTGCTTAAATCTTTTCTTAAAATTCTTTGTTGTTTAAAGTATTACATAAGTCTCCTTTTTCCACCATAGACCTCTCTCTGGCTGCCCCCCGCCCAGCACCTGGCCTCACCTCCCCCACTCCTTGTCTGTGTCCATTGGTTTTGCTCATAGGCATGCACACAAGTCCTTTGTTTGATCTCTTACCTCCTCATTCCCCACCTTTCATCATAGGGTAGTAGACAGTCTGTTTGATGCTTCTATGACTCTGATTCTATTTTTGTTCATCAGTTGATGTTGTTCCTTATATTCCACAAATGAGTGAGATCATGTGATATTTCTCTTTCTCCAACTGGCTTATTTCACTTAGCACAAAGCTCTCCAGTTCCATCCATGCTGTTGAAAATAGTTAGAATCCCTTCTTTTTATAGCAGCGTAGTATTCCATGATGTAGATGTACCACAGTTTTCTAATCCACTCATCTGCTGATGGGCACTTCGGCTATTTCCAAATCTTAGCTATTGTAAAATATGCTGCTATGAACATAGGGGTGCATATATCCTTTCTGATTGGTGTTTCTGTTTTCTTGGGATATATTCCTAGAAGTGGAATTACTGGGTCAAATGGAAGTGTTTAAATCTTAATAAAAAGGCTAGAGCTGAGGAATCTCCATTAAACATACAAGCTTGAGATGAGATGATTACGAATGCTCTGAGAAGGAGAGGAAGGCCTGTCATCTGCCAGGAGAAGGAAGACCTCTGCTAACATAAAAGGAGAAAAGAGGAGACATTGTGGAGCAGGATTTGGAAGTGCCATGGTGAGAATCTGAGGAGGAACTCACTCACATGATGCTCCTAATTTATTTGAGATATCCTGTGCTAAGGGTGGGGGGCAGAGCTCTAAGTCTTCCCACAAGTCACTCATGGAATTTCAAGAGAGAATGCGTCCACTCCCTGGAAATTAGCCCCAGTCAAGAATGTCCCAGAATGGGACTCCCAAGATTTTGAAAACCCTGTGTGCACCACATCCTGGACATCAGCCAGGTTAGGAATTCTGTGTCAGAGATAACTCAGTCTTCATTCCATCTTCCTCCTTGGAGGCCTGAATCATCTAGAGTAGGAATGGGGGACCTTTTTTCTGCCAAGAGCCATTTGGATATTTAAAACATTATTTACAAGCCATACAAAATTTATCAATTTAAAAATTAGCCTGCTATATTTGGTTAAGCATTTAATTAGATCACCCCTAATGTGTTGGCAGGGCCAAACTAAATGATTTGACAGGCCTTATATGGTTTGTTCCCCAACCCTGATCTAGAGTGAAAACCATTTTTTCCTTTTCATCTGAAATGCAACATTTCTTAGCACATCTCCTTTCCCAGATAATCAAGCCACACACCAGCCCACGAGGTGGTCATGTGGGAGAGGCATCCGAAAGTCTTCTGATTACATTCTTTATTCTGGAAAAGATAAGTTTCTGCTCACCTACTAAAAGGTATCAACCCTATTTGCCTCCTTGGCATGGGAAGTTACATTGGGGCAAGGAGAGTGGGCCAGTGCCCACCTTTGAGAAAAGGGAGCTGCCTTCAGTGCCTGAAAAATGATTTACTCTCTCAAGAGTGAGGAATGTTATAATTCAGCTCTTCTCCAATAAAACAGAAAACAAGTTACATCAGCAGTAGAACATCCATCTACACCTGTCTTTCACCATCCCACTCTAGGCAGGAACTAAGTCTTCTCTGTCCTTCTCCAGGGTCAAGCACAGTGTCTGCTCTTATTCCATTCAATTGATATCACATGCACACCTACCTATTCCGTCACATACTATCCTGCTTCCTGGCTATGGGAGATCCTTAGGCTGGAAAGACTCAGGAGTCATTTTTGCAGGGTGGTCTTCAAAACAATAGAATTTCTGAGCGGGATCTTTAAATGATGCAGTGAAATCCACCTCTCCTCTCAGCCTTCTAATGCTATAACATGCTAAAGTTCAGTAGCAGATCTTGGCATAATAAGAGTATACTCCAGCATTCTTTTTTGCTACTGAAAGGTAAAGAAATGTCTCCCTTTTTCAGAGATTTCCCAATCTCTGTAGAAAATTATACATGTCTATGTTTAGTGTGTAGGGAAGACCAGCCACCTTTTATGGGGTCATCCACAGTTATGGGGTCTCCCATATGTGTTTAGTATCTAAGTGCAGGTGGTCAATGTTGCTCTCCCATCACACTGCACAGTCCAGTTCATTCCTGCAACCCTCTAAAATGGCAGCTTGGCATAATGCCATGCTTTCCCCTAAAATTCCTAATGACCTAGTGAAGGGATGTGTCTTTCCATATCCCCAGTGACTGGATTCTGTTAATAATTCTAAACAAAGGAAACCCAAACCAGGGAACACGGCCCCAGAGCAGGATATTGCTGGATTCTTTATTTTTAGTCCCATTTCATTCTCTAGCTTAGACAAAATGATATTAGTAAAATGTCTTAAGAACCTTTCAGTAAATAAAAATGAAAAATGCTGACCTTCACGGTCTCTTTCAAATCCTACAAATCTATGACTCACTTCTTCTCAAGACTTTATATATTCAAGATCCAAGCAGATTTCAGTAGCAAGCCAATGTAAACAGCAGGTAATGGAGCCTCATAAATGTCCGAAACTGAAAGAGTAGCCAAAAGGAAAAAAATGTAAAAGCAATTTAATAAAACTGCATATACCTCTATAGTCACCATCAGAGATGGTAGGAAGCCTCAAAAACTGCCCTTGACAACAATCCCAAACTAAGCAGCTTTTTAACAAAAGAAGATACCATTTCTTGCCTTCCAAAAACTGTTCTTTCAGAAAGTCAATACTTTCAAGTTCTCTATTCCAAGTGTTAAGATGAGGCACTAGGCAGCTGGCTGTCCCAAAGCATTGTACTATCAAGCCCTGGGTTCGTTAAAGGCGTAGAGATTGTTAGCAGTCAAAGGGTGAGTTGTGTTCTGGCCAAAACGTTCAGCCTGCCAGTAAGAAATGCATTTTCACTCTCCCCTGCACAAAAGGAAGTTTTACCTAGAAACTGGACAAAAACATAAAAATCAAATCTGGTTTTGGCTCCTGGACTCTCTTCCCACAGCTTCCGCATCTCTCTTCCAGCCGTCTTCCTGGCCAGCCTTCCCCTTTCATATATTCTGGGACCAGATCCATAGCTACCATTTTCATTCTAGCTTTTTGAGTCTTCTGAAAATAAAATTGCCTGAGACATGAAATAATTTCTCTGAAATTGCAGAACATCCTTTCTCTGCTGTACTTTCTGCTTCCATTTTCCTGACCCTCTCACATTCAAAATCTGTATCTAACACCTCGGATTTGGGGACATCTTTTAGTCCCCGCACTTCAATTTCCTCTGTCATCATGGGTATTTTTTTATAGACAAAGTACTCACCAAAGTACTCACCAACAGGCAATAAACTAGTAAAATTTTCCATTGTTCATACCAATTGTGTTCACCTCAGAAGCCTGGTGGGATGAGAGAACATTTATCCTTTTGTTCCTAAAAGATAGAAAATCTATCTAAAAAATATCGTAAGTGATTTTCATTTGGCAACTAATAGGAATGAGTAACATAACATATAAATTCTATGTATTTTTCTTTTGACAAGCAAATATTTCTCTTGCTGCTCTTTTGGTATAGTACAGACTCAAAGGGCTAATGTGCTTGGTGTTTAATCCAATGATATCATCTAGGTTGTTCTCTTTTTATCTTTTTTTATATAAGTTTTTGGGTCAGAGAGAACATAATGCTCTATTTTCCAGCTTTTCAAGTTCTGTTTCCCCAAAGCCCTAAAGAGTAAATAACTTGGAAGAGAAAAGCTTGCTGTGGGATCTTACTAATGAAGAGGATTTCAGCTGTTCCCATAATGTTCTTCACAATGAGATACATTGGGCTGGCTAAGTATTCTATTTCTCTTCATAAATGGAGCCTAGTCTTATTAATCCTAAAAAGCCAGCATTCCATATTTCCCTCTTTCTGTTTCTAGCCTTCCTTCAGTGCATAATGACATTGCATACATATCTGTATTCTTTTTTCATAAGGCCAATTTCCTCCCTATTAATTAGCATCGATGCTAATTAGGTTATTTATAGAGTTTTCAGAAAATAACAACATATCCATTATGTCAGCAATCAAAGCCAAACAAAATTGGGATGATGCCCAGGATCAAAACTCATCAATGAGACTTAGGGACCAGGAGCAGAGGGTGCTGGGACTTCAAAAGACTTTGCATGCTAGTGTAAGCAGCTCTTATTTTTAAGAGCCATTTCAGAAGGAACCATCTGAAGAGTGAACTGAAGGAGGAAGCTGTAGCTATATGCCGATACTACTTCACCTGGATCCTGCCATCAGTTCCCCCTCCACCTCTTCCAAATCACCAAGCCTGTGAGAGAGGTGAAATGTTTGGCTCACTGGAAATACCTGGTCTTCCCTCAGTGACACATAAACACTACTATCTAAGCAGGTCTACATGATCAATCAGGTGGTATTACCTAACAGTCCTGGGCTCAGTTTACCTGCTCTTTTCCAGTGCAAGGTGGGGTGGGGTAAGGAACTAAATCACTACTTTGAAATCTCACTCTCCTTGAACCCTTTGCAAAAAATTCTTTATATATTACCAGCCATCCCCAAACATCAGTATTATCAATTTCAAGTTCTTACCACACTGGTAATTCCATGAGGCAAACAGGAATAGTATGCAATATGGTTCTTACTGGTCCCAAGTGGACATTATAGGAATGTCCGTGTGTGTGTGTGTGTGTGTGTGTGTGTGTGTGTGTGTGTGTAAGGCTGTGCTACCCCATACCCTTGGTTTTGGCCCACACCCCTGTTTCTAGTATCCCTAGAGCTAGTCCTTCTAGACTGCCTCTTCTACCACCATCCGACCACAACCACTGATTATTCAGAGGAGTCTAACACACACAAGTTGGATGAAAAGCAGAGGGTGGAGGAATTTCACACAAATCATATTCCACATGCTTACGTTTTCACTTTGTACGGTCAGCACAGCGCAGATTTAATTAAAGCACTCAATTGCGCCATTAACATTTTTGGTGACAGCTCAGGTATAAATATACTAAGCACAATTCTTTCCATGCACTGCTTGTCCGCATTCTCCTCAAATGCCCTTTTGCTTCTCTAGCCTCTTTTCCAAGCCCTGTACTTGTAGCTTACAAATGGTTAGGACCTACATCCTTCCACCTCCAATTCTCAAGTTAAATTACTGTATAAGCCTCCTTCTGAATTCCTCAAGGGTAATAAGTCTCTTCCATTGGACCATAATTCATTGCTTTTAACTTTAATCAAAACTGCATCAACATCCCAAACTCCTTCCTCACAGCTGGCTTCTCTATATATCTTCTCTCTGACTGAACTGGATGTGAGTTTTCTCTCAGCAGGTCCTGAGCATCGCATCCCATTATACCTATACCATCCTCTTGCTGCTATGTTCCCTGCAGCTCAACCTCTGTGATTCTCCAGTTCTGTTTCCTGTTGGAATCCTTTTCTCCCATTCATTCATTCAACAACTATTAGAATTTATTCAGCACCAACTATAGAGGCTTGATGTACATTGGTGAGCAAAACAGGTTGAGAGCCCTGCCTTGCAGGGCTAACATTCTAGAAGGTGGAGACAAAGAAAACAAAAATGAGCGTCTTACTTAATTATTATTCGATTGTGATTCATACCTTATTTTTCCTCTTGGATGGTCTTCCTCAAAGATATCTGCTTAGCTAACTCCTTTGCCAAATTCAAGTCTACCTCCATGAGGAATTTGGCAAAGGAGTTAGCTAAGCAGATATCTTTGAGGAAGAGCATCCAAGAGGAAAAATCAGCCAGCTCAGCCAAAGACCCTCACACAGAGAGATATCTGGCCTTGCCCAGAATATTCAACAACACGGGCAATGGCAGTGTGGCCAGAGCAGTACGGTTGAGGGGAAGAGCATGGATCCACTGCTTCCTTTTTAATGTCACCTGCCTTTCTGTTTGCTGAGGGACTCAGCATCTCCCACCAAAGTAGAGTCTGAGTTTAGAAAGCACATTCTAACCTGGTTTGGAGTTGTATGCAGGACCTGGGAGCTCACCTTAAAATTTGGCCCCTCCTTCACCTCTGGGAGTTGCCTATTATCATGGAAAGATCGACAACCTTGTTTCAGAAACCAGAGGCACCAGCCCCTTGCAACCCCCTAGCTCTTTGCAAACCCCAGCCCCAATGGCCTGTAAACTACTATCATTGTGAACAAAAGGGGCCACATGTTAACCTGACAGGCTCAGGGGAGGTCTACATAGCAGTCTTGCAGACCTGCAGACCTAAGGTAACCACAAAGGATGGTCTGAAATTAAACTTTAAAAGCAGTTATGGTGGGTAGTCAAGGTCAACATTTACCTCAACTGAGCCTATCTGTCTTTTTGCATCTATAATACCATACCTTTTGAAATATCTAGGTAACTTGTAACTTCCCTTTTTCCGGGCCCTTTGGGGAACAACCTAAAGTGCTGGGAGCCAAGACAGATACAACAAATTCCTTAATTATCATATTAATTGTCCCTTCACCCACCTAAGTATGTGTCCATCATTTTACTTTTTATCCAATCCCAGGGGTTTCCCATTTTGCTTTCTCCGGCCTCTCTAGTCTATCACCAATGGATTTCATGTAACCCACCTACGTCCCTTTCCTTTGATGGCAACGTATAAATACAGATATAACCTGCCATTCTCGGGAGCATTATCTCAATTCGTTGAGGTTCTGCTTCCCAGCATATGTCAACAGTGTGGCTCAAATAAACTCACAAAAATTCTTTACAGGTTGTAATCATTTTTTACATTAACACCATTATACCCATTTTGCATACCCATTCTTATTCCTTTTGCCTACTTCCACATGTAATCTTTGCCCTTCTACCAATATAAGCTGCTGGTTTATGAGGGGAGTGAAGAGTAGATATTTGTGGATGACCTGCTGCTCTCCCCATACTGCAGCAGTGTTGGAATAAAAGCTCATATATGATTCGGCCCTGACTCTGCATAATTGGCTCCAGTGGTGACCGGCAGCCTGAAGCCCTTAGTTGTCCAGTTCCAGAAGGACTTCTGCTTCAGGCTCCCCCAGTACATTTTTGCTTTATTTTATTTTATATTTTTAAATCATCTCTTCAAACAAATACCTGAACCAAATAAAGAGGAATTGTGGGAGTGCAAAAATTCTAATAATTAATCCTGAATCCTTTGCTTAACCCACAACATAAGCAACACTCCTAAACTGGAGCTGGTTTCTGACTGATGGTGCTATTGGGGTTTTTTTTTTCTTTGCCAGCCACCTGGGTACTATTTAAATCCAATTCACAAGAACTTTATGCCAGCTTCTTCTGACATTCCTTTTTCTTCCTCATCAGCCACTAAAATACAAATGGAGACAGAATAGCTGACCCAATGAGGAAGACAATAAGGATGAACAGAAAACAGGTAACTGCCCTGAAGTCTGGACTTCTACCGCAGCTAACTTCTTCATCTTCCCTCTGGTCATTTCACTTTTGTATGCCAAACAGGGACTTTATAAAGAATTTTAAAACGTGTTCCCTTAAGGGCTTTCTTTCAGAATGAAGCCTCGCTTTAAAAATCTCTTTTGTGCGTGCTTCCCGGGATGGCTGGACAATTGCCAGTGTTGCCTGGCCTGCACACTCTCTGTTGTATCTCCTTTTTAACAATTTCTGTCCCAGACACAGACCAGCGGCAGCTGACACATAAAACCCTTCAGAAAGGTGTAGTTTTAAGGAGAGTAGCCACAAGCAGGGCTTTGATTCTTTATCTCCCAACCACAGACACGCAGGCCCTCGGAGTGCCTGCACCAGCCCTGGGAGAATCCGGCGGAACAAAAACACGGGCTTCAAAGGCTCCGTGCACTGTAGAAATGGGCCTCTTCCTCCCTGTTTGTTTTCCTCTCCTGTCAGTTTCAAGTCTGCACGCTGCCTGCTTTCGCCATTACTGGAATTACTGAACTATCACATTCCCACAAAATTTGTTTCTTGGTTATAAAAGCAGAAAAGCACTGAAAGACAATTCCTCTGTGCCACCTTGAGAAGGCTAAAACGGGCTAAATCCAATGTAACCCTGATATTTGGGGGATAGTGAACTGAACCCATGCCAATAAGCTCAATGTACATTCTTGATAACCTGTAATTAAGTTCTGGTCTTGAAGAGCCTGTTACTGTGGACAGTGCACTGCCCCAGAAGGAGGGTTATTAATGCTGGCACCAGGCCAGACCATCAGATATGGCCCGGAGACCCCCAACACCTGGGGGCCTTCTTGCAAGGCCCACGAAAAGGACTGGAAGCATAATCCCTATTTTTGGGACAAAGCCCCATGCATGTTTCTTCACTCAGATTTGGAAATTATTCCCTGAGTCCGCCGGTGTATTAAACAGCGTCCCTCCTCTTCTTTCAAGCGTCACTTATTTTTTCTTTGGTCTTCTGCAACAACCTCACCCAACTCTGGGGTTTAGCTATGCTTGGTCAAATAAGAAATTTGAACTTGGTGGGTTTCACATGTAACCTTTGTATTTTTCTTCCTTCAAGATTTCCAATAGGTTTTTTAAAAATCTCTGTTGAATCATTTGAAGACCCACCAGGCTGTTTTCCAAAGCATCTGCATTTTACATTCCCACCAGCAGTGGTTGAGGGTTCTTACTCCCCCACCTCCTCACCAACACTTGTTATTTTCTATCTTTTTTATGATAGCCATCCTAATGATATGTGGTTTTGATTTGCATTTCCTTGATGACTAATAATGTTAGACATCTTTTATTTACTTATTTGCCCATCTGTATTTCTTCTTTGGAGAAATGTCCATTTAGCTCTCTTGACATTTTGTAATTGAGTTGTCCTTTTATTCTCCTGTTGTAATAAATCCTTTATATAGTCTAGTTATAAGCCCTTATCAGATGTATGATTTGCAAAACCTTTCCCCCCCATTCTGTGGGTTGTCCTTTCACTCTCCTGGTGGTATCCCTTAAAGCACAAAAATGTGTTATTTTGATGATGTCACAGATGCATTCTTGCCCCCAGGCTCTCACTGATCTTGAACAAAAACATCAAGCCAGAAGTTTGCATTCATACTATCCTATATAGCCACTCCTTAGCTAAGACTCATCTTAATGATTGCAAGATAATAGCTAAGAAGCACTCCATAGTAATCTTTAAGCAAAACTTTATTTCAAGACATTTCACATCTCAGGAGTATAGCTTTTCTCCCCCTAAAACATATGTCTGAGGTCTGCCAATTGCTGGATTCTATAGAAAAAGAGGACAAGTTGAAGATTAAAAACCCAGGCTACAGATGAACATGTGTTCATATGAGTTGATCTATATAAGCCTCGGTCACTATAACTACTGTCACTCAGAAGTATAGGCTTTATTCAATCGGAAAGAAACTAAAACAAGATATGCCAAAAAAAATGAAGCCAAAATTCTATCAAAGTTTGTTTCACATTTATTTGTTTGATAAGGTTCACTTGTGCAATTTTCTTTAACTTATCTTAATTAAATGACTTGTGCCGATACCATCCAAATTATACAGATCCTCAAAAGCCAAGCTATTATTTGAGTTGTTTTGGTCAGTAGTGCTATTGAGAGTTTTTTCAACAAAGGGAAAAAAAAGACTGAAATGGATTTAATGCGTCTAGGGTATATGGTGAGCCAGGAATGGGTCATTATGCTCTGAAGTTATCTCTGTAAACAGATCAATTCTCACAGCACTGGTTTTGTTAGGGGGAACAGTAGTGAAGCCAGGTAGAGCTATAATCGTTTGTTCTGCTGAGTGACAACAATATATCTTCCTTGTTTTCTCCCTGTTTTTGTGGAGTTGAGCATGTAAGAGCCAGACCAAAAAGTGACCACTCAGAGCATCACTGAAAGAATTAAGCCTGTCAGAATGAAAGGGAATACCATTTGCTGATTATGCAGATACAGACAGACAATTCACTCCTGTGAGAGATTATGCCCAAAAAAATTTTCACCATTTCTTCTGCCAATGACAAAGATTTATAAGAAACTATCTAGCATCTCTAGGAAAATGACTTTAATTAGATTGAGAGTTTTTCCAGATCCTTTTAAAACAAAATGCCCTCTCCCTCCCACCAAGAAAAAAATAAGGGAAACAGATAAATCAAAACTACATGCTCAGTTCTATAATTCTTCCCTCGTCTTTCAAAAGATAGTCCATGGGGGCTTAGTAATTGAGGAAGGGAACTTTCACTAGAATGATGATTGTTACCTTGAAGAGCATCTTTTACTTTTCCAACAAGCACTTCAGGATCTTTGGAAAACTGTCTCAACTTCTTGACTGTGTTCACGGGAAAATATTAGGTTTGTTGGCAGTGCAAAAATTGCTAGATTATCACATGATCTCACTTATATAGGAATGTAATGGACAAAATAAACTGACAAACAAAATAGATCCAAAGTCATGGAAGATGGAACAGACTGATGAACCTCAGGGGGAAGGCAGAGGGTAAGCAGGAAGAGATTAGCCAAAGAACTTATATGTATATATACATAACCCATGGATACAGACAATATTGTGGTGAAGGTCTGGGGGAAGGATTCCTGGCTCACCATATACCCTAGACTCATTAAATCCATTTCAGTCTTCTTTCTCCTTTATTGAAAAAACTCTCAAAAGCACTACTGACCCAAAACAACTCAAATAATAGCTTGGTTTTTGAGGAACTGTATAATTTGGCTGGTATCTGCACAAGTCATTTAACAGGTGGTGGGTTGGAGTAGGTCAGGGGGGGGTCGAAAGGTGATATTTGTAATACTTTCAATAATAAAGATAAACTTTTTAAATTGATACATTACAGTAATAACCTTAGGTTCAGACTACTCTGCCAAACTTTGAGCGCATTTGAGAATGTTGTCTTTTCCATGTCCTCAAGACCCCAAGAGGAAAGACTGATTCTACCTGTTGTAAAGACTCAGAAGCTGAAACATGGAGTATTTTAGAAACACAAGAAATTAGTGGCTCTTTGATCGCTTTATCTCTTGCTGTTTCTAGACTTTCTGGCTTCTCCTCACTCCAACCCCTCAATCTGGGTAAACCACGAAGGGAAGACTCTCTGTTCCGTAGACTAGTTCACTGAGCCCCAAGTGGGCTATTCCTTAAGTCAGTAGCTGATTGTGACTATTTAGTAGAGACTTGGTACCACTTGCTTAGGTCGCCTTACTCAGAGTACAAACAAACACACCAAGTTCTAAGGTTAATTTTTATGTTTTTACAGCTGTCCAATCAGAGGGCCCAGAGATCTGGAGTCAGCAAGCCCTGTACCCAACACATACACACACTATTGTATTGTCCTACCCAGAAATGGACTCTCTGCCAGAATTACATCTTTCTTCCTTCTGTTCTAGGTTATATCTGGACATATCCAGAAGTTATGGCAACCAGCTAGCATTATCCCTGGGTTAGGAGGGCAGTTTGGAATGTGTGGTAGTCCTCCATTTGCTGTGGCATCTTCCAGGAAGCAAAACCCTACACACCCAGGCCTGTGCCCAGTCCTCCAGGTCAGTGGAGCTTCCAAGGATGCTGGTCCACCTGTCCAGGATCCTGTCCCATTAACACACCCAGTAAAGCTGTGCAATGAAAGAAGAGCTCTGGAGTTGGGAAGATCTAGGTCTGAGTCCCAGCTCTGACATGACTTGAGCTTGAACAACAGACATACTCTCCGAGAGCCTAGGTGTCCACATCTTAAAAATAGGAACACTGATTTCACAGGTTGTGATGAGGATCAACAGAGATGCTGGACATGAAGCACTTATCACAGGCCCTGACCCCAAGGCCTGGAATATGGGAAACATGTTGTGATATGATGAGTGGTGATCAGCAAATAGTCTCTAAGGCCTTTGGGAATACATGAAATTGTGTTTTCAATAAACCTGGCCATGGCTGTGAGCTAAGACGCCCAGAAATTACTCTGTTTGGGATCTTGTCTATCTTAGTAAACCACCAAAGGTTAGAATCTAATCATTTAAAGCATATTACTAATGGCATCGTACCCTGACTACAGGATGTCTCTTGCATATTAAACTCTTAACAGTTGAGTGAGCAAACCTAAGCACATATTCCAAGAAGCATTTACTGGGCACAAACTGGACACTAGGTACCCTGCTTAGTGCTTTCAGGAAAACCAGTATGGATACGTGTATTTGTTTTTCTCGTGGAACTAGAATCTACTGAGGGAGTTAAACATACAATAAAGTGAAATAGTGATGGAAAAATGCAATCCAAGATAACACTCTCTCAGAGCCTCTTCAGAAAGCACAGGCCTGCAGTAGGCTCACCAAGGACTGACACCCAGTAGTGAAGCCTCAGACCCAGAAGTATAAAGCACAGCAAAGGCATAAGCACCTATTCCTCTGAGCAGAGAGATTAGGGATCCTCATCGCCAAGACTATTGATTAGCATTGACTAGCTAGCCCAGCTTACTAACCTTTCTGCTGTCCAGGTGTGATCAAGATGTGGAGGACTTGTATATATGCATATAAGCCTAACCAATGGACACAGACACCAAGGAGTAAGGGCATGAGTGTGGAGGAGGGAAGGATAGAGAGGAAATGGGGGAATAAGGACACATATGTAACACCTAAATCAATAAATGAAACAAAAGAAAGATGTGGTACAGCTGTCAAATACTTGTCCTCACTTCTGTCTACCTGGATTTGGGGGGTCCTGAGATGTACCTGTTTTTTTGGTTTTTGTTATGTGTTTTTTTTGTGTGTGTGTGTGTTTTTTTGCAGCCCTGCCCCTATCTGGGTGTCTGGTAGGCCCTCATCCAGGACCCTACAGCCCTTTGCAAGCTTGACGAATATGTTTCCTCCCAACATAGGAGAAATTTGCACGTTCTTTGGAAGTCCAAATATCATATAAGTCTACAAAGGAAAAGCTGACAGTGACAAGGTCATTCAAGGGCAAAGACAGGAACTGTGGGGGCATATGGGCCCATTTGGACAACTCAGCCAGGCAATGAGCAAATCCTCACTGATGGTGTCCCGTGGAGCCTCAGCGCCTTCCTATCAGCTTGAAGAGGAGTTGGCTCATCTTTCTCCACTCCTGGAGAGGCTGCAAATGCCAGCTCCAATCTGGACAGGAGACATGCCTCAGTTAGCACCCAGGTTAGTAGAGGCAGTGAGCAGCTCCTCTCCAGCCTGCTGAGGCACTCACAGAGGGAGCCCAGGTTTAGAGAGCAGCATCTGGTGCCCTCTCATCATTCACTCCTAGCCTAGCAGCCTCAGGTTCTGCCCCTACCAGCCAGGAAAACTCCTCCAATTACACAGCTGGTGGCCCTGTCAAGAAATGAAAGCATCTTCAATGGTTTCCCACTGTCCAGTGTTCCCCAGCCAAGCCCCTGCCCCCATCCTCACAACACCTTCTAAACACAGTAGCCAAAGAAAGATCCTTCTAAAGCAAAGTGCTGAAAGCTTCACTCCCCTGGGTCAAAGGCTCCTGTTTTTCTGCCAATCTTAAGAATGACATCCAAACTCCTGGCTCAAAGTACAATGCACTTCATGACCTGCTCTCACCCCATTTTCCAGCTGTCTCCTGCCATTTGCCCCTTTTTCTCTACGCTGTGGCTTTCATGCTGAATTCCCTCCAGCCCTGTAAGAACATCATTCATTCTGTGTGTGTGTGTGTGTGTGTGTGTGTGTGTGTGTGTGTGTAATCCTTGTGCAAACCCTTACTTCTGAATATGAGCTTCTCTGCAGCTCTAAACCCTCATCCTCTTGTTCAGTAAAACTCTTTCAGGGCTGAATTTATATATATATATATTTTACTGGGTTTTTTTTTTACACAGAGGAAGGGAGAGAGATAGTTAGAAACATTGATTAGAGAGAAACATCAATCAGATGCCTCCTGCATAACCTCTACTAGTTATTGAGCCTGCAACCGAGGTACATGACCTTGACCAGAATCAAACCTTGGACCCTTCAGTCTATGGACCAATGCTTTATTCATTGAGCCAAACTTGTTAGGACTCAGGGCTGAATTTAAATGCCATTTCCTCCTGGAAGCTGTCTTTTTCTGCTCCCATCTCAAAAGACTAAGTGAAGCATTCATTTTCAAAGCACCTACTACTTCTCATAGATTATTATACCTTAATTGGATACTTGTTATTGATCTATTTATATCAATTACCTCACATACACTGACTCCCACATACACACTATATGCTGGGCTCTTTGGAAGCAATATTCTGCTTTTCACTATTCCTTAACCTGATATAATGCTTGAAACATAAGCAAGTAATCTATAAATATCTACTGAATGAATGAATGATAGAAAAGTGAAATGGCATCAAAAGTGAGAAAAGGACTTTTCTAGTAAAAGTAAGGTAAACTCTGGATCAAGAAGATATCTAATAAAGCACCCAAGTAATTGTCCGATTTACAGCCAGAATCCCAGCCTGAGTACAATCTAGATCCTTAACTTTCCCCAACAAGCACTCATAAACACCAAAAAACTCAAGAATGTGCCATAAAGGGTACATTTTTGGGATAAGATCCTTAAGACTCTAGCCTAAAGTAAGACTAAAATTCAGTAGCACAATGGTAGAGTTCTGACTGAAGGAAATCCCATCAGCTGGTAATATCATGTTATGTAGAGAACCACTTTAAGGACTTCACACTGTTCTTTCAAGTTCTTCCTGTTCTGTGTTGAAAGGGTGAGAATGGACAAGTAGACTATTACATCATCATACTTCCCTCAAAACCCCTTTTATAGTTTTGCATAATAAAGAACAATAAAAAAATCTTGGGCTCTTTCCTATAAGTTTTATTCCTAATTTATTGAGTAATGTATGATAAGTTGATATATAATAATACTGTTATCTGTATGACAATAATGGCATAAGTTCATAATTTGCTTCCTGTGGGAATTTAGTTTTAATAGTTACATTATAATTCAGATTGCTGCATTTGATGAGAGCGAGAGGATCAGATTGTACAAATATTTTAGCTGAACTCAGTTCCCAGCTTTTCCCCATGCTCCAGGGACATGCAAGCAGAGGGAAGTTAGTACCACTAGTACTGGACAGAGGGGAGCAATCAGAGGTTTCTGATTGTCCAGCACCAGCTGGTTGAGGGGTCCCCCCAAGGAAGAGTGATGTTATTCTGCCCTTGGTTCAGCAGGATGTTCTGAGTGATTACCCTTAATAAATTTGCCCAGGTTCCCACTGAGCCCAGCCTCTGCCCTCTGATATAGACAAGAATGAAAGATAAAAATATATCATCACTTTTAGAAAATGCAAGTTCCCCTGTTCAATATAATCTCTCTTTGAGGCTTTTCCTGAGTTCCAAAATAAGCTAATTTCCACTCCCTAATGGAGTGTCTCGTAGCTCCTTAGAGAGGGGCAGCAGCACAGTCTGTTCCTTTGGGCCCAGTGCCAGGCAAGAAAAAGATATTCGCCTTCCGTCAACTAATCACCCATGGTGGCTCAGAAGACAGCTCCCCCAGGAGGGAACGATGCTGGAAACTCTTAGAAGTGTCCTACTCTTCAGCGTTGGAAGAAACAGAGCAACTCTGCCTCCAGAAATATCCTAAGAACACCAGATGTTTGAACGGGTAATATATTCAAGGAACACTCTATTTAGAGAAAGAATCTGCAGCCAACTCATCAGTGACATAAATGTGTTTTATGTAGAAAACAATAGAATTATTGCTCTCTGGAAAAGAATCATAAATGAATAAGTTTTTTATGAAGCTAAGAAATATAACCAATTGTTCCATTTTCTTTTTTATTGAATTTATTGGGGTAACATTGGTTAATAAAATTATATAGGTTTCAGTGGTACAATTGTATAATACATCATCTGTATATTCTATTATATGTTCATCACCCCAAGTCTCCTTCCATCACCAATTATTCCCCTTTACCTTCGCCTATGTCCCCTCCCCCCTTCCCTTCTGGGAATCACCATACATGTTGTCTCTTTGTGTGTGTTTTTTCTTAATTCCTTAATATTCCTCACTAGTCCCCCATTCTCCTCCCCTCTGGCAGTTGTCAGTCTGTTCTCTGTTTTTAAAAGTCTGTTTCTATTTTGTTTGTTAGTTTATTTTGTTCATTAGCTTCCATCTACCAGGTATGAGTGAAATCATATGGTATTTGTCTTTCTCTGACTGGCTTATTTCACTAGCATACTATTTCTGGGTCCATCATGCTGTTGCACAGGGTAAGATTTCTTTTCTTTTTTTTTATGGCCAAGTAGTATTTCATTGTGTAAATGTACCACATGACAAAAGAACATTCCTTTTCATTCTGAATCTTAATGTAGCTGAAGTCTTATTAAATTGTTTTAAAACATATGGTTATTCATTCATTCTCATGTATATTCTGCATGCCTACTACTGTATAGACAGAAATTGGAGACATAGTCAAGATTCTCAAGCAACTCACATTCTAATTTTTAAAAAAGTAAACCAGTAAATATAACACTCTGTAATAAATTATCTTATTTCTGCCAAAAAACAGTTTGGCTCAATGGATAGAGCGTCAGTATGCGGACTGAAATGTCCCAGGTTCGATTCCGGTCAAGGGCATGTACATTGGTTGCGGGTAGATCCCCAGTAGGGGGTGTGCAAGAGGCAGCTGGTTGATGTTTCTTTCTCATCAACATTTCTAGCTCTCTGTCCCTCTCCCTTCCTCTCTGTAAAAAGTCAATAAAATATATTTTAAAAATAATAATAAAAAAATAAATGATCTGATTTCTATAGAACCAGAGTTCCAGAGAAATTTAACCAAAGAAATCCTTAAATCAGTCAGAAAAAGATTTTCCTAAGTTGGAAATGTTTTACTGATTCACTGAATGTCAGAGTAAAACTTAGCCAGCAAAGGAAAAGAAGGTTATTTGAAGAATAAATAAATAAATAAATAAATAATCCTGCACAATAACATGGAGGATACAGAGACTAAAAAATGTTCAGATTTGCCAATCGTTTAATGTATTTGGAGTATGGATTGAAATAGGGATTGACAAGGAGGAGAAGTTGATGCATATGCTCAGGCCTGATCATAAAAGAATTAATATGTCATGCTAAGAAGGCTAGTCTTTGTCCTTTAGAATACAGAGTCACTGAAAACTTTAGAGAAGGGAAGTAGCATTATGATATTGCATTTTTGGAAATATCACTCTGGCATGGTAGAGAATGGACTGAGAGGACAAGAGTGAACAAAGGAGAAAAAAGGAGATGGTTGGGATGAGCTAGGATAGAATAAAGGAAGCAGCATAGAGAAGGACTGATTTTGAAACATTAGAATCAATAAGGCACAGAATCCCTTTGGACAAGTAGAAGGAATGGGTTTAAGATAATTCCAATATTTCTGGTTTGTGACCAGTTAGAGGGGGGTGCCTTCTAATATGATTGGGAAGATAATATATTTTTCTTAGTGTTGTATATGGGTAACAAACATAAGAATTACTAAAAGTGTTTGCAAACAATGTCAATGCCTGACCCCATTACAGACTTAATGAGTGAGAATTTATGAGTGATGAAAATTGATGCACACTGTGTAAAAGTAAGAAATGTAGGGAGAGGAGCAGGTGAGATGGTAAGGGGCTTAGTTTAAAGCCTGATGTTTTTGAGAAACCAATGGGACATTCATGGGAATAGTTATATGGGCAGCAGGTAACACAGGACTCAGTTTGGGAAAAAGAAATAGTCTAAGGTTGTTTGCATTAGGAGTCAATAGCTGTTAAGTGGTAGCTAAAGACATAGGAGCTTTCTAAACAAAACCATCTTGGCAGAAATAGAAGGGAAGCAATAAGAAAATGCCTGAGATTGAACCTGGGAACATTGAGATGTAGGATTCTGTAAGAGGAGAAATAGCCCACAAGGAAACATAGCAGGTACTAGTACAAAGAGTCCTGGGTTGAGACTTGGTTTTTACTTAACCAACAGCGACAAACATATGGCAAGCACAGCTTTTCTGATTATTCTAGTGCATTATATCTGGAGAGAGGGAAAAGAAAGTATGTCAGATGGCTACCACTTAAATTGGTAGAGAGAGATTTTATAGTGCCTTGACCAGGAGTTGTTCAGGTTTTATACCACTCAAGATGTTCCCCCAAACAAGAAGACTTTGGTCATAACAAAGGAATGTACTGTAGTCACTGGTGTAGATGCATACACACAGCCTTATGGACACCTCTTAGATACCAACTTAGCCCAAGAACGTGGGGAAGAGTTAGGGGAAAAGCAGGGTTATATAACTGTTGCTCACATGTTTGTATCAGCAGAGGATTACTGGGTTCTGGGCTCCAAAAGACATAGTCCAGCCTCCAACTGCATTAAGAGGAGAAGGTGACAAGAAATTCTTCAAAGACAGGCCATAGGAACTAAGCCTTCAAATCTATTGAAGGTAACTTCTCCACTTCAGGTTGGGTGACATGGCCCCATACAGTTCCTCAGGGACAAGCTTTAATCACTTTCCTATACCTCAGATGCAGTCCATACAAATATTGGAAACATTTAAACTAACCCAATCTACACAGACTTCAAACAGCAAACCTACCACAGTGGAATTATCATCCAAAATAATTTTTCTCACAATCAATAAAACTCATTATATTTGAAAATTCAGACAATTCCCATAATACAGTACTTAACCATAAGTGATCCATCCCATAACCATCACTTCAAAACAATTTATTTAAAGCTATCAGACCTACTAATGGCCTTTCCAAACCATCATTTATAAAAGCACTTTTAAGCATTCTATTTAGACAAACAAGTCCTCAAGGAGTTTTTCCAGTATTACCCCTGGAGAACAGAACACAGATGATTGGCACACTTGATACAGGCTGCAGGAGGATAGAAATTACAGCATGTTCAATATAGTGGCTAATATTCACCAAGGGTTAGAAAGATAGAAGGCTAAGCTACATTGACTATTCTGATTCCAATCCACCAAATCGTTCATCAAGCAGTTTATTCAAGTCTCTCGGCATTATCTTTCTGTACCTCTGTTTAAAATTGGGATAATAACTTTACCTACCTTGTGTGGTCATTGAGAGGGTTAAATGAGGCAATCTATTTAAACAAACCGTGCTCTTTAAGTTTGCTCTTATTTTCATAGCCAAATCAATTAAAGCACCAGTTCTATCTATAAATCATGTGGGTTAAAATTTACTTTAAGGGAAAAAAATCCTCAGCATGAATAAAGCTCTTTTTTTTAATTATCAAAGACTCTTAAACACATGTTTCTAAGTCCAAATGCAGCTTATTTAATCAAGTTAGTACATTTGATCTCTTCTGCAATAACTGTACTTGAATCTTAGCCTAAATCGATGCCACAGGATTCCATTGGGTGGGAAGGAGCAAGGATCAAGTCCTGGTTTATTTAATTTCCAATTCTAAAATACTGAGCAAGGTTCTTAACTCTTAGTCACATTTCCTTATTTATGGAAAGGAGAACAAATCACTAACTTGGAGGAATTTTTGTAAGAATTAAAAACTACTGGGTGAGCCGTGTGTCTCAGGGGGCCATGTGCCCCGGGTGAGCCGTGTGTCCCAGGGGAAGCAGTGAGATCCAGAGGGAGGGGCGGTGAGAACCAGAGGAGGAGCGGACTCTATTTGTGTGGTCCTGAAATAGTCACCATAAAACAAGCAGATTGTCAAATGACAGTGGGGAGGGGAAGGAGACCTGGGGAGAGAGAAGAGAACAACTGAAGGACTGGTATGCATGAATATAAGTACAACCAATGAACACAGAACTCTGGAGAGGGAGGGCGTAAATGGGAGGTGGGGAGGTGCAATGGTAAGCTATGTACACATATAATACCTTAATAAAAAAATTAAAAATAATAAAAATAAATTAAAAATAAAAAAGAATTAAAAACCAGATATTATAATAGTTTTCAGTTAATGTATTTCTCTTCTCTCTCAATAGAAATATCAAAACTTGTCACAAAGTTTATTATTTAAGGAACACTTGCCTATGATCAAGAGCTAAAGCCTAGCAATGGTTAACATATCAGTAAAACGACCATTTTTAGCTGTTCTTATTATTAATTGCTTTTAAATCATGCAAGTACTATTGCATATCATCCCAGTGGTGGGGAAAGTACCAGAGTTTATTCAAGATTGAGTATAGAATGAAGCTCAGCACCTGTACTAAGGATCACCAACTCAAATATCTACAGGGATTCCCCTGTAGATATCTACATGAAATAAGGATGTTGGGTATAATGATAGGAAGAGGAGAGGACAGTGGCAAACTAGAGAATATGCCCTGTCAGAAGTGAGCAGTGGCAACATGGTTAACCCAATTGTCCCTATACAAGAAGGCAAGCCCAGTGCTGCCAGAATTTAGTTTTTGAAGAGAAGTCAGAAGTCACATTTGTATGTGGAATATTCTAAACTCTAAATATTGGCATAAAGCTCCATTAAAAACAAACACTCTAGGCCAAATAAAAATCCTGTGTGCCAAATTCAGTCCATAAGCTATCAGGCTATAATTTCTAATTTATAAATCATCATTATGATCACCATATGGCCACCTCTGGCAGAATCTCAAAACTGGCCACTAGTGTGAACCCTTTTCTTCCTCTACCCATTACTGCCTTTGTTCTCTTTCACTTCATATTCAACCAAGACTAACAAGATAATGTTAAAGAAAACTTGGAGAGGACATCGCAACGAAGTAAACTTGCTTGGACCAATTATCCCTGGGCAAATTGTTGTTTTTTGCTTTTTGTTTTGGTGTGTGTGTGTGTGTGTGTGTGTGTGTGTGTGTGTGTGTTTCCAAAGACCCACTCAAATGCTCTTTGGCAAGTTCTGGGACCCCTGGTATTGAAAAGTCTGTCTTCTGATGCAGGGACAAAGAACAAAAGAGACAGGTCTGTCTCAATTCAGGAGTTCCCCACCCCCATCATGCCAGCTGACCTTGATGAGAAGGCTGCTGGCTCTCAAGCCCACAGACATTTGGAAGCACAGGTGCAGCCCAGAGCCCTGGCAGGAGTGGGCCAGGGGCTCCTGTGACAAGCCCAAGCCTGAAGGGGAGACTCCCCTGACAGTCTGAGCAGGAGGCTGAATCTGTCACTGTCTGGCTGGGTGGCTGAAGCGGCTGTCTGGGACAAGTGCTGACACCGGATGCCTGAATAGAGGCTCAGTCAAGCGGGCATTTGTTACAGAAACCTCCCCCAACTCATATTTCACAGTGATCAGAGGCAGTGAGGCAGAGACCCGAAGTGGTTCATCACTGGAGTATTAGCCATGGTGGTTATCACACAGGGACAGCTGGGCTGGAGCCAGCGAAGCCTGTTTTGGAGACAGCAAATGTTCAGTGCGTCAGGGGTGGTAGGGATGGGGCCAATCCGGCCTCACTCCATGTCCCCCCATCCCCTATCCATCAATGCATGGCTCTCCAACACCCCCGTGAGGCTCTGAAAGGAAAGAGCACAAGAAGGCTGGGTTGGACTGGGAGGAAGCACACACTTGGAGGTAATGAGAGCCCGGGATGCTGAGCTCCGCCCAAGGTCATTTCAGATACAGGCCCTGTCCTTTTGTTCCACAGCCCCTCCTGAGTCAAAGCAGTGGGACTGCTTTTAAAGAAAGTTTTTACTTTTCTTTCAACAATGCTGCTCTACATTGCATTCTATGATACATACTCGACTTTGTGCTCAGTCTAATAGAACAATGTTTCCCAAAGTGCGGTACTTGTACCTCCAGGGGTACGGGAAGAGTTTGGTGGGGGTACGCGTTGCACCATGCTTAGCTGCGCCTAATTCTACATTCTCATGAGTCAAGTCAAGACAGTCTTATGAAGCATGAGATGGTCCGGTGTGCAAATAAATGTTATTTATAATGTAACTTTTATTTATATTTTATTATGAATAATTTTATTTTTCATTTATTATTATTTTGTGTATGTACCAAAAAAATAAAAAATAAATATATTTTGATTGTTAGTAAAATACATCCTTTTTATTGACATAGGGTACTCAGCATTATGAAAATTATAGTAGAGGTACACATATGTCAAAAGTTTGGGAAACACTGTAATAAAATAATAAGGCAAATGAAAGCAGCAGAGAAAATGCCATCAAATTTAGTTTCTTTCTGAAAACCTTTACACAAAAATGAATTTTCCACCTTCCTCCTAATTGTATTGGCAGGGCAATCAAGGAGCATGACTATTTCCAAGTGTCTCACCCATTAAAGAAAATGTCCCCACAACCCTGTTCCAAAGACCATCCTGCACTGTTAGTGACTGACCTCCTTTGGGAGACATGAGAACAAGTTTAAAATAATCAAAATATAAAATCTTTCTTGGAATAACCATGGCTTTTGAATTCACAAGCCAGATGGCTTGGACATGACCAGCAGACCCACATTTACACAGTTATAACTCAGGCAGTCGAATGAATGAGATAATCACTGGAATATTCACAAGTACCCAGGCCTCATATTCAACATTATGATAACCATAACAATATTAAGAATAACCACTTACCTTTATTAGACACTCACATGTAATAAGCTTTCCTCTAAGCATTTATATGAACATTACTGAATCCTCACAACTAATAAGACAGGAGTATTATTAGTCCAATGTTACAGGAGAGGAAACCACAATTCAAGAGGCTTAATTAAATTGTTCAAATTACATAGCTTGGAAGAAGTAGAGTCAGGATTACAAGTGAGCAGTGCTTTACTCATAATAAGAAAAAATATCTATTGATTAGAGTTCTAAGGAGTGGTAGAAGAACTCAATTTAGAGTCAGAACAAATTTTGTCTTCATATATAAACAACACCTACCAATTAATGAGGAAAAAGATGACTACCCCAATGGAAAAACAAGCAAAAAATAGAAAATTCACATAAAACTTTGACAAGCGATTGAAAAAAGTGCATATAAAAATTTCACTAGTATTTAGGTATTTGAAAATTAAATGACATGATATGTTATCTGTTGCCTACCAAATAGATAAATATCTCTTAAAGGTGTAATATCCAGTGTGGGTGAGAGTGTACTAACAGCCACTACTGGAAAAAGTGTTGATTTATGTTACATGTGTTTGGGTCAACCTGAGAGTATATGTCAAAAACCTGACAATGGCTCCTACTTCTCTGGTGGTTTTAAAGCATGGCTATAAATTCTTGTACATTCCTTTCATTGATAGGTGGGGGTCTATGTCCTCTTCTCTTTGAATCAGAGAAGTGACAATATATGACTGACAAGTCTAATTCATAAGCCCCATATGTGTCTACCTTGTGCCACCGAAATAATCTTAGAGCCCTGAGCCAAGTCATGAAAGCACCACGCTAAGATCACCAGGCTGCAGAGGCCACATGAAGGGACAACAGTCAAAAGTCTTGGATAAGCTCAAGCCTTTGGGTCTCTCAGCTGACATCCCAGACACCATCAAGCAGAGAACAACCATTCCTGATATGTCCTTTCTGAATTCCTAACCTACAGAATCCATGAGCAAAATAAAATGGTGATTGCTTAATGTGGCATGTTGGGTTGTTTTGTTACACAGTAGTAGATAACTGGAACAACCTCTTAAATAGTAATTATTCTTCAGAAATCTATTCTAAGAGATTAGAGATATGCACAAGAATTATACATAAAGGTATTTATTGCATCATTGTTTAAAATAGGGGGAAATGAGAAACATACATTTGAACAGTAAGTTCTTTCTCAATCCACATAATGAAATGTGGCAATTTAAAGTCAGGTTTTAAAAAAGTATTTAAAATAAGAAAAAGCCTTCATAACATATTACTCAAAGGGAAGTTTTAAAATAACATAGAAAGCAGAAGTTCACTTTTATCAGGAAAAAGACATAAACATATGCATTAAAATTGGATGAAAATAGTAAAAAAATTTAAACAGTGACTTTCTGAGTTGTAATATTATGGATGATTATTATTTTCTTCTGGATGATATTTTGTATTTCTAAAATTCCCTAAACTTTATAAAAGTAGTAAACAGTATGCTAATAATAAATGTCTTTAAATCTATGTAAGTTTTAAGATATTTTATTGAAGACCTGAGTTCAAATTTCAGCAAATTCCATTTTATTGTCTCTGGAAAGATTCTAAACTTCAATTTTCTTATCTAAAAACCAAGTTAATAACATCTGCCTTGAGCAGTTTTTATGAGGTTAAACTATACAATTAATAAGTTCCTGTAAAGCACCCATGTTCATAGTCAGCATTCAATAGGTGCCTTATTTAATTCAATGAGAAGCACTTTGTCCAACTTTTCAAACACAATCAGAATGAGCACTTAAAATCAGTATCTTGTAGTTCTCCAGTGAATAAAGAATAGTAAGGTCTAGCCTCATGTATCACCACTCACCTAAAACTAGTGGGATTTGGTGAAACTGCAAACCCCTCTGCCTTGCAGCATATGCTGACCCTATGATCTGTTACCACTAGCGATTGGTGGACACCAAGCTTTCTTGCTATGCCAAATAAATGTCAAGCTAATCCTTGGCAGTAGTTTATTTTTCCTTCTGAATGTGGATAATATTCTGCTATTAATTGTATCTGTCTCCACCAAGAATGGGAAGAAAGTCTCAGACCTAAAGCTCTTCAAAGAGCTATAAAGAAAATCAACCCTCTCATCTTCCTGGTTTATCTTCTCCTCATTCTTATGCCACATTGTGGTGACTTTGTTCAATTAAGTAGAGCCCTGGGGCATTTGATGTTCTAGCTTTTGTTCAACAAAAGAACACACAGGAAGTTGAAACAGGGAGGTCTATTACTCAAGAGTCCTGGAGGAAGTACATAGCACACACCTGGAGGTCCCACAGGAGGAAGTCAAGGCAGGATGCGGGCTGAGAGCCAGCAGGACCTAGGGCACATGCCTTTATCAGGGACCATGAGCAGAGTGTTTTGGGTTTCTCAGGCTAAGACCAGAATGATCAATTCAAACCATCAGCATCAGGGTTTTGGTAAGCTCTAAAGTGGTCTTACCTAAGGGACACGTGAGGAGAGGCCCTGGGAGACTGGTCCTCACAAAGATTCCTGGGGAAGTTGCATCAGACACTTAGGACAGTTGCTTGTGATTCCGGAGTCTGTTTTCTGAGGCTGTTGTCTAGGGCATGGGTTCCCCACATGGGCTGGTGTCAGCCCTGCAGGCGGCATGGCTGCACAAAATAGATGTCAAAGCAGCAATATCATGGACTAGTTTAGCTAAATTTTTTACACACATGCACATTCTTTATAATAACTAATAACGGGAACTAACCACTATTGAAAAACCCTCTGTGCCAGGCCCACTTGTATTAGCTCACTTAATCCTCACCATTCATCCCAGTTTCTCATATGGGGAATCAGAAACAGAGGAGTTGAAACAGGTTACACAGTTAGAAAGCAAGGCAATGGACCTAGTCAGTCAAGCTCAACATATTCTTTATCACTTCTCTATACTGCTCTGTATAATAAAGATGATTCCTCTCTCCATTATAGAAAATTTGGCATGGGAGAAAGAACATCAGACTACTTTTCACTAGTCCTATCACCAGAGTAATACTTGACCCTACAGCTAACCCAAATGCTCCCTATTCAGCAGCAGTATCATAAATAGAGAAAAAGAGAGACATAGAAGCATGGGACAGACTGACAAATCTCAGAGAGCAGTGGGAAGATATTAATCAAAGAACTTTTATGCATATATGCATGACCCATGGACACAGACAGTGAAAACCTGGGGAGAAGGGGGAGTTGAGTGAGGGGAGGTGGCCAATGGGGAAAAAAAGAACATCTATAATACTTTCAAAGATTTTTTTTAAGTTTTAAAAAAAGAATAACCACTCTTCTACCCTGAACCCTGATTTGCCCTCCCCCCATTCTTATGCGCCTACCCTTTATAAGATCTAAAGCACCTCACCTTAGATCCTATTAATGTCTGTGTCCTCTGGGCCTGGTGCACCACAGCTCATCTCAGGAGCCTAATAACGATTTATTCAGCTGAACTGAACAGGGTCTATCCAAGAGAGAAGTCCTACCTAAATCCTGCCTCCCAAATGTTTCTCCTTAGAAGAAACACACACACACACACACACACACACACACACACACACACACACACATACAGAGAATGTGTTGAATAAAGGCTGATCGCTCCATCATGGAGTGCTCTGGGTCTGAAGTTAATGCCTTAGGAACCCTAGCACCTGACCTTTAGGACTGAGTAGAGATTGATAAATGAATCTCTAATCCTAGTTTTGAATCAATCAGGTTCCAATATCAACATTTTACTGACTAAACTGACATTGGAGAATGTGATTTTTATCTGTCGGTCAATGGGCTTCACAACCCTGAATTTCACAATTAGACTGACACACTCAGTTGTAGGAAGTGCACTGGAACAGAATTCCCTCTGGTAAAAAAGCTCAGACCTGCCTCCAAGGAGAAAATAAAGAATGGAATGCCCATGCCTATTATTTCCTTCCAAGTCACCAATAAAATTAAGTAATTCCTCCTCCCCCCCCTGGGGGGGGGAGACTGATTAAGTGTGTGTGTGGGGGGGAGGGGGCAATAGAATTTTGGCCCTTTACCTGTTTCTTTAATTCTTGAGTGAGAGAGAACCTGCAAGTCATGATGAGAAAGCTCTGGTAGATTGAGGATAGCTGATAGATTTCAGCACTGAGTTGAACAGTTAGTAATTATAAATTATTTACATTTCTATTACTCTCTTATCTCTATAATGTACATATGTTACATTACTATCATTTCATGTATATATGTTACATTAAATGATCAATAATTTAAAACTTTTAGTTTTAAGTTTGTGCTGGAACCCCAAAAGAACTAAGTATCCCATAAACAAATTCCTCTAAAAATTCAGCCCCACTTCTTATTGTATAACATAATCCTGAATTAGTCTATAAACTCATTGAAAATATAGATTCTTTTATTTCATTGTATCCCCTGGAATACTGTGCACACAGTAATTTATTTACAAATGCTTTTCCATCGATGCATTTATGAAAGAAGAAATAATAAAGTTTAAAAAAAATCTTACCAGCTATTCAACTTGTAAGTCAGGGAAGAAGCAAACATAGGCAGCCCCAACTTACTAACAGGCTGTGTTCTATTGCTCATTCTCCTGTCTGTTTCAGGCCCTTGGAAAAGATTTTCCCACAGAAGTTCTACCACGTGGATGCAAAAATAAGTGGAGCTAAGATTCATCTAAGTTTTGAATGTAAGTGCTAACATCTTATCCCACAAAGAATATCCTAGCATTTCATGTCTAGACCTAGGATAGAGCATGAAATATAAAGAATGGAGCTGGGGGTGGGGGGTGAGCGGGCATGGGGACTGGAAAGTGGGAGTCTGGAGACTGGGAGGGCAATCCAGGCTTTTTTTTTTCCTTTTACCTCTCCTCCTTCCTTCTACCCTTGTTACTTAGCTCAGCTCTCCTGCTCCAAATCATCACTAGAGACAGTGGGAAGCCAGGGAAGGGGGCTGTGGGCGGAAGGAGAGAGAGCCCTGTAGAGGGAAAGGGACAGAAATACTGTTGGCCACTAGAGAGAAGGAGAGCCCCGGCAGTCAGTCATGCCTACAGAGATCTTTCTTATGCAAGAAACAGTCATTGAACAAACATGACTGAAGTAAACCTCTTCAAATCAATATGAGTTCTAGCACATTAGATATTTGATGTTACAACTAAAAACAGACCAGAGAGAGTCAGGCCTCTGTTTCAAGGCCATCTGCATCACTTAAACCTATAAGACCCTGAGAATATTATGCATTCTCTGCCTGGTACCCAGCAATAACTATTTACCCCATGCTAGGCAGAGTCTAAGCATTTTACATGTGTCATCTAATTTAATTCTCAAAAAATATTCTTAGGAAACAGAGACCCAGAGAAGCTAAGCATTGTGGACATGGATGCCACCCAGATCTCCCTTCACTGACTGACCTTTGTCCCAGTTTCTGGCCGGGAGCCTTCCACTCCTGGCCCCTCAATAATGCCTCAGCAGCAGATCTGTCTTGACTAAAGTCACTTCCCTTCTTGGGACAATCCACCTCCAATGACTGGTCAATAGAAGGGTATCTCTGCCCAGCTCAGCATAACTCCATGGGGCCATTCTAGCTCAGAGCCCCCATGCAAGGCTGCTTGACTTGTCTCTCTACTCAATCCTGCTTCTGTCCCATCATCCCTCCAGTATTGGACTGAGAACACTCCAGATTAAATGACCTGTATGCTAGCCTCATCTCAGAGTCAGCTTCCTGCATACTCCAGCCTGTAGCACTAATTAACTTGCCCAAGAGCCCAAGGGCCCACAATAGGGATGCAAACCCATGCAGAAAGGCACCAGAGCCTAAACTCCTAACTCCTCCACTCCACTGCCTTCCACCACTAGCCACTACTACTTCTTTACCTCAGACTCCTACCATAGTCTATACATCTGCTCTACCTAAGCCTGACTTTTCATTAGATGGCTCAAGTGAAGACTTTGCCTCTAAAAGCCACACAGAATTTTAACCAAGTGAGAGGCATGAAGCTCTCTGTCTTTGGGGTGCAGATCTTACATCCATAGAATTTTTTAGTGTCACCCATCTCCCCTTTTGCAAAATATTTTCAGTGGCAGGCCAATTCAATGATGCAGTGAAAAGTTAAGATTTCCTGAGCCCCAGAACAGAAAATTGAAAGGAGATGATCTAGGTTCACAAAGAAACCTCCCTTTTTGGTTCTCCCGCAGAAAACTGGGACCATTCTTAAATTTGGTGAGAGATTGCCCACCCAATCTAAAAAGCTAATTTTCTAAAAGATCTTTTCCTATAAAGCACAGACTAAACAATTTTCCAACTTCGTATTTTCTTCCACTCTGTTGCTATATTGAATTTAAGTAGTGTGCCAAATTTCCACAATATAGGAGGCCAAAACTGCCTGATGCTAATATAAACAACTGTGAGTTCCCAAATATAATATCTTGTTTTGACTTTGTTTGCTTTCTGCTGCTGCTGTGGGATTCATAGCCACCTCTTCTACTGTAACAGTATTTCATGTGCAAACATGTCATTGTCTAAATTTATCCCAATTAGCAAGCCGGAGCACCTGATCCACAGAGCATTTTCCCACTCCCCCAGCTCCCAGCAACATTACTCTCAGTTGGCAATGTAAAGTCATTTCCAAAAACCATAAGAGGATAATAGGAAACCAGTCTTGTCCACAGAGAAAAAAAAAAACCATTCCCCATTCATTTCTGGCACCTGACTTTCCTTAAAAGTTTTACCTCTCATTAAAGGCTATCCCAACTTCATAGCTGCCAAGAAGCCCCAGGATAATCTAACCTGGTACCTTTCATTCCACTTCCTAATGTGATGGTAATCAGGATAGGGCACTACTGCCAACTTCGCCTTAGATCTGCTGCTGCTCTGTGAAGTAACAGTGTGCGATCATCATGAATTGCATGTTCTCCTTGCCTCTGATTGTTCTGGTCATGTCAGAGATGTAGCTTTGATGCCGACACTGAATTGGAGAAAAAAGGAAAAAGTAACAGACAGGAGGGAAAAGTATTAGCAGCTTCAAAAGCTTTGAAAATCCTGATTTCATTGAGTTGAAAACACACCTTATCTACCTTCTTTAGATGTTGCTGATTGCGTTAATTCCAGATGAAAAGTAAGTCAGTAGGTGTCATTTTTTTCCCCTCCACAAAGCTGGTGAAGTTTTCCACAGGGAGACTGTAAAGGAAACTGTCTCTCCTAGTGCTCCTAGGCAGAGCATTGAAGTGCAATCCCACCGAAATCAAAGTGACAGCTACAAGGCACCCCTAATCACCAGCGCTCTGAGTCCTTTTAGGACTGGAATACAACTGCCAATTATCAATGTCTCTTTGTAGACAGACCAGGAACAATGAATGCAAGGTCTATAGTGACATCTCTACACTTTCACATCTGACAGCAGTATCCAATGGCAGACCCAAGATCCAATGGTAAACTAAGCTGTGAGAAAAAGTCATCAAAGCAACTATAAAATAAACTAGAGGCCCAGGCCATGAAAATTCATGCACTGGAGAGGGGGTTCCTCAGCCCAGCCTGCCCCCTCTCACAGTTTGGGAGCCCTCAGGGGTGGGAGGTGACCTGGCGATCAGGGGAAGGCAACACCCTATCACACCTCTGCTGCTGCCATTGCCGGCAGCGAAAGCCTTGGTCAGCCCTGGCTACCTGTATCTCAGGGGCCCTGGCAGCTGGGCAGCCGATATCCAAGGCTTGCCTGCATCTTGCTCTGGTCCTGGGTGGCTAAGGAAACTGGGATACTCCAGAGATAGGCATCCAGAGGGCCTGGTGGGCCCAGCCTTGGCATGCGCCTGTCACCCCAACAGAGCTGAGGGGAATGGGTGCCACCATCTTTGAAGGGGTGGCAGTCAATTAGCATATTCCCTCCTTATTGGCTATTGGAACTACCATCTTTGTGATGGCATGAGGGTCAATTAGCATATTCCCTTTTTATTATATAGGATTGTGAAATGTGTTAGGAAATATGTTTAATGCAAAGTCACATGACCACAACTATCATATCTTCCAAACCAAAAATGAACACATACCCAATACATGGTCGGACCATAAAAGTTACTTCAATAACTCTCTGTTGAGTGACTATTGTATACTAGGCACTGTTCTTACCACTGCAAATGAGGATGTGAACAAACTTCATTCATGAACAAAAAACAGGGCCCTGTCCTCATTAAAGTTACATCCTAATAACAATTAAATATAAAATATCAAATTCCATAATCATAAGTGCTAAGGGGAAAATGATCACCAATGTCACATATCTCCCATCCCCTTCACATCTAAATCACATGTGAACCATAAAAAAATGATAAAAATGGTTTTGAATTGGACCAAGAAATTAGAAAATTCCACTACCCCCTTGAGAGGAGAGGCTGGAGGGGCTCGTTCTCTTCATGGTCTCACTTCTGTCATTGAATTGCAGAGCTGGCTGTTCACCCAGTCTGGTCTCTTTCCATGCCATAGCACATTTAAATCATCCTACTCTGGAAAGAAACTATGCCCCTTTTAAATGTCTTAAATGGTATTTTAAGGAGATTGAGTTCCAATGGGCAAGAAAAAAGGCCTTAATGAAAACATTTGGGCCTGTCAATTAAACTGCAAACCAGAGAGAATAATGAAGAAATGATTAGACAATGAGAAATGGAGCTAAGTCTCTTCCTCCCCAAGATTTCAAGACCAAAGTTATTTCTGTCAGGGGAAATGAGGAAATAGTCACATGCCTTAAAAGCCCTTAGAGGGAGATCTTACTGGGTAAAATATGATCTTCAAGCAGCTAGAAGAAAGCAAGAAGCAGGTATATGTGCTTTTGCTACCTTGACACCTAGTACTATTTGTCTGAACACTCCTTTTAGTGTTTTCTACTTTCTTGTTGGCTGCTGTGGCTTGCATTCAAAAAAGAAGTAGGGTTAGCTAACTGGAATACTGTCTCACTTACATGGTTTATTATTGAGGAGAATGAGGATGAGAAGAAAATTAAGGATACTTTTTTCTCCTCTTCATATACACATTCCCTAAATATATTCATCCTTTCTTACAGTTTTATCCATCATAAATGTCTAGCACCAAATCTCTGCTTCCAAATACATTTTGTAGATGTCACATTAGTATTTAAAACTAAATAGGCCCAACACTGGGTTCATGGTCTTACAAGTGCCCTGCATACTGCTCCTCTTCATATACCTCGTATTTTAATGAAGGGCACCATTATCATGTCTAGTGTTACCTACCACTCAAGAAAAACTAGAACACAAGCATGATGCCACCTATAACAACACTTTAGAACTATAAAATACACTAATAAAAAATTAAAGAAGACACAAATAAATGGCAAGATATCCCATGTTCATGAATTGAAAGATTTAATATTGTTAAGATGTCCATACCTATACATTCAATGTAATTCCTATTAATTGTAGTAGAAATAAAAAGTTGAGAAGAAATGAATAAAACACTTTATTATTAGAAAAGGGCTAAAAAAATAACATAAAGGTTTAGGAAATTTGAAGAGATGTAGAAGTGAAAAAAAATGGCCACTGGACTTGACATCTGAGCTTCTCTAATCCTTCCCTCCTGATAGCTGATTTGGGGGAGGGTTGAAGTGTGGGAAAAGATTAGAGGAGTTAATCTCCATCTACTTCCTTACCTCATTGAACCTATTCCCTAATTTAGCCATGCTACTTTTTTTTTTCATTCAAAGGAAATTTGATTCTTCTTATTATCTTACCAGCTGACATAAACTCTGACTAACTGAAAATGAAGTAATTAATTTTCTGTTCCAAGTTATTTATAAACGCTTTGGAAAATGCAATCTTCAAAACTAATGTATTCATGAAATACTATGCTGCTATAAAAAAAAAGAACTCATAATTCCCAACAGCATTGATGGACATTATGCTAAGGGAAATTTGCCAGTGAGAGAAAGATAAATATCACATGATTTCACTCATTTGTGGGATATAATGAACACAAACTGATGAACAATAATAGATCCAGAGACCGAGAAGCATCGGACAGACCATCAAACTTCATAGGGAAGGAAGGGAAGAGTGGGGAAAGGAGAGGGCTAAGAGATTAACCAAAAGACTTGTATGCATGCATATAAGCATAACCAATGGATACAGACACTATAAGTGTGAGGGCATGTTCTAGGAGGTAGGAGTAGCCAGGGATAGGTCAATGGGGGAAAAGGAGACATATGTAATACTTTAAATAATAAAGAATTAAAAAATTTATGTGTTCAACATGTACTTTCTTACTCTCTATTTTTTAATCTGAAACCAATCCCCACCACCACCACCACCCCCCATTAGTAACTTCCCAGTGAGCTATATAAAATATTCAAGGCTGCCCCTTCTCCACATACTGAGAAGAATGCCATAAAATGCCTTAAGAGAAAATGCACACTTCAGAACAATATGGAAATTGAAGAAGGATGGGGCAAAAACTTTCAATTCCAAGGAGGAAAGACATAAAAGACTGCACCAGACCCCCCAGTAGACAAATCAGCAAGACCTGTACAAGTTATTTTTTAAAAAATAGCAAAGTTCTCCCAAGTATTTCCCAGAGTACATTGAGCAATATTCTCTAAAGCAGCCCTGACCAGAGGAAGACACAAGAGGCTATCAGCCAGGGAACTGACACTTTCAGGAGTCTCTGCTTTCATGTAGTTCATTTCTGGTAAGTGACCTCTGCTGCTTTGGCTTTATGTGTGGACACTCATCCTTTACAAGCAAATACAATTGTGAGGCATAGTCCTCTGTGTATAGTTAGATAATGAATTTTTTCTGTTGCAAAGTGACCTCAAGAGCCCAGGACCTCATTTCATTTCAATTTGTGACAATGAAATGCTTGACAAATTGCTCTTTCTAGAGTTAGGTAGAACTCTGAGTTTTGGTCCTAAGCATTGTTGCTCTTCTGACAAGAACAAATCGGCCCTAGGATTTGTTCCCTATCCATTGCAGTGCCACTGATTACAGGACTAGTTGGGTGGGATCAGTATTATTTCTCTGATGCATTCACTTTGGTACAATTACCAGAATTACATAATCCTGGTTGAGCTAAAATCTCTCAATGGAGAGCTAAACTTACCTTTAAATATATAAGCATACAAAACCAAACAGACATGGTCAGTACTGTTTGAAAGCATTTTTATAGCCTAGCTAGTGTGGCACAGTGATTGAGCATTTCAATTCCCAGTCAGGGCACATGCTTAGTTCCCAGTAGAGGGCGTGCAGGAAGCAGCAGATCAATGATTCCCTCTCATCATTAATATTTCTATGTCTCTCTCCCTCTCCCTTTCTCTCTTAAATCAATAAAAATTATATTTTAAAGACAGTATTTTTATAATGTTACCATTCCTTATTCTCTAATACAAATTTCACATTTCTAGTCAGTTTTTGTTCTATGAAAGACCTAAACAGAACAATGTTTCTGCTGGTGCTCCTAGCAAACACTGAAGCTCTCCTGCTAGAATGCTGTCCTCTCTGTTTTGAATGCCAAAATAAAGGAGATACTCCAAATTTGTACATTGTGATTTTAAACCGAAGTCTTTAACCTGGGTGTCATGAAATCACATTAGGAAACATGCCTGTCCAAACACTGCAGTCACTGTGCCTGCGCCACTTAGAACTGCTGCCATTTGCTCATCTCGTCTCAGCCTGATATTGCTTGAGCATCACCTGTTCCCATCTCAAATAAATTGTCTTTCATATTTATAGGGTTATAGGAAATGTAGCAACTCTACCAACTGGCTCCCAGACATCAGGGACATGGAATTGGCCGTCCCTTTTCACTTACCGCATATACTCTGATCAGTGTTCATAGAATTATCTAAGGAAAGAACAGCTTACCCTAAATCTAGAAATTTACTGAATGGCTCATTCAGTATATTCTTCAATATGAAGATGAAGTACTTCTCAAAGTCACAAAACTTAACTTTTAAAAGCTTACAAGTTGTTTGTTGTTTTAAAAAATACAGCTGCATACTTTGCTTCTTGCTTCCTAAAGGGAATACAAAAAAAAAATTACATAATAATCATGATACATTATTTTGAATATTTTTTGTCTAAATTATTTGAAAATTAAAAGCTACTTACAGCTGAAACCGGTTTGGCTCAGTGGTAGAGCGTCAGTCTGTGGACTGAAGGGTCCCGGGTTCGATTCCGGTCAAGGGCATGTACATTGGTTGCAGGCACATCCCCAGTAGGAGGTGTGCAGGAGGTAGCTGGTTGATGTTTTTCTCTCATCAACGTTTCTAGCTCTCTATCTCTCTCCCTTCCTCTCTGTAAAATATCAATAAAATATATATTTTTTTTAAAAAAGCTACTTACAAACTTCCCAAAATTGACTTGGAAAAAAATCACATGAATTAACCTCAGCTGGTTGTGAATTCCTGCTCTGTCAGTCTCTAAATCAAAAAAATGTGAATGCCTACTCTGTTTCCTTAATAAAACTTGACTATATTTCCAATAATATGTTAGAACAGGTACTGTGAAAAGCCCTTCATTGACAATAACCAAAAATACTGAAATATGTATATTAAAATTCATCATTGATCTGGCAAGCAAATAAGGGCTATTCAGAGCAGGGGGGGCGGAGGGAAGACATGAAAGCTACTCAGAAAGGTAAGCAGAGCTCTGAGGAAGGTCTTTATCCTGAGGTCATGAAACTACCCCTGTGGCTCTGATCCTCAGTTTTAAAAGGGAGAAGAAAAAGCCTGGAGCTGCCTAGAGCTGTCTAATGGAAAATGGCTGCATAAAGTTCGAATCTGAAGGCCTATATAAGTGTGAAATGAAAATAAACATTCCTTTCAGAAGGAGACAGAAATGTACCAACATTTCTCAACCTGCCCACTGGCTTCCTCTAATGTTTCATAAGCACCAGCCTGATTCTAACATTACCTTTGTGGTCCAAAAAAAATCAAGCTAATTAGTTACTTTTTACATCAGTAGTGCCACCAAACATCCCTCAAAAACAAACATAAACTTTATTTGGAGGAACATGCATTTTTCTCAGGCTGCAAAAATTCCATCACATTCTGAGGAATTATAAGCTCACAACCTATAGAACAATATCGTAAATCACAAATAAACAAGAACCAGAAGAAATCAAACCTATAAAGATTTTATAGACTGAAATTATAAAGTTCTGATTACCAAGGAAATATATTAAATATGTTTGAAGATATAAAAGAGCATATTTAAATGAGAAGAAAGTAACTATAAAATAGATTAAGAAAAATGTAAAAATGAAACTTTGAGAAAATGAAATATATAATACTTGAGATTTAAAGTGCATACATAAAATCAACAGTAAATTTATTAGGAACAGCTGAAGAGAGAATTTGCAAACTAGTAGACTTGAAGATATTCCAAATGCTGCACAAATAGACAAGATGGTCATTCCAAATAATTAAAATTTTAAAGCATGAATAGAGTGAAAAGGTGTAACAAGCTTTAATAAGAAATTCAGTAGAAAAGAAAGAAAGAATAAAGGAGATAAAATATACAAAGAGAGAATGGCTGAGAGTCTCCCAGAACTAAATCAAGACAATAAATCAGGTGAAAGAACTGCAATGAATGACCAAAAAGGTAAGTTTTTTAAATCTACAACTATATACATTATAGGAAAATTTGAAGATAGTAAGGAGAAAGAAAATATTAAAGCGAGTCAGAGAATAATTACAGATTACCTACAAAGAACCTAGTATCAGATTGATGAGAGACCCCCAATACAACAGTAGAAGCCAGAGGACAGTTAAATAATATCTTTAAAATTCTAAGAAACTAGAATTTCAAACTAAGATTAGTGAATCTCCTTTGAAAACAAATGAGGGTGAAGTATAGATATTTTCAGACAAATAAAAATTGAATTTGCCATAGTCCCTCTCTAAAGTAAGGTGACCAGACATCCGGCTTTTGGTGGGACAGTCCTGATTTCTAACAATTTTTCCCACATCCCGCGGCATTTAAAAAAAGTCCCACATGAGATGATGGAGACACCAGGACCAGCCTTCTCTGCCTCATGCAGAACTGGGGAACCCCAGGCCTCACCACACAAAGTGGCAGGTCCCGCCTCTGCTGTACATGCAGCCATCTTGTGACAGCCATCTTATGATGGCCATCTTGTGACAACATAAGGGTGTGATACCACCTAGGCTATTATTAGTATAGATAATGGATAAACATCTACAGGGTTCATCTTGAAAAAGAGAGAGATAGTAAAAATAATAGTCATTCAAGTAAAAACAGAGATATAACTCCTGGATAAATTATAGAAAAATACTATGAAAAAAGTCTGTGCCACATACATGCAAGCATAGATAAAATTGTCAAATTCCTAGGAAAAAATATAACATACAAACTGGCTCAAAAATATATAGAAAATATGAATTCCCATATCCATTAAATAAATCAAATCAGTACATTACAATATTCCAATAACTTAATCCAATATCTCATATTACAAATGAAAAATCCCATATGGGTTTCACCACTTGCCTGAGGTCAATAGTTGTCATATAACAAATCCAACAGTAGACCCCAGATCTCCATATCTACCGTATTTGCCGGCGTATAAGACGATTTTTTGGCCCTGAAAAATACGTATTTGCCGGCGTATAAGACGACTGGGCGTATAAGACGACCCCCTAACATTTCCACTAAAAATACAGAGTTTGTTATATACTCGCCGTATGACTACCCCCCACTTGGAGGCATATTTTTCAGGGCCAAAAAATCATCTTATACGCCGGCAAATACGGTACTAAGTTAGTGAATTGCACATGCTCCATCATTTCAAGCTGGAAGAAATGTCTGCCTTTAACAAAGGTACTGGACAGATTTTCTGTAACATAAAATCAGTAATACCCTAGGTATAGGAAATGAAGATGCTCATCTGGAATCCCCAGACAACAACTATCCATGGTGACCACCCAAATAGATTATTGCCTTCATGGATGAACTTAGAAATTTTTCTCAAATATTTTCTCTAATTGCACTCAGTTTAAGGAGAAACACTGGGGAAAATTCACCTGTTTTGTGATCCATTATTTTTAAAGATATTTCATAAAGGATACAAAATAATCTTTTTAAAAATGTCTAAAAAAGCACCAGACAGATGTTTATTGGTAAATTATTTTTAAAAGTACATATTTACATAAACTTTACCAGAATAGAGAAAAAGGAAAAGAAATGTCACATTCATTTAGTGAATTTAGCAAAAACTTCAATGATATAAGCAGAAACATATCCTATCTAATAAAAGAGTAGCATGCAAATTAACCATCACTGCTACACTAACAAACCATGCCCAGCATCCAATCAGGAGCTAGTATACAAATTAACCCGACCAAGATTGCGAGCAAGAGGCTTGGGTTTCTCTGGCAATGGAGGAAGCCAAGCTTTCCCCACACCCTGGCAAGCCTAGGCCTCCATTCAAGGCTACAAAGTTTCAATTATAGAAGATAAATAAATCCCAACAAAAATGGCAGCAGTCATGGAGCTGGAGAGAGCAGGAGGCTTGAATTGCCCCCAGTGATGTAGGAAGCCAAGATTTCTGCACATCCTGGCCTGCCTTGGCCTCTGCTCAAGGCTACAAAATTTCTATTATAGAAGATAAATAAATTCCAATAAAAATGGCTGTGGCCATGGAGCAAGCAGGAGGCTTGACTCCACTCAAGGCTATGAAGTTTCAATTATAGAAGATAAATAAATCCCAAATACCAGGGCCTTCATCTGAATCACTGAGGGGTGTGGCAGGCCTGCAAAACACCACAGGCTCCTCGCCCAGGCTACCCCCACACCCCAAGAGAACCCCAACCCTGATCTGGGACACCTTTCAGGGCAAACCAGCTGACCCCCACCAATGCACCAGGCCTCTATCAAATCTAATGAAAGAGTAATATGCAAATTGATCATCACTCCAACACACAAGTGGACACAAGATGGCCACTACAAGATAGCCAGCAGGCGAGGGCAGTTGGGAGGGACCAGGCCTGCAAGAGAGGGCAGTTGTTGATGATCAGGCCAGCAGGGGAGGGCAATTAGGCTGGCAAAGGAGGGAAGTTGGGGGCAACTGCAGGGAAGGGCAGTTGGGGGGATCCAGGTCTGAGGTCCCCTGTCAAGCCCTGCTGGATAGGGGGTGCAGCCTGAGGTTCCACGTCAAGCCCTATCAAGTGGAGGGCATGGCCTGAGGTCCCCTGCCGAGCCCTACCAGGCACAGGGCACAGCATGAGGTCTCCTGCCCCAGCCCAGCGCCATGCATCCTCAGGTTCCTGCTGATTGCTCATTAAGGCTCATTGCAGGAAGCCATCTTGTGTTACAGAATCCCCACCTCCACTGTGGGTGCCGCCATCTTTGTGGTGGTCAATTTGCATATTCCCTTTTTATTAGGTAGGGTAAGAATATAAAATATAATTATTAATAGACAAAAAGCATCAATGTATAAAAAATATAATGGGTAATTATAAATTTGAGTTTATCACAGATGCAAGGTTGGCTTAATATCAGAAAAAGTATATAATTCATTACATGAGCAGAATAAAGGGTGTCATAATATTTATTAGAAATTGACACTTGTGAAAGGAAGGAAAAGTAGGGTTTGGTAGAGGAAGATATTGAACTGCAATGTAGACCCAACAAAACCAAGGCAGACCAGCAGGGAACCCCAGCAGAGAGAATTGGACCTTTATTTCTCACCTTGCTCAGTTACTGGGTGAAGGCTGCTCTGAGAGGGGTGTGAGCCTCAGCAAGGCTGTAAAAAAGCTGACTGACAGAGGCCCTCTGGCCCTCTGCAGCCTACATGCCCTTAGTTAGAGAGCAAGCCCTTCCTTGAAGGTGGCTCTGACAGCAAGTCTCCATCTAATACACATCTCAATAGATAAAGAAAATAACTGTACTATACAGTTGAACATCTATTCATCATCAAGAAAATTTAATCATAGCAAATTGAGGGGATCTTCCCTTTATAGATTCTTTCATAAAAGAATCAGAAAACATCATACATAACAGCAAACTGAAAACAATCCCATTAAAATCAGGAAAAATACAAGGATGCCCATTATGGCCATTATTATTTTCCTTACCATAATGTGCAGGAAGACCGAGTCAGCACATTATGGTAAGGAAAATAAATAGATAAGGACTGGAAAAGAAGAAACAATCTATCATTATTTACAGATAATTTCATTTTCTGTAAAAAAAAAAAAACTCAAGAATCAGATGAATTATTAGTTTAGCAAAGGAGCTAGATAGAAATCAATATATATAATTCTATTGTTTTACTCGATACCAAAAAAACCCAACACAATACAGTTAACTAGTATGTTTATTTTAAATCTTTACAATAGCAATGAAAATACAAGGTACCAGGAAATAAATGTAATAAAAATATAGGAGTGCCAAATATATAAAACAATAAAACTTCATGAAATGAAATTAAAGAAGATCTAAATCAATAGAAAAATATAATATGTTAACAGATAGAAGCATACAATTATAAAGAAGTAAATTATTCTCTAAATGATCTGAGATAAATTCACTCCAATAAAAATCCCAGACTTTTTGCAAAACTTTATAATCTGGTTCTAAAATTTATGTAAAAAACAAACTATCAGCCATAGCCATTTTCTTAGTGGTTGGAGTGTCGGCCTGCAGACTGAAGGGCTGTGGATTTGATTCCAGTGAAGGGCACATTCCTTGGTTTCAGATTTGATCCTCTGCCCAGATCAGGGCCTGTGTGGGAGGCAATCAGTCAATGTGTCTCTCTCATACTGATGTTTCTTTCTCTCTATCTCTCTCACTCCCTTCCATTCTCTCTAAAAAAAATCAATGGGGAAACTATCCTCCAGTGAGGATTAACAACAACAAAAAAGAACACAAGTAATACACATTCCAGTGGAATAATAGGGAGGGACACCCCACCAAGTACAAAATGTATTACAGAGAGAAAAAATATGATTTTGGGAGTGAAAGGATTTTTTTGAAAGACATACACCCAACAACAAGTAATAAAGGAAAAGATAAGTATATTTTACTAAATGAAAATTGAGAACTTCTGATGGCAGAAAGATACCATAGAGAAAATAAAAAGACAAACTGAAAACTGAAAGAAAATGTGTTACCTATAGGCCTGCCTGGTGATTGCATTTATATTCAGTATATATGGAGAACTACCAATGAACTAGAAAAACACAAAACAAAAGTTAAAAAATGGGAGAACCATGATGGCTTCATAGGTAAATGACTATACTTGCTGCCTCCCAGAACCACATCAAAATTACAACTAAAATACAAACCAACTATCACCCAGAACCACAGGAAAGCTGGCTGAGTGGAAGTACTACAACTAGACAGGTAAAGAAGAAAGCACATCGAGACTGGTAGGTCTGGAGCTCTGGCACCGGGGTGTGCTGCTTTTTTAATTGAGAGGGAAATAGCCTCTGTGGAGGCTGCCTGGAGGAGCAAGGGGTCCCAGCCCCATACCAGACCCCTAGCCCAGGATTCCAGAGCTGGGAAAAGAAGTCCCTATAGGCCTTAAGAACTACGGGATGTAAAAACCAGTGCAGATTGGGGCTGAGTGACACACAGGCTGCTGGAGACCCAGCTGCTCCTTTTGAAAGGCCGGCACCACGAACTGTATTTACAAGCTCCCACTTCCTCTGAGCTCCAGTGACCCAAACACATACATGGAGAAACTGGACTATCTGGCATCAGGGAAGGAACTTGGGGGCACCTTTCTTCCAGGCAGAGGTGTTCACAGCAGTCATTGTTCCTATACTGAGACCTCCCTGGTACAGGGCTGACAGGCATCCATTTCTGTTTGCTCCACCCTGGTGATTCCCTGAGACCCCGCCCCACCCAATTTATAACCCCACCCAAGCTGTGCCCAGTGGCTTTTGCATATGAATGGTCTGTCCTTTCTCAGGCGAAAACTCTTAAACAAGCTACAGCTGGGTCAGGGAACTGCAAACCTATCAATAAAAGGCCCCAAAAACCCACACCAGCACCAGCCTGCCTTGCTTCACACCTGGGCTTTGTCTGGACACTTTCAAACAAAAAGGGGGAATCTGCAGATCTCTCGGTAGCTCCTGCTGAGTGGCCCTAGGCACTGGCTGACCTTGCACCTCCTTGGAGATCCAAGAGCCAGTGTACCCAGTGGTCAGTGTGAGACCATACCAGATTACAACTCTACACATCCATAAGCAACACACTCAAAGGACAGATTCAGGGAGTACCAAAGCCCCACTGAAGCAAGTCCTGCTCCATAAGGGTGTCTCCTGCACAGCAGTTCTCACACTGTAGGTACAGCTGGTCTCCACAGCCACTTGGCCTGGAGGTCAATTCCTCCCAGTAACACCAACAACAATCAAGGCTGAACTACAACAAAGCTGTGTACACAGCCCACAAAGAGGTGCACTAAGAGTGTCCACCTCAGGTGATTGGAGAGGCTGAGCCACTGGGCCCTATAGGACATCTATTACACAAAGCCACTCTATCAACTCAAGGAGTCTTAGCAGCTACACAATACATAGAAACAAACACAGGGAAGCAGTCAAAATGAGGAGCAATATCTGACCTAAGCAGCTGTTCTTTGGGATGCTGTCATGGGTGACCACAAGTTGGTGACCAGACACAGGGAAACATCTGAGGCAACAAATCAGTGCCACTATGTCTTCTTGGAAACAAGAGGCACTGCCAATCCCGCCTGCAGCCACGGAGAACACGGGGTTCTGGAGTTAACATTTGGAACACATCAGGGATCTAGGAAGCTGCAATACTGACTAGAGCTGCAGATAGAAGCAGAGCTGCAGGAAGGAATATGCAGTAATGTTTGGTTCTCTCCTGATACAGAAGCACACTCAGCTTCCACTGTCCCTGGAACTAGAGATGTTAGCCCCTAAAAAATCATGTAAACCTACCCAACACAACATCAGGGCTGAGAGGAAAGGAGAATGGGGAGAAGCTGGTACAAACTACCAGGCCTTACTGATGACACGTGCCTGTTGATGTGGTATATCAATGCAAACCCACGCTTTTGGGGTGGCCCAGAAACCTAAAAAAGGGATCTTGGTCAATTATTTCCATTTCAATACATGTCTCCCTCTTGCTGGGAAACTCCCAATTTTTCTAAGGTGGCCCAAACCCACTTTAAGTTGGTCATCCAGAGTCAAACCATAAAACAGAAAACAAGCAGAATAACTCCTCCCATAAATTAAATTCCCTGTGGGTCTACACTAGGCATTTATAGACCTTGCAAATTTTTTAAAATTGTCACTTATTCTAATTCAAGAAATGGAACATGGAACATCTTAGTCTAGAGAAGCATCAGGTTCAAGGGGTATTTCTTCCTTTCCCTGCTCCCTTTAATAGTTTAAAGCAGAATGCAGAATTATTGGAGCATATTGTCAAGGGAAACAGCATGGTTTTATGGTGAATACTGGGAAGAGAGAACAATATTAAACATCAGGTCCCTGATTGATCTGCACTAAAGGAGTTTCTTTTTAGTTTATTTTGAATTAGTCAGAAGACTTAATCTATAATCTAGATTCAGCTTCGCCACGTAATAGCCACGTGGTCTTGAGCAAGTCATTTCTCCTATCTGAACCTCAGTCTAATTATCCAAAAAATGAGAATAAGAAAAACTGAGCCACATAACTTCCAGGTTGATGAAGGATCCAAAAATAAAATAGAATAAACCACAAGAGCATATTTTAGTGGACATAAAATGCTTCACCCGCCTAGAAGAATAATGTTAGTGGTCAGACCCTGCAGTCATGCCCAGTTGACTTCACTTGCTGGACAGGAAAGCAAACAAATACAGAAAAATCCAATGCTATCAACTGTCCCCAGGAAGGTTGTAGTCATAACATGGGTGTGATGCTTAATTTTATGTGTCAGTTTTACCAGCCATGGAGTGCCCAGATTAAACATTATTTCTGGGTGTGTCTGCAAAGTTGTTTCTGGGTGAAATTAGCATTTGAACTAATGGACTCAGTAAAGTAGACTGGCCTTCCCAATGTGGATGGGCATCATCCAATCCATTGAAGGTCAAAATAGAACAAGGGCAGAAGAAGGACAAATTTGCCTGTGTTTTTTCCTGCCTTGGTGCTTTAAATTGGTACAGCTCATCATATCTTCTCCTATCCTTGGACTGGGATTTATACCATCAGCTCCTTTGGTTCTCAGGCCTTCAGAATTAGACTGAATTACACCACTAGCTTTTATAGATTTCCAGCTTGCAGGGGGAAAATCATGGGATGTAGCCTCCATAATCAAAAAAGCCAATTCCTCATAATAAATATCTCACTCTCACTCTCTATCTACGCACACACACACACACACACAGAGATAGATATAGATATAGATACAGATATAGATATAAGCAAAGATATATGCATAGATATATACATATGCATATATATATATATACCGGTATATATATATATATATATATATATATATATATATATATATATACTGTTAGTTCTGTTTCTCTGGAGAACCCTGACTAATACAATAGGCAACACTCAGATTCTGAGTTATCTGTTCAAAACTAATCAAAGAACAGAACTAGACATCATTCTTTCTGAGGTAGCTTAATTTAGCTGCCATTTTGTATACACAGCATCAGCAACTCAGAGTAAAAAAGGCCTGCTCCCACATCCTCCATTTCCTAAAACTAAAATCCAAAACTACACATCTACTAAATATCATGCAAAGTGTTTCCAAAATAAATTATTAGTTCAATCTTTTGAATTAGATCTCTCGTGTTTTGAAAATTCAATAACCAAGTTTGGAAAATTCAATAACCACATGTCCAGCCTGAGCTAAGTCCTCAGAACCACTGAGACTCATTTGGCTAGGTCACTCAGTGCAGAATCCAGCTAGACTGGACCCTATTAAGGATCATTACTGAAAACAAACAGAATTTAGAAAGATGCTTCCTGTACAGGTGCTGGCTTTTAAAGTATGACATACTTTTGGCCAAAGTATTTTAAGTGTTTTATTTAAAATTCACATGTGAAAATGTCAAATGATCCCTATTCTTGTTTCTTTTCATTCAATAACTTAATTTTAATTATTTTATTTTACATTTTATATGCAAAAGAATACTGGTGAAACATATATGTAGTATGAAGTATAATAATAAAAAGAACACACATAAACTAATGTAATCTTACAATGCCTGATCAGAATGTGGGGCAAATTGTCAAGCAAGTGAAATCTGTTTTCTCACACCCACTTCACATTCCTTCATCCCTTTCTGGGATATATGAATTTTAAGATAAAAACAGCCTCATGCAGAAAAGTTTAAATCAAAGTAAGGGCTTACTATCTGCAGCATTTGGACACTAATAATAAACCAGTTGTTGAGATAGCTTTGGACAAGAAGCCTTCTTATACCTAAGTACCTGTTACATTTGTCTAATAGGAAAACAAATAAACAAGAACATTGTAGGCAACACAATTCTAAAATTCAGGTATCTTCAAATTTAAACATGACAAACTGATAGCCAATTTACAATTCAGTCAAGTATTGTATTTTCAAATCTTGATTTGCAAACTATTCTCCATAAAAGATAAATTAACACAGGACTATAAGCCTCAGTTAAGTTACAGAGAGATGTAACATTGAGATGTAACCCATATTCTGGTTCTACTCATGTCCATCTTTGCTGCTCAATGTTGGATATCAACATACTTTGTACTTTTCATAAAGTGAAACTTCTGTTTCATATGCATTGCTCTGAGTGGCTCTACAACTCCTAACTGTATTGCCAGTTCTGTTCTTCATATAAGAGAGACACCACTGAATCCCATTATGGCCTCTCATAACATAGATTTTAGTGCAATAGAAGATCTAATGGACCAGAGGCAAAATCCAATCTGTATGACCTTGGGGAAATTTATCACCCTTCTGCACTTTTCACCTTCCTCCTCAGAAACGTGAGGGGACAGGACAAGATAAATTCTAAAGTCCACTCCAATCCAAAAATTCTGAAACTGCCTTTGATTCTACCATCCAATCTATTTGTTAAAAGAAATACATGAATTCTGAATGTCATCCCTGAAACAGAGGAAAGAAAGCTTCCCTCCTTGCAATCTATTCTCATTTAATTCTTCTCTTTCCTGAATTCCAAGGTATTTGTGGATTCTCTTCAAGATTATAAATAAGTACTCCTTCAATCTGAACCAACATCCAAAACCAAAAGGGAAGTCAGAACAAAGAATTTAGCACCCATCTAATTAATGTTTCTCCAGAACAGAAGCAAAGTTTACATTTGTTCCACTTGACAACCATATCTATAAGCAGTGCCTCTTCTGAAGCTTATCAGCATGGTGACACCACTTTTTACTGAGCCCTGTATTAAATAACAAATTAACTCTACTCTCAAGACCCTTCAATTTTAAGTAATTTTATCCTACTAAGAGACACTTTCTCTTGAGTTTTTTCTCAGAAGTGTCAAATTTTTTTCACAATGAGTACCTTTAAATATATTTTCAGTATAACAAAACAGACTTTTTTTAAAAAAAATTACAGAATGATTTGAACAAAGAGAGTCTCAATAATATTTGTTTTTCCATTGAAAGTGAAATGTCCACTTTCTTCCCTCTCCGTGTTCTTCTCTATCTCAACTAGGAGATTCAGGCTGGTGAGGGGTGTTCCCAAGGAGCCTCTCCTGTCAGTGTGTGAGAAAGAGATCGCACTAACTACAAAATTCTCGCACTCAAAGTTCTGCTAGTTTTATATATGGATGCTTTATCCCTCGGCCATGGAAATTTCATTTCAACCCACATAAATGCTGACCCACTCTTATTAATAATAGTTGGAAAACAGGATGAATCCCGAATAGAGGTGGGTTCTTTCTCAGCCAGGTCCTGCATGTGTCACATTCAGAAAAAACGTTATGCTTGAAATGCATAAAGTTAAAAGGCAATTTAAGCCAGGACCAGTTTGGCTCAGTGGGTAGAGCATCGGCCTGTGGACTGAAGGGTCCCGGGTTCTATTCCAGTCAAGGGCATGTACCTTGGTTGCTGGCACATCCCCAGTGGGGGGTGTGCAAGAGGCAGCTGATCTAACTCTCTATCCCTCTCTCTTCCTCTGTAAAAAATCAATAAAATATATATTTTTTAAAAAGGCAATTTAAAACATTAATCTGGTCTCTTAAAATGCCAAAAAGGTCACTATACATTATGCTCAACAATGTTCAAGCCCTCTTTGCCCATCCGAGTGGCACCTACACCTCCTGCCAATCTCACTCTTCAGCCCTTTCCCAAATAATTCCTGAAGAGTCACTTACAATTGCGTCTTCTCTCCCCATCAGTCTGGATTTTTCTGAGCTAAACCCTTCTTCCAATATTAATGCTACCTTTCCCAATGTAAATCTCACTCAAATTTATGCTTTCTTGGTTTCTTTTAATTCCCAATTCTATCCATTAATCAAATCCCAGACTTCATTGCTGCCACTGACAGAAAAGATTTTTGACAAAAAATATTTTATTGATTTCAAAGAGGAAGGGAGAGGGAGAAAGAGAGAGATAAAAATATCAACGATGAGAGTCATTGGTTGGGTGCCTCATGCACACCACACACTGGGGATTGGGGCCTAAAACCTGGGCATGTGCCCTGACCAGGAGTCAAACCATGACCTCCTGTTTTATAGGTTAACGTTCAACCACAGAGCTATACAAGCTGGGCAAAAGATCCTTTCTCTTCAGGAAATGAGAGGGAAAGTTGTAATCCTTAACAAATCAATCTTTTCAACCAAATCTTAAGGTCACTTACGGCAGCCCTCACGGTCTATGAGCACTCAGCATTAATGCACATTCCTTTCTGCATATTCTCTTGTATGAATGGGACTGGGCTATAAAAACAAGCCTAGAGTTCTGATTGCAAGTTAGGTTATTCCAATGAGAGTCACTTGCAGCAATTTGGAGAGTGAAGAGGGGGCCATCTTCCTGCTGCTATTGCTGCTGACTAAAAAAATCAAAGGGACTGAGGTTTTTCAGCCAGCCTCAGGATTCCAGAGTGGAACAGGCAACTGTGGCAGCAGCAGAATCCATAGCTGGAGTGCCAGGGCTGACCGGCAGACCCTGAGCGACAGATGAACAGATTGCTTATAAGTGGCTAAAGACTACTTGGTCATTGCCACCAAGTAGTCCTGTTTGCCTGCCTCCTTTTTCTTTTATGTCATAAAGCTTGAATGAAAATTAACCTCTAGATACAATCAGCAGGGTAAGTATCCTGGATAAAACATGTCTAAGTACTAGTAAATACCCGGGGGTTCAGACTTGTTTGGAAAAGTCAAAGTAGTGCTGGCACCTTTGGCAAGCCTTCCCCCGCCCCCAGAGGCCCCGACCTTTCAGAGAATCCTCCTTACAAACACTTCAACCAAGTCCCGTGCTTCTCCACACTGTGGAGCAGTGACCTGATCTTTGCATTCAGCCACAGTCCTTGAATCAATAGACAAAAGGCGCCCTTCATTCACTTCTGTTCTTTCAGTGCTCTCACGTGTTTACATCCCTATATTAAATCCTGATTGAAAATCCACAGCCAGAGAAGTTCCTATGTTCTCCCCTGGGCTGACTGGCATTAGGGATGTAAAGAAAGAACATAAAGCAAAGGGCCAGGCAAGAAGAGTAGAGATTTTTCTGCAGGCACTTTTGGGATAGGAAGAGAGAACTATGAAAGAGTAAAATTGGCATCAGTCATGAGGAAATTGCAGATCAAAATCAGAATGAAGTATTACTTCACACTCACAAGGATGTCTAGGATGAAAAAGAAAATATATAACAAGTATTTATGGGTGTGCGGAGAAACGGGAATGTATACACACTAGGTGAGAACGTAAAATAGTACTTCTAGTTTTGAAAAGAGTTTCTGAAGGTCCTTAAAATGCTAAAGTAGAGTTACCTTATGACCTAGCAATTTCACTTCTAGGTATATGCTCAAAAGAAGTAAATATATATGTCTATACAAAAATGTGTATGCAAATATTCACAGAAGTATTATTAATAATAGTAGTAATAGGTGACATTTATAATACTTATGTGTTTGGTATTTTTCTAAGTCCACTGTGTATATTATCTTATTGAATTTTACAATGATGCAATGAAGTCATTACTATTACAATTTTCATTTTATAAGTGAGGAAAATTGGGTGCCAATAAAACAAGTACCACCCAAACTGAAATGATAATTTGAATCCAGGCTATTGGACTTCTGCAGTCTTACCCACCACATTAATTTCTGAGTTATATGATTATTAGATTAAAGGAGTAGATTAACTATAAGTTTTTAGTAAAAAAAAAAAAAATCCCCCCCCAGCCAAAACCAGTTTGGCTCATTGGATAGAGGGTCTGCCTGCGGACTGAGAGGTCCTGGGTTCGATTCCGGTCAAGGGCATGTAACTTTGTTGTGGGCACTTCCCCAGTGGGGGTGTGCATGTGGCAGATGATCGATGTTTCTCTCTCATTGATGTTTCTGTCTATCCTTCTCTCTCCCTTCCTCTCTGTAAAAAAATCAATAAAATATTTTTAAATCCCCCCCAAAAATATTAATAATGTTTACTTCTAGGAAAAAGAATTATGAGTGATATTTATTTTCTAATTTTTATTATCTATATTTTCTGAATTTTTAACAATAAACATAAACCTTCATAAAAAGGGAGCAAAAGTATTAGTTCTTATAACCCATTCTTTTCTACCAATAGGTAAAAGATAATTATTCTAAAAACCATTCTTATGTCCACTTGTATATCAAGAAAAAGACCACCCAAAGAAAACCAAAATTTTCAATATTTGCTACCTAATCTTAAAAGCAGGAAATTCCAGCCTGTCCATGTGACTCAATCATTGAGCATCTACCCAGGAACCAAGAGGTCACTGGTTTGATTCCCGGTCAGGGCACATGCCCAGTTGTGAGCTCTATCTCCAGTAGGTGGCATGCAGGAGGCATCCAATTGTTGATATTTCTCAGTCATCAATGTTTCTATCTCCTTCCTCTCTCTCTCTAAAAATTAATAAAAACAATTTTAAAAAGCAAGGAAGTCCACCATCCTGGATTTCAGGGTTCTCTTTCACCACAGCGAGGTAAGGGTGAACTTGGGGAGATGGGAGGAAAGACAGGAGTGAGCACGGGGTGTGGTTTTAACCTGTCATGAGCTAGTATAAACTTTGTCTCCTGAAGAAGTCATTTTATTTATTCATTCATCCTAAAACTTAAATTCAGAAGTTCAGAAATCATAAAAAATCAAAATGGATCAAAGGACCAGATGTTTCAGGCAGGGTGACTAATCAAACAGAGCCTAAGTAATGTGCTCCATGTCTTGCTCAATGGGAAATAATTACTCCAACATTAGCTTTAAAGTGTTTAAACAACCATTTCATTATATTTTTTCTACGCTGATTAAATTTTCTGGGCATTTCTAATGCATCATTACATCTGCTGAGCTTTTAGATAATGCACAGCATTGCTACCCATTAAAAAGCCCCTATTCTCTTTCATCACCTTAATAAATCTAATTTGGCTATATTTACATAAAGTTTGATAAAGTGCAATTAGTTCTCTTATGAAAAGCATACCTTGGGTGGAAATATCCCATCTATCACTCAATTAAAACAGCTGTTCACAGAGTTATAAGTGGACCCCCAAGCATTGCCAACTATAAGCATGCGAGGTAAAAGAAAATGTGCAGTGCCCTAGCCAGTTTGGCTCAATGGATACAGCATCAGTGTGTGGACCAAAGGGTCCAAAGTTCTATTCTGGTCAAGGGCACGTCTCCTCCCTGACCCAGGCCCTGGTCGGGACATGTGCAGGAGGCAACCAATCAATATGCTTCTTTCACATCGATATTTCTCCCTGTCTTCCCCTCTCTCTTTCACTCTCCCTAAAAATCAATGGAAAAGTATCCTTGGGTGAGGATTAGCAACAACTACAACAATAAAGAAAATGTGTAGCACAAATGCCGTTGTAGAATTACTGTCTATGCTTCCCAAGTCTGCTGAGGGGTGGATATTATAACCATGGGACTATCTAAGGCACTTTGCTTGTTGTTCCTAACTACGTAGCCTGGGGGATTCTAATAGAGAACAACAACATCGAGAACAATATACTCACATTGTTAGCCTTCTACTTCAATATCCACATTCACCCTCAGCACATAGAGACTCAGGGCATTTTAGCCCTTGCCCAAGTAAATGGACTGTAAAGTAATAGCGGGAAGATATTAGCTAAGATGAAAAGCTCTGCTAGGGTATCAGATATGCGAAGCAATCACTTAAAGACACTCAAACTGTGCTAAGTTCTCAGGGAAATTTTTTAAAGCATTGAAGATAAATGGATCATGTGGGTGAACTATTATGTGGCGACACTGATCCTGCCTTTTGAACTTCGAGTTCTGATAGCAGAAACTCAACACCATTATACAAGTGCCCTTGGCAATCAGAAGTGAACAAGAGGTCCTAAAGGGAACGAGAATATAAACTGAAGTCAGTGCGCCTATTCTGCATTTGCACCAGAGACACTGATGTTGGGAGTGGAACGGAGAGAGCAACCCCTTGTTTAATTCTTGTGACAGAAGAAAGCATTGCAAAAGCAAATTTCACCAAGTGTTTGGACTCTCCCTTAAGAGTCAGTGACTCACTGTTCAATTCTATGTTGCTATTCATAACCAACCCCCAAATACGCCAGCCACAGTAGAAGAATACTGTGTATTGTAGAATTTACTAAAGCCAAGTTCAAAGTTATGTATTTCAAAGCCTTGAACCTTCCCTTCCTACACATCTTTTCCTTCTTTTTTCCCTTCTCTGTTACTTTGTCTAGTCTTGAGCGCCCTTCAGGGACCTCTGTCTATAGGTCACTTCAGAGTCCCACCCTGCCTGCTCCACTGAATTCCATTCTTGCTGCACAGTGTATGAACCCTATCACAATGACAGTAATTATGAAGTTTTTACTCAGTTTTATTGGACTTAACATCAATTAAGCTTATGGCTAATGAGGAGCAAGGGAATCAAAGATAGGTTGCAGATTCTTAAACAATAAATCCTGTTATAAAGAAATGAACTTGGCTCTAAATCTGGCATCTAAGTAACTAATTATGGAATCTATAAGGTATAAGAAGCCTATCCTTTTGGAATGTGTGTCACAGGCTTTGGTTATAAATGTGTTGTTTCCTTAGCTCCCTTCTCCCTTCTAGAATTGTCATCTTTTGTAAGTAAATAAGTAAACAATATCTTTCCTGCTTCAATCTAATAGAGTAGTAAATGATTTTATTTGTTCTCTCTCAAATTATCTAGTGGGCAAAACCCTCATTTCAACGTAATTTATCTCATTTATCTGTGAAGAAGAAATAAATTGGATTGATCAATACATCAGTGGTATTGACTGATGGCTAGATGAATGTTAACTCCCTTTGAGAAAGGCTGACCCTCCCACAACATCTGGACTCTGAAACCATTTATTTTTACCTGGATTTAGCCATTCTCAGATATATTTCCAGATATACAAAATGCAAACCATATCCCTTCGTCTTAATTTTTACCTTTCTCTTTCAAGTCTGATTTCTACTGTAGAGGTTACACAGATTAAAAAAAAAAATAGTGACTATTCTCAAAATGATTACAATGAAGAATATAAATTCAATTTTTATTTAACTTTTATAATTTTATATAATAAAGAGCTAATATGCAAATGGTTATCATACCAGTAGGGGAGCATTTAGGGGTGATCAGGCAGGTAGGTGAACGGTTAGGAGCCAGTGGTCTGGATTGTGAGAGTCAGTCAGATATCCCCTGAGGGGTCCTGGATTGGAGAGGACGCAGGCCAGCCTGAGGGGTCCCTATCCCCCATACATGAATTTCGTGCACTGGAACTCTAGTCTATATACATAAAAGCCTAATGTGCAAAGTGTCCCCTTGGGAGTTTGACAGACTGGGAATTCAATCACTCACTATGACGTGTGCTGCCCACCAGGAGAAGGTACCGAATAAAGGAAGGCCCCAGCAGGCAGCTGGCAGGCGGCAGCCAGGGAAGGAAAACCCCAGCTGGCAGCCGCTAGGGACCTTACTTGTACACAAATTTCATGCACTATGAATATTTTGACTAAGTCATAGTTGAAACTCTTTTGAGATGACATTTGGAATTAGACAATACAATTTCAAATAATTTTCCATTGTGTTTTAGTCCATTGGTTCTCAAAGTGTGATTCCAAGACCAGCAGCATTCTATCATTTGAGATCTTACCAAACTCTCTGGCTCCATTTCAGTTCTACAGAATAAAAAGTTTTGAGATGAGTCTAGTCAGTGATTTAACAGCCTTCCAGATAATTCCAGTACAGGTCAAAATCTGAGAACCATTGTTTTCGACAGACAAGTCTCTCAACTGTTATGGACTATTCAGGAGTTTCTTAACAGATTATTGTTTTTTCAGGGACATTAAAACAGATACCTAGCCACAAGCATTAATTAGCACAGGATCTATAAGCTTACAGAAGAGAATAAGAACACAGTTTTCAACTGAGTTTCAGGCCAGATAAAGGGTATGATAACGGGCTCCTCAAAGAACGTCACCAGAGAGAAGATGACCAGCAGTGTAGGCCAGACTGAGCAGTAGACCTGAATATTAGTGGAATTCATAACTCCCGCTTCAGTTTATAAATATATAAAGTCACTTATGACTCTGTGGTTCTATGTGGACAGAAACAGAAGAGGCTGGTTGGTCAGTCAGAGAGAACATCAGGTATCAATGGACCTAAAAGTTAGTGATGACACAGAATAGCTGCAGGGTTAGCCACCATGAACTTCAGAGTTATTAATAGCCAAACAGAGAGATTCTTACATAAAATAAACTCTATTTAAAAAAAAACACTAGAGAGGAGGATGAAAAAGAAAAGACAGAACTCCTTGTTATCCAAGTCTCTAAGGGCTGAACCCATTGATTTCTATAGTTTTGCTGCACGATAAATGCCATTCTTCTGACAGAGAACATTAGAGGTATAGATTAGTGTACTTATATCTAGTATATATAGGAGCAAGAAAAAAAATCCAGTGTTTCCCTTCCCCCATTTTCCAGGAAAGACCTATATTTTCTCCCCTAAGCAGAATGGCTTTGGAAACCACCAGACCATACCAATGTCCTCACATCACTTACTAAAGGATTCTCAGAGTCACAGAGTCATAGGGGCTGCCTAGGGAACTAGTCCCAAGGAGGATACCCTGACCCTCTCCCAAGCCACCATACCACATGACCTACAGATGATCACCATCCAGTGACCCAATACTTTCTATTTAAATCAACTAGGTTTTCCATCTTCACTGCTCTTCTTATCCCCATTCTGTTGGTGTATATTCTCTAACATGTCCTCATTTTCTACCTTTTCCCAAATACCCAAACCCTTAACTGCACACTAAGAAATTCATGGTCAGTTATCCACCAATGCCCTTTGTCCTCAGCTTCTCCTTGCTTGGACTGAAACTTGGCTATGCCTCAAAGAGAAAGCTTTCCCTGAGGTTTTCTCAAGTGGTGGCTGTTTTCTGTCCCACAGCCTATGAACCACTAAGTTTAGATTTCTTATCCCTATCTACAAGTCATTGCCTTCTTCCTCTTCTCTATTCCTCTAAAGCCCTTCTCTGTTCCTCTGTAACCAACGAGACACATCTGTATCACCAATAACTCACTGCTGTCATCTATTGATCTTGCAGTCACTTCCCGTTATTTGAGAAAGACCACATACCTGGATGGATGTGTTTCTTTCTAGCATACTGTTTTGACATTCTTGGGGATCTCAGTATCCATTATGCCAGGTTTCCTATATCCTGGCCTCTCAGTACCTGAACTTCCTTACCCCCAAAAATCTCTTCAACATCCACTCACTTCAAACGTCACTGTCACATCTTGATTTAAAGCATCCACTCTCTATTAACTCCTGTCCTTCCGGATGACTTATTTACTTGCTCAATTCCAGTCATTTTTCCTTGCTTCAGGGACAGTGATTTTCAACTTTTTTTCATCTCATGAAATACAAAAACTAATTGCTAAAATTCTGTGGCATACATACACACAAACATTTTCTATTTTTGCCAATATGACCAAAAAATAGGTATAATCTTTATGTATTTACAAAATAATAAGAAGAATAGTAATTACCTACCCTGTTTGCTCCAAAGTTACTTAAAACAAAACAGATCTATACTTGTATATAATGACTTCTGGCACCAAGAATTAACCAGTCAGACTCAATCTTATTATGTGATCAATAAGATTCAACTCTCATATATGATCTATAAATGTATAGTTCAAGACAGGGCATTCACACCAGATGACTATTGTTGTGTTGGCTGTTGTTATTTTTTAATTTGACAATCCAAGGGAAAAGAGATAAGAGCCCCTGACTATATAGTCAGGTATTGCATATTTAAAAAATTCTTCCAGGCCAACATGGCTCAGTGGTTGAGCATCAACCTATGAACCATGAGGTCACAGTTCAATTCCTGGTCAGGGCACATGCCCAGGTTTCAGCTTGATCCGCAGTGTGGGGCATGCAGGAGGCAGCCGATCAATGATTCTCTCTCATCATTGATGTTTCTATCACTCTCTCCCTCTCCTTTTCTCTCTGAAATTTCATATATATATATATATATATATATATATATATATATATATTATATATTATATATTAAATTGTGCCACAACAGTGTACCATGGCACACAGGTTGAAAATCACTGGACTATAGCCTTAATAACTCCCTTGAAAATACTACCAGTTTCTTTGCCTTCTCTCCTGTTATTATATGTATCTTCAAAAAATGACCTTAGAAAATTCTAATTCTCTATATATCATGTGACTATTTCCACACAGCTAAATATTTCAGTAGAAAATCACCCATGACATGTTTATCTTACTACCGTCTTGGTTAACCATTTCACACTTTATTCTCTCTTCTCCAACACACTTTTCTTCTTCAGAAAGACAATAAAATAAGTGCAATCAGGTAAGAACTACTTATCTTCTCCCACCAAATCCATTAATAAGTTTAGAGCTGTACTCATATGGTTTTTCTCCTATGATTGACCCCACCTGACGTCAACCTTCCCATGTGTGTATGGATGGATTCAACTGTCCCTCCTACTAAAAAAATTAATCCCTTTCCTGCCTTAAAAAAGGTATTTTATTGCTCTTGCCTGCATTATATCCACCAGCACATAAATTTACTATATTACTTCCCATCTCAACAAATAATCCTTGACTCATATCTCTCTCCAGCTTCTACCCATTTCTCTCCTCCCTTTAAAAAAAAGTTTTCTACAACTCATCTATCTATTCTGATCAAAATTTTTCACCACTCCATAGAAAGAGCTTCTATCAAGTGACATTTCATTCACTTCCCAACACCCAGCAAATATTCAAAATATATTTGTTGATTTATTAAATAAAACAGCTCTGACAAGATGAAGTTTTGGTATTGACATTACATGTCACAATCTCCTAAAAAATTGTTCACATTTTTATTTGAATTTTTTAAATGCAGCTATCATTTCAGTAGACCAAATCAGACCAACAACTACTGTTTCTTACCTTGCCTTTGTTCTGATTTCACTTTTGGAAATGTATAAGAAGATCCTATTCATTGCAGTGAGAATGTCAATGAATGTAATTGGTTTCACCTGGAATACAGAAACACCTGCAAAGCTAGAAACAGAAACCACTAAGCCTTTAAAAAGCTGCCATTTTTCAGTATTGAAGGAAGGGATTTCTGAACTTCAGTGCTTCAGATCTCAGAATAAAAACATTTGATCTCTTCAGGCTCAATAGTTAAGCTTAAGCTGAAATCCAGAAACATTACCAACAAAGAATCCAACTATGGTTAAAAGTAGGTATTATGGTGTTGTATTTTGTTGAGTTTTTTGTTTTGTTTTTATAGATTTTTAAATTGTGGCTCAAGCCCTAGCTGGTTTGGCTCAGTAGATAGAGCACTGGTCTACAGAATGAAGGGTTCCAGTTTTGATTCTGATCCAAGGGCACATGCTTGGGTTGTGGGCTTGGTCACCAGTAGGGGGCGTGTAGGAGACAGCTCATCAATGATTCTCTCTCATCATTGATGGTTCTATCTTTCTCCCTCTTCCTTCCTCTCTGAATCAATAAAAATATATTTTACAAAAATAATAAATTGTGGCTCAAGTACTGACCTTTATTTGAAGTGATAAGAAATCCCAAATAATCTTATTAAGGATTAAGTTTTTTCAAGTTACATGGATCCTACTGAAAATGAAGGAGGGAAAAAAGAGAGGAAGGCAGGGAGAAAGACAGAGGCCTTTAGACTAATGTGGCTGTAATACCATGGTGGCCTGTGCAAGAAAATAGAAATCTAAAACACAAACAAACAAAATCTAAGCTTGTTAATGCCTTACAGTTTTAAAATCAAAACATTAAAGACAACCAATCACAACAACCAACTAGGCTTTAAAGGATAACTAACCAAATAATTTCCTTTCTTTTCTTCAGAGTTTCTCTGTGTAGGTTTCCCTTTCAGCAGAGTGCTCCTAACCACTTCTGGTTGGTGCTCCCTGATTCCAGTCAATTTTTGCTCAAAAATAATTGGAGAAGGAAGGAAAACGTCATAATGCATTGGCCATACTTTGAAGTGTTTTCCATCTGTGTTTATTTCTCTGATGATTTTACTCCCTGTCCTATATGTTTCTCTTATTCCTAAAACATTGCAACAGTCTCCTCCAGAACAGAGAACCCTGAGCCTCAGGATTTACATACAGTCTGATTGAAAGACTTAGTCTTGCCTACCATCTCTACTGGATAATGAGCTTCAGGTAGGCAGTTAGCACATGCCAGATGCACGGTAGGCACTCAAAAAAAAAAACTAAGCAAATAATGAGGGGATATCAGATGAAATGGCTGTGTTCTAAAGTAAATAAAATTCAATAATACATCTTGCATACTCTAGTTTTCCTAAATTTCAGATACCTACATCCTACCATAATATTTTTCTTCATACTACTCACTGGTTTTCTAAATCACATTTCTTTAAAGTAATGTTTTATACAAACACAGTAAATGCAAACCCATTATTGGTTAACCTAAATAGGCAACAAATCTGATAGTGAATACAATGGGTGTTTGATTTCTTTGCTTGGTACATGATTACATGAGGTTTTTCTTTGTAATTATTGTTTTGTAGCAGCTTTACTGAGAGATAATTCACATCCCATTACATTCAGTTATTTAAAATATATAAGCCAATGGATTTCAGTATATGCACAGAGTTATCCACCCTCTGCACACCAGAAGCTTCTCACTCCAGAACTGGAATTACTTTGTTGTGCAAGGTTAGCAATTTTGTCCATGGCTCTTTCCTTAAAGAAGATTAAATTCAGAATACAGTGACTGTCTGTAAATCAAATCTCCAATAGTGTGGCTATGCATCTGAGCCAATTAAAACAGGTTTTCACTGGGTACTTGCAGAACTGAGTAGAGGAAAGGTCCCTATACTTTCTGCCGTCCCAGCTTTTAAGTTCACACTGTGTGCATCCTCCTTCCCCCATGAAGAATCACAGGTGAGTGACAGTTTCACATCACAAAAGTTTCCTGAACAGCAGTCCCCTGTGGGACCCCGATAAGAGTATTTCTTATCTTTTGGTGGGTAAAATCCAGGCATCCTTAGTTCAAGTCCATGCATCAAATACTAAGCCACTAGAGTCCACCTGTCAAGGATTACAAGTTCTCTGATTAAAAAATAAAGCCCATTCATGGAACCGGGAGTCACCTGCCAACAGGGTGTTTGCCATAGGTATTATAAAAACTGACACAGAAGTGGGCAGGGCAGGAAAGTCATTCTTCACCATGACAGATGACTCTTCCCTTTAAAAAGAAAGAAAGAAAGAAAGAAAGAAAGAAAGAAAGAAAGAAAGAAAGAAAGAAAGGAAGGAAGGAAGGAAGGAAGGAAGGAAGGAAGGAAGGAAGGAAGAAAGAAAGAAAGAAAGAAAGAAAGAAAGAAAGAAAGAAAGAAAGAAAGAAAGAAAGAAAGAAAGCAAGCAGATGAATTTAGAGCACCTTAGCCAGACTCCTAAAGGCAAAGGTACAGGGTGTTTTATGGAAAATCTTGACCTCCTAAGTATTAGTTTTTTAATTGAATTTTCCACTCTTGAGATATTTAATAAACTCCTTGTCTCTCCCACTAAAGGTCATGCCAAAAATTATCATATATGATTATTCACTCTGATCATCCACCTGAGCCCTGGTTTATAGTTGAAGTTCAACCTAACATTAAAATTCTCACTTACTATGAAGTGACTTGAAAATTAGCATATTCTAATTTCAAAAATGAATTCTAACTTGAAATTTTATTTGAAATTTCAAATCAAATATTCTCTAATATAAAATATTTTTTAAAGGTGAGCGTTGTGGGGAGGGCAGAGAATTTTAGTAGCCAGTCAAGAGGGTAGGGGATGGGAGATAGATTCTCTTCCTGCTTCAGGTCCTTTCTTTTCTTTCTTCAAAAGTAGTGTAAGTGCCTGATATTAAGCTTTTAACTGCCAAGCTACTCATCTAAAATAAATATAGTGCTGGCTATATAACACAGCTACTAGCAAGCCAACTAAGTATGGCCAAGCCATCCCCAACCATGATGTTCCCCTTTTAGAAAACCATGTGTAACCTACATAACTAACCACTTGAGTGACCCCACTTCTTCCTTCCCACTCTCTGATTTTTGCTCTTATGTTTTAAATTTCCCAATAAAGAGTGGATCCTCAAACCCTAGTAACATTATCCTCAACTCTAAAAAAAAAAAAAGGCAGAGCTCTAGGTCCAAGCTCCCTCCTTCTTGGGCAACTTGAACCTCACTGTGTAGCCTACCATGTATCCTGCAGAAAGTGTGGGTAATAAACCTTGTTTTCTAAAAGTTCCATGATGGTTTCTGCCTCTGAGGTGAGTTCTGCACTCATAATAAGAATCACAAGGGCCAGTCCAACCATAACATCAGCTCTGGTTGGGGAAATGCATTTTAATAAGCAACATGACAGTCATTCATTCATTCATGGGCATATCTGGGTTCCTTTAAATGTCCTTGTCCTATCAACCATCCACACAATCTGAACTTCAAATTTAGCATAGTTTGTGGCTCAGTTTCAACTTTGTATTTCAAACATTTTTTACACTTCATTATTTTTTCAACTTCTAATATGAATGTATAATCTATTCATACAAACCAAACATCAGACAAAATTCTCCACTTTTTAAATCTATTTTAACTCTGCTTTTTAAAAAATAGTATCAGCCAAAACCAGTTTGGCTCAGTGGATAGAGTGTCGGCCTGCAGACTGAAGGGTCCCAGGTTTGATTCCAGTCAGGGACATGTGCCTTGGTTGCGGGCACATCCCCAGTAAGGGGTGTGCAGGAGGCAGCTGATGGATGATTCTCTCTCATTGATGTTTCTGACTCTCTATCCTCTCTCTTCCTCTCTGTAAAAAATCAATAAAATATATTTTAAAAATTAGTTTCAATGTGTCCCACAACAGTAAGGCCATCTAATATCACAAGATGGCACTTAGCAACTATGGGAGTAGTTTTGGTCAATGAATACACGCTTACATTCTTTAAAACTCTTATCTTTTAAAATACATGCTGGCTGATGACTTAGTATACCAAATTGTGAAAGAGATTAGAGGAAGGAGCATGTCAACTAGTACATTTCCAGAATATGAGCCTGGAATTTAAAAAAACTCAAACTCTAAGGATGACTATAACTCACATTTCATTTTCAAGAGAATGAAATATTGGGTGTGTTCTTGTCAGTTGCCTACTTGGAGAACTTTCCCAAGTATAAGAGCTTTTAATTGTCCAGCCAACACATTCATACTTTTTCCTCTCACAAAAAATAAGAATAATCAATTACTTCCTGATTTTCTATTCCTTGGTCCCATGCTGGTCTCTAGCTTTTTGCCTTTTATGAGATTTACCCAACACGACTTGCCCATTTGACATGTTCATTCTTGGCTAACTAGATAAAGGTGGGAACTTGAGCCACTGTGCTTCAACATCCACAACAATATTTGGGGCAGAAAACTAATCAGGAATCCTTGGTACTCTTGGTTTCTGGAAGAAGCAGCCCTCTGTCTTCATTATGTCAATGTGGGGATGACCCGTTCAGCAGTTTCAATGTATTTATACAAGAAGATCCTTTCAAAAGAAAAGTATTGGCCCAGAATCAAAGCAAAATCAACACTAAAGACCTACAGTCTTAAAGTGTCACAGCAAGTCATGCTTAAGGAATCAAAAAGACTACCATGAGGGAGAGGTATTCATGAGAGAACACAGAATTTTAGTTAAGTGTCAGGGGGTGAATAGCTAACAGAAGAAGAAAAAATAAAATGTATGGAGAGGGTCAGAAAGAAGCAGAAAGAACCTCTGGGTGACTCTGTGGGCTAGTTATGCAATTCTGAAGAAAGAGCATTAACTGGCCTGGCTAGATATTTGCACATATAGCTGGCAATGTTCAAGCATTAATGTTCATCTCTCTATTCAGAGAAAATGCCCATGGATTTTATCTCACTTCAGTTTCTCTCAATCAGACCAAAAATACTAGGTAGGTATAGCTTTTGGCTTGAAGCCTTGAGATAAAAGAAAATATTCACCATAATGGAGAGTAATTTGAAATATCAGGTTGTCCAGCTTGCAAATACATGAAAAAAATGTATTTTTCAAGACTGGCACAGGAATTGGATCTCATTTCTTTTTCCTCTTCTCCCCTTTCCCTTTATACTTCCTTTCTTTTGTCTCCTCTCTCTTTCCACTTTCATTCTTCATTTCTATCATTTCATAAATGTTGAGTTGTGAGAAGTTATTCTAATAGGGAGAGTAGGAAAGACATAGAAGTAGCAAATTAAGAGTACTAAAGTAACTAGAATTTGCTACTACTATATGATTTCAAAAAGCTCAAAGACTTAAAACACAGTACAAGGCTATTTCCATGACTTTCCCCAGTTCACATTCTAAGGCATGCACTTTCACCCTATTTAGGCCTCCAGCAATGGCTCTAAGGATCACACCCACAATAGCAGCAGCTCATCCACAACTCAGAAACTAAGGAGAATTCACCCTTGCCAGAGGACATCCTCCCACAGTTCTGAAACAATTCAACTATGATGTCAAGTAGAACTATTTTACTTGCATCATTTCTTCTGTTGGTTTTTATGCTTAGAACCCTCCCTTTAGTTTAATAGTGAAATGGTCTGATGTCTGTGTCCCCAAAACATTCATAAGTTGAAATCCTAATGTCCAACGTGATGGTGTTAGCAGGTGGAGCCTTTGGAAGGTAATTAGGTCATGAGGGTAAAGCATGGGATTATCACCCATTTAGAGAGACTCCAGAGAGCTCCCTTCCTCCTTCTGCCATGAGAGGGGACAATGAGAAGACAGTTAGGGACCAGGAGGCAAATTCTCACCAGACACCAAATCTGCTAGTGTCTTGATCTTGGACTTCCCAGTCCCCCCAGAACTATGAGAAATAAATATTTGTTATTTAAGCTATGGAATAAGATGCATAGTCACCTATATTTTCTTCTGCGTGTTTTTTGTTCACATTTTACAATAAACTCTTTAACCTTTTTGGGGTTAATTTTAATATATGAGGTGTGAGGGAGGTCACTAATTTTAACTGATTTCCCCAATACCATTTGTGAACTCATCTATTACTTTCCCATTGGCTTATAAAATTCTATTATCATTTTGTTGTTGTTGTTGTTGTTGTTGTTGTTGCTGATCCTCACTGGAGGATATTTTTTCCATTGATTTTTTAGAGTGGAAAGAAGGGAGTAGAGACGAAGAAATACTGATGTGAGGGAGACACATCAATTGGTTGCCTCCTGCATGTGCCCTGACAGGGGCTGGGGTTGCAGTTTGCAACCGAGACACGTGACCTTGATTGGAATCAAACCGGGGACTCTTTAGTCCATAAACCGATGCTCTAACCACAGAGAAAACTAGCCAGTTTTCTAGCTAGGACCCATTGTTATTTCTTAGGTTTTAATGGGATCATGCTAATATCCTATTAAGGAATTATTTCAAATAATCTCCTTTCTCTGTGGTTAAGAACAATGAGAATTTCAGGAAGTCTATGGTCTCTCACATAATTAATATTATTTATCACTATGCTCAGCAAAATGCATAAAAGATAGAAGTCCCAGATGTTTTACCTGTTCTCAGATCTCTCAGAAGCTCTGGGTTGCCACAAGTGGAATCCAAAATAATCTAAACACTATTGTTAGTTTCTGGATTTTATGTCCCCCTGAATATATGAAAAACCAGGTAGCAAAGATGACATAAAGCAACTTCAGAGAGAATCCTTCTCACTCTGCAGTATCTGTGTTCTTTACAGCAGTCATACAACTGATACCCTCTATTTAGGTTTATATGGACTGTTCTTAGTCTCTGCAATCTGCAGGACTTAAAGGAGATAAATCAAATTATTTGTTGGGAGGAGTTGTGCTCAGCCAGAACATGGTACTGACTTCATTTAGATGAACACTAGTCACCTGCCAAGATCCTCCTATCAGGACCAGGAAAATGCCCAGGACATCTAAGGACCAGGACTATAAACTGATCCTCTCTGTCCCAGTTACTTAACAGTCTGAGCAATTAGGTCATTAAAGACAGAAAGATGAATAAAGTCAAGAAAGAAAGGAAACTTCAGATTAGACAAAAATTAAATGAATCTGCCCATATGTGTTAGTTGTTGTTGTTAACAGTAATATCACTGCACTCTGGCAGAAAGAACAGTTAGAAAAGATAGTTTTGCTTCCTAATAAATTTCCTTACGTATAAGCACAGGTTGGCAATTACAAAGTGGTGATGCCAACTGTGCTAAGAGAGATTTAAATCATAATTTAAAAATCAAATTCACATTTTATTTTTTAAAAATTAAACTAGCTTTAACTGAGAGATAAACAGTTCCCAGAGAAAATTCCAATCAAGGTCTGCAAATCATTTTGCCAATCACAACTTTCACTTGTCAACATTCCTCAAGTTTCTTAGTCTCCTTCAATACTCAGAATTAATTACAGAGTATCTCCTTTCCATGCTTCAATTGCAGTGTCATTTATAAGTATATATGTGGGGTGGTATTGCAGTGTCATTTATAAATATATATGTGGTGTGGTGTGTGTGTGTGTGTGTGTGTGTGTGTGTGTGTGTGTGTGTGAGAAAGAGAGAGACAGAGACGGACACTGATTTATTAATCAATTTTGAGAATTAATTCAGGTTAATACTGGGAACTATTGCCTCACAATTTGAAAATAACCCCAACATTATAATAAGTATACAATCTCTATTTTATACAACAGAATGATACCTGCATAGATTAGAAAGAGAGAGAAACTGTCTTTAAACTCCAAACTCACAGAACAATTTCTGATTACTTGTATCCCTGAAAAGGGAATCTTTACTTTCTAGAAGTCTCAGTGCTGGGTTCCTTTAGGTTAAAAAATGTCCCTTGGAGCATTTAAAACATATTTTCATTTCCAAAAATTTGATTAACAAATAATTTTTCACATAAACAATTGCTGCACAAGTTAAAACAAACTTTCACATATGTTTACCTCTCTTAACCGTGCCATTTAAATTGAAGTGTGCTAAAATTCTAAGACATCATTTTCTCAAAAGGATGGTAGATTTTTGGAGGGAGAATGGGTGGGAGGGTCAGCTAAATATCTATGCGAGGGTGGAAAGGGGAGCAGATGGAGAGGGTGGCGTGAAGAAGGCTCTCACTGTGCTTCATATGGCCCCTTGAGGTTTCTGCTGACAATCTAGGGGTGGACTATGTACAGCAAATAAGTCAGGGGGCAGAGCCAGCACTGCAACAACCCAGAACTCTCACTCACCTAAGCCACTGGAGGCTCATACCATAGATTATCACAGCTAATGGAAGCAGGCACAATGAAACCCACATACTTTTCAGGCAAATGTGTTACCCTTTGGAGAGGCCTTGGAGTTAGCATAAGAATAGAAAGCAATGACAAGGAGGTTGTATGAACTGAGTGTTTATGCCCCACCCCCAACTCATATGTTTAAGTCTAATGCCCAAGGTGATGTTATCAGGAGTTGAGGCCTTGGGGTGATTAGATCATGAGAGTGGATCCCCTTATAATGAACTGAAGAGACCAGAGTTGTGCCTTTCTGCCCCATGAGCACACAGCAGGAAGACAGCCATCTATGAGCCAGGAAGCAGGTTCTCACCAGACACCAAATCTTCTGGCACATTGATGTTGGACTTCTCAGCCTCCAGAACTGTGTGAACTAAATTTCTGTTATTCATAAGCCACCCAGTCTAAGGTCTCTTGTTATAGTAGCCTGAACTGACGAAGACAGGAGTACATCTTCAATGATGAAATTGTAGATCCTAGTGATCAACAGATAATCTAGTAACCTCAGTTAGTGTTTTTCAAATTACACCAGGTAGGTAACCAGCAAATAAATAGGGCCTATGTGTAAGGCCAGAACTGAATGAAAGATGGGGCGGGGGGGGGGGTAGGGGGGAAGTGGAGAGAGAAGCAGACAAACCACATTAGAAGAAATCTGTCTTCCTGGACTTAGCATCCATCTTTTTGGTATCCACACAGGGTCCTAGAACCAATTCCCCAGGAATACCAAGGGACAACTTACATTTTGGGGAAGTGAAAAATTATATGTGGATATTTGACTGCTCAAGGGTCAGCACTCCACCCCCTCCATTGTTCAAGGGTTAACCATACCTAATACAAGACCTGAATTTGGAGCATATGTCTTCATTTCATATAATTAAACCAGGAAAGAAGTTTATACATTTAAGTTTTTAAAACAATAATCTAAACTATTGTACATTTAGTATTCTGGTATTTTTAGTTCCACAGTGACACAGACCTTTTACCATCCTTGTGGTAGCCATTTCAACTAAGAGCAACTTGACAGGAGAAATAACTATGCACATAGAACAGTCAGCAAAATTCTGCCAACCAACACGTATAACCAGGAAAAATTAGTTGTCTAGGGGTACTAAACCAACGTTCTGACACAGTATTACCATGCTATCCCCTTGGTGAAAATTTCTTAGCTGGCACAAAGCCTTTATCTATACATTTTTTTAAAAAAACCTGAATAAGCAATGGTAATAATTTTGCATCCAGAGCATGTGGTCTTGTTAATTGAGAAGTGCAGCCCCTATTTGTAGCAGTCACTATTCTCCAATTGCAATTTCTCCTGTTCTTCTCAACAACAGAAGCCTAGTGTTGGCTGTGTCCAGTCCCATGGAATGAGCAATGATCCATCTGAAATTAATCAGTGCAACCCCATTTCTCGGGACCAGTGATTGGCCTAAAAATGAGCATGTACTTCTGATCAAACAGATATAAAGTATTTTTTTTCTTCTGTGATACAGGAAAAAAAGCAAAGACAAAGACCTCTTGCCCCCTGTCTTCCATTCCTGGTTTTGTGTGAGGATGTGCTGCCTAGAGCCATCTTGCACACATGAGGTAACAAGTCTGTGAAAGAACCAATACACTGAAGTTGGCAATGTAGACAGATGAAAAGCTACTATTTTAAACCTTCACCAACTCATTCCTCCCCATTAATGTGCAGCTCACTTTCTGCTTTACAAGACTCACTGAATTTCTCAGAAATAGTCACAGAGTCCCTAACATTCACTCTCATCACTTTCTTTATTTGTTGTAGTTATTAAGTTGTTCACCAAATAGCCCAACTATCCACCTTTCTAGCATTTTTTACTCTCACTCTCTCTGATCCCCTAGTAATTGGAGAGTGGTTAATGAGTTCTTACCAATAATTCCTATGGAGACATGACATGTGTTTCTCTGGGGTCAGAGCATTTAATTGCAAATAGGAGATTTGCCAGAGATTTCTTCCTCTCAACATACAAGCCAGCAATATCTGAGCTACATCAAAGTTACCGTGATGAGCAAAGAAAAGTAGAAATGTAGTAGTATGATAATTAAGTTATTTTTTAAAGAGCCTACGATTTTAGAGTTGTTTGTTACTGAAGCATATCCTAGTCAATTCTCACTGAAGCATCTTTCCTCCTACATCACAAAATGTGCTATCACTCTTGCCATTGTAGATGTATCCTTCCCTTTGCTCTCTCTTTCAGTAAACCTGTTCCATTGATCACCCTCTCTCTTTTTCTCTATTTCCAACCTTTCCTTCATTCCATTCAGGGGAAAAAATTCTAACAGTATTCCTATATTTTCAATTTTTTTAAATGTCCTAATCAAGTTTTTATACTTCTTTAGCTTCCATTATTTCCTACCTAAAATAATCTACATGTTGTGTCCATTTATATACCTCCCATTCTACTGAAAGCATGCTTCCCAAAATGACATATGCAATTCAGTAGCTCAATTAAATAGATTCTGAGCTGGATGTGCTGGTCAATTTACTCTACTGTGCAAACTCCTTTTGACTAAAAAGTAGTCAGTCCATACCCCTTCTACTTGAACCTGCTGTGCCACAGCCCACAGACCCTGACAAGTAGACCTAGATATTCTCTCTACCATGAGATTCCCCCAGGCAACTCCCCAGACCAGTCACAACTGATTAAACAGAAGATATCTGATCTAAATGCAGTCAACCCATAGAATGGCCAAAAATTTGTGATTTGTGTGCACAGGTTCAAAAAGAAGAGCTTGACATGAATTTGAACTAAGATCAAAGGAAAGTTGGCAGTTGGTGAGGAGGCAATGGATCTAGGAGGTCACTGTGGCCATATGCTAGTATAAGAAACCACAGAGAAAGGCGTTGACTGAGAATAGATAACGAAGCAGCTGCTCAGAGATGACCGCTGGGGAATGGACGAGGGTATAGCTTTGGCTCCAGGAGGCCTTTCAGATCTCAGCAGCCAGTCCTTTTGTTGTGGTCCAGTTGTGTATGGATTTTATTCTTGGATTTATTTGAAACTCCATAAAGTACCCTTAAAATAAACCCCAATTACTGTCACTTGAGTGGACTTCTTCCTAGCAAAAGATCCTTTTTAAGTCCTTATTATATTTTGCCTCCTTATAACATTTTACACTATTGACCACTTCCTGTGTTTTGAAAGTTTCTCCCTCTTAGCTTCTCTGACTGAATGGAGGCTCCCTCTGCTCTGCCTCCTACCTCTCATTTCTTCCCAGTCTGCTTTGAGAGCTGCTCTCCTGCTGCCAGTCCTTTAAATGTTAAGATGCCTGGGGTTTCTGTTGGCCTCAGCCCATTCTCCCCAGGAGCCCTCCTCACTCCCATGTCCTCAGCTCCTCTCCAGCTGGAAACTCTCAGGGCTCTTATAATTCTGTCCAACCAGCCTGCCTTTTTGGAATATCACATTTGCATTTACTAACATAATCATTCAGTTACAAGTCGTATGATTTTACATTTTTCATTTTGAAGGGTAGTTTATAACATTATAGGGAATGTTGGTGAACAAATTCTCAACACTGTAATACATTAATGTGCAATGACAACTTTTCAACAAACATCTGATAAAGACACTTCAGTAGAAGAGTCTAGAGATTAATATAATATAACTTGGCTGAATCTTTTGTTTAAATTTGTTCAGAAGCTTTGGTTATCTGCCAGAATATTAGAATTTTAATTTTTATGAAGAAAATATTATGCATCAAGGTAATGACTGAAGTCCACAATGAATTGGGTGGGATTACTACATATATAAGGTGGGGCGAAAGTAGGTTCACAGTTGTTTGTATGGGAAAATACATGCAGGTTATGATTATTAAAATAGGTTTATTAACTCCATGTTTTGTGTGCTCACAACTGCAAACCTACTTTTTTGCTCTGCCCTGTATAAAGATCAACATGACAAGAAGTTTGTCAGGAATGGATTTACACTAGAATTTTAAGGAATTTTAAGACCAAAATATCCCATTATCTCACTTTATAGATGAAGACTGGCAGTCCCTTTGGTGGTCCCTGTATTCAACAGTGTTTGAATGGAACAAACTCAGGAAACCCCTTCTTCCTGCCTCCGACCCCCCTCCAACCTCTTTTCCAGTCACTACCTTCAGAACCATCTTAGCCATCCTCAGCCTCCCAAGACCAGACAACACCAGGGTGTGTGAGTGTGTGTATGAGTGTGTATGTATGTGTGGGTTGTTTGTTTTACCTTAGCTCGGTGGAGGCTGCCATCAGGTAAACTGCCTCTGTGGGCCTCCTCTCTCTGAGCTTTATTTCAACATGTGGCTCTGGAGGGTGTGGGCCACTTCTTCCTCCAGTTGGTTGAGAAGTGCAAGGGTGTTGAGTGTCTCCTAATGATACAAAACCAGTGCACTGGCCACATTCTCTTCCAGGACATGCTGACATTTTCCCAAGGTGAGTGGGGCAAAACTCACAGAAGCTACCATGGCATTGAAGAGAAACCCAAACCAGGCCCTTTTGGATCCACATGCCCTAAGTTCTACCTCTGCAGACCCTCAGCTCTGTAACTTCCTGGAAAACAACATCCTAAATGAGGAGGTAAAACTCATTAAGAAGATGGGTCACACCTGACTCACCTCTGCAGCCTGTCTAGCCCCCAGGCTGGGCTGGATGACTATCTCCTGGAAAGGCTCATCCTCAAGCACGACGAGGAGCTTTTGGAGTCCAGGGCCTTTTAAGAGACCCCTCTGCATTCCCCTGGTGTCTGGCTTTTGCATCCTCTCCCTGAAAGCCTAGGCATCCTTTTAACCACCCTGGAGCCTCTCCCATGCATTGGACCAAATGAAAACAATACAGCTTTTTGCAGAAAAAATAATAATAAAAGAACTGGAGAGACAGGGAACCCATGATTTGCCCAAGTGACACAGTTAACTAATGGTAAAGTTGGACAGTCATTAAAATCACCTGACTTCTGGCCAGTACACTATAATTGATTAACTGCTCTCATACTTATCAAGAGAAAAATGGCAATAAAAACATTGAGGACTGAAGAAGAGCTAGTCAGGAGGGCATTTATCCTCTCAATAGAATGACCCTCTATTATAGCACTTTCTTCCCTTTAGGCTACTGCACATGAGAGCTGGGGTGTGGGAAAGGCTAAATAATGTCTCTTTCATGAGCTTGGGAGGACTCAAACTTCTTTCCCTAGAGTAGTTTAGACAGCTACAGAAATGTAGCAAAGCTTCAATCCAAGAACTTGAGGTCCCAGAGTTGTGAAATCATCCCATGAAGAGAAATAAGGTGAGCTTTAAATCAAGTTTGGTAATCTAGTCTGGAAATATATTAAAATTAGAAAATAGTGGTGATGGACAAAACATTAGTGAAAAATACACCAAGTTATTTAATCAGAAAAATGTTCTAAAATACTGTATTGAGGCTATTTTTTTCAATGTTTCCTATGTTCAACTGTTTTTTTAAGGTATATAAGTGAATATGTATGTGTGTATATGTGAGAGTATATACGTATATCTCTATGTATTTATGTATGCATATCCTCTAATAAAGAGGGGATATACTAATTGACCCTCACAAAATCGCAAAGACGGCAGCATCCATGGTCAATAAGGAGGGAATATGCTAATTGACTGCCCTACCCTAAAATATGGCAGCACCCACAGCCAAAAAAGAGGGAATATGCTAATTGACTGTCATGCCCTCAAAGATGGTGGCGCCCAGTCCTTTCAGTCCCACCAAGGTGGCAGGCATGTGGCAAGACATGCCTGCCTCCAGAGTTCCCCAGGCCCCTCAGCCCCCCAGCCACCCAGGGCTGGCCCAAAGTGCAGGCAAGCTTCAGATGGCAGCTGCCCAGCCACCCAGGGCTGCCCAAGGCTCAGGTAACCAGACCAGCTGAGGCTTTGGGTGCCACAGTGGCAGCAGCAGAGGTGTGATGGGGTGTCACCTTTTCCTGATTGCCTCCAGCCCCTGGGGGCTTCCATACTGTGGGAGGAGACAGGACAGGCTGAGGGACCACCCCATCCAGTGCATGAATTTTTATTCACTGGGCCTCTAGTTCTATATGTAAATGTATTTACTAATTAAAAGAGAGAAAGAAGGGAAGCTACTATACTATAGCTTTAACAGAAAGCCTCATCTAACACCAGGTACCTGACACTTAGTTATAGCATATCAGGATTGTGAGTTTAGCTTTTCTAAAGGGTAAAATGAATCTTTGAAAAGCACATGAAACTGGTGAGCATGGCTCAGTGGATAAAGCATCAGCCTGCGGACTAAAGGGTCCCAGGTTCGATTCCTGGTGAGAGCACAAGCCTGGATTGCATACACATGATCCCAGTGTGGGGCATGCAGGAGGCAGCCAGTTGGTGATTCTCTCCCATCATTGATGTTTCTATCTTTCTTCCCCTCTCCCTTCCTCTTTGAAATATATATATATATATATATATATATATATATATATATATATGGCACATGAGAGGGAGAACCAAGATGTCGACCTAGGTAAGCACCTAAGCTGCCGCCTCACACAACAATTTTAAAAATAACAACTAAAATCAGAATGGAATTCATCCAAAAACACAGGAAAGCTGGCATAGTGGGAAATCTACAACTAGAAAGAAGGAGAGAGGCTCATGGATCAGATTGGGAGCGGCAAAGCACCCAAGTAGGGAGACACTCTCGCACACAGAGAGGAAGTGCGGCAGGAGGGAAAAGGAATTCCGGATTGCACTGAACACTTTCCGACTGTACTGAACTCCAACCCCAGCCAAAACCCCATAGACCCAGGCTCATATGGGTGGAGTCTGGACTGTAGAGAAAGGCACCTGGAGACTCAGAGACTGGGAGACCGGGGGAGCCAGGGGAGCCGGGAGCCGCAGCGGGCAGGGTCTACAGTGGCACGTGAGTGCACACAAAGCGCAAAGAGGTCTGAACTCAGAGGTTGCTGTGGCCTCTCTGTAGTGGAAGGAGTCAGAAGCTTCAGACTACAGAGACCCAACCCAATTCTGGGCGCGCCCCTGGGGCACCCATGCTCTTGCATGGGGAAGCTGGGATAATCAGGCGGAAACTTAGGGTAGCTGCAGAAGGCAGAAGGCAGACAGAAACTCAGGCGAGCGCACAAGGGCAGGGTGGACGGGAAGCCAAGACTGTCAGCTCAGCCCTGAGACTTCACCCCTTCCAAGCTGAGCACAGAGGCTTCTGCAATTTTACAAGTCTGATCCTATAAGACTGTGTCTAATACAGAAGGTATCACAGAGTAGACACAGCTGATACCCACATCCAATTGGCCTGAAGGTCAATTCCTCCCAGGGATACCAACAACAATAAAGAATTAGCTACAGCCGAAACCGGTTTGGCTCAGTGGATAGAGCGTCGGCCTGTGGATTGAAAGGTCCCAGGTTCGATTCTGGTCAAGGGCATGTACCTTGGTTGCGGGCACATCCCCAGTAGGGGGCATGCAAGAGGCAGCTGATGGATGATTCTCTCTCATCAATGTTTCTAACTCTCTGTCCCTCTCTCTTCCTCTCTGTAAAAAATCAATAAAATATATTTTTTTTAAAAAAAGAATTAGCTACAACAAGGCCATACACGCAGTCCACAAAGGGGAGCACCAAGTGTCTACCTCAGGTAACTGAGGAGGCTGACCCACTGGGCCATATAGGACACCAAATACACAAAGCCATTATACCAACTCTGGGAAGCAGCAAAAATGCCGAGACAAGGAAATAGATCTCAAACGAAAGAGATGGAGGATATAGAGTTCAAAACCATAGTTAAATGTTATGCAAGAATATCCTAGAAAAGGCCGATAAATTTCATGAGCCCCAACTAAAAATTATACATAAACTGACTGAAATGGAAAATATTATGCAGAGATCCAACAGCAGAATGGAGGAACACAAGAATCAGGTCAAAGAGCCAAAAGTCACTCCGCTGGAGAAACAAAGAGAAAAGAGAATCCAGAAAGTTGAAGATAGTGTAAGGAGCCTCTGGGACAACTGCAAGAGTACCAACATCAGAATTATGGGGGTGCCAGAAGAAGAGGGAGTGCAAAATACTGAAAACATATTTGAAGAAATAATATCAGAAAACTTCCCCCACCTGGTGAAAGAAATAGATTTACAAGAACAGGAAGCACACAGAACCCCAAGCAAGTGGAATCCAAAGAGGAACACATCAAGACACATCATAATTAAAATGCCAAAGGTAAAAGACAAAAAGAGGGTCTTACAAGCAGCAAAAGAAAAGCAGCTGGTTACCTATAAGGGAGCACCCATACGACTATCAGCTGATTTCTCAACAGAAACCAAGCAGGCCAGAAGGGAGTGGCAAGAAATATTCAAAGTGATGAATAGCGAGAACCTACAACCAAGATTACTGTATCCAGCAAAGTTATTCAGAATTGAAGGGCAGATAAAGAGCTTCACAGATAAGAAAAAGTTAAAGGAGTTCATCACCACCAAACCAGAATTATATGAGATGCTGAAAGGTATTATTTAAGAAGAGGAAGAAGATCAAGTGAATTAAAAATCTGAGGAACAGAATAAACTGGTGAATATAATAGAATCAGGGGCAAAGAAAGGGAATGGATTGATAATTATCAGGGGGGAAAGGGTGTGGGGGGTGCAGAAAGAAACTGGATTAAAATCGTATACCTATGGATGAGGACAATGGGAGGGGGAGGGGAGGTAAGGACAGAGGGTGGGGCGGGAACCTGGTGGAAGGGAGCTATGGGGGGGGAAAAGGAGAAACAATTGTAATAATCTGAGCAATAAAGATTTATTTAAGAAAAATAAAAAATAAAGGCACATGAAACGAGAACCACGATGGTGATGTAGGCAAATGCCTGTACTTGCTGCCTCCCACAACATCAAAATTACAGCTGGAATACAGAACAACCATCATCCCGAACCACTGGAAAGCTCGTGAATGGAAGTCCTACAATTAGAGAAGAAAAGAAGAAAACACACTAAGACTGGTATGAGGTGAAAAGGTAGGGAAGGGGCCAACCACATGTGCCACTTTTTTAATCAGGAGAGAGATCTTCTCTGCAATAGCTTCCCAGAGGAGCAAGGGATCCCAGCCCCATCTCAAACCACCAGCCCAGGGTCCCAGAGCTGGGGGGGGAAAGTCCCTGTAACTATGGGCTGTAAAAAACAGAAGAGATTGGGAATCATGACACTGAGTCTGCTGGAGACCCAACTGTTCCTCTTAAAAGGCCGTGCACAAAATGAACTTTTGAGGTTCTGCTTCCTCTGAGCTCTAGCACCAGGGCAAGGCTCTAGGGAAAACTGGAACATATGAGGAAGAACTGAATTGTCTGGCATTGAAGCAGAAACTCGGAGCCAGCTTTATCCCAGATGGAGGTGCTTGCAGGAGTCATTGTTTCTGTGCTGGCACCTCCCCAGTCACAGAGCTGACTGGCAGCCACTTCTGTTTTCTCCACCCTGAGAATTCCCTGAGACTCCACTTCATCTAATTTACAACCCCACCCAAGCTGTGTGTGGCAGCTTTTACATATGAATGGCCTGTCCTTACTCAGGCTAAAACCTCTCAAACATGCTTCAGCTGGATCAAGGAACCCCAAACCTATCAATAAAATGTTCAAGACCCTACACCAGCACCAGCCTGCCTTGTTTCACAGCTGGGCTTTGTCTGGACACTTCCAAACCTGATACATAGAAAAGGAATCTTCAGATCTCTCTGTAGCTCCTGCTGAGTGGCCCCGGGCATTAGTTGGCTTTATACCTCCCTGAAGACCCAAGAGCCAGTTACCCAGTGGTTAGCATCAGATCATAACAGATTACAACTCTACAACTCTACACATCCATACGCAACACACTCAAGGGACAAACTCAGTGAGCACCAAAGCCCCACTAAAGAAAGTCCTGCTCCATAAGGGTACCTCCTGCACAACAATTTTCCCACTGTAGTGGCAGCTGGTTCTCACAGCCAATTGCCTGGAGGTCAGTTCCTCCAAGTGACACCAATAGCAATCAAGTTGCAACTACAACAAGACTGTGCACACAGCCCACAATGGGTGCACCTAGAATTTCAAGCTCAGGTAACTGGGAAAGCTGAGCCACTGAGCCTTCTAACACCTACTACACAAGGCCACTCTACCAACTCAAGGAGTTATAGCAACTCTACCTAATACATAGAAACACACAAGGAAGCAGCCAAAATGCAGAGACAAAGAAACATGTCACAAATGAAAGAAATGAAAGAAAGCAAACTACTGGATATAGAGTTCAAAACCAGAGTTATAAAGTATCTTCTAGAAACCTCCACAGGATTTAGTGAGCATTTCAAGGATCTAGTGAGAATGCCAAAAAAATGGAAAAGGGCCAGTCAGAAATTAAACATACAGTGACTGAAATAAAGAATAATACACAGGATTCAACAGTAGATTAGAAGATTCCAAGAATCAAATCAATGATTTGAAATATGAGGAAGCAAAAAACACCCAATCAGAAGAGCAAAAAAAAAATCCAAAAATATTAAGATAGCATAAGGAGCCTCTGGGACAACTTTAAACATATCAACATTCACATTATGGGGGTGCCAAAAGAAGAAAAACTGAAATATTGAAAAGCTATTTGAAGAAATAATGACAAGAAACTTCCCCTACCTGGTGAAAGAAATAAAGTTACAAGTCCAGGAAGTACAGAAAACTCCAAAAAAAGGAACTGAAAGAGGACCACAGCAAGACACATCATAATTAAAATGCCAAGGGACAAAGACAAAGAGAGAATCTTAAAAGCAGCAAGAGAAAAGCAATTTGTTACCTACAAAGGAGTGCCCATACAACTGTTAGATGATTTCTCAAAAGAAATTATGCAAGCCAGAAAGGATTGACAAGAAAAAAGTAAAAGTGATGAATAGCACGGACCTACAACCAAGATTACTCTACCCAACAATGCTATCATTTAGAATTGAAGGTCAGATAAACAGCTTCACAGACAAGAAAAAGCTAAAGGAGTTCATCACCACTAAAGCAGTATTATATGAAATATTGAAGGTTATCATTTAAGATGAGGAAGAAGAAAAAGATCAAAATATGAACAAAATGGCAACAAATACATACCTATCAACAACTGAATCTAAAAATCAAAGGAATAAGGAATGTAATGAACAGAATTAACTGGTGAATAAAATAGAATCAGGGGCATGGAAATGGAACAGTCTGAAGATTCTCAGAGGGAAGGGGAATGGAGGGGCAGGAAGAGATTAAACTAAAATCTTATATGTATACATGCATTACCTGTGGACACAGATAATAGAGTGGCCAAGAACTGGGGCAGGGCAGAAACCAGATGGGAAGGGGTATGCGGAGAAAAACAAAACAAAACAAAACAAAAGAGGGACATCTGTAATAATCTCAACAATAAAGGTTAAATTATCCTATATAATAAAAGCCTAATATGCTAAGTGTCCAGTCACCCAAATGGCCATTCAACCAATCAAAGTGTAATATGTTAAGGCCTCTCAACTTCTCACTATGATGTGCACTGACCACCATGGGGAAGGCGCTCCCACCTGTAGGTTAGCTTGCTGCTGGGGTCCAGCCGGTTGAAACCACGTGAAACAGCTGGACACATCCTGGAGCCCTCCCACAGTCCCTTCCCAGCTGGCCAACCTCCCATGTCCCTCTCTGGCCTCGATTGTGCACTGGTAGGGTCCCTTGGCCTGGCCTGCGCCCTCTCGCAATCTGGGCTGAGGGACACAAATTTTGTGCAGCAGGCCTCTAGTATATACAAAATAAGAATAAAAATAAAAGCACATGAAATGTTTTGAGGTTATAAAACACTATATATTTTTACTAGATGCCTGGTGCATGAATTCATGCACCAGTGGGATCCCTCAGCCTAGGCCTGATTATAGGATGGTGCATGCCAGGCTGAGGGACCCCACCGGTGCATGATTGAAGCCAGGGAGGGACGCAGAAGGTTGGTTAGCCGGGGAGGGACCACAGAAGGGCTCAAGGGTGTGTCCAGCCCATCTCACTCAGTCCCAATTGGCTAGACCTCAACAGCAAGCTAAACTAGAGGTCAGAGCGCTTGCCCCCTGGTGGTCAGTGCAAGTCATAGTGACTGGTCAACTGGTCAAATGTCTGCCCCTTAGTTATCAGTGTATGTCATAGTGACTGGTCGACCAATTGACTGTCTGCCCCCTCGTGGTCAATGTACATCATAGAGACCAGTTGAGAGACCTTAGCATATCATTAACGTATTATGCTTTGATTGACTGAACAGACAAATGGACGACCAGACACTTGGCATATAAGGCTTTTATTATATAGGATTATATAGGATATATACAGTATTTGCCGGCGTATAAGACGATTTTTTGGCCCTGAAAAATACGTATTTGCCGGCGTATAAGACGACCCCCTAACATTTCCACTAAAAATACAGAGTTTGTTATATACTCGCCGTATAAGACTACCCCCCACTTGGAGGCATATTTTTCAGGGCCAAAGGGTCGTCTTATACGCAGGCAAATATGGTAGTTATATATAGATAGATATATATATAGATATATATAGATATATAGATATATATAGATATATATATTTCTTGTCTTATTATATATGTACTAGAGGCCTGGTGCATGAGATTCATGCATAGGGAGTGGGAGGTAGGGGCGTCCTTCAGCCCAGCCTGTGCTCTCTTGCAGTCCAGGACCCCTCGGGAGATATCCGCCTCCTGGCTTAGGCCTAATCCCCCCAAGGAGTGAGCCTAAGCCAGCAGTCAGACATCCTTAGCACTGCCACAAAGATTGGAAAGGCTCCCACCACTGCCACTATGCTCGCTAGCTGTGAGTCTGGCTTCTGGCTGAGCAGCACTCCCCCTGTGAGACTGCACTGACCACCAGGGGGCATCTCCTGCATTGAGCGCCTGTGCCCTGGTGGTCAGTGTGCATCATAGCAACCAGTAGTTCCATCGTTTGCTCAATTTACATATTATGTTTTTATTATATGGAATAGTTATAGTTATAATTGCTACATATAAGTATGTATATTCATAAACTATATAGTATCTATATTAAGCACTAATATGCAAATTGACCTAACAGCGAAACAACCTATGAAACAACCAGTAAGCAAGAGGTGGGACCAGTGAACGGGCATCGCCAGGCCAGCCAAGGTGGGTGCCAGTAAGCAGAGGGAAGTGACCAGTGGTGGCAGTGGGGAAGCGCCAGCCCTTCAGTCAAGGTGGGTGCCAGCAGGGGCCCTCCAATCGCCCCGCCAGTCACTCCACTGATCAGCCCTAATCACCAGTCAGGCCTAGGGACCCGACCCTATATATTGGGAACAGTCTCTTAAATTTAAAAAATAAAACCTGGTAAGGCTACTCTAACACTGAAAAAATAGGATGATGCAGTGATGGACTCTGGCTTTACATTTTGTGGTCAGCCCTGATTCTGACACTTATAACTGTGACAAAGCCAATTACATAACTTCTCTCTGCTTCAGTTTTTCCACCCATAAGATGGGGAAAATTGTACTACTGCCTCAGAAGGATCATGTCATGTACTACTTTTTATAATCAGGGCAAAAAAATGTAGCTGCCCATACAACAGCAAGATGCCTTTCCACTGTATGAAAAGTATGGTCACTGGTGCCTGCAGTGTCCCAGATTGTGAGAGGGATGTCCAACTGCCAGTTTAGGCCTGATATCCCCTGAGGGGTCCCAGATTGCAAGAGAGCACAGGCCAGGCTGAGGAACTCCTCCAGGCACAAATTTCACACACCGGGCCTGTCGCATAGTTTTACAAGCACACATACATACACACAATGTGACAAAAACAAAAACTGTAGGTTCTAATTAAATTTTGCATGTATTATGCCAAGAGAAAACATCCTGATTTCTCAGGGGAAAACAACCAAAAACTGAGGGAGCTGTTTGCTGTAGCTTTGAGTCAATGGCTATATTGATTCCAAAATTCTGGTAACATTTGGAATGCCTAGTCTGTGCAATCAGTCTGTCAGATCATTTATATCCAGAGATACCCACATCCAGGGTAAACTCAACACCTCTCTTTAGAACAGCAGTGCCACAGACGAACATGTCACATGCTTTACCAGCTAATTTTTTTTTTTTTTTACTGTTCAGGCATAGGCTAAAATGCCCTTTTATGGCAATGTGCGGAGTCAGCCTGTAAACCTTAGACTCTCCTACATATTGTTAGTCCTCAAATTCAGCTCTCAGTCCCAAGGCAAAACTCCTTAACCCAGAGTCACCTCCTCCCAACCAATGGGAGATCCTCATTTCTAGCCTTTCTTGCTCCACAAATTCCTTGAACACTCTCCCTGGCTTGGCCCTGTTATAATATATTGGACATATTAAATAATGGCTTTCCAGATTTCCCCTTTTCCAGCCCTAATTTTCTATATTCCATTATCCAAAATGGCCAGGAACCCTAAACCTTGCCCTACATCTCAACACTTTTTGGTGATTTTATGTTTTCTTATGACACCTAATTGTCTACTCCTCATGCCCCTCCCCTCAGAGCCACTTGCTGCCACCAACACTCCAAATCCACCAGATCCACCTCCACAGGAGCTGCCAAGTCATCCTCCCTCTGAACAGACATTGACCTACATTAAAGCCAATACATAGATAATCACTCTCAGCCTACCGGAGGAAAGTGTCCCTCAGTCTGCACACATTTCAGGAAGTGTTCTGCAACAGGAAAACGTTCAAAGGCCAACAGAAATGAATCTCTCTCCTTGGAGACTGTCACCAACCCCACGTTCACCATGGTCCTTAGTCTCAGGAAAATAAAAAATTCCTTCACATGTTGTTATTTTAATGTCTTTACCTTTTGTCAGTGGGCTGCTCTGTTTATAAGCTGCTAAATGTTTGGGATCAGATATCCGCTCCTCAAATCTGCTACTTTTGGCACAGTTTTCAGTAATACCTAAGGGTCCTGTTTTAGACAATTACAGGCATTCTCTATGTAAGCTTACAAAGGGCCATTCTCTTAAAAAGGCCCTGGATTGCACTCTCTCGTTTGGTACATTGTCACAAGTACAGGCAGATTTGCCACGAAACAAAAGTATGTTGTGTCCCTTCACACTGAGACTCCTACTAAATCACTGTCTAGTATATTACACTTAATAATAGATTGTGTTAATATATTGTCTGTCCACCAGCTAGAAGGTAAGCACCAATGAGGCCAAGGATTTTTGTCTTTGCTCTCTGACTAATCCCAGTAGCCTGCAACAGTTCCTGGCACAAAGTATAAGTTCAACTTATTTATTAAATGTATTAATTAATTAATGTCCTGCTATAAAAGCTTAAATGCTTTGGCAGTTGGCATGCTGAAACAAGATATACATTTTCAGTGGAGGAATACCTTTTGGGCTTTGAGTGAAAATGAAAAGGAAATGGTGAACATTCCATCCATTCATAATGGTAGGAACTTTCCCATGAGGGGTAAGAAACATAATATTTCTTTGTGCTCCAAAATGAATCAAATCTGGCTCAATAATCTCCAAAAACAAGTTTTTGAGAAATCCAATGAAAGTCATCTTCTTGGATTACCTCTCCTTCCACTCTTTCAAACAAGAAATGCAGAACCATGAGCTTCAGAAAAAAAAAAAATGGGACAGGGGCTACTCTTTTATTTTGGTCACCCATGTTTTTAATCTATGGTAAAGAAAATGGCTCCACCCATAGACCTCTCTCCATCTCATGTTCAGCCATGAGGATCCTCACTGAAGCTCCCAAGACTTGAGCATCTAGTGCCCCGTCTACATGGGCGCCCACACGACCGTCTCCATGGCGGATTCCTGCATCCACAAAGGCATTGCTTGTCGGTGAGATCAGATCTCCACTACTAAATGAAACTATAAACCCCAGTTTATTTTCCTGCCCTCAAGTATCCATCCAATATCCCAGAATTCCTTTCACTTTACCTTGAATCCTTCCCATTCTCATCTATTTCTCATAGTGTTTCGTGGTTTGTCCTTATAGGTGGATAGACCCCTTAGGAACACAAGAAAACCTGGTCTGTTGTTTTCAGTGAAGAAATAAAATTCAGGCTTTTGGACATTCCTATAGTGGTGGAGTGGGGGGCTCAGCTAGGATTGTGACATAAACCCAAAACAACAATGATCTTAAAAAGACAAATTTTTATTTTACCTCCCTTAAAAGAAGTTCTGAGGTAGCCCCCATAGATATGAAGGCTTCCACCTTAAGGCTTCACCAGCGATAGCATGCCATCCATGACCTAAGGTGACTGCCCATATTTAACCATGTGGGAGAGAGTAAATGGTGCATGTCAGATGTCTTTTAAGATTCCCCAGAGCTGCCATAATCTTTCATTGCATCTCATTGGCCAGTACATAGTCATACAGTCAGACTCATGATGCAAGAAGCTGGAAAATGTAGCCTTTATCCCATATGGCCAGATTGGATCCAGAGAGGACAACCAGCAGTTTATGCTGCAGAGGGCGAGCATTCATTCTGCTCTCTCATGATGAATTGGCAGCAGTAAGAAACAGAGCTCAGAGTTTTCTCAATAGATCACCAAGCTTACTGAAATATTAATAAGTAAATCCTTTATTCTTCAGGTTTAAGGCCCACTAAAGTCTCAATTGCGACTTGCCTCTCACTTTGAATCAAGGTTAAAGGGAAAGAGACAAAGTCATTTATCATCAGAACCTTCCTCTCAGAACTTCTTTTGTCATTTGACTTGGCCTCAGATAAATGAATAGATAGTCACAAGATGTGTGATACTGAAAGAAAGGGGTGCAAGACAAGCAAAATCTAAAAATCAAGCCTAATTTCAATTCTATTAAGGTTATAAATGAGGCATTAAAGTAATAAAGTAGGCTCTATTATTCAGTCCCTACCTCCAATCCCACCAAATTATAAATGTGAAGATTTAGTATTATTATTTTATAGTCCCAGAATCTTCTGTATAGCCAGTACTCAATGGATCTCTGCTGTGCTGAGTTGGAAGTGGATACTGAACAACACATGCATCAGACCTTAGTGAAAAGAATCCCTGGCCATTTTGGCTCAGTGGTTAGAGTGACAGAAAAGAGCACTGCACCTAAGGTCGGCAGGCCTAGGTTATATAACCATCTTCACTAGTTATTGATTATTTGACCCCTATCTCCCCATGTACAAAATGGGGAGTATAACTCTGCCCCTTCCCTCCTGCTTCGGGTTATAGTAACAGATGAATATTAATTGCAAAATGCTGTCCATACTATCATTTTTTTATATTGGTCTTACTAACAGTAAGTAATCCAGATAAAGAAATACCTGCAACTTGAGGAATAATAAAAACAAAAAGTCATAAAGGATGAAGAGCCATAGTCTAAAGCAGGGGTGGGCAAACTTTTTGACTCAAGGGCCACAATGGGTTCTTAAACTGGACGGGAGGCCCGGAACAAAAGCAACCTGACCATGCTGGCACTCTCAACTTGGGGTGCTGGTGAAGGAGCGGAGGGGAGAGCAAGAGAACCCTCCACTCTTTCAGCTCCACGGGCTAGATAGAACAGCCGAACAGGCCGGATCCGGCCCGCGAGCCATAGTTTGCCCACGGCTGGTCTAAGGCATTAGATGACCTCTCAGTAAAGCTTCCCATAGTAATAAAGAGCCGAAACAGGTTTGGCTCAGTGGATAGAGTGTCAGTCTTCGGACTAAAAGGTCCCAGGTTGGATTCTGGTCAAGGGCATGTACGTTGGTTGTGGGCACATCCCCAGTAGGGGGTGTGCAAGAGGCAGCTGATCGATGATTCTCTCTCATCAATGTTTCTAACTATCCCTCTCTCTTCCTCTCTATAAAAAAAATCAATAAAATATATATATTTTTTAAATGAGATAAAAACCAGGAGTAGAAACCATGAATCACCCAGGGAATGACCTTCGTGAAAGCATCTAGACTCCCTCTGCCTTCACTCAAGGCCTCTGACTGGGTTCATGTCCTTTTCCTGCAACTCCAGTGATTTCGATAAAGACAATGAGCAGAAATGTCCTCAGAAACCGTTGAAAGGCCCAGGAGTCATCAAGAAATAAGCACTCTGGTTTTTTTGTTTGTTTGTTTGTTTTGTTTGTTTGTTTGTTTTAAAACATTCTTTTTTTTTATTGATTCTTCACAGAGAGGAAGGGAGAGGGATAGAGAGCTAGAAACATCGACCAGTTGCCTCCTGCACGCCCCCTACCGGGGACATGCCCGCAACCAAATGTACATGCCCTTGACCAGAATCGAACCTGGGACCTTCCAGTCCGCAGACCAATGCTCTATCCACTGAGTTAAACCGGTTTCGGCCAGATCTCTGTTTTAAGAGATCTTCTAAACACTGTTCAAACTGATCACACACCTCCCCATGTTGAATGTTCTTTGGAATGTCAGTGTGGTTGGAATTAAAATTCAGATCCTATCACCTATTCCTTATCTTAGGAACTCAGCAAGTTCTATAACTTTTAAATAAATTGTTAGAAATGTTGTGCTCAGTTTGTAGTCCACTTATGACCAAGTGTCTAGGCCAGGCATGGGCAAACTACGGCTCACAGGCCGGATGGCTGTTCTAAAATATTGAAATTAAAAAAAAAAAAAGACCATACTCTTTTATGTAATGATGTTTACTTTGAATATATATTAGTTCACACAAACACTCCATCCATGCTTTTGTTCCAGCCCTTTAAGAATCCATTGTGGCCCTCGAGTCAAAAAGTTTTCCCACCCCTGGTCTAGGCACTTGGGCATTTATGGCATATATTTGGGTAAAACATTACCTTGATTTTATCTTCTTAATTTATTTGTTTTCTCTTTTTTTTTCAATTTTCTCCTTTATTACCATATATTACTGGGTAATATATTTTAGCCATTTTATTCTTGTGGAATGAGGTAAGATACAAATAATAAGTCAACAATAAAACCAAAATATCATTGCAAGTTACTTTAATTTACTTACTTTTTCTATTTTGTTGTTGTTCTTATTGTTATTGTTAATCCTCACCTGAGGATATTTTTCCATTGATTTTAGAGATGGTGGAAGAAAGGAAGAGAGACAGAAAGAAAGAATCATGAAAGAGAAACAGCAATTGGTTGTCTCCTACAAGCCAAGGCCAGGTATTGAGCCTGACCAGAACCTAACCTGGAACCTTTCAGTCCACAGGCTGAAGCTCTATCCACTGAGACAAACCAGTTAGGGAAGACATTACTTTAATTTAAAAACATAGCTTTCCATCTGGCCACAGCCATAGTTAAAGTAAGATGAGCACTTACAGGTACATCCAGGAGCTATGGAGGAAGAAGAAGTCAGATGTAATGCACTTCCTTCTCAGGGTGTACTGCTGGGATACAAGGCCAAGCAAGGTTATGTCATATATTGGGTTTGTGTGTTGTTGAAGAGTGAGCTGGACACCACTGTGGGGCTCTGAGAGTCCGGAATTCTTACGGGTTGATGAAGATTCCATGTAGAAATTCTTTGAGGTTATCCTCATTGATCCTTTCCATAAGGCTATCACACAAAATCCTGGAACCCAATAGATCACAAACCAGTCTACAAGCACAGGGAGATGTGAGGGATGACATGTGCAGGCCACAAGAGCCATGGCCCTGGGAAGGGCCACAAGTTCCACCACAATATTGGTGGTTTTCGCCGTGCAGCTTGGAGAAGGCATAATACTCTTAGGTCCACCTTTAACCACAAATATAAGTAATGTTTGTAAAATTCTTACCTAATAAACAATTTAGGACAGTAAAAAACAGACAAATAAATAAATAAACAAAAATATAATGACTATATACATAGATATAGATAGATGATAGATAGAAATGTTTGCAAACTATTATGAAGGAAACAAGGATTGTAAAACCTATCTGAGTTTCTACTCTGATAAATCGATAGTAAGAATTTAGCATTTGTAGAAAAGGAAGACACACTTACATACTTATTGATTTAAAGTTTTTCATAAAACTAAAATATTTTTATTCATTTCCTTTAAACTATAAGCAAGAAAAATTATATTCCAAGGGTAATTTTGCAAAATGGTGAATTTGGGGAAGTAAAAATAATTTTCATTTCATACAGTAAATTTGCCACTATTATTAAAACTAGGGGAAATATTTAAAATAAGTCTCAAAACAAAAAAGTGTTATCTGAAGTGAAGCCCTGTCCAGACCCTGGGGAATCACCCATCAGTCTTCGCTCCTTCTGGGCCTGTTGGCAATTCAATAGCAAAAAATAAACAAACATCAGCATTGGACAAACCACAGTCCTCGACTCCTCAGTTCTGCCAATCAATAACCAATGGCTTTTTCGAGTTCCTCACACTTTCTTAGCCCATTTCCTTAGCTGAAAAGTGGAGGAGATTAGTTGGAGACTGGTCCACACCTGTGCAGTGACAAAGCACCTGGGTTACCTCGCTCTGATGGTCCTGAGCAGAAATCTCCCACTTCAACTCTCTTCTGCTACAGGACCCCAATCGAACTGAAAATCCTCCTATATCACCCAGAATCCACATTTCACAATGACAGCCATGAATATATTCCCAGTGCTATCAAGAGTCAAATGTTTCTGATATCAGTTCTCTTGCTGTTCCTTCCAGGAGTCTGAATTCCTTCAGCTTATAGCAGAGGGATGTAGGGAAATATAAGGAAAAAGCAGGTAATTTTCCCAACCGTCATTGTTGAGCATGAGTACTTTTTGAACTTGAGTGGTACACCCTGATGAAACATAGGCTAACACATTTTATTTGTATATAATTAACTTAGGAAGGCTAATTAGAAGCAGGCCATCATAAAGGATATTACTTATATATGAAAAAATCTATTTACATAATGTCCTAGGAAAGGAAAGGGTGGACATCAGTAACAGAGGCAAAGATTACTAACTGTACCATCGGCTTCCTCTCATCTCCATGGGTAATGCTACAATGGCCTGCTTTTCTGTTTCCTCTGCTGAATGTAAATGCAGTTTAGTAAGCACATTGAGTGTCTACTATATGAAATGCCAGGGAAATTCAAAAATGGGTACATTATTCACTCAGCCTTCAAGGGGCTTCTGGTCCAGGTTAACAGATGTAATAAAAGGAATTTTATTTAGGATGACAGGAAAGTTCTTGAGTTGGATAGTGGTAGTGGCTGCACAACAGTGTGAATATACTTAATATCACTGAACTGTACACTTAAAAATAGTTAAGATAGTTAATCTTATGATATGTATATTTTAACACACACACACACACACACACACACACACACACAAGGAAAGAAATAGAGATCCTCTCCTCCCCTTCTGGCAGAGGTAGAATAAATCAAAATAAATCCACTGGCACCAACATGATTGCTTGAGCAAGAACAGAACATGAAAAGTTGGTGTGTGGGTCTTTCCTCTTAAAAAGCTGTCAGGCCCAGGCAGTTGGCAAAGACTCAAATGTGTCGCAGCACCATCGTGGATCCTGTGTTGTTCGTGGAGGGCAAAGTCAAAGTCATACCAGCAGGGAAACGTCCTTTCTGGGAGATGTACATGATTGCAGGGAAAATTAGTGATTTTAAAAACTATGTTCCCTTTCTAGGTGACCCAGCAAAGCAGCAGCCGGCTCCTGCTCACTAGAAAAACAGCCCTGCCAAACAAGGCCCCACGTGTGGCTGAGTGGTCTGTTATCACAATCTTGAAATTCTTTTTTTTATTTTTAATATTCATTGTTGAAAGTATTACAGATGTCACCTTTTTCCTCAGTTGACCCCTTCTAGTCCACCCCCACACTCACCCCAGGCCTTCACCACCCTATTGTCTGTGTCCATGGGTTATACATATATGCATACAAGTTTCAAGAGGCATCACCTTATTCTAGGCCCAGGAAATGAGACATCCACTGGAGCTCAGAAGGAAAGGGACAAAGCCAAGCTGCCTGTCCCAGACCTTGTCCCATCAGCTGCCACTAAACCCTCATGACTCACTCTAGTATCAATAGATAAAGCTTAAAAAAATTTATTGTTTAAATTATTACATAAGTCTCTCCCCCCACTCCAATTGACCTCTCCTGGCTGCCCCCACCCCCAACACACGCCCTCACCTCCCCCTACTGTCTGTGTCCATTGGTTATGTTCATATGCATGCATACAAGTCCTTCGGTGGATCTCTACCCACTCCACTCTCCCCCTGCCCCCCGCCTTCCCTCATAGGTTGGACAATCTGTTTGGTCCAGGTTAACAGATATAATAAAAGGAATTTTATTTAGGATGACAGGAAAGTTCTTGAGTTGGATAGTGGTAGTGGCTGCACAACAGTGTGGATGTCACCAGATATCCAGAGCTCGTATGAAAGGCAGAAAAGAAGGGCAATGCTCAAGAACACAGAGTCTAAGACATTTCTCATATTGTACCGAACTGTACAAAAGAAACCCAGGGAGAGAACTCAATCATGGAAAGGAATAGAGTCATCCTATCAGACTAAGAGACCCAACAATGGTGTTTCATGAGAAAGTGTGTGTGTGTGTGTGTGTGTGTGTGTGTGTGTGTGTGTGTGGCGGAGGGGGAGAGGGGGGAGGGGAGGGGGGGGAGACAAGCCATAAGCTTGAAATGCCTTCCCTTGAGGATTACAAGACAACTTCTGAGTCCACTAGAACTTTGACCTCTATAAAATCTTTCTTACACTACTCAAATAGAACTAGAACTAGAGTTATAGAAGCATCAAACAGACTGTCCAACCTATGAGGGAAGGTGGGGGACAGGGGGAGAGTGGAGTAGGTAGAGATCCACCAAAGGACTTGTATGCATGCATATAAGCATAACCAATGGACACAGACAGAAGGGGGAGGTGAGGGCATGTGTGGGGGGTGGGGGCAGCCAAGAGAGGTCAATTGGAGTAGGGGGAGAGACTTATGTAATAATTTAAACAACTTTAAACAAAAAATTTTAAAGCTTTATCTATTGATATTAGCGTGAGTCATGAGGGTTTAGTGGCAGCTGATGGAACAAGGTCTGGGACAGACAGCTTGGCTTTGTCCCTTTCCTTCTGAGCTCCAATGGAGAAAAGCATTGGTACCAAGCTCTCTATCACCTCTCACCTTGGGCTTGCAGGAGGCTTTCTGAAGTAACAGTCTCCCACAATGTAGGAAGCACCCAAGAAGCCCCAAACTTAACCCATAAGAAAAACAAAGAGCCCAAAGACCCCCAGTGTTGTGTTGTAAAATTGATCATGTCGTTATGAGATAAATATTATCTCCTTCTCTACTGTTTGACATTTTTATCATGGATATATGAAACTGACTTATTGAGGACTGTCAACTCATTAAAATATAAACCTGATATTTTTTTGCCAGTAACTATTCCTAGATGTTTTATATAAGTAATGCTTTCCTTAATATCATCTTGACCCAATTCCATAAGCTTTCAGACATTCTGACTTATATAAACAATATCCTTTCACTTTCCAAGACTCAGCACCATTTATTTTAAAAACTTCAGTATTACATTTGATTTAAATCTCTTCTCTCTACCCTTCTCCACCTCAAGCATATGTTACAGCTTTGACTGGACTGACCTGAAATGGAGGGGATTGAGCCACATGGTCTGAGTTTTGCTTCTTTCCTCTGCCCTTCCTCTACCCACTGCTGCTTCCTTCCCTGTCAAGGTAGAGCTAAATAGCAGATACAAACAAAAACAAAAAACAAAAAATACCTGACTGGTCCGGTCACAGTACTGCCTGTGGTAGGTGGTAATTGCTGTTCTTGCACTCTGTATGGTTAGAGTGGACAGATGGTGGCTCCAACACAATACACTGGTAAAAAGTTCACTCCTGCCCTGGCCAGTGTGGCTCAATTGATTGGAATGTCATCCCATACACTAAAAGGCCAGTCAGAGGACATTATCTAAGTTGCAGGTTTGATCCCTGGTTGGGGTGTGTATGGGAGGCAACCAATTGATGTTTCTCTCTCACATCAATGTTTCTCTCTTCTCTTTTTTCTCCCTCTCTTTTTCTCCTCTTCTCTTTCCTTCTCTCCCTTCCTCTCTCCCTAAAATCAATGAAAACATATTATTGGGTGAGGATTTTAAAAATAAAAATAAATAAAACAATTTAAAAAAACTCACTTCCCCCATCTGATTATCCCCAGTTCTCTGGAAAAGCAACCAAAAATAAAAATTAAAATTACAGTAACCTGCCCTAGAAAGTGTGGCTCAGTTGGTGAAATGTTGTCTCATGCACCAAAAGGTCGCCAGTTCAATTACCAGTCAGATCATATGCCCATGCCCAGGTTGGGGGTTTGATCTAGTTAGATACAACCAATCAGTCTCTCTTCTCTCTCCCTCTCTCTCTCTCTCTCTCTCTCTCTCTCTCTCTCTCTCTCTCTCTCTCTCTCTCTCTCCCCCATTTCCTCTTCCTCCAAAAAAATCAATAGGTTTACCTTTTTTTCTAAACAGGAATTATTTTGGGATCTCCACTTGTCCTTCAGCAAAGAAAGCATGTTCTCCACAGACCCGTGATTGGCGGTAAAGCCTTTCTCCTTGCGTTGACTGTGTGGAGGGAAGGTGGTTGGTGTAGAGCTTGTTTCAGAATCTGTTTCTATATCACACCTGAGGAGGGATAGCTGAACCACCTGTTGGCTTTGCTCTCAACCAATAATGTGGGATTTAGCATCCTCCTGAGACAATTTGGAGCTTGTGTTGCTGCCTATTGTATTACCTTTATTATAAATAAAATAATACAGCTGAAACCGGTTTGGTTCAGTGGATAGAGCGTAGGTCTGCAGACTGAAAGGTCCCAGGTTCAATTCCGGTCAAGGGCATGTGCCTTGGTTGCAGGCACATCCCCAGTAGGGGGTGTGCAAGAGGCAGTTGATCAATGATTCTCTCTCATCGATGTTTCTAACTCTATTCCTCTCTCTTGCTCTCTGTAAAAAATCAATAAAATATATTAAATAAATGAATAAATAACCTGTGCAGTGATATCAGAGTTATACATGATAACATTTTCTAGCACAGGGGAGGGTCACTTCACCAATCCCACAGAGGAAGGGTCAAGGACAGTATGCTAGAGGAGAGAAGGTCTTACCTGGGTCATAACTGGAAAGCAGAAGTAATCCTGCTGGAAATGCAGAGATGGATAAAGATTTCTCAACCTTAGCAGGCCTGATATTTAGGCCAGATAATTCCTTGTTGCGGGAGGTTGTGCATGCATCCCTGGCCTCTAACAATTAGATGATAGTAGCACCCCTCCCCAAATTATGACAGCCAAAAATATCTTTAGACATTGAAAACCATCTCTCCAAAGAGGTACAATCACTTCTAGCTGAAAATCACTAAAGCAGACCCTTATAGGTAGAGAGGAAATCATGACCAAAAGTTCAAGGTATGAAAGAGCATGACATTTCTAAAAACTATAAGTAGTTCTATATTACTAAAGTATAAAGAGCAATGCAGGGAGTGGTGGGCGGTGGGAATGGAGAAGCATGGGAGGGGTATGAGGACTGGTACAGCACGCAGAGGTAAAGGAATGTCACCCCTCTGGTAATGATGAATCTCAGAATAGGAATGACATATGGGATTTCAGTTCCAGACATATGGTAAAAGGACAAAAGAAGAATAAGACTTTAGGCAGTCGGATCACACAGGAGCTATGTCAGAAGTCAAGACATCACACAATGAAAAGCACCTGTAGGAGGAACAGCAGGAGGTTCAGGAACAGGTTGGAATGTATGCAGGAAGCCTGGATGGGTGGCCCTGCAGCAGATGATAAGAGCATACAGAAGGATAGGTGATCACATTCCATGACTGAGAAGAACAAAAAAATTTTGCATGTGTTGATTTGTGGGTGTCTTCTTTCTGCTCTTGTTGGTTAATTTAAGATCTTAGCCCAGTAGTTGGCAAACTGCAGCTCATGAGCCACATGCGGCTCTTTGGCCCCTTGAGTTTTTAGCAAAGGCTAGCTTAGGAGTACACTAATTAAGTTAATAACAATGTACCTACCTATATAGGTTAAGTTTAAAATTTTTGACTCTCAAAAGAAATTTCAACCATTGTACTGTTGATATTTGGCTCTGTTGACTAATGAGTTTGCCGACCACTGTCTTAGCCTATACAAATCTATTTCATCTTGACAGTTTCCTGGTTTTTCCAAGGATGAAATGTTTGAGATGTCAAGTAACTAGAACGATTGCACTTTGATCCTTACATCTTAGGCAACTTGTCTAACACACAAAGCAATCATGCTTTGTCCATAGGTTAGACTACCTCATTATAAATACTGCTCTGACATGACTCCAACACTGGACCAATTAGCAGTGAAAAGTTGTCATGGTTTTGATATTATTTCTGGCAAAGTACTAGAAAGAAAACATGAGAGAGGCCAAGGTGAAGAAGAGAGATCCTAACAAAGAATTTGATACAAATGACTTTGTCCCAGGTTAGTACTTTACCTTAGAAGTGACTATGCCTACAACTTCGATTGGATGCATTATGAATGAACTCCAATGGAAACACTTCTGAAAAGAGAAAACTACGTAGTAACAGTAAGTATGTAAAACCAAAGCAATATTTGTTGTAGAATTGATAAGCAAACATCATCAGCATTCACATTGTTAATGTAATATATGGGATGAATTTTTAAATATATTTTCATTGATTTCAGAGGTGAAGGGAGGAAGAGAGATAGAAACATAAATGGTGAGAGAGAATCATTGATAGGCTGCCTTCTGTACACCCCCTACTGGAAATTGAGCCCAAAACCCAGGCATGTGCCCTGACCGGGATTTGAACCTTGACCTGCTGATTCATAGGTCAATGCTCAACCACTGAGCCATGCCGGCCAGGCCTGAAGTCAATTTTTTAAAAAGATTTGGCTCTTAAATCAATTTTTCATGGTAAGCAACCTAGGAAGTTAAGATCCCCTTATTAGCCTCTTTTTTTTGTTCTTCTCAGTGGCCCAGATCATTTAAACAGAAAAGCAGCAGCTGAACTACACAAAAGCTCCTGAGAAGCAGTAGCTAAGGGAGGGCAGGAAACCAGGAAACTTCAGCTCTAGTGACATAAATCTTAGTGCAAATTCAAAGTCTGGCGTATGTGACTACAACAGTGCCCCCAAATGACACAGAAAGGCATTTGCCTGATCTCTTAAGTATGTTTTTTGCACATTATTGTTATAAGAATGTAAAAAGGGTTCTATTTCCTGCTTGATATATTCTTTCCTAATGTCTTGCAGGTTTGGAGCATCTCCAAAAAATACATAATAATGTGAGAGGAGGAAGTGGTGGGGGGAGTGAAAGGGGAAGAAAGGTTAAGAGCAGTTTGCACCTCTCTAGACCCCACACTTGTTTAATGGGCCATAATCAGTACCACTACTGGTTTGGTTTTAGCAATGGTGTCAATACAAGGACAGCTGATTTCTGGATGAATGTTTTGAAGGGAAAGGATAAGGGTGTAACGAGGCATCCCTTAGTTAATGACATCTGCATTTTATTCTTGGTTGCCCAATGCAGACTGCTTTACTTCTCTAAGTAGCATCCTAGTCGTCATCAGCCCAGTGGGAAGAACGCAGCCAGCACTAATCTGTGAGTAGAAGCTATATCGGATGCCTACTTTGACCACTTTAGAGATACCTCGAGCAGTGCCACTCAAAGTATAGCCCACAGACCAGTAGCATCAACGTCATCCAGAAGTCTGAAAGACGTTCTGAATGACAAGCTCCTCCACCCTAGATTTGCTGAATGATTCAAAAATCTGCATTTTAACGACGTATTCAAGTGAAGTGCATGGCGTCATGCCCTCTGAGCAGCACTACCCTAGAACCATGCTACTGGTTTGACAACCTGCTAGTCCTAGTCAACTACTAGGTAAGTACAGACTTTTGCCATAAGCTCTTAAAACTTTCATAGTCATTTGACATTGTACTCACATCTAAGCACACGAACTGTGAACACAAGTCCTTCAAGAGCAGTGGACAAATGTGGGGGGGGGGTTCAGCACTTGTGTGGGGAATGACATGTGGTACAAGCTTCTGCCAGTCATGGGCAACCGAGTCCCACATCATCCTCATGGGTTTTAAAAAAGAAAAGAAAGACTAGTACTTGGTCACAGAGTCTGAAAAGCACTAGCCTAGAACAAGGGCCAGGAGACCTTTTCTGTTAGGATAGCTAATATCTGAAGCTATATAGGTCGTAAAGTCTCTGTAGCAACTACCTGACTGTCATTATAAAGCAAAAGCAGCAAAGGTGATGTGTAACCAAATGAGCATGCCGTGTTACAATAAAACTTTGTTTACTTACAAACACAAGGGACGGCCATATTTGGCCCGCAGGCTGCCCTGTGCCAACTCCTATTTTAAAGGATGACTATTGGCCAAATATGATGCCACCAGCAGATTATGCTGAATCCACTTGGCCCAATACAGCCCTCACTTCTGAAAACTGAAGAGAAGAAAAAAAAGGCCTCTGTCTCCTATTTTTTGTCAGTGATTTCCCTACTTGCAGTGGCCACAGAAACAGAAGCTGCTCCTGCCCTTTTGTTCCAATAACAGTGTGAAATCAGTGAGGGCAAGGCCAAACACATCTGGACAATCCTCAGCTACCTCGCTAGCAAAACAAGACGTTCAAAGGGGAATGTCCACATCAGAAAGGGAAAAGCTAAGTCTCCTTCCTATAGTTCAGGGATCTCCAAATAGTGGCCCATTGGTGAATGGCATCTCCCAAAATCCAGCCTGCCACCTGCTTTTGTAAATAAAGTTTTATTGGAATAAAGCCATGCCCACTCAGTTACATATTGTCCGTGCTGCTTTAAGCTACAAACGGCAGAACGGAGCAGCTGCAACTGAGACCTTACGGCCCACAAAGCCTAAAATATTTCCTTTTTGGATCTTTACAGGAAAATCGGCAGCCTCTGCTGGAGTTGTAGCCATGACTGGCAGCCCTTGCTGCAAGGATAAGAGGATAGGCTTCTATGTCGCCAGCAATGGGACTGAAGTCAACTACTTTGTCTGGAAAATTATTCCTCTCCTGAGCAAGTGCTCACAGTCAAGGAGGTTTCTTCCTGAGTTCCTCCCAAGTTTCTTGGTGGCTTTCATGTTCCTTTTAAGGTAGTTCTTACACGATGAGACTATACAGATAGAGTTACTTATTCACGAGGCTGTCTATGGGTCATGTAAAGGCAGCATTGACTTGGTGCCTTTAATAAAATAGAATGTTATGAGCAAAAAGTTGACAGGATGGACAATAAGAACCTTGCATCTAGATCCCCGGAACACTCCCTGAATGGGAAAACAGATGCTAAACAAATGGGTTCTCTTAGTTCCCAGAGAACTGGGGACTGTTTTTGCCAAAACTTCAAAGAACAGAAAGCATCATAAATACATGGAGCAAACGTCAACAAACAAAACCTTCCGGCCTTTGAATTCACTGTAAGTAACTCCCCTACCTCGGCAGGAAAGTGGGCTGCAGGGGTGTGGGTAGGAGCAGAAACGCACACAAAAGCCTCTGTGTAACTCGGTGTTAACAAAACACAGTTGTTTCACTTTTGGCCAGTTGGAAAGAGGCAACTGCTTCAGCAGCTCAGCAGTTACAGGATGGTCTGCAGCCGCACTTTATAAATACTGCTAGTGCCACCCTCTGGTCATCTGTTTCCATTGCATGCCACTAGTCACATGCTGGCCTCATTTTTCCCAAGCAAGAGAATAATGCCTGTTGCAGAATCTTGGACTCCTGCAAAAAGAGATCTGCAGAGGTCTCTACATGTCTTTACATATTACAAGATTCCAGATCAAGTTGCCTTTGGATCGACTTTTAATGCTGCAAAAGCATCTTTGAGACCATAGGTTAGCCACACTGCAAAGACCAGGATCACTTCTAATACTACTTTTTTGGCTCCAAAGGCTTGAGAATAAGCTTCCACTCACAGCTTCCTCCGTGACCCAATAGCCAGGCAAAGGGCAGTCGTTGGAGAAGGCAAGAGGTACATTACTATTCTGAGTCACTTCCCCTGATAAAGAGGAAATGAAGAAAGGAGCTCTTAGGTTTAGGACCAGGCTTCTTTAGCCAGGCTGCCATGCTCCCCATGAGAGTATTTTAGGGGTCAAAAACTGGTTGGGAAAGTAGTTGCCCTTCTGTTTTGTAAGTCTTGCTGCAGAAATTAAATTAAGTAAATAGAGAAAGCACACAGAACCTGCTGGGAAAAGCCCACCTACACAACCACCAGAATAGAACCGGCCCTGCTCCGCACAGACAGGAGCGTTCTGCCTCTCCGGCCTCCTTCCCCATCACACTCTGGATAGAGAACAGAACAGGATCCGGCTTAGAGGCTTCTAGGAGGAGGATCAGGAAAGGAAGGCTTAAAGCATGACAGAGGGTGAGGCCTGCAGGGAAAGTCAGAGTTTTGCTGTCTCTCCCTTGACAGAGATATGGGCCTGGCCTGCCTCTGCTAAATCCTTTTGCTTCTGATTTGAAAAACATTTGGCTTCCAGAAAAGTAAAAACTATTAGAGGCTTTTCCTTAATCCATCTTGCACATCCTCAGAGCTGACGTCAATGAGCCACAGAGGGAGTTTCTACCAGTCCTCCGTGGGCCGAGGAATGAAGGCAAAGGGCCCATGCGCCCCAGCATCCTTGGGGAGGGGCGGGGAGAGGAAGGATGTTCACAGGGATCTTCTGGGCACTGTCAGGAAGAGAGAGAAACACAACCCTCTGAGTAAAAAAAGGCATTTGTCTCCAAGAAAAATGGTCCTACTGGGGGGAAATGTCAAACTTAATGAAGCTGACCAATAGTAAAGGAAACAAGCTATCTCGTCAGCATGTTAGAAAAGCAGTGTGTTTAGAAGATGCTATGATTTGCAATGACAGCTGCCATTTATTGAGGGACATTGTTCTTTAACCAGGCATTTACGCCCCTGTTTTACAGATGATGAAACCAAGGTTCAAGAAAGTTCAGTAACGTTACCAAGGTCAACAGCGAGTAGGTAGAAATAAACCCCACTCTGTCTCCAAGCCCGTGTTCTGCTTACTCCGCCCCTGCTTCCATGATTACAGTCGTTGGTTTGCTCTCACAAAATACAGCCTGCACATGAGCACATTTCTGAAAATGAAGACCTGAGACATGGATTTCCACAATGGGATCGACAATCTGCAAAAGCTTTCCTATGGGAAACTCAGCTGAAATGGACCAGGGGTTCCAGGCTGGCTTCCGCCATAGCTCTTCTGCAGCCAGAGCCACAGCAGCTGTTCCAACTCTTGCCAAGTCAACAGTCTAAATGTACTTCCCATCTCAGTCCCACACAGTTCATCTCACTTATCATCTTTTTGTCCCCTCACTTATCATCTTTTGTCTCCTTTGAGGGTGAGAAATGGGGCTATGATTATAGCAGGTAGATGTTTCATACTGGGCCCTGACTGGGAGTTTCACTACCACCAGGACACCAAAGGACCAGGAAAGATAAGGAACATTTCCACGGTAACCAGAGAGGAACCAGACAAGGATAGCTTCTCTACACTGACTTCTTGGAGGCTCCCTCGCTGATACCCACATGGCACCTTTGAAAGAGCAGAATTATCTCCTTTTGGATAAGAAGTTCAAATCTTGAATTTGATTAAATATTTTGTCTGAAAAACACTGAGCTAACCTAGCAGAGACTACTTAAAAACAAAAGAGACCAATTTGCCAAGAACTCTTGTAGATTTGGTTTTCTTGCTCCCAAGTGGAATATGGGAGTGAGGACAAGGTGAGATCACTTATGGAAAATAAAGAATACTATTTTTTCACATTTAAGGTGTAATGTATAAACATTTTTCTATGTGTGCTGTGTGAAGAAATTTTATATCAAATAGGCTGATTTCTTTTGAAGATGTGCGAAGATTTCAGGAAGGCATTTCCACAAAGGCTCCACAGTATCCTTGCAGACAAGATGGAGAAATGTGGACTGGATGATAAAACACTTATGTGAACTCTCATGCCGCCTATATTGTGTTTCTTTTGGGATACCAAACTTCCAAGGAAATATTGACAAAGTGAATTTTCCTTTAAGAAAATGACTAGAATGACAAATAATTTGGTAATCCTATCCTAGCAGGGATGGAATATTTTATTTTAGAAAAATGAAGACTCCAGGTGAAGGGGGAAGGAGGATCAGCATCTGTGATTGAGTGGAGTGAGTACTCTTTTGGTAGCAAGCAAAGTTCAAATCATGAATCTTTCTTTACTACAAAATGCCTTGTGTCACCCCCATGCACTGACCATGCTCTGTACCAGTAACACCATTGTTTGCAACAGTATCGACAGGGCAGGCAGGTAATGCAGGGCACCAGGAGACAGAGCCAGACTAGAGAGAAAGGGAGAGCAAAACTAGGAAGCCTGGGAGAAGAATCAGCAGCCCCAGAGAGGTGTTTACATTTACAAAGTAAGTCCATATTCTAGATATGGCATTTCTGGAGCAATTGCAGATGCAAGGCAACAGGGTTCTGTCACAAAGAAGCAGAGGGAATGTGGTTTCAGAATAGTCAAATGAGGTAGAGGTGGCAGGAGGACCAAATCTGGGGTAGGGATATACCAAGGAAAGTCCTTCCAATACTGGCGGGAGCTTTGCAAATAGGGTGGAACCCTGGATGTGGACCCGGCATCAGCACAGCTGGAAAGCAATCCCCGGCCAGCCTGGGTATGAAGGAGAGTTTCTTACAAGCTCTACTGGAGGGGCAAGGCATGGAGAAAACCCAGAAAGAAAGGAATTTGTCTGCCCCAGAGGAGATACTGAAAGTTATTCCTTCTTAGACCTACTGGACCATAGCCCGAAATTCCACGTTAGGATGATCATTCCTTTGACTTAAATGTAAGTGGTCCTTAAGTGTTTCTTACCAAAATGCCAGCATTGTTGGGAGAAATAATATACTAAGCATCACATTACATCAATACTTTAATGAGGCTTAATTCCAGAACTGGTTCTCGTTTCCAGGAGTGGCAGCTAACGGGGACCCAGACTCCAAGATTAGAAATGTACTTTGTTTGGTTCAGATCAGTGTTTCCCAAACTTTTGACATATGTGTACCCCTTCTATAATTTTCATAACACTGAGTATCCCTCGTCAAAAAAAAAGGATGTATTTCAATAACAATCAAAATATGTATATTTTTTGGTACATACACAAAATAATAATAAATGAAAAATAAAATTATTCAGAATAAATAAAAGTTATATTATAAATAACATTTATTTGCACACCGGACCATCTCACGCCTCACAAGACTGTCTTGACTTGACTAATGAGAATGTAGAATTAGGCTCAGCTAAGCACGGTGCAGTGCATATCCCCACCAAACTCCGGTGCAATGCGTACCCCCACCAAACTCTTCCCGTACCCCTGGGGGTACGCGTACCACACTTTGGGAAACACTGGTTTAGATGATTGGCTACGAGCCCTAAAGCAGGGCTGATGCACTGCCTGGGGCTGGAGGGCCTTGCCAGGCAGAGCAGGGAGGAACCCTACGGCCTGCCCATGGCCCTGCATACCTGGAGGTTCAGCAGGTGGAGAATGAGGCTCAGAAATCAGGAGAAGGGCAACAAAGGGCCCCTGAGGCAAACCCCACCCACATCATAGTTTAGCTGAGGGCTGGGCCAACCTATGGCTGCTTTATTTCACATCTCTGCCAACAGCAAAATAAGTGTATGTTCATTCCATAAGCTTCTCCAATCATCTGAAAAAAATTATTCTGAAAAGAATAGCTGAACTAAAACCACTTGTTCAAAAAGGATGACATCACCAAGATTAGATTGTCTAATCTAAGGTCCTTCAAACTAAAAATGAGACCTTTGCCTTGTGAAATGTGAAGACCTCATCGCTCCTTCACCTTTTTCTTGATGCCCAGAACCCAGGAAATAAGAGGGAGCGGAGAGACACCCAAGAAGTCAAATGGAACCCTCCATAGTCTGTGCTTTAAACACATTCATGTGGATGGTGTGCAAGCCATCTCAGTTGCCCTCATCTTAGAAACAGAAAGTAAGAGGGGAGGTGGGAAAACTCCTAAAAGCAGGTACACTGATCATTGAAGACGTTGACAGTTATTAGAAATAGAGAAATAACATAAAACTAAGAAAGCTTAACAACCTGGGGTCATCTGCACAGAGAGAAAGAGTACTAGTTACCTTAAAATCCTTGAGGACATTGGAATGTTAAACTTCACAATTAAGGCAGAGTTATTTTAAAAGGGGGGCGGGGAGAAATGGAATTAGATGACTTTAAGAATGCTTACCTCCAATTAAGCTTCACAACCTTATTAGCTACATTCTACATTGGTGTCCTTCTAGTAACTAAAATTATTTAATACCTTAAGTTCATCCCTAGGTATAACAGAGTTAATAAAGATTGAAAAGGCACTGAATTCTCAAGTCTTGGACTGATGAGAGGCATGTGATTATTGGTAAGATGCTGTGCTGGGTTGGGGGATGTGGAAAAAATTAGTATATCACAAAAATTCAGATGTAACTCCAATCTCTCTCAAAAACCTTGAAGACAGATAATTTATTATAGAAATAACATGATTTGTATTAGATTACACATTGATTAGAGATTCACCAAGCTGACCTATCCCCACAGTCCCTCACTTCCAAAACCAGAGGTGGGGGTGAGAGTATGGAGGCTCCTGACTAAGTCAGGTGGTCAGACCATCAGGTAAGAACCTTCTCATCCCAATTCACCTGCTTAACTCTCATCCTGACTATGTATATACCTATTGGTACTACTCCTATAGAGAGTAATCTACCATCCATTTAAAAAGAGCTCACCCACTCCACCCACTATGTTCACACCAAAAGACACACTAGCTGATAGAGTGCCATAGTGAGAGGTTCACTGGGAATGCAGGATCTGAAAGGGGAGGAAGCAGGATATAGTGCATTTCACACCTAGTCCACTCCATCTAAGCAAAACTTTTTAGAAAAGCTTATATGCAAAGAACATTAAATATTAGTTTCACATGAGTCAACAGGGAAATTTGACAATCAAGTACTGAGAGCAATACATTTTATGGACCCATGTAGAGCTTTTACAAAATATTATTTCTTTTTCTAATAAACTATTTAAGAAGCAAGAAAATTATGTTTTTAAGTAAGATAAATTTTGGTATATGTGGGAGACATTTATCATTGCCTTTCCAGCTTCCATTAAGCCTTCTTATGTCCTTAATCTTCATTTGAGACCTTGTCCCTTGCTCTCTCTCAATCCACTGGACATTCAGTGTTCCACAGGCCCCAGGGGACATAAATGACCCAGGCCTAAGTCAACCAGTGCGTAGTATTTCCCTACCTCACAGTCAAGGTTCAGAGCAAGCATGGGGTTCAAATCATTTCAATCAGAGTGAATCCCATAAGCTGTGTAGGACCAACTGGAAACGATGCTGAGGGTAATGAGCTAACCATGGAGGGAAGACAATCAAGAGGAGCAGAAACAAGAGGTGGAAGGAAATGGAGTCTTGGTGATATCATCCTCAAATAGCCCTACTTACACCTTTCACTTTTGATATGCATTAAATTCTTTTCCTCTTGCATTTGTGTTGGTTTTCTGTTAGCTACTACTAAAATCAATGACTGAAATGATTTCAAATGAGATGCTACTATATGGAAACAAATATTTATACAGCCAATATAATGATGCATCAGTTACTTTCCACTTTTATCTCTAGATTTTTATGCTAAACCTCAGGAATTATTAATTCTTTCTGAACATATTGATACTGTTAATAACCTGGTTATTATTTAACAGGAAATGAGTAAAGGGAAAACTAGGTAATACACACATGCCATTTATTGAGCTTTGCAAGGAAGCTGCAGTTTAACACTCTCCGAGTCTATTATTCCCCACAAATCAATGGGGTTAAGGTCTGGACAAAGACAGTTTAGACACATGCCCAGTAATGTCTGGGTAACGTGGAGAGTACTTATCACTCACACTTGGAAGCAAGTCAGAGGCCAGAATAGGTGTGGACACTGCCAGCTCGAGAAGATTTGATATTTCAACTCCTGAACAAGAGAGGTTCCTTTCTTGTGCCCTTGCCCTATTGGCCCTCTTGCTCTTTTGGGACTCAGGACCCACACAATGGGCTGATGGATTGAATCTACCCTGATGCTCCATGGGACTCAACTCCACCGTGGAAAGGAAACTCTAGACACTGGCCCATACTACTTTGGGTTCTGCTGGAGACCCAGCTACATATTTTCCAGGACTGGTTTAAGGACAATAGTAAGACTTTGCAACCAAAGAATATAATTCCATGCCAATAAAAATCATTCATTCTCCAGTTCAAGTCTTAGAAAATTCCTTCTCTGATATTGCAAGAGCCACCCCACTCCCACTAGCAAAGGAGAAATCCCCCAACCCAACCCTCCAGCAACAAAATAACTCCTAGTTTTTGCATCTATGATCTAAAGCATGTAGGAATATTTCTCCTTGATTTCTTATAACCCTAAAATCAGGATTCTTTTTTTCTCACTGAATTTTCCTTAAATTTTTTCACTAATATTTTTCTTAAGTTTTCCTTAAATTTTTTTCACTGAGCTCTATTATAAAACATTCCCTCTAGAATAAAAAACTTCCCTGAAAATTGCAATGACTAAAAACAGTGGGTTTGAAATAGCAGATTCATAAATTATTCTTAGGGATGTATCACAAGGGGAATTGGCCTATATAACATTAAGTTGAGTATAAATTATATAAAGATAATTGAAAATGTGAGTAGGGCCCCAATTCAAAACAAGGAAGAAAAAAAAAGCAAAAACCTGATTGAAACAGTCAAGTGAATTTCAGACATGTGAGTCTGAAAACAAAGGGTTACTCTATATTTATCACATTATAAGTGGCCAGCTTCAAACCCAAGTCATGCCGCATCAACCTCAGAGCCCATGTGGGCAATGGGCAAGGTTAGCCTAATTCCCCTTGGTTCAGTCCTCGTTGGCTCTGTCTCTCAATGCAGCAGTGTTTCATTTTATATGGTTCCTCATTGAGGTGCTTACCTCACCTTCTGTTTCCCAGAGGTATGGACAGTAGCTGGAGCTGAGGAAATGTCATGCAGCAATTCTGTGCAAAAGAAAGTGAAGAAATGTGCACAAAGCATGTGGAGCCATTGTTCCTATCTAAGCTTATTAGCTGTTTTCCTAGGAGAGCACAACGGAGTTCCCATCACGTGAGGGGAAACCTGCGGGGCCTCCTGGAGGACCCTTCACTGCAGGCCTCGTTTCATTCCAAGGGCATTCAGCGGGGCCTACTGAAAGGAGGTCACAGGTATTTACCTTTCTTCGCCATCTCTCAATTCGTTTTATAAAGAAGAGAACAATGCTCTCATCATTTTTGAGCTCTCAATGCATTCATTCTGCAGATTTTTTTTTATGGAAGGGTAGACTTTTAAAACAACAAAAGAAAATGTTATTGGAATAGACTTAAGCGTTAGCCACAGATAAACTGATTTCTTACCTTAGGTACACTGGGTTACATCCACCCAGTCTTGTCATTAAAAAAAAAATTATTGGGGTGACACTGGTTAATAAAATGACATAGGTTTCAGGTATATAATTTTAATACATCATCTGTATATTGTATTGTGTGCTCACCACCCAAAGGCAAGTCTCCGTCCATCAATCACCATTTATCCCTAGTCTTACCATTTCTTACAAGTCAGAACAGAGTGGAAGTGGCATTTATGGCCTAACATATCCTTAAATATCACCCACCTCTAATAATACTGCAACAACATTCACATAAAGAATTGTACAAGGGGTGAGAAGAACATGGAATAATAATAGTTTACAACATTTGGTTATTAGGCTAATGTATGTAAAAATAAGATCTGAATAACCCAAAAGAGTAGATGTCCCAAACTTTATATTGAAAATATGATTAAATATGTATGGTAATTAGCCTTGAATCATGTATTTTTTCCATTTTTAAATATTAATTAAATGCATATTTTATGCCAGGCACTGAGCTGGGTGCTAAAAGTACACATAAATGAAAAGAAATAATCTGCCTTCAAAGGTTTCTCCCTATAGCAAGGAAAACAAGAAGATACACATGGTTCTATACAGTTTAAATTATATACAATATTAAGGAAAATAGATATATTAAAGTGCAAGTGTGAACAGAATGGGTCCCATGGCTAACTTCCAAGATGCTTCTCAGAACAGCCTGCCTTGGTAAATTTCCACTTACCTGGCCTGGTCTGCTCAATGAAAAACTAAGAAATCTGACTGTCAGCGTGGTGAGCATAAATCTGTCCCTGGGACATTAACATATATTAAATGAGTTTACCAACACGAATGCATAATCAGGAATTCTAATTCTAATTAACTAGTTTAGAATGAAATTTGCATTGTTTGCTTCCCAAAAAAAGTTTATAAAAACAAACTCCTCCCTCGCTTCAGCTGTTAAAACCTATTTTGAAAAACAAAAGAAACTTACATTTCCTTGAGAATTATGGACAGAGGGCTTATGATGACATAGCCAGCTCATTCTGCTTCCAAAGACAGATCTGCATACACATTCTCAGTTATTCTCAGAAGAATGTTTAGATGAGAACAGAGAAATTAGTCAAATGCAACACATTTGATGACTGCAGGCTGTGAAAGCAGGAAGAATCTGTCTCCACACTAGTGAAGTCGGAGGCGGGGGATACCTGAATAGTTAAGGTAACAGTCACCCTACTCCTGGCCAACCAATGGCATGCTTTCCCCGGTAACCAACCTACATTCAAATTAACTCACCCTTTTAAAGTTTTAATGTATCTAATTTTAATAATGCACATATTTTTCTGACTGCAAACAAGTTAAGAACAAAACTTAAATTACCTGTAATCATCTCCTAGCTTTTAGAATGCATTTTCTCTCCACTCTTTACTACATTTTCATAGATAGATAGATGGATAGAGAGATGGATGTATAGATAATCTTATACATATGTGCATATGTATCCTATGGTAAGTTGACATGTTTTATATCCGCATGGTGTCATACTCAAAGATGTTTCAGTGCAGCATTTAGAATAATTGAAAAGTAATTTAACGTCTTCAATAGTCTTTTGCAAAAAAAAAAAAAAAAAAAAAAAGACAAAGCAGGAATATATTTAACAACAATTCTTTTAAACCCTCTTATTTCATTTGATTCCTTCCCTCAATGCTGCAAGTCTATAATTCTCTCCCACCTCCAAAAATTATTTATGTCCTTCAAGACTCACTCATTCTTTTGAAATGAGCAAGCTTTCTTGCTCTTTGCATTTTCTTCATGGTCCTTTCCCAGTGTAAATCTGACTCTCACCCCATCAGCATCAGCACTGTTCAGCTTCTATTTCCCCATTTATCTGGAAGCAGTGAGCCCAGTGCCAAGCATAGTGTGATATCTGAACACACAAACATATACACACTCATGAACACCTGTACATATAGGGTTTTATAAAATTGAATTAATCCAGCCGAAACTGGTTTGGCTCAGTGGTAGAGCGTCGGTCTGCGGACTGAAAGGTCCAGGGTTCGATTCCGGTCAAGGGTATGTACCTTGGTTGCGGGCACATCCCCAGTAGGGGGTGTGCAAGAGGCAGCTGGTCGATGTTTCTCTCTCATCGACGTTCCTAGCTCTCTGTCTCTCTCCCTTCCTCTCTGTAAAATATCAATAAAATATTTTTTTAAAAATTGAATTAATCCTCTGCATAACTTTGGGTCACATTTTACATTGTAAACAATTTTCCAAGTCAATAATGTCTTCCTGTAGACTACTTCTCTCTCTCTCTCTCTCTCTCTCTCTCTCTCTCTCTCTCTCTCTCTCTCTCCTCTATTGATTAAGGTATTACATATATGTCCTCATCCACCCATTGCACTCCCACTCCCCATTCATGACCTTACCTCTCTGGTGTCTATGTCCCTTGGTTAAGCCTATATGCATGTATACAAGTCCTTTGGTTGATCTCTCCCCCTGATCCCCACCCTCCCCTACCTTCGCTCTGAGGTTTGACAGTCTGGTTGATGCTTCTCTATATAGACTACTTCTTATTGGTTGCATAATATTCCGTTACAAAACTGTTCCATAATTTCATCATTTCCCAATTTGGATTTTTCCCTTTTCTCTACATAAATGAGGCATAAATAAACAACTTTGCATAAAATCATCTTAGAATTATTTTTTAGAATTATCACTAGAATTGACTGAATATGAACTTTTTAAAGTCTCAATACAGGTGGCCGAATTGCTTTACAGAAAAACTACAATTTCAATGTCAATCTCACAGCATGTAAAAGTGGCCTTTTCCCTGAACCCTACTAACACAGAATATTGGGGATCTGGGACATTTATCTTTTCAAAATTGATATTTGAAAAAATTAATACCTTTAGTAAGGACTGACTTATGTATTAAATCTTACAGGTTATACAGTTAGTATTTCCAAGGTGATTCTATGTCCTCTATTTCAAAATTGATGCCTTATTTTTGGAACAAGGTGAAGTATAAATGAATACATTCTCCCAAGTTCTGCCTGAGCATCTCATTGCTGATCCCAAGAGGGATAATTTGAGACTACCCCCCATGGCCAATAGAAATGCATAAGAAAGTTCTGGGAAGGACACGAAAGGCTTTTTAAATGGAGAAAATGATCAAAAGGAGTTCTGAACAAACATTATTTAACTGTTAGACAATGGAGGTAAGTATACATGCCCAAGTATTACATTAGTGGCCCCCAATGAAGCGTGGATCCTGGCATCCAGGCCCTCATACAGTCCTTTCCCACACCAACTCTGAGCTTGACCACATGACCTGCTTTGGCCAAGGGAATATTAGTAACTACACCATGGACGCTCATAGCATTTGTCTATTAGGACTTGCCCACTAACATGTGAAGAAGCCCAGATGAAAGAGGACAAAGAGAGAATCGTCAATCATCCCTACGGTTCCAGGTGAGGCAACAAATACATGAGTAAGGCCAAATTTGACCCTTTATCTCAGTTAAACTGCAAGTCAGGAGCAACCGTATGAGTGAGCTCAAGTGAGAACAAGGGGGGAAATGTGCAAATTTATGGTGCTTTCATCCATAAATCTAGAGAGTTTATGCAGCAATTGATAACTGATCTAACACATTCTAGGCATAAGAAATAACACTCATTCAACATTTATTGAGCACTCACAGTCCTGAAGGAATGATGCATGCGTGAATAAAAAATAACTATGTAGTGTGACAAGGGCTGTAATATTTAGGTAGGGGCACAAAGGAAGGAGTTCTCTACTTTGCTTTTCACATATAAGTGAAATCATGTGGTACATATTTTTTCTTTCACAGAAAAGAAAAACAAATGAACTTTGTCTTGGAAAATGTCCGGGCAGACTAAAAAGAAAGATTCTAATAGGTAGAAGAAACATTGAGATGCAGAGCTGAGAAATAAAACAAGATGTTCAGGGACCTGCACATGGCTTTATCCAGTAAAAGTACAAGTAGTTGGTGGAGAGAAATAAAAGATGTTCTTCAGACTCATGAGGTTTTGTTGTTGTTGTTCTTTTTCTAGTTCTATGTAATGAAAGTTAAAAGTGTTTATTTTATATTTTTTTCTTGTTTCTTGAGGTAGGCCTGTAATGCTATTAATTTTATGACTACGCTGTGTCCCATAGATTTTTGGTTGTTGTGTTCTTATTTTCACTTGTTCCAAGGAATATTTTTATTTCTTCCTTGATCTCATTAACCCATTCATTGTTTGGTAACATGTTATTTAGCTTCCATGTCTTTGTTTCTCAGTGTTTTTTCCCCTTGTAATTGATTTCTAGTTTCATACCATTATAATTAGAAAAGATGCTTGATATGATTTCATTTTTCTTAAATTTATTGAGACTTGTAACCTGTGTTTTATCCTAGAAAAATGTTCTATATGCACTTGAAAAGAATGCATATTCTGCCCTAGTAGGTTTGGCTCAGTGGATAGAGAGTTGGCCTGGGGACTGAAGGGTCCTGGGTTCGATTTTGGTCAAGGATACATGCCTGCATTGCAGGCTCCTTCCCCAATAGGGGGCGTGCAAGAGACAGCCATTCAATGATTCTCATTTATGTTTCTATCTCTCTATCACTCTTCCTTCCTCTTTGAAATCAATATATATATATATATATATATATATATATATATATATATATATATATATTTAAAAATAATGTATATTCTGCTTCTTTGGGGTGAAATGCTCTGATGATATCAATTAAACCCATCTAGTCTAGTGTGTCATGTAAGACTGCCAACAAAATCCCCACTGATATTCATAGCCAGAGGTTATGTGGATACCTCTTCCCAGCTCTGGTGCTCTGCACTAGGGAGCCCGGTTTTTCAGGGGGAAGCTTTACAGCTGAGATATTTCTCCAGCATCTCAGCCATAGCCTGTGGGAGCCAGGCTAGTCCTTTTCCATCTCAGCCCTTCCTACCAGTCTTGATATGGCTTCTTCTGTAAATCCTTGGCTGTAAGACTTCTCTTCAGCTAGTCTTCAGTTGGTAATTCAGGTTGACTGCTCTATGTTTTAGTTGTAATTCCAGTTGTGTCCTGGGAGGAGGTGAGCATAACATCCACCTATTCTGCCACCATCTTGGATCTCTGTCACTAAGAATTTTAGTACAAAGAAACTGAGAGTAAAATAAAAGAGCATCAGCTAATCTTTGGCTGGCAAAAGTAATTTATTTGTTGAGTCTCAAACATGAAGGCAAAATTTTATACTAATAAAAATATGATGAAAAAAATTAATAGCCCTGGCCAGTGTTTCTCGGTGGTTAGTGTCAGCCTATTCACTGAAGAGTTGCAGGTTTGCTTCCTGCATCCTCATGGGGGTGAGTTTGGGAGGCAGCCAATCGATATGTCTCTCTCACACCTCTCTTTCTCTCTCTCTCTCTCTCTCTCTCTCTCTCTCTCTCTCTCTTTCTCTCTTTCTCTCTCTCCCTTCCCTTCCTCCCCTCCCTTCCACTTTCTAAAAATCAATGGAAAAAAATAACCTCTGGTGAGGATTAACACCAAAAGAAAATTAAAGAGCCCTAGGTGGTTTGGCTCAGTGGATAGAGTAGGCCTGTGGACTGAAGGATCCCAGGTTCGATTCCAGTCAAGGGCATATGCCAGAGCTGTAGGCTTGATCCCCAGTAAGGGGCATGCAGGAGACAGCCAATCAATGATCCTCTCTTATCATTGATGTTTCTATCTCTCTCTCTTCCCCTCATTTCTTCTCTGAAATCAATAAATATATATTTAAAAATAAGTAAAAGGACTGTTAAAAAATTAGAGAATAAAGAAAAAATAAAATTTTAATTCGTAAATATCTACACTGATGTTGGCTGTTCAACAATTTACTGTATGTATAAAAGCTATAACTTATTTGTTCTTGGAAAATGTGCTAGGCGCCAAGCTTTGCACATGGTCCTCCACACATACACATCCTAAGAACAATGGGCTCAGAATAGAGCCCTTTTTAACCTCATCTGTTGTTGATATTTATAGAGGAGTCTCCCTCTTGCTCCAGATAAGGAATGACAGACCATGCAACAAAATTAGTGAGGGTCAATAGAACAAGAGTCAGCAGTTAATTGATTGCAAAAGGAAAGCTTCAGTGAAAGGACCCAGACCCCCTGTTTTCTCAGGATAATCAAATGCCTGACTCATGTAGACTCATAAAATTGACTTGTTTTTTTTTAATTGGTCTGGTTGACTGATGTTTGGATATTACATAAACCTTACGTGTCCTCAAGATAAGACTAGATTGCACTATACTACAAAAGCCAGACATCTAATTATTTCATTCCACATGAAAACAGCTCAGTGAAACGGATGGATATCTTTCCCACTAAGACAACACTTTGTTTTGAAAGGGTCAAGGAGCTGTGTAAGCCTACTGAGAACCATCTTCTGAAGTCATGTCAGTGAGACAATTCTTCTGCTATAAAGAGTAAAGAAGAAGTTATAATTACAAATGCATGATATATGTAACTATTACTCTGAATTCTGTTTTGCTTATTCAAAACTAACTCTAGTGTAGTATTTTATAACTTTATATCACATTTTAAATCTATAGAATATTAGCCAGAGACAGGACTTTAGAATTTTAGTAGCCTAATTAATCACCCAAAAGAGAAACCTCATGTACAATATCTTTAGAGATTAGACATAAATATGTATAATGAAAGGAGAAAAATAATTATTCAAGTGAAAATAAAATCTCAAAGTAGCACAATTCATTTTTGAGCAATTCTAAGAAAATGCTCCTATAAATTGGAGCTAAATAGGATTCTTGAAATTTCTACCCAATGTCACCTTTTGGAAATGCATGTGATTAATCTAGTACATTTTGCTTTTGTGTGCATACAAAGCTATATAGCTGACCTTTGTTAGATTTTGCTTTTTCAAAATTTTTAGTATTTATTATTTAATGAAAACTCAGTTTAACTTCCATATTTATATACAAATACTTTTTAAGATTTTAACTGTAAATATTACATTTAACATATGTAAAATGACTAATTGCTAAATATATTTTATCCAGTATCTCTATCAGTAAATATTTTAGTGCAACTTCAAATATATATTTATAAATTATATGCATGTTTTTAGTATTATATATGTAAAAGACATAACAATATAAATTTAATAAGATCATCTGCAAAAATAAAGAGTTCTATTCCACCCATTAAACATAGTGGATTATATATAAACATTTACTACTACTCTCTTTCCAACCTGAAAAAAAAAAAACCTGACAGTAAAAGATTTACAGATGACAAAACTGACATCTTGCAAGTAATAGGAGTGAAGGTAGGGGACTGAGAGAAGTAAAGTGACTAGAAAGGTCCAACTCACAACACTGATTTCAGGACTTGGAAACTAGGAACACGGTGTAGAATTCTTAGTGGAAACATGAAGTTTGGTTGAAATTAATAGCTGTAATATTTTCTTCCTGGCAGTGAGAAAAGTGTGGACTCTGAGGATACACATTTCATTTTGGAAACCATTTTATACAAGACAAAATCTTACTTCAATAGCAAGGCTTCCTAGAAGCTCTGTAAGTAAGGAGTCACACACAAAAATGTAGAATTCAAAGATAATGCTCTAGACTTCTCAAATAATCCTTTAATGACATTTCATGTAGAACCCAGTAGTCTGCCCAGACTGTCAGTTCTAGGAATCCTTAAGCCCAGTTTCCTTTCCCTAAGCAAAGCAGATTCTGGTTTCATAATATTCATTAATACTCCACCTGAAGCAATAGTTTAAAATGTTGACTCTGCAATCTGCACAACTCTATGGGTTTCCTTTTTAGTGGAAAGTGTGGCATTGGTACTCAGGAATCTGTATTTTCACAGTGGCTACAGTTGATTTAATGTCATTGATACTCAGATCTTTAGAAAGATCATCAGTCTGGCCAGTTGGCTCAGCAGTTGAGCATCAACCTATGAACCAGGAGGTTGCAATCAGGACACTTGTCCGGATTTTGGGCTCAGTCCTCAGTGTGGGGCATGCAGGAGGCTACTGATAAATGATTCTCTGTCATCATTGATGTTTCTATCTTTCTCCTCTCCCTTCCTTTCTAAAATAAAAAAATATATTTTTCAAAAAATCACCAGTGTGCTCTTCTTAAGGGCAGGGCTTAGCAAACTTTTTTGTAAAGGGCCAAATAGTTAATATTTTAGGCTCCACGAATTATACAGTGTCTATTGCAAATACTCATCTCCATTATTGTATGTAGTGTGAAAGCAGCAATAGACAATATGTGAATAAATGAATGTGGCTAATGTGCCAAAAAAAATGTAATCATGGAAACTAAAATTTTGATTTTATACAATTTTTTATGTTACTAACACTCTTCTTTTGATTACTTCCACTTAAAAATGTAAAAAACATTCTTAATTGCAGGGTCTTGCAAAAATAAGTGGGAGGCCTGATTTGGCCCTGGACAGGAGTTTGCTGACCCTTGCTTCAGGGCATTGCACAATTACTGAATAAGCAGCAATCCCAAAAGGATTGCATGGGGAGAAGGTGACTCTAGAAACCACACTTAAAGGAGATCTGTGATTTGACGTAAATCAGCATAAGAAACTGAGCAAAATTGGTGCAGCAATTTAGGAGACTTGAACTCTTCCTCCTTTGAACTATCTTTATGCCCCTCTTCTCTCCTGTTCCCTCCAGTTTGTATACCAGTGAACACTTGTTTTTTTTTTCTCAGTTATGTATGTTTGGTCTGCGTATTTTATCAGGCGCTCCAAAGGTACAGTAAGGAAAACCCCCACACCTAGAAAGGCTATCCTAATATAGATCACAGGATTTAGGATCCAGAGCACCCAATCTGCACAGAGAAAATCAGCATGAGTCAGCCTGTTCCAGGCTCCATCCACAGGATTTCCTCTGTATGGTGTAATTGCTAATGTAAGTCAAGTACCCTTAGGAGCTCCTCTGGCTAGTCCTAAGAGTTTTATTCTCTAACAGTTTTGTTCAGATGGAGCTGACCCCACTACTCTAATGCACTGACTTACCATTAGCTGTTCCATCTCCAGCACTCAGCGGGAGACAGTCACAACACAAAGTCAAGGGGAGTAGTTGAGGAGTGAACAGCAAGGCTTCAATTTAGGCATAAAACCCTTAACCGATAAATTTAGCCTTTCCTTCAAAAGGCAACATTTTAAAATTCCACATATTGCAGGGACCAATACGTGGAATTTTATCTTTGATCTTCCTGACTTTTGAGCAAATAAGTCTGAGAGCAGAATACTTGTTGCTATGGTATAGATTTTTCATTATTTTCCCACTTAAAAGGAGTGGCAAGATCATAACTGACATGTTTGAGTTGCTGCCACAGAACCTGTTGCAGAACTCCTATCAGAATTTTTAAATCTGGCATTCAGGAGCCCGGCTTCTAATAAAATTTTCTGGATTATTTTTTCAAATGCAAGGGCAAATAAATTGGAGGAGGAGCAAGAAGTTGATGCAATAACCGTATCTTGTAAAAGACTGCAGCTTTTCATGGCCGATTGGTGGGATTCTAGTAATAATGCACAATGAGAATTTGATGTGTGAATTAGGAAACTCAGATTTCAGATTTTGATCATCTGAGAAAATGTTTTTCAGAAAGAAGAGATTAGAGACCTATTAGAGACCTATGAGCCATTTCTTACTTCACTTACTCTATGCAATCCTAAAATCTGGGGGGCGGGGGGGGGGGAGAGAAGACAGGTGGAGGAGAGATTAACCAAAGAATTTACATATATATATATATATATATATATATATATATATATATATATATACACACACACACACACACACACACACACACACACACACAACCCATGGACTCAGACAATAGTCCTGAGGCCTGGGAAGAAGATGCAGGGTGGAGTGGGTCAAAGAACAAAAATAGGACATCTGTAATACATTCAACAATACATTTTTTTAAAAGAATATCTTTAAAAAGCAGTTGTTAAATATATGATGTTCCTTAAAAAACAATTATTTTAGAATTCTTCATATACCACTCAATTTTCTTTTCCATATTAAAAGGATATATCTGAGGCCTCTTTATTCTATAAACTCCTTTCAGAAATGTTTATCTGTGTGTTTCTTCATAGATATTTTTGGCTATGGCTGCTTATTCACAAGTATCTAGATAATTAGTGAAAAAGATCTTACCATTAGCCTTAAAAAATATGTTCACTTCCATTGGTATATGTTGTATATAGTGCTATACTTACAACCAGAAAGCATATTTTCCTTCTTTGATGTTTTGAGGAAACTCTGTATTCACCTCAAGTAATGCTGGTACAACTCCAGACAACAAGCACTCAAGCTCCTCCTGGCTCTATTTTAAAAGACATCATCTTGACAGTTCTAATTGTGGCACACAGAAATGCCAGTCATGCAGCTGAACTTGCATTTCAAAGACTATTCTTCAGGACTGGATTTATTAAATATTAAATATGAGCATTAAGAATATCATACATTTTACATAGAATACTTTGGTCCCAACATGATTTCCTCACTGAAATCACTACTCAGTCCAATCCCTGGCCACTGTCTTACTTGAATTGTGGACGAGGCAAGGTATTTTCCTGTAAAAATCAGCAAGTTAACTGGAGCAACCTCTTGGCAGGAAGGCGCTGTCAACAAATATTACAATCCTTTTTCTGAGTTATATTCAGATGATGATAAAGTGAAGTAGGTTAAAAAAAGGAAAATTAATTTTCTTTATAAGAATCATTTAATGAAGCTTTTATTCACTTCTGACAGGGATTCACCACATGTTGAGAGCAACACCCTGAGCTCAAGAGGAAAAATCAGATTCCATTCTTCATTCAAAAAAGAAGTGGATGTGACATGATTTCTAAAGTGGTAAATTAAGGAATTAGTGACTAGATCACAAGAATTGAGACAAATATTTTAATCAAACAAGTATATTTAAAATATTACTGTTGTATGCTTCCTTATAAAGATCCAGACAGGATTAAAGGATTTACTAAAGCCTACTGACGCCTACCTCTGTGATTAAAAGTATCCTATTTTTCCTGGCAGGCATTTAAACTACAAAAAGAGAATTAACTGAACAGTCAGGTTGTACAATTGGCCTTTTTTTCCCCTTTAAGAACATGATGTTTTTAGGAACAAGTATTTATTTGAAAATATCCTAACATTATCAGATTTTTCTATCTAGAATCCAAAATGTTGGAAAATCCAAGTAGCTAGATTTTTTTTTTTACTTACTAAAGACAATACCTGACACCTACTAGGTGATAAACTTATATTTATTTAATGAATAATAAATAAAAAGGATTAGAATATGAAGAAAGTCAAGGTCCACATTGTATTTTTGTTCCCATCCTCTTCCTTTTAACCTTGTCTTTATAGTATTTAAAATGCCTGGCGCTGCCCTGGCTGGTGTGGCTCAGTTGGTTAGAGCATCATCCCATGCACCAAAAGGTTCGGTCCAATTCCTGGTTAGGACACATATCTAGAGTGTGAGTTCAATCCCAGGTGGGGTCACATTTGGGAGGAAAGGATTGATGTTTTTATCATATGTTGATGTTTCTCTCTCTCCTCATCCTCTCTCTAAAAGTCAGTAAAACATATCCTTGGATTAGCTTTAAAAATAATGTCTGGTACTACTTATAAAAGGCAAGCAGTTGGGTCTTGCTTCACCCATCATCACTGATCATCAGGGAAATGCAGATAACGATAACGACAAATTCCACATGATATTATTCATATTTGGAATCATAAAAACAAGTTAATAGATAAAGAGAATGGTAGTTGCCACAGATGAAGTTTTGTTTTTGTTTTTGTTTTGTTTTTTTTGGGGGGGGGGTTGGGGGCAAAATGAGTGAAGAGGATCAAAAGGTAAAAACATCCGGTTAGAACATAAGTAAGTCATGGGGATATAATGTGCAGTTTGATGATTTTCTCTATATATAAAGAGCCAGGGTCCATAACATCTAAAATGACCTAAGGCTCGACTGAACACCGGAAATCAGCCCTACAGTCAGTGCTGGGTTGGAGTGGTAGAAGTCAGTCCTGCAGACAATTAATCTCTCTCTGAGATGAGCTGAGAATATAAAGTACAGTGTAGAGCAATTACTTATATTATTTCACATAAAACTATTTTCAACTAAGATATTTTCCTTTATTCAAAATGTATCTTTATTGTTACAAGTATTATAGATGTCCCTTTCTTTTAGTTTTTTTTTTTTTCCCCATTGATCTCCTCCACCCTGAATCTGCCCCTTCCAGGTCTTAGCTAGACTATAGTCTGTGTCCATGGGCTATTCCTATCTAATACATAAAAATCTAGAGAGATTTAGAGAAAAATAAAATAAAAGATAAGCCAGGTAAATACTGAACAGAAGAGCTGAAATTGCTGCATGAATACTGGATACAGGCTTAAAGCCAAAACACAACTCATGAGATAAAGTTAATCATTTTAACATAACAAAAGGTTCTTTTCACTAAAGAGATAAGATGGTTCCCAATACTTAAACACATAATAGAACAGTGTGGGGGTTCAGAATGAGCCTCACCTAGATGCATCTTAGTGGTATGCAGAGTTTTGACCTAAGGGCAATTTTAGCTTCAGGCTCAAGTGAAAATTCTGCCCCTCCCTTTAACTACCCCCCAAAAAAATTGAATTAGAGGCCTTGCCCATAATAAGACATTATCCTATATAATAAAAGGCTAATATACAAATCGACCAAACAGCAGAATGACCTATCGCTATGACACGCACTGACCACTAGGAGGCAGATGCTCAATGCAGGAGCTGTCTGTCTCCTGGTGGTCAGTGTGCTCCCACAGGGGGAGCACAGCTCAGCAGAAGCCAAGCTTATGGTTGGTGAGTGCAGCAGCAGTGGTGGGAGCCTCTCCCACCTCCACAGCAGCACTAAGGATGTCCGACCAATGGCTTAGGCCCACTCCCTATGAAGGCTCCTGGACTGCGAGAGGGTGCCGTCCAGGCTGAGGGACACCCACCTCTGAGTGCACAAATTTCATGCACCAGGCCTCTGATCTATATATATAAAAGCCTAATATGCAATGTGTCCCCTCGGAAATTCGATCGCCTGCTATGATGTGCGCTAATCACCAGGGGGTGGTGCGGAACAAAGGAAGCCCGGGCTGGCAGCCCGCAGCTGCTAGGGACCCTACCTGTGCATGAATTTCGTGCACTGGGCCTCCGGTAGTTAATAACACTGTACTGAATATTTCAAAACTGCAAAGAAAGTAGGCCCAGCTAGCATGGCTCAATAGTTGAGCATCGACCTGTGAACCAGGTAGTCATGGATCAATTCCCAGTCAGGACACATGTCCAGATTGCAGGCTTGATTCCAGTGAGGGGCATACAGGAGGCAGCTGATCGATGATTCCCTCTCATCATTGATGTTTCTAACTCTCTTTCACTCTCCCTTCCTCTCTTAAATCAATTAAAATCTTTTTTTAAACAGAAAGTAAACCTTAGTTCTCATCACAAGAAAAAACTATGTATGGTGATGAACAATTAACATGATGTATTATAGTGACCGTCTTACAATATACAAATATCAAATCATTATGTTATATACTAAAACTAGTATTATGTCAATTATACCATAATAAAAAAATTATGGGCATTAATAGAACATTTAATCACATTAACTGAGTTCAAGTTTAATCCCTAAAAATACTTAGTTTCCTTATTCTTTATACTATTTTATGAAGTAAATAAGTTCAATCTAAACTACTTGATTATCATTATTTTTGTTACTTATTTTAAACTATAAAGTCTATGTATACTATTGCAAATTGATGGAGGTGCCATCTATTACAGGTCTATACCTAACTATCTATAAAACAGTAATGGAAACATTACTGTCCTAATCAGGCACATGGATTTCCTTCCATTTTAACCCAGCTTAACAACTAATCCCATTTCAATTATGGACTTGAAAAAATGTATTAGAGGCACATTTTTTAAAGCAAATACAGCATGGAATATTGCTTTTTACTGAGTCAGTTTAATTCTGCTTATCTATTTGCTTTCATGGCTATTTGACTTGTGTCCTTCTTCTGGACTTTAGTATGCCGCCCTCATTCTTTAAACAACCAAAACCCCCCACAGACTCAAGTTGTATGAAAACTTAAGATTGCACAGACAACAGAGGGGTGGGAGCATGAATGGGAGGTGGGGAATAATGGGGAATAAGGACACATATGTAATACCTTAATCAATAAAGAAATTTAATAAAAACAAAAAACAAAAAACTTAAGACACCATAAATAGCACTGTAAGACCATTTGTGCTAAATTTTAACACTGTTCATTAACAGTTCCATCTTCCTGAGTTTGCGTTTGTTCTTTGGCATCGGCTTAGGATATAATCCATTTTTCAGAAGGTGTTCCTTGCTGAGGCGAATTTGAGCACCATGCTGAAGCTGGAAAGAGCATAAAGCTCGAAGAGGGCGAAGCAAAGTCTGTTAAGATAAAAAAAAAAAATACTAAAAATGTGTCTGTGACAAGTTATGATATTCTATCTAGATTTTTCCTTCAGAAATAAGCATTATTATCTTAATTATCATTATTATTATTAGCTTTTAACTATGAAGAATAAGTATTCTAATAAATATATTGGATTTCTAAATAAGTAATTAATTTAAATTCATACATTACATACCACTAAGTAACTCCAGTTACAAAAGTGTTGCCATTATAATAATTTAATCTGCAACAAACAGACAAGAGACCTTTAGATAATAAAGATGAGTTGATTCATTTTCAATAACAGAAAGATAGAGGCTTCCTGCTACCTAATAATAATTAGCTGATGGCAGTGATGGATAAGTGGTTGACTAAAGCACACTAATACATGGACCACATGCCAGTCAGACACCAGGTTTTGGTGCATTCGAAATAATCCTAACTGTATACATAACAGTCCAAATGTAAATACCTACAAGGCCAGCCATTTAACATACGCATGAGAACTGGGTGGATCCATAAGAAAACAGAGAGTGGTGGAGGTTGAAACAACTGGCGCATATACCTTTCCTAAAGTTATGCAAATTTTTTAAAATTTTAAGTAAAAACACTCTACCAATGCTTTATATCATCCAGAGATTTAAGTGTTTTAAAGATATTTTGAGTCAGATTCTTTCCTTAAGCCTGAGATTCCTGATCTAATTCTTTTAAATAATAATAGCAAAACTTGATTGAGCAGTTAAGAAAAAAAGGAACAAAAAAAACCCCTCACAGATTTAATTATAAAAATTTTAAAGTGTCTGTGTGAAAAATTATCCCCTCACATATACAACACAAGTGGTAGGCTTCTTAATAGCTTTAATGTGCAATGAACTCTTACAAATTTTAGCAGTCACTAGTAGTTGCTTCTTCATATCCGTTCTTTTCTTCCTTAGCCCTCTGTACGCCATAAGCATCTATAGATGCTTTAAAAATCATTTTTCGTGAGAATTTTCAACTGAAAATATTCAAGAACACCCTAATTGTGAGTCATATATTTATTTTTATAATATTCATTAAAAATTGATTTTTTTATTACATTCAAAATATTGTGTCCTGTGGGGATGGTTTCCGTTTTGGATGTGTGGCAGTTAACTGGTTAACCCGCACCCACTGCTGGTGCCTGGCACCAGCCCCCATCACTCAGTGCCATCAGTGTGAATGGCAGCTGCTGGCCTCAATCGCCCCTCAGGGCTTCTCCACCTCCCCTTGCTCCTGAGGGGCAATTGGGGCCAGCAGCCACCTCTTGCACCTGCTGCCAGTATCAGCCCCACTAGCAGCTCCACTTTGGAGCTGCCCCTCGCACCTACTGCTCACACAGGCCCTGCTTGTACCCACAGCCGGGACTTGCACCAGCTGCTCGCGCCCAGTGCCAGTCCCAACTATTAGGAACTGTCAGAGGGTGTGAGTGGTGGCTGCTGGCCTTGATTGCCCCTGAGGGCTTCTCCACCTCCCCCTGTTCCTGAGGGGCAATCAGGGCAGCAGCCGCTACTCCCACCTGCTGCTGGTGCAGGCCCCAATCGTTCTCTGCTGTCAGTGGGTGCGAGCAGGTATGGTGCTGTCAGCACATGGCAACAGCAGTGGTGGAATCGGGGCTGCCGGTAGAGAGGGGACCAGAGGCTGCAGAGGGAGGGGCTGGGTGGGGGCACGGAGGATGGGCCAAGACCCACCCCTGTGCCTTTCAAGGTGCATGAATTCATGCAGTGGGCCCCTAATGTTCTTATAATTTCTTTTAACATCTTCATTTCTTTAAACAAGACAGGAAATTTGGAGATGACTAAATATTACTTTACAGAGTCAACACAGTGGACTGATTGGATTTTGCATCACTGTATCTAGGAAATGTATCTAGGACTATGTACAGACTGAGACAATTAAAAGTTCTATTTCAATTTTATGGAATTTACTAAATTCTACATAGACAGGAGAATACTATATTCCTCTGGTTAAGAGACTCTAACTTTTACCTCCTGAACATAGCGTCTGTTAATTTTCTGAGGTAATTAAGAGAATGAATTTTAGAGATAGACCTGAATTAGATCCCCACTCCATCTCTCTGCCAGTCACTAGAACTAGTCACAAATGTCCCAGTCCTCCCTGGTACATGATCAAACTGCATTTTCTAGTCCCCTTTGAAAACAGGGGTGGCTATATAAGTCGCTTTGGTTAACAGAATGTGAGCACAAATAATGCATGCCACCTCTGGGCAGAAGCTTTAAAGGCAGTATATGATTGACCACCTCCCTTTATTCCTTCCTTTAAGAAAACAGAATGACATGTCTAGATAGTGCCTCCATCAGCCTGGTTCCCTAAGTGACTGCAATGTGCAGAGATCCCCTGACAACCACAATGGATAGGCAGTGTGAGAGAGGCATACACTGTTGTTGTATTATGCCATTCTAATATTGGGTTTTTAAGTCACTGGAGCCTAATTCAGCCTATTTTTTAATTGAATTTATTGGGGTGACATTAAATAATAAAATTAGATGTTTGAGGTATAAAATTCTATAGTACATAATCTACATAATTTATTGTGTGTTCACCATCCCAAGTCAAATCTCCTTCCAACACCATTTACCCCCCTTATCTTCTTTTACCTCTCCCCCTACTACCCGTCCCTTTTGATAATCACTATGTTATTGTCTGTGTTTAGAGGTGTTGTTATTTTGTGAGGGCTTTTTGCTTAATCCCTTTTCCTTTTTCACCCAGCCCTGCAACCTCCCTCCCCTCTAACAATTATCAGTCTATTCCAGGGGTGGGCAAACTTTTTGACTCGAGGGCCACAATGGGTTCTTAAACTGGACCTGAGGGCCAGAACAAAAGCAACCTGACCATGCTGGCACTCTCATCTTGGGCTGCTGGTAAAGGAGTGGAGGGGAGAGCAAGAGAACCCTCCGCTCTTTCGGCTCCGGCCCACAGGCTATAGTTTGCCCACGGCTGGTCTATTCTCTATCTATGAGTCTGTTTCTATTTTGTTAGTTTATTTTGTTCATTGGATTCCGTATATGAGTGAAATCATATGATATTTATCTTTCTCTGACTGGCTTACTTCACTAAGCACAATGCTCTCCAGGTCCACCAATGCTGTCGGAAAGGTAAGATTTCCTTCGTTTTTACAGCTGCATAGTATTCCATTGTGTAAATGTGTCACAGCTTTTTTTTTTTTTTTTTTTTTCTACTGATGGACACTTTGGCTGCTTTCAAATGTTGGCTATTGTAAATAATGTTGCAATAGACATAGGGGTGCATACACTCTTTCATATCAGTGTTTCAGATTTCTTCAGATATACATTATATGCATTATATCTGAGGCACTCTGAAGCTTTATGAGAGATGGACCAGATATCAGGAACAAAAAAAAAATCTTCTATTTATAAAACAAACAAGATAGTTTCTAAAAGGTCACTTGGGGGGAAATCAGTGTTTTGTAAATCCTTTTGTCTATAGGTACAAAGTGAGTTTTCAAGGGACCATTATTACCAACTGCTGGTGCCGAGTGTAGTTAAAGCACTTAGGCTACACCACAAAACTTGGCCACATCTGGTTATAAAAGTTCATAAGGTCAAACTTCATAAGCAGAGGGGGTTCTATAATAAAAAAGATTCCCAAACTCAAGATTTCTAATGTACGAAAACCCTGGTAAATATTATTGCAGCTGATGAAAATCACCAACTTGTCGTTCAAATTTTTTTGTCAATCCTATCAGAAGGACAAGGAAGGGCAAAAGGATTAATTATTTTGAGTGCTTGATGTCAGGCAATTACACTTTATTCCATTTAATTCTCACAACACTATGAGGTAACTAATGTTCTCATCTTATAGATAAGAAAATAAGCATTAAGAGATTACAAGAATTTCCCACTGGCAAAAAATAATGATGATAAATGATGAAGTTTTAATTCAAACCTGCTTCAAAGCTCCTATCATGCTAGACTTCCAAGTGTTCGAAAAACTACTCAAGAATAAAGGATGAGGATAAATCAACAGACTAAGAAAGCTATTATTTTGAGGAGCCCTACCTCTATAGAATGAAGCAGACTGAAAAATTACTACTCTCCCCCATCATGTTAAGGTTCTATAACAATGCCATTAATTAAATAAAGGTTATGAGTGGGGGGAAGGGTTGGCAAAGGAAAAAGGGAAAACACCTTTATTTTTTCCAGAAGAATGTACCAATTTTTTTTTATTATAGCTAGATCTGAACAGACTGGACTTGGGGTGTCCCCACTAAGAAAGCTACATTTTTGCCATCTGCAGTAATAAGCAACTTGGGATGTTTCATTTTGCATTTCTTCTGCTCATACTTGAACCAACCATCTTATCAGTACCTCCCAGATCACACGTCTGATTGTCAAACATCCTTTTCCTATTACAGTTGACCAAAGTAAAGAGAATGAGACTGTTACTTTGGGATTTTATTTTCAATTTTTGAGAAAGAGAAGAGGTAGAGAGAAAGAGAAGAAGGGATGGGGAGGGGGAAAGGGGGGAGGAGGAAGAGAGAGGGGGAAGAGGGAGGAGGAGGGAGAGGGAAAAAGGGAAAGAGAGAAACATCATCAATTGACTGGAGATCAAACCAACCTATGTGCCCTGACCTGAAATCATATCAACACCCTTTTGGTATACAAGAAGATGCTCTGACCAACTGAGCTAGGTCAGGGCAAGGAAAGAAAGTTTTAAATCTACACACAAAGAATATTATATTTTCCTTCAAGATTTAAACTTTTAATGGGTCCTTGGTCTAATGGTGACTGATCCAACCAACTAAGCCACACTGGCCAGGGCCACAAACTTCTATCACAGATACATTATACTTGTCACTTGAGCTACAAACTTAACAAGCTATATATTTCTAACTTTTCTAGATAAAATTTAATCAAACTCCTATTTTCAAAAACTATATAATCTTTCAAAGACGTACCTACCTCTTGTATGTAATTATTTTTCTCTAAGATGGAAAGAGCAACAGCTGCACACTCCAGTGTAGACAGACACCCATTAGTTGGTTGTGCCCGAATTACGTACTGACTAGAAATGCTAGTTTTTAACTGCACCTGAAACCAAAAACAGAATAGAATGTAATTTGCTTTAAATTTAAAACTATAAAGTCTGTGTTTTAAAATACTAATTAATTTAATTTCCTTCTGAAATTGCCAGTTTAGAAATATTAAATGTATCAGAGAGATACATATATATATATATATATATATGTATATATATATATGTTAGCTGTTTTCAAATAGTATAAGAGGATACCAGAATACATATATACAAATTCCTACAAACCAAAAATGAGTAGACTAATAATCCCCTCTCAATGGGCAAAAGAGTGGATAGATACTTCACAAAGAAGAAATAAGAATGGCAAATAGGTATGTGTAAAAGGGCTCAGCATGAGTTAATATAAATTAAGATCACAGGGATCTAACATTTCATACTTACCAGAACAGTTAAAATCAAAAAGACTGACAGCATCAGGGGAGGATATGGCGCAAATGAAACTCTCTAACACTGTAGTGGCACTGAAAATGGTATAACCACTTGAGAGAATTTATTTCATGATTTATCCACCCATTATTTATTAATATAAATTGATAGGTGTATGTCCACATGGGTGTGAAATGGTATAAATATAGACATACACATATGTATGTATGTGTCCTCTCTTTTTATATAAAAGATGACATACTATACATATTTTATCCATGAAGATAATATTTTAACTAAGACCTAATGACTGAGACAGAATTAGATATAAAAAGACAATAAAAATTTAAATGTCAACACATTTGACCTTTAGATTCCTATTTTAATTAAATGAACAAATAATTTTATACTCACAAAGCCATATTCCTAGCCCACATTCTGATCAGAATCACACTTAAACATGCGTGGATAGGTGAGAATTTCAGCTTTTACTCTTAAACTATGTAAGCATGGAGACTGAAGATAGTGGTATATAAGTATTAATACAAAGCAACTTATTAAAATCAGGTGTTCTCTCTTATTCTCTTTCTTTTTAATATATTTTTATTGATATCAGAGAAAAAGGGAGAGATAGAAACGTTAATGATGAGAGAGAATAATAGATCAGCCTACAACTTGGGACATATGCCCTGACCTGGAGTGAAACCATGATCTCCTGGTTCATAGGCTAACGTTCAAACCACTGAGCCGTGCCAGCTGGGCTCTCTTGTTTTCTAATATCTCTAAAGTCCTAAGAGTCTCTCATTACTTTACACCATTAAGACCCATCAATGGCATCTTGTCCCTCAATCCTTTCCCTGCTTTGTTTCTCATGCAGTCCCCCCATAATATAGTTCTATTAGAATTGCTTTTTGCTCAAAGAATTATCTTTTAAAATTTGTTTCCTTTCTTTCCTCAGAAAGAGGAGGAGAGAAGAGGGGGAAAGAAGAAAGGAAGAGGGAAAGGGGAGGAGAGAGAGAGAAAGGAAGAGAGAGAGTGAGGAAAGCAAGTGGGTATCATCAAGATTCACTACATAATGTATTTGGTTTTAGGATATATCTTTTAAAGCATATTTGACTAATAATGTTTTAGATATGATCATAGTAAGATTATTTTACATTTCAGACAAAACAGACAACTACTGTTTCAATACTCAATTTCCAGTCATCACTGAAGGAATTATAATAGACAGCTTATTATAACAAAATCTTTATGATATATGCAAAATTCACAGTAAGTTTTGTTTATTGGAATGAATTTGTTTTTTAAAAAATATTTCTCATTTCAGGGAAGTGTTTTAATTTTTACTGTGACCCACACAGCTATATGAAAACTCAGAATTTGACATTTATCATGTGTTACACTTCAGAATATCCTACACAAATCATCTCTCTGGGAATTATTCAGTAAGTGGATATATTAAAAGAGTATATAACTAAAATGTCATATTATTAATATGCACTAGATCTATCATATTATTAATATACACTAGAGGCCCGGTGCATGAAATTCATGCAAGCAGCTCGGCCCTTGCAGCCCCACCTGCCTCAGCTGGCCCTCATGGCCCTGGCTTCATCCAGAAGATCATCTGGAAGGTCATCCAGATGGTTGTTCTGCTGTTCGGTCTAATTAGCATATTAGTTTTTTATTATATAGAATGTTATTTAAGTATGCTAATATGACATTCTCTAAATTCCTCTTTTTGTACTATTTCACCTCCATCACATATTTGATTCAATGAGTAAATAAGCAAATGCAAAAAGAAACACTCGGATCTACCTTTTTGAGAAGTCACAGGCATCATAACAAATAATTTGCCAAAGATTGTCTTATCTTCTTAAGTAAATGTACAAGAAAATTCGAGGCAAAATTATTCAAAGAAAAAAATTAACATGTGATAACATCTTGAAATATAGAAAGAGGATTTATTGAAAGACCAGAATTATTATTATATCAAACCTGACAATAATTAATCAATCTCAGTCAAGTCATTCAGTTTCTCAGTTCCTTCTCATCTATAAAAATCAGACCACTGGCTTCCACTATAGTCACAGCTGGTCCTTGCAGCAGAATCAGTATGTGGGTCAATCCCTCCCAGTGACCTGCCAACAGCAATCAAGGCTCAACTACAAGGGGGCACACCTAAAGCACCCAGCTCAAGTGACTGGGTAGACTGTGATCCTACAAAACACCTACTACAGAAGGTTACTCTACCAAGTCCAGGAGACAAGCATCTCACCTAATACATAGAAACAAACATAGGGAAACAGCCAGAATGAAGTGACCAAAAAATGGGTCCCAAATGAAAGAACAGGACAAATTTCCAGAAAAGGAACTTGACTCAATTACATGTATATTCTTTCCATCTTCATTGTGCAGCAAAGTAGAAAAAAAAATGCATATAGGCATACATACAAACATAGTATTTGTCTATTATTTAAGGAACAATAATCATCCAATATTTAACCCTGAATTTACTATCTTATCAGCCTAACAAAATATCAGGGATATAAATAGCTGCTGATTGAAGAATACGTCTTTAAACTCAAATATATAATAACCGTTCTGTGTGAGAGCTGAAAAGGTTAGTAAAGAGAAATATAACATGCATTATATTTTGTGGTGTTGTGGAATTTAATTTTATTGACAACTGTCTATTTAAGTGTAGGTCAACATATTGAGATGTTAGATAATACTTATATTTGTTCTGTTAATTACTTTCTTAGACTATTTAAGAGAGCTAGTGAAATCCAAAAAGTGAACTGGCGTTTTTTAAATGAATCCATTCAAGCATAACATAAAGTCCTGTGTAATCGCCATTAATGATACAATATGTTCCACTCAGAAAGATAATAAAATTTGGTCAACTTTGTAGACTGGAAACATGCATAAGTATTTTTTGATAAGTGAATGTTTTTAATGACACATTTAAAGCTGAATAATTATCACTCCCAAAAATGATGATACACTAATAAGTGCAATGAAGAATAAAAAGAATATGGGAAAAGAATATGAAATGAAGAATTCTTATCAAATGGCAGGGATTTCTTTTCTATTCAGGAGGAAAAATATTCTGATTTCAAATTAAAAGTGAATTTTCCCAAAGCTTATTCATCTTTGCAAGTGATTTAAATGAAAATTCTATTAAATTGTTAATCAAAACCAGTGATATGTTAATGCCACACTTCTTTGTGGAAAGGCATTAATTATAATAAAAGTACTGCTATTATAATATAAAATATTTAACAACTTGTGGTTTATTATTATATTGTTTTCACCAGTTGCTTAATGAAAACTTCTCCTGTAGTTTTAACTTACTATTATCTTATTAAAACTCTCATCACTTCTTTAAGCCATGAAAAGCTGTTTATGTGTATTTAATTTATTAGCAATATCTAGAACCTAATTTCATCTATATTAATTAGTTCTCTTTCTACTAAACAAGGTCAACATTCTAAGCCAGAGACACAACCAACCTCACAAAATCTTTGCAACTACTAGCATGAATTTTATCAATTTTTTAAAATTGATTTTTCAGTTACAGTTGATATAGCATAGCATTTATTTTTAAATAACTTTCTCTCCAATGACAGTACTCAATTTCAAGTCACCATCATTTCTAGCCTGAATGTTTACAAAGGCCTATCTGAATAATCTTGCTTCTGCTTAAGTCTTCTTATATCATTCTCTGTGACACCCAAGTGATCCTTTAAAAAAACAAACTTGTGTGCCTATGAAATCTAACAAATAAATAATAAACTGGCAGTGTTTGAAACAAGAGGCATAAAACGCTGGTCTTCACTCAGAGGAAATATACAGGGCTTTGCAAGGATGGAATTCAGGTTTCTAAATGTTGAGGGAAGCACTGTTGTATCAAGAAAGTAACCTGATATTTCCTCCTAATGTTCAATGGAATATATTGAATTAAAGGTTTTATAGGGCTGTATCATTATATTTGATCATAAAGGGAAAAAATGAAGTCATAATAAAATATTTATAACACAAACTCTCTCTACTTTCCAGTCAATTTTGCTGTGAACCTAAAATTGCTCTTTAAAACAACAACAAAAAACTGATCGCATTATCACTCAGATTAAAATCCTTAGCTTGCCACTAAGCTAAATCCTTAACATGGTCTATAAATCTTCCACCTCATCAATACTCTCTCTCCATACTTCCATCACTACATACCAACCATACTATGTATAAAATTTTCTCCAACTTTCTCTTTTTGCTAACTACGACTTAACCTTTAGTTTTCAAATACTAGAGAGGATTTTGTGAACCCTAACTTCAATCAAATCCCCATTTTAAGCACCCTTATAAAATTTACTTTAATTTATAATTATATACTGATCCAACTGGCTGTGTATTTCCCATGATGTGAGCTCCATTTGTTTTATTCACCACTATATTCTGGTGTCAAGAATAGTCCCCAACACCCAGTGGCTGGTGTTCAATAAATATTGGTTAAGTTAATGAACACTGATCACAGCCATTAGAAAACAAGCTACAGTAGGTCCTTGGGTTTTATTGAAGATCTGTTCCTACTGCGTGATGTAACATAATTTTCACCATAAGTCAGAACCCACCTACATCACTCACATGGAGCACATACACAGCAGTAATGAAGTGAAACAGTAAAAAAAATAATAATAATAAAGAAAGATAACAATTCCTGACCTTTACTTGTAGTAAATAAATAATAAAAAACATAAAGCACATATTTACATATGTTGAAATGACGCAACTTTTTCTTTTTATAAATAAATGGGAGATGACGACGTAACCAGGTAACCACAAAAGGACGTACCCCGAGGACTGCCTGTTTATCTATGAACTCAAACCCAGCAGTTAACACTTAAATTGAGGGGGGGGGGGTGACTTTCCTGGGGAGGCAGATGTAAAAATGAGAAGTGGACAAAGGATCTGTATAAAGAGGTTAGGGATTAGTGTCTGAATTTAAGCTTACGAAGCTGATAAAATACTACTTTAGTCGATTATCAATTTTTACATTAAAAGGCTGGAGTTGGGGAATATATACTAGTCATAATTTACCGATTTTGAGGGACATTAGTAAGTTTATATAACAGGGAGAGCCCACTGACAGCACAAAATCCTACAAGAACTAGAAATTTAGCCCAAAAATAGTACATCTGCATTTAAGCTGAGGAATCTATAAAAAGCACATAGACTTTATGAATCAAATATGAAC